>JBAPLJ010001669.1:0-671205 GCA_037832345.1 Rhizophora mangle | reverse complement strand
CTTTGACATTAGATTTGGTGATAGGTAGTTATAAACTGTAACTACTTGGAATTTTTTACAAGAGAAATTCTTGTAGGGCTCTCTAACAACCACAATGCTTGAAAATGGTCCACTTAAGGACCCCCCATCTAAACCTATCTATCTAAGCATCAAATCATGGGCTTAGATCTTCAATCAAGAAGCATTAGCCCAACAAAAACCCTCGAGCTCCTTTAGTTCTCACAATTCATCCTCAAATTCAAACATTAGCCTTAAGACACAAAGCAAAACGCTTTTTGAGCTTACCTCCTAAGTAGCTCATTAAGCACTCAAATCCTAGTTAGCCTCTCTTCTAAACTATCCAATACCACCAAAACCTACTCCTTTGAAGCAAATCAAGCTAGAAACAAGCATTGATGTTTCTTTCTGGCAAGAAACACCTAGTCGAGTAACAAGTAATAAAATGTTAAGGTATCTCTTACCCCTCTCTCTCCAAAGAGGTGGCCATGGTTTTACTGGTCCCCTCTCTCAAAATTTATTTACAAAAAGGCCTAAGAGGTGGTTATTTTAACGTACCCCTCCTCAAATTGTTTTTACATGTAACTTTCAAGCAACTTCAAAAAAAATGTTTTACCTCATATTATCAAGTCCTCTTTTCAAAACATTGATTTGATTGAAAGAGGGCTTTATAAACACTAACCCTCAGGGTTATTGCCAATAAAATGTTTTTATTCAAATTGGCTTTACAAGCCTTGGGATTAATAGAAACCTAGATCGTTTTATGAAACTATTGCTAGTCGCAAAATCAAGCTCCATTACTTAGCCAAATGATCCAAGCTAAATTTACTCACTCAACTATTCAATTATTTAGGTCCTTCAACACTTAAATTGAAAACAAATCCCACAAGCATTCCCATATGTTTTTTTCTTTTGGAAACCAAAGCCACCATTTCCTTTCCCCTTTGGTTTAACCATTGGTGGAATTAGTTTGGCCCAATACCTAAAATCTTATTAGACTTAATTCAAGAAAATTTCAACATCTTCTAATCAAAATTCAAGACCTAATTTACACAAATTTTTTTTTCCTAATTATTATAATTTTGTTATATTTTCAAGTTACCTTGGATTTGTGCATAGGAACTCTAGATTAAGGATGATTGTTTCACAAGGACTCTAATTCTTGATTGAATCAATAAAAGTCAAGTTTTGGCAATAGTTTTTTGCTACTCAATAGTCAAAAGCTCACAAGTATGGTGTCTTATAGTGGTTCTTTATGAATCCCTAGTAGTCCACCACCATTGAAGTAAGCACTTCTCAATTTCTCTAGTAGAAGACATGTACAAGTACCTCTTTACTGGAACCAAAAAATAAGTAAGAATATCTTAATGTATTGTTAGATATTTGCTAAAATCCTTAGTAATCCATGGATGAAGCCAAGTCAAGCTCATCATCAATATATGATTCATTTTAGAATCATGATCCAGATGAAGATACCTTCAGCCCCATTCACATTAAGATCTAAGCCTTAAAAGTATTCTTACTCTTAAGAATATCAAGCCCTTCAAGCCTATGTTATCTCTTGTAAATATTTTATTTTATTTTCAGCTTTTCAAGCTTAAGCCTTATGAGTGTTCTTACTCTCAAGTATTTCAAGCCCAAGCACTCAAGCTTTGTAAATATGTAATTCTAATAATACTAAATTATGCATTATCTTCTTGTTTTCAATTTTTTTCATTACCCTCTTGGTATATATATATATATATATATATATATACATACATACATACATACATATGTACATACATAGACATGTATGTATATAAGTATGTATAATTTTTAAAAAAGGGGGTTCAAGGATTCAAGTGCATATATTTGAGCAAATTAAGTGCATTAGGTTAGTAAGTCCATTAAAACCTCTCCTCTTGCATGGAAATGAGTTTCCTTATCTTTCTTTATCTCTCCCTACTTTTTTTTTTTTAATATGAGTGTGCTTCAATCCTTACTCATTTCCAAGATTCTTGTATTGCGCTCTTTTAAATTTCTTTTATATGCCTTTGATCTCTTGCATTATTGAAACTTAACTATGTTCTCTCAAGTGTATGTTAGTTATACTCATTGGTCTTTAAGAAGTAAATTTGTGGGATTAGTTAATTGTATGCTAATTGATTTTATTTTCAATTGTGATTTGATTATTTGTCTTATATTTATTCTCTAACCACTTTTTTTGTGTCTGTTAATATGGTTTTTGAGGAAAACAAGTCATAATCAGAATTAATGGCACTCATCATAAAAACAATGAGGTAAATCATTATCTTAGGACAAAGAATTTGTTGAAGTTAATGATCTTTGAATCTTCTATGTAAATTTGACATTCATGATCTTCATGCTTTAATGAGCATATGTTGAAATTTACAATCTTTGATAATTAATCATACGTTGCAATAAGCAGATTTTTAGTTAATCTATGATATTTGATCTTTGGGATTAATGATCTTTATAAATATATTAAGATCTCTTTGATCTTTGTAATTTATTTGAAAATTATCTTTAGGCTATTTACATACTTAACATAATATTTAAGAATCTGTAGATATATGGAATTTTTTGTTAATTATGTATATTGGTTGATATTTGATGAGTCTAAATTTATTTATTTATTCCTTTTTTACATTTAGTTGCTTTTACTAAGTTTTATACCTATTTAAACTAATTAGAATATGTTTTGTAAATTTAAGTATATTTTTGAGAGAGGTACTGAGAATTTGTCCATTTAGTAGGCAAATTTCCAACATTTCATCATTTTAACCTTTGTTACTCATTTTAGGTTTTTCATTGACTTAAAAAGTTTATATTTAAAAGGTGGTCTCTAATGAAGTTGTAGCAAACATTTCAAATTTTCTAGATATGGGTTATGAGTCTTGTTCTAAGTTCATTTAGGCTTTTAGACTTTGCTTCAAAGATTGGAAAGATTGGGTAGAAAATTGGAGTCCAAATCATAATTGGAATAGGATTCCTATCCAAGCATTGAATATTTATATTGCCATAATGAGCTTCAAACATCAAAATTAGGTGATTCAAAGGCCTTAATTAGAGTTCACAATTTAGACTACAATTATTATGAAGATACCCAAGCCCAAATAGTTGCTTAATGGTCCAAAAAATAATTGAAAAAATCATTGCAAATTCTAGTATAGGCTAGATTGAGTCAGTCTCAATTTTTAACTCATAACTAGGGTTTTAGATCATTGTTTTGGGCAAGACTAGATGTATTAAAAGGCTAAAGAAGAGGACTACAACTTTGTTGATGAATAAAGAACTTAATTCAAATATATCTATTTAAGAATTAGCCTGGAACTCATTACAAAAAGTTTTTCATTACTAAGGAAAAAAGTTTTTTATAACCTAGAGAATTTAGGAAATTTTTTTAAAGTATCCAAGGTTTTTATGTCTAGTATGTACATTTTCTAGGTTATGAAGAGGACATTTTAGTTGTTGAAACATAAAGAAGAGGAGATAAATACACAAGGAGGGCAACAAACATATATTGAGTAAGAATAAGTTTTTTTTTTTTTAAGAATGTGTAGCTAAAAGTTTTCAATAATTTTAGAGGGATTTCAAATCATTTTGTATTTCGATGAATTAAATTGTTTTGTTATATTTTTTTCTTTTTAATTGTAATTTTTTGAGTTAGTCTAATTAAGTTAATGAATGATTATTATTTTAATTCATTCAATTAAGACTACTAAATTGGTTAAATAATGATCGATTGCTAGAATTAGGGATTGTGAGCCCACTACCGAATAAATGTGCTATGACAGTAGTTCTTATGCAACAGTTATAAAATGCTGCCTAAAACCCCTAAGGCAACACTTATAACAACTACATAAATAGATTTTGATAATATGTGGCAATAGTTGACTTTAGGCAGTGGTTTAAAATAATTGCATTATCTAAGGAAAAGACATTTGTTATAAATGTTTAAGCAGTAATCTTAAATTGTTGCCTATTTTTTTTTAAAAAGGGAATAAGGCAGTAATCTAGAACTATTGTCTAATCTTTTCCAAAAAAAAAAAAAAAAAAGGGGGATTAGGTAGCAGTAATCATTACCTTTTTTTTTTTCTACAAAATAATCCTTTTTGTTAAAAAAAAAAATGGGATGAGGTGATCTAGAATTGTTGCCTAATCTTTTTTTTTTTTTAATAAAGGGATATGATAATGGTCTTGAATTGCTACCTATTCCTTTTGAAAATAAAGGGATAAGGCAATAATCTTGAACTGTTATCTTTTTTTTTTTTTCTAAAAAAATAATAAAGCAGCAGTCTAGAACCATTGTCTATTCCTTTTTAAAAATAAAGGGATAAGGCAATAGTTTAGAATTGCTACCTTATCCCTTTATTTTTTAAAAAATTATGGGGTATGATAACAGTCTTGAATCATAGCCTATTCCTTTTGAAAATTACGTAAACATAAACTAGAGGTAAAGTGAACACACTGTGTAGAGCTAATTCTACTCCCCTTTAAATTATTCAATTTTGGAGAGGATTAGAAACAATCAATTTCAATATGAGATTTTCCAATTCTTTTCTCTCTATCTCAAACTCAAATTCTACTCGTCTATCTTTCATCGGTTGAAGCCTTTACATTTAATGGGTAAAGCGCAATCTCTATCACATATAAGTTTATCTCTTTATGACCATTTTTGCCCTGTCTTTTTTCATTTTTGTGTTTGGAATTTCATTCAAGTTTATGGATATCTTGTTTTGGATCTCATATTTTGAAGAATTTTTCAATTTTTTTATCTTTTTGTGTTACATTTTTATTTTTTCTATTTGTAATAAGCAAACACTAGATGTTAAGTTCTTGAATTGGGCATTTTTAAGCTATATTTGGACTAGAATACGAGGGATGATTTTGATTTGATTGGACTTGGATGGAATTACTTACTAAAACAAATATTTGTTTTTTACCTAAAAATATTCTACATTGGTCATCAAGAAGCATCTCATTTCCATAAAAGTTGCCTCTTTTGCCACTACTTTACTCTTTATTACTTGTACAGAAAAAATAATTTACTCACAGTCTCATGCACCTTAATTGTAGATTCTCCCATACCCACACCCACCTAGCCACCCATAAGGCCCATTTCTCAATTCCTCTACTTGCCTTATCTTCATCTTCCTTCATTCTTATGAAATTCTATAGGCCAAGATTAGTAGAATTTAAATGTTTTGATTTCCCCTTGTCTTCATTTGTGTTTGGCTCATTGTTTACTCACATCATTATAAATCATAAATGTGATTGATTAACATCATTCATGATTATGGTATGTTTAATTTCTTAGGTTTCAAAAAATTGACACAAGGTTGTTGTAAATTGTGGTATTAAAGATGTTGCACAAAATGTTGAGGGTTAGGATGCAACAATTAATGACTTGGCATTAATTATTGGACAAAGACCCATAAAGACACGAGCAAGGAATTCCATTGCCACTTTCTAGATTAGGGAAGGCCAACCACATGACATTGCAATCACACTTAAAGGAAACATGAGCATGCTTATTTTGTCAATTTTGACTTCTATTTTATGCTACTTTGATTTTGTTTCTTTCATTTCATGAACATGGATTAGGAAAGCTTTTCTTGTTTATTAGCTCCTTATTCTACAATTTACAAAAATAAATGCATATTAACTTTGGAATTTTACAATTTGGAATGTTGTGCCATAATTTAACATTGCTACTTGTCCTTAACATTTTTAAAAGTGTGTACTATTTGAAGACTTGCATCAATATTTTTTATCATCAAGATGAGATGTGTCAATGCTTCAATCATCTTCTCCATGACAACGATATTATAGTTCAAGATATTGAATTTACACAAAGGGTTGGTCATTACATTATGTGGCCATCTTATCATTAGATTTCTCCTTTACATAATATAAGTTTGTGCCAATTACCCATAACACATTTATGATAATAATTAATAACAAGCAAGACATGAACACTACTCTTTGCTAATGATTTTCTTAAGCCTTCACCACTTGAACTGACTAAGTAGTTGAATGGCATCAACACAAAATTTGCTACAAATTAGAAATTGAAGCCAACTAAAGCGTAGAAAAGCAAAGAATATCAAAATGTTGCCGTAGGTTAAATTAGTGATGAAGAATCCCATGGCATTAAGAATAAAATTAGCACAAGTAAGGGCCTAGGAATTGATAAAGGAACAAAATTCTAGGTACTTATGCCTAGCTTTGCTCTAGGTTAACATACATAATATATATATCTCAATCTTAAGTGCAGCAACAAAACTCAAAGTTTATGAGATATATTACCCTTGTAGAAAATGTTGCTGCCATTATTAGTACTCTAGAGCTATGGTTTATGAACATTTAGTCATTCAGGGGTTCATATGGGATTATAAGATATGGATTTTCCATGTTAAGCGACCATAATCAAGTAGAGTGATAAATGATATTGAAATTGAAGTTGATAAAAATGATGATATTGATGGGCTTTTAAATGACACCTTTAGGGATGTGAGAGAACTAGCAAATTCTTGCAATGTTAGGGAGAGTCTTAATAAACAAGCTAAAAGGTTTTACAAGTTAGTTGAGGAAGAGCAACAAGAATTATACCTTGGTTGTAAGACCTTTTCAAGGCTTTCATTTACAATTAGATTATATTTTCTTAAGTATCTCCATGGTCTTGGTAATATAGCATTTAGAGATATATTAGAAATTAATTAGAGAGGCATTATATGATGCTAAGTTTCCTTGTTCATTTAATGAAGCTAAAACTATGATTAAAAAACTAGGACTTAAATACAAAAAAAAAATTATTCATGTCCCTATGATTGTATGCTTTTTTGGGACAAACATGAAATGGTAGAGAGGTGTCATATATATGGAGCTACTAGGTGGAAAAAACATGAAGGAAGTTGAGGAAAATGAAATCTCTAATGTATCATCAAAGGTCCATCATGTCTTAGTTAAAATTCTAAATTATTTCCCTTTGAAATCAAACCTCAAAGACTTTTTATGTGCCCTAAAATGGTTGATGATATGGTTTGACATATCAAACATCGACCTATAAATGGTAACATGAAACATCATGCTGATCATGAAGCTTGAAAACATTTAATCCATCTTTAGCAAAGGAACCTTAAAATTCAAGATTAGGCTTGGCTAGTGATGGATTTAATCCATTTCAAACCATGGGCATTGCACATAGCACATGGCTAGTTATGCTCATTAATTACAATCTAGCACCAAGGTTTTGCATGAAACTAGAATATGTGATGCTTAGTATGATTATTCCTAGCCCTAATTCACCTAGGAGAGAGATTGATGCATTTTTGCAGCCATTAATTGAAGGATTGAAGGAGTTGTTGGAGTATGGATTGGAGACATATAATCCATGTAATAAGTAAGATTTTTATATGTACACAATCTTGTTATGGATTGTCAGTAATTTTCTAGCATATGCAATGTTGTTTGGGAGTCCTACATGTAATTATGATGCTTCTTTTGAATATTTGTATCATAGTGGAAAAACATGTTATATGGAAAATCATAGGTTCTTAGATGTTAAACACCATTGGAGAAGAGATAAAAAATCTTTCAAAGGTAAGATAAAGTTGGGACATGCTCCAACACCTTTGTTAGGGTCAAAGATTGTAGCAGAGTTATCCAACTTTGATTATTAGTTTAGGAAGAAGCAAAAAGCAATATGTTTTATTCCATGGAAGAAAAAGTCTATATTTTTTGGTTTGCCATATTAGAGGACTAATAAATGACATTACAATTTAGATGTGATGCATATAAAAAAGAGCATTTGTGATAGCATTCTTAAGACTATCTTTGACATTTTTGGTATAATTAAGGATCATACAAAAGCTTTTTTAATTTACAAGACATGGGGATAAAAAAAGAAACTTCAACCTATTCTTTCTAATGCTAGTCAACACATTTATCCACCTAAAGCATGTTATTTAATAATGTCTAAGGAGAAAACCATGTTTTGTAGCATTATAAAAAGTGCCAAACTTCCTTAAGGTTCTACATCCAATATTTCCAAATGTGTAAATGAGAAAGAGAAGAAAATTATGGGGTATAAGAATCATGATATGCACTTATTGATGCATTATCTTCTTCCAATTACAGTTAAGAAGATGATACTAAAGCATGTTGCTATGACATTAACAAGATTAAGATTGTTTTTTAAATCAACATGCAATAAAGTTGTTAAGTCAGTAGACTTAGGTCACTTATAGGGTGAAATTAGTGAAACATTGTGTCAACTAGAGATGATTTTTCCTACAAGTTTCTTTGATATCATGATGCACTTGCCTATACACTTAGTTGATGAATTGTAGCTTGATAGGCCCATGCATTGTCATTGGATGTTTGAGATTGAGAGATACTTATGCAAATTGAAATCATATGTTTGTAATAGAAGTCAACATGAAGGTTCCATCACAGAAGGGTATTTGGCTAAAGAGTATTTGGTTTTTTGCTTAAGATATATGAATGATGGGGTAAAGACTCCTTTTAAGAGATATCATCAACAATCTAATATAATAATAAGGTGCAAACACTTCTATTTCCAAATAAAGGTCATATAATTGGGGGTAAATGGAAAAGGAAAGGTAAGGCCATTACTTTGGATGCTATTTCTTTTGAGCAACCACATTGATATGCATTATTCAATTATGAAGATGTAGAAGTCGAGAGAGATATATTGAATAAGCCAAACCAAACATTGAATTTTCATTTAATATTGTCATTGTAAAATATCATTCTTTCTATTACTCATTATTGGCTATACTATAGAGAGTATAGTTAATTGATGAGTGGAAGACAAAGAATGAGGTGGGCCAGAGCATAGAATCATAGTTAAGATTTTCCCAATTGGTTTCAAGCCTAAGTTGCAACTAAGGAGGTTCCTTCTTATATTCAGTGGTTATGGTCCTAATATTGTGGCAAAGTGTTAGTGATTATGTTATTAATGCTACAAATTCCATATATGGGAATGGGATGCAATGTGTAAGACCCAAAACAGTGATGTTACACTAACAACATTAATAGATGGCTTTACTAGTTCAAAAGACTAAAATCCAATGAAAGGAGAAGTGAGTTATTATGGGGCAATTATAGAAATTATTGAATTGAATTACTAGAGTCAAATTGATGTTGTTTTGTTTATATATGATTGGTTTGAGTTGGAGAATGATGATTATGGACTTGCATGGGTAAACTCTAACAAATTGTGCTATTAAGGAGATCTTTTTATACTGGCATCTCAAGTTCACGAAGTTTTCTTTATTAAGGATCCAATTAAGAAAGGCATTTATTATGTAATGCATAGGATTCCTAGAGAATTATTTGGGTTAGATGAAGAAAGAAAATGTAAGTGTACAAGATATATTCTGGGTGGAGCCAAATGTAGTAGATTTAAATATGGGATGCACTAGTAGGGTTAATCTAATTTGATAAAAGAAGACATGTAAATGATGATGCACTAGTAGGATCCATAGTTGACCTACATATAAATGATATACATTTTGAAAGAGGTTTAGAACAATTGAACAACAATACAAATGATGATGCAATGCTTTGCTAGTGGATGGATGCAAATAATTAAACAAAATAGGTTAATAAGTTTTTTATTTTTTTTTTCTTATTCTAATCTTCAATATGTTAATTAAGAGTTATTGCTTTAAGGTTCTTATTTTGTTGTAGCTATATTACTAAATTGTGATTCATTCATTGATTTTGTGAAATATAATGTGCATAGTATAAGAATAGTATGTCAAAAACACAATTATCATTATTACTTTATTATTTATCTAATTTTTATTTCCTCCTTATCCTTTGACAATCGTTAGCCATGATGAACAAATTCACTCAAAGAAAGAAGACTTTGTTTACTACAAGATAGGTGGCAAACTCCTTTTCAAGTATTTTGAGATAGCAAACATTAACAAAAAAAGGGCTTATGCACAAGAAGAGATGTGAACCCCTTAGTCAAATATTGTTAGATTGAGTTTCTATTCGAAGTAGTTAGTCACAGTTAACTGAGACGTCACAAGGATTGAATGGTTCATTTCCTAATGTATGAGATTGTCACTTCATTTCTTGCAAATAAGGCATCAATTTCTATTGTATGGGCTCATTCACACAAAATGATCATGAAATTAATTTTTGTCTCTATACTAAACATTATATTCAGTGTGGCAAGTATGTCCTTACACCTTTGGCTTTTTAAATCCATTGAATTTCATCAAACTATAGAGTTGTTAACCTTGATTAGCCTTTTTTATAGGGATTAAATGGTTCAATTCCTAAATTAAAAGAATATCACTTAATTTCTTCCAAACAAGGCATCTTTTTCATTGCAAGGACTCATTTACACCAAATGATCATGAAATTTACTTTTGTCTCTATACCAAACATTATATTTATTATGGCAAGTATGTCTTTACACCTTTCATATTTTAAATTCATTGAATGTTAGCAAACTATGGAGTCATTGATCTTGATTAGCTTTTCTACAAGCACTAAATGGTTTAATTGCTAGAGTATGAGACTACTACTTCATTTCTTACTTAAAAGGCATCTCCTTTTATTGTAAGGACTAATTCATTAAAAATGATCATTAAGTTAACTTTTATGTTCATGCCAACTTTTACACCTTTGACATTTTAATTCCATTGAATTTCATCAAACTATAGAGTTGTTAACCTAGATTAGCTTTTCTAATAGGGATTGAATGGTTCAATTCCTAAATTTTGAGACTATTACTTAATTTCTTGCAAACAAGACACCCTTTTCAATGCAAAGACTCATTTACACCAAATGATCATGAAATTAACTTTTTCTCTATATTAATTATGGCAAGTATGTCCTTACGCCTTTATTATTTTAAATCCATTAAATTTCAACAAACTATGGAGTCATTGATCTTGATTAGCTTTTCTATAGGGACTAAATGGTTTAATTGCTAAAGTATGAAACTAATACTTCATTTCTTGCTAAAAAGGCGTGTCCTTTCATTGTAAGGACTAATTTATTAAAAATGATCATTAAATTAACTTTTATGTTCATGAGAACCATTATATTCATTACGATAAGTATGTCCTTATAACTTTGGCATTTTGAATATTTTTAATCCTATCATAGAAAGGAGTTATTGATCATAATTAGCACTTTCTACTAGGATTGAATAGTTAAATTCCTTAATGTTCACACAATCACTTCATTTCTTACTAACAAGACTTCTCCTTTCATTGTATAAGGTCATTCACATAGAATGATCATGAAATTAACTTTCATGACTACATAAAACATTGTATTCATTGCAACAAGCACATCTTTACACCATTGATACTAAAAGTCCATTGAATTCCTTCAAATAAAGGAGTTATTGATTTTCATTAGATTTTCTTATAGGGATTGAATAGTTCAAGGTTTACAATGTAAATCTTTCATATTTGAAAATTTTTTATTGTGTCTCTTATATGCATGTGAATTCTTATAAGATGAATAAATTAGATCTTAACATGTACAAATGTTTTCTCATTAGGTATGGAATTGTTGAATTTAGATCATGTCTATAGGATGATTGAAATAGAACAATTATTATAAGTAAGGATGTCATATTCAAAGAAAATGTTGTTTGTAAAATAGATAGGTTGTAGAATTTGATAGTACAAGGAAGCAAGCTAGAAAAAAAGGGATCATAATAATTTGGGGGAAATTTTACAAGATGATATGGGTAGAAGAGTGATAAAAAATTTTGAAAACATGATGAACCATAATGCTTTGAATTGGAAGTTAGTCATGAAAGAAGAGATGAGTTCACTACAAAAAAATCATACATAGGATCAAACTCAATTAAAAATTGAGAAAGGCACTAAACAATAAATGAGTTTATCAAGTCAAAGAAGAACATGGTGGTAGTTATGAAAGATTTTAGCAAAAAGATGGTATTGATAACCTAAAAATTTCTCCTTTGTTGCAAAGATGTGTGGTATAAAGAATCTTGCTAACATGTTAATTAAGTAGGCGATTACAAAGAAGTCAAGGTTGTGTGTAACCTTAATTGGCCTTTATCGTTAATGGTTGAGGAGGTATCACACTAAGGTTATGGATTATAAGAGGTGTTTAATTATATTGTCATAGTTGTTGGTTTAATAATTAGTCTCCAAGTGAGAGATTGTTATAGGAGTGGAGCCTAATTAATATTATATGTAGTGTAAATGTGTAATTTATCTCCATATAAGAGTTGCCTTTATTTTTTTTCATATAAAAGGGTATGCTTATTATGTAATTTAAAACTCCTAAGATAGTAAATTTCTAATTTGGCCACTGACTTAAGAACATTTAGGTCCCAAAAATTAATATTACATCTAATGTGACATTCCTTAAGTACAAAATTTACAAGTGAAATACCAAAAACTATCATTTCAATTCCTACTAATATGGCTTCTCCTTCCAATGCAAGAACTCTTTCACACAACTTGATTATATAATTAACATTGGTGTCTATACCAAACATTAAATCCATTGTTACAAGCATGTCCTTATAGTTTTGGTACTTTATGTCAATGAAAGGAGACAATGATCTTGATTAGCATTTTTTTATAGGGATTAAATGGTTCAATTCCTAGGCTTCCCACCATCATTTTATTTCTTGCTAACAAGGCTTTTTCTTTGTTATAAAGACCTATTCAAACAAAATGATCATAAAATTAACTTTTCCATTCACCAAACATTATATTCATTGCAAGAAGAATGTCCTTACAACATCAGCACTATGAATCCATTAAATTTCATAAAGCAAACAGGTCTTTGATTTTTATTAGCTTTTCTTACTAGGTTACAATGGTTCAATTCTTGAAGTGCAAGATCATCATTTTAGTTCAAGCTAACAAGGCTTTTTTATTTGTTGGAAAAAATTAATAACACAAAATGATGAAGAAATTAACTTGTGTCTACACTAAATATTATATTTATTGTGAGAAGCACATTCTTAAAACTTCTATACTTTAAACCCATTGAATTCAATTAAATAATGAGACATTAATCTTGATTAACTTTTTGTTATAGAGATTAACTAGTTTAATCCCTATGTGATGAGTAAGTAGCTTCATTTATTGCAAGGGATCATTCATGCAAGATGATTATGAAATTAATTTTTTATCTACACTAAACATTACATTTGTTGTGACAAGTACATCCTTACACCTTTCATACCTTAAATAACTTGAATTCCATCAAACAAGGAAACATTGATCTTGGTTAGCTTTTCTTATAGGAATTGAATTGCTCAATTCTTAAAGGATAAGCCCATCACTTCATTTCTAGCAAACAAGGTTTTTCCTTTCATTATGACGACAAATTCACACAAAATGATCATGAAATTAATTTTTGTTGCTACATAAAAGATACATTCATTAAGACAAGCATGTCATTACACTTTTGGTACTCTGACTCCATTGATTTCCATCAAGAAATAAGGGGTCTTGTAAGAATAGAATGGTTTAATTCTTAAAGTTTGACACCATCATTTTATTTTGTGCTAACAAGGCTTCTCCTTTTGATTTAAAGACTAATTCACAAAAAATGATCTTTAAGTTTTATATTCATTGCAACAAACACATTTTTATAAGTTTTACACCTTGAATCCATTGAATTCCATGCAACTTGGAGTCATTGATCTTAGTTAGCTTTTATTATAGAAATTAATTTGCTTATTGCTTAAAGGATGAGCCCATCACTTCATTTCTTACTATTAAACTTCACACTTTCCTCGAAGGACATCAATGCCCAAGAAGAAGAATCCCTAATGTTAGACAAAAGATGGCTCATTGATGATGCAAAATGCAAGGTTGCTAGTTTGAAAATGAAAAAAGCATGCAAGTTTGTGGTGGGAGAAATTGGTTGCCCAAAAAAGGAGAGAGTGAAAACTTGAAATTAGAAGTTGGGAAAAAATGACAAGATTAATGAAAAAACAATTCATCTTAGAAGATTATAGACATGACTTGTATTTAAAATTCCACAACTTAAAGCAAGATGATAATAGTGTTGAAGATTATGTGTGAGAATTTGAGACTCTCCTATTGAGATATGAAATGAATGAGAGTCTTGAGCAAACCATGGCTCATTTTTTGGGTGGATTAAGCAAGGGCATTATTATTATGGTTGAGCTATAACCATACTAGACCTTGGATGATGTTATTAAATTGGCTGCTAAGTTAAGAAAGCAACTCAAAAACTCTAAGAAGACTTCTAAAGAAAGGCTTTAATTCTCAACAAGGGGATTTCCTCTAAGGGTGAAGACTCTACATTTGAACCATCATGAAAATAGAAAGATCAAGGGAAACTCTATAGCAATTTAAGTCCATCAAATGCTTCACATGCCAAGGATATGGACACATTGCTACAAAGTATCCAAATTGAAGGTTGATGACTTTTCAAAATATTCATCAAGTTAAGAAATTTTTTAAGGAGGAAGAGAAAAAATTAGCCATGATGACATTGAGGAAAAGATCATAAAGCAAGCACAAGAAGGAAACTTGTTGGTTGATTGAAAGCTTCTCAACTCTTGATTAAGGCCTATGGATGAGCAAAGAGACAACATCTTTCTATTAAGATGGACAATCAAAGGCAAAATGTAAAGTTATGCTTGTATTACTCCCACAACTCTTGTTGAGAAATTGAACTTTGTCTACTTCAAAGCACCACATTTGATATAAGCTCTAATGGCTCAATAAGGGAAATGAGGTAAAGGTAGATAAACAAGCACTTATCTAATTTTTTATTTGCAAACACTACAATGATGAGGTTTTGTGTGAAGTTATTCCCATGGATTTATGCCATCTTCTTTTTGGAGACCCATGCCAATTTGATAGAAACACTCACTATGATAGGCATAATACTTATTCTTTCACCAAAGATAGTGAGTACATTACATTGATAACCCTTAGCCACCATTAAGTCTAGGAAAGTTTACAAAATTTGAAGGATACCAAAACAAAAAGCCTTTATTTTAATACAACTTGAGTTGAAAGGGTCATTGGAATTCAAGAGAAAGTACATGCTTTACTCTTTAAGGAGAAATAAGTAAAGGTGAAATCATCCATTCCATGTAGTGTACAATTTTTTCTTAACAAATTTCTTATTGTCTTTTGATCAATTATGTCATAATTAACATACTTTATGGGAATTGAGCATTAAATTGATTTGATCTTATACACAATGCTGCACTACCAAATTGTCCTACATACCATGCCATCCTAAGGAAGCCAAAGAGGTTCAATGTCAAATGGATGAGCTTATTTCAAAAAGTTTTGTTTGAGAACCCATGAGCCCTTATTTAGTTCTTGCCTTATTCTAAAGAAATGATGGTTCCATGCAAAGTGTGCAGTTAGTAGAACATTCAACAAAATCATATTTAAGTATTACTTTCCTATTTCTTTAACTAATAATTTATTGAATAAACTTTATGATGATATGTTCTATTCTAAAGTTGATTGAAAAGGTGGATACTATCAAATTGAAATGAAAGAAGGGAATGAGTTTACAAAATTTAAAACCAAAAGGTGCTTATATGAGTGGCTTGTAGTGCCATTTAAATTTTCAAATGCACCAAATAGCTTCATGTGCTTCATGAACTATCTTGATATAAAGTAACCATGTCTACTATCTTTAGACTTTCACCTCAAGTCATGACTTCGAATCTAGTTCAAGCATAGTCATTAATAAGGAAGAAATTTGTATAGAAAAATTTAGCAAAACCATAAACAATTGGTCTATACTTAAGCAATCTAAAAAAGAAATCTACCATCAAAGTAAATTCTAATTCACAATGTGCCCATTCTGATTCACAATCTAAAAAAGAAAACAATGTGCCCATTCTAATTCACATTCTGATTCACAATCTAAAAGAAAACAATGTGCCCATTCTGATTCACATAGTTTATGGGAATCAAAAAGCTAGCCTAATAAAAGTATATGAGTAGAAAATGTGGATAATCGTTTTCTTATGGGTCAGCAATAATAGATCTATGTATTTTCTTTGGAGATATTAATGACATCGAAGAGTATTAGATGGGACATAACTAAACTACCATCAATTACTTCCAAAGATGTAATGTTTCCATCTAAGCTTCCTGTTGGTGGATAAAGACATACATGTGGTTTTCAAACTTTTTTTCTTTTGTTTGGATGTAATCTCTGAACAAGCTTCTTAATTTCTTTGATCAAAACTTCTCTAATGGCAAATGTACACTTATTGCCTCCGATGTAATAATGAATGTGGCATTAATTGCTATTCTGCTATACATTTGATCAATGCATCTTCAATTAATTAAATATGTAAAAATAAAATACAATTGAAATACATGGAATAAAATTAAAAAATCACTAATTAAAGTAAAATTGAGTATTATGTTATTATATATTTAAACTTTAGTTATAACCAAATTTATACACAATTAATTTTATCAATAAGGTAGGCATAAGTTATAATTCAACAATTAAACATATCAACATTTACAACACAAGCATCACCCACAATTTTTGTCATAAGAACTTTTTAATCACATTTGTGTGTTATCACTAATAATTTATTTTCTAAGCTTAGCAATGATGATAATCAATATTATAATGATAATTATAGATTTTAGTGTTTACAACTAAAACAAACATAACTAGATTGGACCAATCAAACACATTAGTAGAGCTCCAAGGAGGCAAGAACTAAATTATATTAAAATGTTTGAAAGATAAAAAAAAGGTAAATGAAAAGGAAAAAAAAATGGACTTATGAGACTATGCCTATGAGAATTGACCCAAATAGTGGTTAAAGTGCTACCATTTCGAGTAGGGCTTAAACTTGGAGGCAAGGTGGTTAGCGATTGGGAAGTGATACATAGCATCACAAAATGATGTGTTGTAGTCAACATAGGAAGCTACTTGGCCTTTTCCTCCATGAAGCATCCCAGAGCAAACTGAGAGGCCTTAGATTTGATCTCTTCTTTCCCCAAGATATTATCTTATCTTCATAGCTAATGTAGTTGGCCTCTAAGGACCAGCCAAAGAGAGGGCTCCACTAATTTGGCAAGGTAGAGGAGCTTTCTTGGTAGTTTAGCTCATCTTCATGGGTACCAAATGAGATAGCACATGGTAGGACTATCATGGGTCTCATACGAAGGAGATTAATAACCATTTTTGGGGTTTTATTAATCCATAGATAAAGGGGTTTTTAGGATGGTTTTGCTTTAATAGTTTCTTGGTGTCTTAGGCACTATTTGAAGAGCATTTAAGGAGATGGAAAGTTGAGGGCTTGGAGGGGCCCATGCCAAGATGAAAAAAGTTGGAGAAAAGGATAAGATGGACATGTGGCAATGTTTCATGTTGGGATATGGTGGTTGTATGGGCCACCATTTACTGTAATATGATTGGCTATTCTAGTTTCCTTGTTGTTCTTTGTAGTGCTTTGGGTCAATTTGCAATTTTTTTTTTCCTTTTGAGCAATGGGGGCCAATTTGCTTGACTAGAAAGAAATTTGCAAGGTAACATAGAGTTTGCTCATCTGTATATTCAATGTAATGATATAACCAACTTTAAGGCAACCTAGTGCAAATTCCCTTATGGATTTGAGTGCTACCCTTACTTATGAAAAAAAAAATACATATAAATAAGAATCACCAGTAAATGTGTTGACATAAATCATCAAGTGGAATTATTTTGAGTCAGATTACTTTTGAATCATTTTACATTTAGATTGTCTTTAAGTGAACTTCAGGTCAATATGAGAGTTGACAAGTTAATATTTAAGAATTAATTTTTTTTATTTTTAGTCATTTTTATTTTATTTATTTTTAATTATATATATACTAATTTATTTTAAAAGTATGTATTTTTTATTTTTATGCTAACTTTTCTCCTATCACTCCACTTCAATTATAAGTTAACTTATTAATTAAAAAAAACTAAATTTTCATTTATCATAGAGTATAATATGTTAAAAAAATTATTGTTTATTATTTATTTTTTATATATTAGTTTGAATAAAAAGCATATAATTTTTTATTTTTTATACTAATTTTTAACTTATTATTAACCTTTGGTTGCATGTTAACTTGCTAATTTCTAATAGACAAAAGAATTATTATTTAATATGTATTTTTTATATATTAATTTGTATGAAAATTTTGCAAATGTATTAAACATAGTACATATATTTATATTATTTACAGGATGCATATACAAAAATATGTGTGTGTATGTAAAATTTTTAAAATATCATAAATATTTATAATAAAAATAAATTATTATTATATGTATATATATACATTAAATGAACTAAATTTAATATTAACTTTATATATAACCTTGTTATTTCTAACCTCATCAACCCATCACACTTTGCTAAAGTGCAACCTTGTGGTGGTGGCAACTTAGCTTTGATACCCATTCATCTAAAAGGATATCCTGATAAGGAATGACCCAAAAACATTGATATTTCTACCCTTATTAACCTACCACACTTCGCTAAAGTGTAGCCCTTACCCCTCAAACCCTCCTAGAATTGGGATTTACAGGGACTCAAACTTGCATTGTAGTGGTGGAAACTTGGCTTTGATACCAATTCACCTAAAAGGATATCCTATTAAGGAATGACCTAAAAACCTCTTGTTTTTTTTCAAGGCAAGGATCTTATAGGATAGAGACTTTGTATGAGAATGCGTGATGATGCATATAAAAGATAAATTTATTTAGTACGTGACATTGTTATACTAGAGATCACTTAGACATAAGTCTCTTGAGGTATTAGTTTCCAATTGATATATTGAATATGCATTTGGAAACATGCAAATGAAACCTTGGTATATGCATTAAACATTAATATTCAAATTTATTTGCATGCATTAAAGATACATAGACATTTGAAGGATAGCTTAGGGATTTCTCATTTAGGAATCCCATTACAAGTTGAAAAGAGTAGGAGAACACTTAAAGAAGAGCTATTACATTAGAGGATAGGAAAATTTTGATCTATGAGAACTTCCTCCTAAAACATTTTCTAAGGTTTTTAGAACTTATTCTTGAAGGACATGTTTCTCTAAAAGCTTCTTTTTTTAAAAAAAAAACCATTTTCTTTTTTCAAAAGCATGCCCAATGCTTGATAAATAAGGCCTTTTATAGATGCTTGGGCCTTAGATGCTTGGAGCTTGAAGATAAAGTTACTTTTGGTGAAAAGCAAATGTTTTTTTTTTAAAAAAGTAAATTTTTTACTTATCAAGAAAGCATATGCTTTTTACTTCAACTTTGGGTAAAAGCAGAGATTCCTTCTACTTTTATCCTTTTACCCTTGATAAAAGCATCTCACTTTTTTTTTTCCCTTATCATTATGCTTGATGTGGATGGGACCAAAAGAATCAAGGACAAGGCCCATGGCATTTGCTTGGCTCCATCCAAAGTTTGATTGATAATTATGGAGAATCTCTAGCAATATTATCAACGATCCTTCAATGTTTGGTGCTTGAATTTTGATATTTGATATGGATGGGTCAAGATTATGATTCTAATGAGAATCTAATGATGCATTCTTGACCTTAACCAAGAGCTTGGTGAGCTTCTTAGAGAATCTAGCAAGGTCTCTAGAAATCTTTATTGTGATTAGCTTACAATCAAGAGGACACTAAATGAGTTTGGGTTGCTTGGTGGTGGACTATTATGGATGTTTAGAGATCTACTACTAGACACCTCTTTGCGAGTTCCTATTGCCAAATAGTAGGAACCTGTTGCTCGTGAATTTCCTTCTATTGATTAGTAGAATGCTTGAATTCAAGATAATAATCAACTATTCTTGAGTAGCAGAAGATTGTTATCTAGGCTTGGAGTAATGGATTTGGCTAAGACTTGGAATCCTTTAGAAAGGATTATCAGGACTTATATAAAGTCTAGAGGAGCTTATTGACTGACTAACTCTTAACTTGACTTAGTAATGGACTAACTTTATGACTTATCGAATGAGTTCATTAGACTAATTTTAGTGAACTAAACACTTGACACACTCAATAGAGATGGCTGATCAAACAGTATGAAGATTGAACAAATTTTAGCTTAGTGGTTGTAATGGACTACTACCTAGATACATAATGGACTCATTGACTTTCAAAGAATGTATTGACAGACATAACAAGGACTTATGGACATAAGTGGATGCTTGAATGATTGATAAGACTCTATTGGTATGGTGGATTGGTCTTAGAACTAGATGACTTCTTTAAGCAGGTAGTATGTTGTGTTATCTTTATTATGGAGATTGATACAATGAAATTAAGACTCTTATGGTCTATTAACTCTGATGTATCAAGGAATTAAGTAAGATGCAAAATTAAGATGAATAATGCAATGGACTGGTCATGAAACTTAGTTCATGATGAAACATAAGAAAATTTTAAGGAAAATTTTGAAAAGTTTTTTTTCTTTAATATTGAATTCCTTCTTGGAGGTAATACTTTTGAGTGGTTGGTGATTTTGAAGGCTTCTTCATCTTCCATGTGATAATCTGCATCATTCATGAGATATTTTATTATTTTTCATTTTGAATCATAGAAGTCAAGGAGATATGCTTTTTTGTGTTGTAGAGTAGCGGTGCTCAATCCAAGTGAATGTCAATATTTATGGAGAAGAATCATTGGTAAGTGGTCCTTTTAATTTCACAATAATAAGTATTGTAAGAGGACCAGTTCCATTTTTTTTCCTGAACATAAGCTCACTAGTGATTAACTTTAATGACTAATGCTTTCTATTAACAAGGCCAACGAATTTCTCTTGGAATGCCTAATCACTTTCTTTGTTGAATGCAATGGTGATGGACAATTGGTTGAAATTCTAAAAAGAAAATTTGTTTTAGAGGAGAACCAATGATATCTACAATGATGTTGGTATTGTCATTGGAGTAATTGCCTTGGTAGAAGATTTTGAACTACTTTTTGAGAGTTTCTTGAAAAATTATACCAAACCAATTGATTGAGAAGTTTAAAGATCTCTCCTATGAATATGGAGTCTTGCAAAAAGTCCATTGTCATAAAACCTTTTGTAATTAAGAGGACATTGGTGAAGATCAAAAACCACTAATTGCAGAATGCTAAAGTCAAGTTGGTAATCTAAAGGAATTAGACTACATTCTTTGCAACTAAACATTATATTGTATTTCCAAGTCCATTTCCAATAGTGATATGGCCCACTGGGCTCTAAGATTGTGTGTTTTCAAGCTTCCTAAACAACTACTAATATTGTTTCAAAAAATCTTATCTTGACTGATTTTGTGAGGTGTCTAAAGGGGTCTTTAGGAAAATAGGCAGGTGCCTTTTATTTTTCTAACTAGGAAAGAGTAAGATGAACAAGGGTAAAAAGAAAATTTCTCTATGGTGGATAATGGAAAAACTATTATGGGGTTTGATATTGATCCAAAGATCTAGGTATTGGCATTCTTTCTGTATTTTGAAGAAGGTTGGTATGATTCCAAGAGTGGAGAAGGTGTTTGAGTACTGGCATGTCTTTTGTATGTTGAAGGAGATCAGTATTTTTCTAAGGATGGAGAAGAAGTTTAAGTATTGACATTTATTTTAAACTATGGAAAAGAAGTTTAAGTACTGGTACTTATTTTGGTTAAAGGGAATAGAGGAATTGGTGCCATAGAGTTTAATTTGAGCAAGGTTTCTTTAAGAATTGAAATTTTAGTACTTAGAGTTTAAAACTATTAAAGTAATGATGAGTGAGTTTTTTCAAGGTTTTCATGTTGTTGTCGTAAAGAGGAGTGGTCTTTCTCAAGTTGTTATTTTTAGAGGTTGAGTTGTCAAAAATGAGGGATGATGGCTTCACATTCACCATAATTTTGAACTTAAGGTGAATAAGGACTATGTGCATTTAAAGAAGAAAGACACTAACTATGCTGATGCTAAATAGATGCAAACTCCCTAAGTTGTCTAATATGAGCAAAATAATAATAATAATAATAATAATTACAAGATTATCGAGAACTAGTAAAGAATTTTCTTATTGACTACATGATTCCAAAGATTGTCTAAGATGCATTGAAGTTATGGTCATATCAATTGTTTATGATCTAGTCAAGTGATCTTGAACATGGATGATTCAAAATGATATATGAGTAGGTTGATACCCTTATATCTTAGGTAGGTTTGGATGTACTAGTGTTTATCAAAACTTGTCATTTGAAACAAATAAAAATAATGAGAACAAAGATATACTATTAAAGATTATGGTTGGAGAAAGGTAATCCTAATTCTAGAACTACATGGATAAAACTTTGTACAAGTCTTGTGAGATGTTATGGGAGTTTCAAGGATATGGAAAGTTGATCTTGTATCTAGATTTATACTAAGAGGAATGTTAGAGTTGTTGAGACAAACAAGTGTGCTTAGAATGGCTATAGTAGTTACTGGATAGTGATGGTTGGATCAGTAGATGAAGAATTAGGTTTAGAATCAAAAAAGTCAATGACCAAATTATAGGCCTATTCATGGACTGGTTTGGGTTATTAGGCTTGCACTTTGTGTACAATTTTATAATAATAGGCTTAGTGTCCAATTTGTTTACATGTGAAGTAGATTATTTTAGGAGTGTCAAGAATTTTGTTTTTTTTGGCTAAGAGCTATTTGGGTTATTTTTTGGTTTTTGGAATGGGCTCTCTATAGACATATTTTAGAGGTTTAAAGGATGGGTTTATGATGGATAGTGTGGTATATGGCTTGTGGACAAATATATGAAAGATATTTTACCTATATGTGTCAAAAAAGTGTGCTTATAATGCAAATTATTTGTCCTATACTTACAATATTTAATATATTCTATGAACACTTTTGCATCTATCCTACCAAGATATTGATTTCCAGACATTCATCATTTACAAGTAAGAATATTATCATCTCTTATCAAAAATAACTTTCTAATGCTACTAAACAAATTATCTACTTTTATGTTTTATATGCTACTTAACAAACTGTTCTTAAGGTCTATTCTAAAGATGCTTTTTCTATGATGATGTGTTGACTCAAAATGTGAAGATACTTCTAGATAAGCCTAAGATTCCTAAAATTCTCTAAAGTAGGAGGTTTGAACTATAAAAATGGACTCAATCTAAGAATTGGATTTCTAAAAATTCGAGTTCTTCTATATTATGCAAGTGATTTAATTTAGCGTTAATTTTTGGGGTACTATCTAATTTAACTAATCTAAGAAAAATAAATTGCAAATGAATGATGTTAAAGAGACTTATCCTCATCTTACTAGGTACTCTTCCATACTATATACTTCAATAGTCTATGGCTTAGCTAAACATTTATGTACAAATCTCTTTCCAAGATATGTTGTTCCTAGTAATGGACTTAAATGCACACACGTGACTCAAGGATGAAGGTATAAACATTATAAACATGGTAACTTGGTATAGGGGTATGCCTTTCTTAGCTTAGTTGCTACAATGTTCTCCTACAATGGAGTTTGGGATACAGGTATTTCACCTACATCTTAGTGCTGACCAATGGTCTCATTACCTTGCCTTTAGAACTTATTGTCAAGACCTCACTCATTTGATTTCCTCTCCATTGTGTTGTGCTTACACTTAGTTTCTCCCCTTGATAACTACACAAGATGAAATAGACCACTAGAACATGAAGATCAAGAATACTATACCTATTTGTCTATCACAAAAAGAACATAAGATTAGGTTTTGATACCAATCAAGGCAAGGATCTTACGAGATAAAGACTCTATATGAAAATGCATGATGATGCATATGAATAATAAATTTATCTAGTATGTGGCATTGTTATACCAAAGGTTGCTCAAACATAAGTCTCTTAAGTTGGTACTAGTTCTAGTCAATATATTGAATATGCATTTGAAAACATTCAAATGAAACCTTGGTACATGCATTAAAGATTAATATTGAAATTCATTTGCATGCATTAAAGATATATAGGCATTTGAAGGATCCCTTAGAGATTTCCTATTCAAGATTCATTTACAAATTAAAAAGAGTAAGAGAACACTTACAGAAGGGCTACTAGATTATAGGATAAGAAAATATTTACAAAGGATAACTTCTTTTTTTTTAAGCTTTCTTTTAAAAAAAAAAGTTTTTCTTTTTTTTAAAAGCTTGTCAATTAGGGCTAGGATCTTATAGGATATAGACTCTCTATGAGAATAAATGATGATGCATATAAACGATAAATTTACAAAGGATAGGATTTTGTTCTAGGAAGACTTTCTCCTAATGTTTTCTAAGGTTTGTAGAACTTATTCCTAAAGGAAATGTTTTTCCAAAAGCTTCCTTTTTTGTTTTAAACTTTTTCTTTTTTTTTTTTCATTAAAGCTTTTCTTTATTCAAAATGCTTAGGCCTAACGTTTGATATGTAAAGCATTTTGTTTTTTTATATATTAATTCGTGTGAAAAATTTATAAATATATTATATATATTAAATATATTTATAGAATATATATACAAAAATATGTGTGTGTATATATATATTTTTTTTAGAATATCATAAAAATTTAAAATAATGTATATATTAAATTTACAATAAAACAAAACTTATATAAATAAAATATATTATTTGTTTACATAATATATCAAATAAATGATGTGCATATCATATGTGTGTATATATATATAATAGAATAATAAATGATAAATAAAAAATAATAATAAATTTGTTTTGTTTTTTCTCACAAGAAAATACAAAAGATTTATTGTCAAACTAGTAAAAATTATACTTTTTAAAGCATAAAATCAATGACTTAAAATATTACAAACTTTTATTTTGATTTTTTATGTTGTTTTGAGGACAAAAAAAAACAAGATCATAGCGATTTATTTTCTGAGTTTAACCAAGAATGATAATCAATATAAAAGAGTATTGCAATGAAAATTATAAATTTTTGTGTTTACTGTAAAGTTTCCAATTGAAAGAGATGTCGTGAGATTGGTTATCAAAGATGTTGCATTGTTTATGTAAATGAGATGAGAAGTGTATTAGGGTATGGACATTTTCTGACCTATTGATGGTATCTTAGACATCGCTACATTATATGTGTTCAATTTGCCCATTAGCATCAAGTAAAGTATGTTCATACAATAGCCAAGTAGTTACTTTGGTATTCAAGTAGCAAACATAATGCACATATTTAAATGAAATAAAATTTGATATTGATCCAAATATTTGAATTTAATTAAAAAAAGTTGTTGCCATAACTTATAAATTGTTATTGCCATCATGAATTAAGACTAATCAAGGGATAAAAGTAACAAAACTATTAAATATAAGAGCCAAGTACATTTATATTGAATTATTTTTATTTTTTGGGTGAATCAAAATAACTCACTAAAAAAAATACCTTATTTTTCATTTTAATTTGCATTGAATTATTTTCAACTCACTCAAAAAAAAAGTTAAAATAAATTCCTCCTTAAACTTTATTAGGCATAGTTTGTGCTGAAAAGTCTTTCATCTACGTTAGAATATACAACCAAAGAAAAGGAGAAAAAAGGTATACATTTGCACCAAGTAAATCTTCATGATTTACCACTCTCATTTTGTTTTGAATTTTAATTACTTGAAAATAATTATCATGATTTACTACAAGAGAATCTATACACATCTACAATTATAGGTGTTAGGCCAATTAATCAACCTGGATAAGTTTAAGGTCACTTTCAATAAAAATATTGACCCAAAAATTAAATGAGGAGTGGCTATTAGCTTTATCATCATATGGTGGATACTAAGGAAAGGTAGTTAGGTTTCCCACTTGTATAAGAAGATTAAAGAAGGTATAAATATCCTTAGTGAATATGTGTGGAGAAAAACTCAAAGGGTGGAAAGAAAATGTCTATCTTGGGTAGTAAGGGGAGTTTGTGTTAGGTCAAGAACAACATATAGGATGAGTGTTGTTCATTTTTACAACATTAATTGGATAATCTGTATCCTATTATGAGTCACAATTGGGTAAATGCTAAGATGTATATATGCTACTAACTTCATGTCATTTACTGAAATTGCAATATGTGGGCATACTATTAGGAACATCTAGAAAAGAAAGGAAAATGTTAAAAAGTGTCACTATAAAAATTAATTCCAAATGAAATTAAAAAAAATGTGAGTGAAAAAATAAGTTTCTAACCCTTTTTGCCATATAAAGTGAAAGGACAAAAGTGGTAATGAAAGGTTAAAAATTTTTTTTTTCAAAGTTATGATTTGAATTCTTACCAAATAGTACGACCAAATATGTTGTAATCATGTGACCTATCCAATTGTTAGTCATTAACTCCTACTTTTTGAAAGATCATTAAGGATTTTTTTTATTTTTTGCATGTGCTTTTGGTAAGAAGTTGCCATTTATCTAACCCAAAGCTTTTCCTCTCCCTTAAAACCCACCTTATTCCCCTCTTTAACTTGCCTATAAAAGATACTCCTTGACTCTTGACAAATAACAATCCTTACCTTTCTCTCTTATTCTTCCCACTTGTAATTCCAATATAAAAATTGAAGAAAAGAGGTCAATTATTTGTACATATTATTCTAGTTGTTAATTAGCATGGGCTTTTTATTCTAATCCTTAATTAACATGAATGTTTAGCATGGAATTCTTATTCTAACCTCTAGTTTGTGTATTTTGTTTTTATATAAAATGGTGACACCAAATAGGAAATTGAGAGAAATTTTTAATGCTACATAGTAGCCTACATTAAAAAAAAAAAAATTGGTTAAGGGGGGTTGGCATAACCTTGTGTGCATTTGAAATTATTTAGTAATACACATACACACACACACAAATCAAAATTATACTTTTTTTACATTTAAATTAAAACTTTAATTTTTTTTATTAGAATAAAGTTGTATAAGAATGAAAAATTTATTAAAATAGACTAAAATTAAGATTTGACACATCAAATCCAAAAATGTGTTCATCTTTTATTCCTGTTTTTCCTCCTTTTAATATATTGAGTAAAGAAAGGTTATTTTTATTTTTTAAAAAATAGGTTTGAAGTTGGATCATAGCTAAAATTGATTGAAATGATATTGTCAACAAAGAATATCAAATCATCATATGGATTACTTATCAAGGCTACTCTAGTTATAATAGTAAATTTTATTAAAGAATTTAAAAACAAAAGTCTTCCAACCACTTAAACATACTATTAGTGGATGGGAAGCTGCCAAAACGACTTAATGGGTAAGCTGAGTTGACTAGTTAGACATAACCATTTAATTTGCATCAAGTACCCATAATTAACTAGCTATTAACAATCATTCCAATTGAAAGAAATTTGTTATATATATAAGTAACCAATGTGTTTTCTAACATACTTATGCTCAGATTTCAAATAGGAATCTTGGTCTCCTAGAGCTAGGATTAGTTGCCAACCTAGATTAAACTCCAAGCATGAATATAGACAAATGATGAATTAAGTCATTCAATTGCTTCTTGTTTTAAAATAGATGTTCGATTGCTTGTGCCTTTATACTTTTGAGATATAAAATAGAAAAAGCATGCTAAAAGGATAACAATCATCTAAAATTTGTCATTTTTACTTCTATATGGCTAATCATGGTAAGGAATTCACTGAAAGAAATTTTCCTTTTTTGCCAACTTGGGATAGCCAAGATAATAATAGGACACAACAATAGAGAATTTTCTTTTGCCACCACCCTATTATTTTTATTTAAGGAAAAACTCTTTTTTCTCTCTAATAAAGAGAGCTTTTGTTATTACTTACTTGGGATGTAGGTATGAAACATATTTAGAATCTTTGACTAATTAGTTTGCCAGATAAATAATATAATCTTCTAATGACTATGCTTTTCTTTATAATTGATCTTAAATATCAGTAATAGAATGGGAAAATTAAGAGAAAACTTTTTTATTTGTAGTTAAAAATTAATTTATTTTTAAAAAACCCTTAAATTATACCATTAAGATAGCAACTAAAGTTACCTTAAATTATCATACCATCTTAATATAGATTTAAAGTTAAGAAATTACCACTTATATACCAATTAGACTTACCCCTACAACATGGGCCACTTGGTTTAACAAATTAACAAACTTTCAAGAATTTCATTACAAATTGTGGCCCAATTTATTTTGTAACTCAATCCTTTGAGGAGGGCCAAATATGAGGCCTACTTTCATTCTTCTAGAACATGGACTTAAGCTCAAATATCAATCCAAGACATTAACTCAAGCCCAAAACATATCATAATTGATTTGTTTTCAAAGATATCTCAATTCCCAAACCCAATTCCTTGTGTTTTTTTTTTCCCCTCAATGCTATAAATCCACAAAAGCCACAACCTCTTTGCAACCAAGAAACCATATTCAAGAACTCAAATTCAATGATTTGAAAAGGACTTGATATGAAAACTACTTAAGTGAAATTGTTTTTGAAATCGTAAAATCAACGGTGAAAATTCTTTTACTTTATAATAATGGCCACTATAGGGGTAGAGATGAAGTAGCTAGAATTGGTGATCTTAAAGGAGACATGCTTTGCCAAAGTTGCAACAACAAAGCAAGAAGAGGGACTCCAACAATATTATCTCTTGCACATCCACAAGCTTTAGCTACTTGTCTACCAGAAGAATCATATTTAGTCAATTTGAAGCCCAGTGTAATGAGCTTAATTCTAAAGGTACATCTCAAATCCATCACCTTTACCATCAAAACAATAAGTTTTCTTTTTTCTTTTTTCTTTTTGTAGAATCTTCCAAGAGGTTTTTAGAGTGTGCATTTTTATTGTTCAAATTAGGGATCAATATTATTTAATTATTATGATTTTGTATTTAGCTAGGGTTTGATGCTTGGTGGTAATAATAATTAATTATTAAATCATCATCCTCTATTTTGATTCTTTGTTAAGATTTAACTTTGAGGCAATATTTTGTAAGCCATAAAATTATGTTTAGGTTGTTTTATATAATATTCTCTTAATAAAGGAGGAATCTTTGGAAATCATGGAACGAATTCTCTAAAAATGTAGAGTATTTATGAATTGTATTAATACCATGGTGAACCAAGAATTGCATTAATTAGAGCTACTATAGAATGTGCATTCCAAGTGGAAGAGTTCTTTGAAAATATAATTATCTCATTGAAAAAGAAAAAAAGAAAGAGTTTGTAGTTAAATCCTTTTTTTTTTTTGGAATGGGTTCCTAAAAGTTGAAGCAGAGAAATGCCTTAAGTGGGTTTGTATTTTTGTTGCTATTCATGTAAGTCATGAGTTTGAGTCCTTATCAAGGTAGTTTTTACCATTTGTAGGTTTCAAGTAATAAAAGGATCAATCATCCTATGATAAAGTCATGAGTTTGAGTCCTTATCAAAGAATTCGATGGAATTAAATGTATATTTGGTCTTATATAGTTATATGAGTGGTTGGTGACTTTTGTTAGGTAACATAGAGTTTACTCTTCCATAAATTCAGTGTAGTAGCACAACTAACTTTATGATAACTTAGTGTAATCCTCCCTAATATATTTGTGAATGATCCCCTTATTTATGAGAAAAAAAAAATATAAATAAGTATCACTAGTAAATGTGTTAATAAGGGTCATCGAGTGGAATTATTCCAAGTTGAGTTACTTTTGAATCATGTTAAATATAGACGTTTTTGGGTGGACTTTAAATCAATTTGAGAGTTGACAAGTTATTGTTTAAGAATTAATATTTTATTTTTAATCATTTTTACTTGATTTATTTTTAATTTTTTATATATTAATTATTTTAAAAGTATATATTTTTTATTTTTATACTAAATTTTTTCCTATCACTCTACTTTGATTATAAATGAACCAGTTAATTTCAAAAAAGCTAATTTTTTATTTATCATATAGTATGATAAATAAAAAATTTATTATATATTTTTTATATATTAATTTGAATAAAAAATATATAATTTTTTATTTTTATACAAAATTTTATCTTATTATTAAGCGTTGGTTGTATGTTAAATTGCTAATTTATAATAGACAAAAAAATTATTATTTAATATGTATTTTTTTATATATTAATTTGTATAAAAAATTTACAAATATATTATACATATTTACACATATATTTATTTTATTTATATGATGTGTATAATTAAATAAATATATAGAAAAAATGGTATGCATATGAGATGTGTATATATACTTATGTGTGTGTGTGTCTATATATATGAGATGCTTTTTCTTACAAGAAAATTCATAAGATTCATAATCAAAATAGTAAAAATTATATTTTTTGGTACATAAAATCAATGACTTAAATATTATAATCTTTTAGTTTATTTTTTATGTTATCTTATGAAAAAAAAAATTAGGTCACAATGATTTATTTACCAAGCTTAGCCAAGAATAATAATTAATATGAAAGAATATTACAATGATAATTACAAATTTTGTTGTCAATTGCAAAGTTTACAATTAAAAGAAATGACATCAGATTGGTTATCAAAGATGTTATGTTGTTTGTGAAAATGAGATGAGAAATGTGTCAGGGTATTAACATTTTTTGACCTATTGATGGTATCTTAGGTATCACTACATTTTACGTGTTCAATTTACCTAACAGCATCAAGTAAAATATGCTCATATGGTGGTCAAGTTGAACCTTTGGCATTTAAATAGCAAATATATTGCACATATTTAAATGAAACAAAATTTAATTTTTGATCAAAAAATGTAAATTTAGTTAAAAAAAAAGTGATGCCATAACTTATAAATTGTTATTGTCATCATTATTTGAGACTAATTGAGGGATAAAAGTAACAAAACTATTAATTATAAAGGTCAAGTACATTTATAATATTATGAAGTGATGAATTGCCTTCTTATATTCTTATGTCCTAAGTTCTATTGCCCCATTGGCTAGCACAACAAAAAGTTTCACATATAGTGCTCCTTTAAGTTTTTCAAGCACAATAATTTCATGTTTCCTACTACAAATGAATAAGTTTTTGTAATTATAAATAGGCCTTTTATAAATAGGTGCAGCAACCATTTTCTCCTCTCTATTTTTCTCTAGCTACCTAAGACATGTATAAGTTTCATGTGCAGCAACTCTTTTCTCCTCTCAATTTTTTTAACACAACTATAGTTTTTCTAGTAGAACATACTAATTTTAGTAATTATAATAGGTAGAAACCCTCTCTCTCTCTCTCTCTTCTCCTAATGAAACTTTTTCTCTTCCAGCACACCATCGATTCAATTGTTCAGCCCCAACTAATTATAGGTGGAGGAGAATAATAGCCACTATGTTAGCTATTATTTTTACATGTACAACTCTATTGCTATTGAAAATTTCCAAATTTTCTGGATTGCATGTACCATCTTACTGATTCTCAATTTTTTTCTAGACTTATGTCAAGTTCATGTTGTGACCATTTTGGTTGACTTTATCAATCAGAACCTTGTTTGTGTTGATTTTTTTTTTTAAATTTCTTACCTTATTTATGTGCTGAAACTTTGGGCAGTGGAGAAACCCTCACTTTTTCCTTATGCATTCACTCTAATAGATGATTCCTTTCCTATGTTGGCAACACACACTTCCATTTCAAATTCAATTCATTGGAAGGTTGTTCTTTGCTTTTTTAGGCTCATGGCATATCAATTTGTCTATCTTAAACCTGTCCTTGTTAATGAGATGTTTCATTCCTAAAATTATTTTTGTCAATCTTGAAATTCATTTCATTTATGATAGTGACATATTAAAAGTATTTGATATTGTTTTGGGTGCTACCATTATTCTCACAATGTCTTGGTGATGTCAGATGACTGTGAAGAAAGAAGGAAGATGCTAGAGCCATTAAGAAACCTTTGCTATCTAATAAACTTCAACAACATCAACATTTTACACAAAGAACATATAAGTAGGGAGGGAGTCTGATATTGAGATAATAATGTATTTATGTATTTGAAATTCAACATTTTCAAGTACTAGGTTGGTACTAAGCTTGAGGATCCACTCTTGCATATTGTCCTTACATAATGTCATTTAATAAAAGCTTTGTTTGTTATGCTTTTTTAGGTAATGTGAAATTGGACATTATATTGTGTATCTAAACTTTCTTTATAATTGTATTTATACACAATTAATATTTTTATAATGGGTATAAGCTCTAGTTAAACAACTAAATACTTCAACATCTACAATGCTAGCATTTTAAAAAAGTGGTTTCTAATGAGAGAAAGAGAGGGATACTAGATTTGCATGATAAAGATGAGGTTTTTGATGTTATATTACATATAAGAGTATCATTTTATGATATTTGTATTAGTTGACTGATAATGTTAGCATATTGTAATTCTAATAGTCTCAGATAAAAGTATAATTATGCCTTATATTTTACACCAAAGTTTTCTTTTCATTTGTTCTCGTTCTGGGGTTGATAGCCGATAGTTGAATTCCTATCTTTAGGCATCTATCATAATCACCATGAAAATTTTAATATATTAACTAATATTGAAATCAAATCAGTGAAAGATATAGAGAATATAAACATTTAATAAGTGGGTTGAATAACTAACAAACTTATAATAATAGAAAAAAATGTTATTATTTTCAAAATTGGAGGAAAAATAAATAACTTGATATTTTTGATTGTTTGATTTTCCCAACAAAGGAAATAGTTTGATCAAATACATGTACTAATCACATTTTCATTAATTTTAATTTTGAAAAAATAAAATAACTATTAAAATTAAAATTAGGTATACTTTAAATTATCAGACTTTCTATTTAGATTCATTATAATAATTCCATATGACATTTTTTTCTTAAAAGTCAAAAATCAACTCGAATGGCAAATAAGCCCTTTAGATTTGAATAAAGAATAAGCACTTTCCAAATTGACATCTAGTTATAGCCATATCATTCAATCATTATGCCTTCAATCAATGAGTTTTTGCCAAATATTTATTATGGGTCAATGTCATGTTACATGCATTTTTTTGTTTCAAAATTTTTCCTAATTGATGTATTATTGATTATAATTAATGTTTGTGCCTAAATTTTGTTGAAGAGAGGCACCAGCTAGGGAGCAAAACAAATGTCATACATTCAAGTTCTTAGTTCCTCTCGTTTATGCTCCTATTCTTCCTTTGAGTAAACTCCCACAAATTTTTATGATTCCCTTTTTTTTTTCTAATCTTTCAATTTTTTGGACAATTCACTACACAGGAATGAAATTTTGACTATCCAATGATAAAGTTGTGTAGGTGGTTAAAATGTTTCAATTCCACTCTTACTATGTCACATGCCTAAGAGTTTACAGTTGCATTGGTTGTCAAATTCACTCTTGGCTTTTACTTAGTGTATCCTTTTTCAAACATGTTACTTTTTCTTCTACTTTGTTGATTGATTTATTTATTATTATTAGAATGAAATTTCTAATTATAATTCTTTTCACTAAAGTTTTTGACTAATGGTTGAGCAATCATATTAGCTACCCTAGGTGCCTCAGTTTTGGTTTAGAAATTTCCTAGGATGTCAGAGCATCAATTTGCTTTTTTATTAGGGATGTATGAAATTCAGTCTAGATCATAAATTCATGTTTTTGATTAGAAGCATAAGCATGTGTGAATGGTTAGTAGTTGCAACTGAAGTAAATGTTATGATTTAATGCTCATTCCTACAAGTAGTTTGAGAATATGCTTTCCTGTGTGTAAAATGGTGTTATATTTTAGTTAATTCTTGTGAATACTAAGTTAAAAAGGATGGAATTATTGTAAAAAAGTTTGCATTAACGTAGTAAAATGAAGAGGAGGGATTTGAGGTTAAATTTTGGAGAATTCCCATTAACTAATTAAACTTGTAATACTTTTTTGTTTGAGCCCTAACTTACTAAAACTAGTACTTTCTACTTTATTTAGGCTAGTATAGAGAGAGAATTCAAGGGAACTATTAAAACATTTTTGGTTGTCTAATTAATTTCAAAGACACAAACATTTTACATGAAGAGCATATTAGTAGGCAAGGAGTCTAACCTTGACAATGAGATAATAGTGTTTTTGTGTGCCTGAATCTAAAACATTTTCAATACTATGTTGATACTATGCTAGATGATCTACTCTTTTATATCATTCTTACTTGGTGTCATCAAATATAAACTTTGTTTGTTATGATTTCTAGTAACCTGCATCACTAGAGTTGGAAATTTTTTTGAATTTCTTGCATGTTGTTATTGTATAGATTATATTCTTATATTTCAGTATTAAAAACTTTAGTCCACTCCATAATTATTTGCTAAGTTAGTTTCCTTTGTCTCTTTTGCATTCTTTGCCCCATTGAATTGGTGTTCATGATTTATGAAGCACATGACTATTAGAAAGTTATGTTCAATGTTTCTTGCCATGTAGATGCATGGCTAGTTGCACTAATGCAAGAGATTGAAGTTAACATCTACACAAAGGGTCTTGTCATAACTATACAAGAAATTAGGCATAAGTCCAAAAAAACAAATAATGGAGAAAATTTCAAGCTTTTGATTATTTCTATTTTAACAATTAGAAATGTTATGATAGAAATTGGAAGAGAAAATTGACTCAAGATACATCCTTTGTTATTTTTATTTCTCTATTTTAGTCTCATTTTAGAGATGAGTTATTCATCTCTATCATCCTTTCATCTAGTGAATATAGACATGGGAACTTTTAGGTTGGATTTATAGAATTCATTCTATTTAACTTCAAAGTTTGTAGATTTGCAAAAATTTTACCTTTGTTTCTATGTCTTACATGTATGAAGTTAGTTTGGAAAATTAAGTGAAGGTCCTAGTAAACCATTTGACCTATATCTTACATGGTAGAAATGTAGTGGTAGCCAATTATGAGAAAATGAAATTTGTTTTTATTATTTTTTCCCCTTTTAACACATTTGTTTTTCTTATTAGGTTGGTCTTATAAACAATGTCTTGGAGGATGATTTTTCTCAATCCTATCTTTTACAAATAATGTTGATTTTCCTTGGTAAACATGTTCAACAAAACAAATCTATATGACATTGAGAACAAGTGAAATTGCAAAATGGTTAAGAAGTTTGTTTGCATCTCTTTTGCCACTTACTTTTGTTTTTATAAGTCATACACAATGCTACCATGAGTAGGTTAGGAGAAAATTGGATTGGATTGCAAATTAAATTTTGCTTTGAGAATAGTGCTTTCATCTAAAACTTTTTTCTAAAGGGGTTATTCTATTATGGAAAACTAATATAACCACCTTTGCAAGAGAACTAAACCAAAACTTCCAGTGCATCCAAATTGTTTTGTTCATTATTTAGGGTTTAAATTTTTAAAAAAAAAATTAAACTAGATAAAAGAATATTTTCCTTTTTTTGGGTTACCCAACATAAGCATATTTTCTCTCCTTTTCCATTTTTCCATAAATCTTATACCCTTCAAAGAAAAAAGAAAAGCAAAAACTTTTCAAAAATGTTTAAGCTCTTAATTACTTGAATATAAATAAGCATATTCTTAGTGCATACATGAAAAAGGATAGGAATTACACAAGATCCTAACAATTGTAGAAACATCTTAAATTGTCATTAACTTTGGTATATCATTATGATCATTTTTGTCTTGGCTAAAAAAGTTTGGACTAGAAATACGATTGAAATCAATATTAGTGGAACCATATGTTATATTTGATGCACAATCTTTCCAAATCTTAGTCATTCAATTGCAAAAATTTTAAAATATTAAATTATTTGTCCTATCTTCTTTATCATCCACTACTACCCATAGGAGTGGCAATAATTGGACTAAATAAATGCTAAATATAACAAAGCCAATGCAATAAAAAACTTGACATTAACAACTAAACTATTTTTAGTTAGGTCAATTCATTTTTAATTAATTAAATACATAAAAAAATAAAATAAAAAATATTTAAAATAAAATAAAATGAAACATCAATAGTTGATATCATAAAATGAAATTGAGTATTATATTGTCTATCTAAACTTTCACAATAACTAGATATATACACAATTAATATAATTAATAAGGTGGGCATAAGTTATAATTAATCAATTAAGCATGTCAACATTTGTAATACAAGCATCATCCATAGTTTCTATCACAAAAATCTTACATAATCATAATTACAGATTTTAGCATGTCTTACAAAGTTTACAATTGAAAAAAGTGTCATTGGATTGAACCCATGAAACATGTCAATGAAGCCCTAAGAAGGAAAGAACTAAATTATATTACAATATTGGAAAAACAAAAATGATAAGAAAAATGAAAAAGGAAAAGCATGTTCCAATGAGACAATGGCATGTGAGAACCAACTCAAGGAGTGTCATATTACACACATGTTTTTGCTTTGAAATCTTTGTTGATTGAAATATTATTGATTCAAATTAATGTTTGTGTTTGAATTTTGTTAGAGATAGTTGCCTGTTAGGAAACAAATTAAAGATGCCCCATTTAAGTTCTTTGTTCCTCTCATTTATGCTCATGTTCTTGCTTTGACTAAATTTCCTACCATTTTTTTGGGTAATTATTTTTTTCTTTCATTCTTTGGACTATTATCTACCTATAGTTTTTTTTCCCTAATTTTGGGTTTTCTCCAAAAATTCTTTGTGCTTATAATTTTGTATTTTTGTTGCCTATTCACATAAGTCATGAGTTTGTGTCCTTATTGAAGTATTCAATGGAATTACAAGTATATTTGAACATATATAGTTGTATTAGTGGTTAGTGACTCTTGCTAGGTAACATAAAGTTTGCTCTTCTATAAATTCAATGTAGCAACACAACGAACTTTGCAGTAACCTAGTGCAATCCTCCCTAATGGATTTGTAAGTGCTACACTTATGGAAAAAAATGATTATATATAAGTAGGCATCGCCAGTAAATGTGTTAACATGGGTCATCAAATCAAATTATTCCAAGTCAGATTAACTTTGAATCATATTACATTAAGATTGTTTTTGGGTTGGCTTTAAGTCAATCTTAAAGTTGATAAGTTATTATTTGAGAATTAATTTTTTATTCTTAGTCATTTTTATTTTATTTATTTTAAATTTTTTATATATGAATTTATTTTAAAAGTATAAATATTTTATTTTTATATTGATTTTTTACCTATCACTCCACTTCAATTATAAGTTAACCAATTAATTCAAAAAAAACTAATTTTTTATTTATCATATAATATAATAGGTAACAAAATATTATTTATTATTTATTTTTTATATATTTTTGAATAAAAAGTATATAATTTTTATACTAATTTTTATCTTATTATTAAGTTTTTATTGTATGTTAACTTGTAATTTTTAATAGACAAAAAAAAATTTATTTAATATGTATTTTTATATATTAATTTGTATGAAAATTTATAAATATATTATAAATATTACATATATTTATATTATTTACATAATGTGTACGTAAAAATATATGTGTGTATATGTGTATAATTTTTAAAATATCATAAATATTTAAAATAAAAATAAAGCTCATAAGATATATATTCAAAATAGTAAAAATTATCTGTTTTGGTACATAAAATCAATTACTCAAATGTTACAATATTTTATTTTAATTTTTTACATTATCTCGAGAATAAAAAATCAGTTATAATGAGTTATTTTCCAAGCTTAGCGAAAAATGATAATCTATCTGATAAAATGTTGCAATGATAATTATAGATTTTTAAGTCTATTACAAAGTTTTCAATTGAAAGAAACATCATCAAATTGGTTATTAGAGATGTTGAGTTGTTTATGTAAATGAGATGAGATCAAGGTATTGATATTTTCTAACCTATTGATGGTATCTTAGTCACTGTAACATTTTACATGTTCAGTTTGCCCACCAACATCAAGTAAAGTACGCTCATACAGTGGCCAAGTTAAACCTTTGGTATTCAACCAATAAACATATTGCACATATTTAAATAAAACAAATTTTAATTAAAAAAGTGACACCATAACATAAAATTTGTTATCACCATCATAATTTACAACTAATTGAGGGACAAAAGTAACAAAAGTATTAAATATTAGAGTCAAGTACAATTATAATATTATAAAGTGATAAGTTATATTCTTATATTCTCACATCTTAAGCTTTATAGCCCCATTAGCTAGCACAACAAAATGTTTCACCTATAGCACTCCTTTTAGTTTTTTAGGCATAACAATTCCATGCTTCCTTCTTTAAACAAATAAATTTTTGCAATTATAAAGAGGCTTTTTATAAATAGGTGTAGCAATTATTTTCTCCTCTTCATTTTTCTCGAGCTACCTAAAACATGTTCCAATTTCACATGCAGTAACCCTTTTCTCCTCTTAGTTTTTCTAGCATAACACACTAATTTTGGAGATTATAAATAGGCAATAACCCTTCTTTCCTTCCAATTTTTCATAGGCTCTTTGTCTTTTACTAATGAAAATTTTTCTCTCCCACCATGCCATGGATTCAATTGTTCAACCCCAGTTGATTTCGAGGTGAAGGAAAGTAATAGCCATCATGCAAATTATTATTTTTTTTTATGGGCAACTCTATTGCTATTGAAAATTTCCAATTTTTCTTGAAACTTCTTCCCTTGCTTCCAATTTCCATAGAATTGGTAGATCATAATATTTACATGTACCAGCTTACTAATTTCGAATAATGAACTTGACATTTGTAGCTAATCTACTATTAGTTAATTCAATGCATCTTTAATTAACTAAATATATTAATATAAAATACAATAAAAGAATACTTAATATAAAATAAATGAAATGTCACTAATTGATATTATGAAATGAAATTTAGTATTATATTGTCTATCTAAACTTTCATAATAACTAGGCATATACACAATTAATATTATTAATAAGGTGGGCATAAGTTATAGTTAAAGTTATAGTTAAACAACTAAACACATCAATATATGCAATGCAAGTATCACCTGCTTTTATTACAGAAATTTTTCATAATCATAATTACAGATCTTAACATTTCTTACAAAGTTTACAATTGAAAGAAATATCATTGAATTAGACCAACAAAACACATTAGTGAAGCCCTAAGAAGGAAAGAACTAAAATCTATTACAACGTTGAAAAAGAAAACGAAGAAAAATGAAAAAGGAAAAAAAATGTACCAATGAGACAATGACTTGTGAGAATTAACTCAGAAAGTGTCATATTACGTGCATGTTTTTCTTTCAAAATCTTTATTGATTGATGTAATATTGATTAGAATCAATGTTTGAGTTTGAATTTTGTTGAAAAGAGTTACCTATTAGGAAGCACAACAAAGGTGCCTCATTCATGTTTTGGGTTCCTCTTATTTGTGCTCTCATTCTTCCTTTGATTAAATTCCTCACCATTTTTTTTGTTTGGTGATCATTTTATTCTTTCATTCTTTGGGCTATTCACTACATGTGTTTTGAATTTTGATTGTCCAATGTTTGGCTTTTATGGGTGATTGTAGTATTTTAGTTCAACTCTAATTGCACCGTAGACTTGTTTTGAGGGATTGATTATTTACAACTATGTTAGTTGGCTTGTGTACTCATGGCTTTTACTTGGTGTATCCTTTGTCAAACTTGCTACTTGTTATGCTATTTTGTTGATTTATTTATTTATTTTTATAATGTGATTCCTAATTGTGATACTTTTCACTAAGTTTTTTTTACCATACTGTCAATTGTTAGAGTAATCACATCAGCTATTCTAGGTGGCTTAGTTTTGGTTTAGACTTTTCTTGGACTATACAGGTTTCAAGTTACTTTTCTACTAAGAATGTATGAAAATTAGTTTGGATCAAAAAATTATGTTTTTCATTGAAAGGATAAATGTGTGAATAGTTAGCAGTTGCAATTGAAGTAATTGTTACAGACATGATGCCCACGCATACAAGGAGTTAAAAAGATAATTGTTACAAGTAGTTTGAGAATATGCTTTCATATGTGCAAAATGATGTTTTTAAAATTATTCTTGTGATTGTTGAGTTGAAAAGAATAGAATTATCATAAAGGAATTTGCATTAATGGGGTAAAAGGAAGAGGGGATTTGGGGTTGAATTTTGGAGAAATCCCATTAATTGATGTTAATTACAATGCATGTCATATGCAATGCATGTAATTATTGGTTCAAAACTTTCAAAATGTTAGTCTTATAATTATCTCAATTGCAACCCCCTAATTGTTCCTAAACTTTTATTTCTTTTTCCTTCTTGAATTTTTTGAGTCTCCAAATGTTTCTCAGATAGCTTAAGAAGAAAAGAAAAAATTTGATTATACAATAAACTAATCATTAAAATTTGGTGCAATATAATGATGCATGTACACTTATAAATTTAACAAAGCTAACATTTTGAAAGATAATGGGCCCATTTTGATTTTATATTTTGTGGGAATCAAAAAGTCAGCCTGGATAGAAGCATATGAGTAGAAAATGTGGATGGTCATTTTCTTATAGGTTAGTGATAATAGATCTACATGTTTTCTTTGGAGATATTTACAACATCAAAGAATGCTAGATTGGATATGACTAAATTACCATCAATTACTTCTAAATGTGTGATGTTCCATCTAAGCTTCCTATTAGTAGATAAAGACAATGCATGTGATTTTAAATTTTTTTCTTTTCTTTTGGATGTAATCTTAGGAGGAGCTTCTTGATTTCTTAAAAGGAACTACTCTGATGGATAATGTACACTTATTACCTTCAATGCAATAATGAACATGACATTAATAACTAATTTGCCATATGTTTAATCAATGCATTTTAAATTAATTGAATACATAAAAATAAAATATAATTTAAATACATGAAATAAAATTTAAAAATTGCTAATTGAAGTAAAATTAAGTATTGTGTTATCTATTTAAACTTTGGTACTAACTAAATTTACGCATAATTAATATTATTAATAAAGTGATCATAAGTTATAATTAAGCAATTAAACATGTCAACATCTTCAATGAAAGCATCACCCACCATTTTTGTCATAAATATCTTTCTTAATCATATTTGTATGTTATCATTAATAATTTACTTTCTAAGCTTGGCAATGATGATAATCAATATTATATGATATTATGATGATAATTATAAATTCTAGCATTTCTCACAAAAGTTTACAACTAAAAAAATGTCACTAGATTGAACCAATCAAACACATTAGTGGAGTCCTAAAAAGGCAAGAACTAAACTATATTTAAAAATAAAATTAAATAAATGAAAAAAAATGTACTTATGAGACTATGGCTTGTCAAAATTGACCTAGGGAGTGGCCAAAAGGCTACCAATCCAAGTGAGGCTTAAACTTAGAGGTGAGGCAGCTTGCAATCAAGGAGTAATACATGGCATTGTGAGACAATATGTTAGTAGTCAACACATGGAGCTACCTGGCCTTTTCCTCCATGAAGCATCCTCGAGTGAATTAAGGTTTAGCTGGTTTAGTCTCAACCTCAGATCTAATCTCTTCTTTCCCCAAGACATCATCATACACCTTGTCCTTGCAGCAAATGTAGTCAGCCATTGAGGACCAGCCAAAGAGAGGGGTCCAACAATTTGGCAAGGCGGAGGAGCTTTTTTGGTAGTTTTGGTCATTTTAAAGGCTGCCAGATGAAGCAGCACATGGTCAAACCATTGTGGGTCTTAGATAAAGGAGATTAGTAGCCACTTTGGGGGTTTTATTGATCTATAAAGAAAGGAGATTTTGTGACGGGTTTTGCTTTAACAATTTCTTGGTGTTTTGTGCACTATTTGAACAACATTTGGGGAGAGGGAAAGTTGAGGGCTTGGAGGGGCCCATGCCAAGATAGAAAAAGTTTGGGAAAAGGATAAGATGGACATGTGGTGATGTTTCATGCTAGGATATGGTGGTCATGTAGGCCACCATTTATTGCATTTTGACCTATTATTTTGCTTCCCTTATTGTTTTTCACAAAGCTTAGGGTCAATTTGTAATTTTTTTTTGAGTAATGGGGCCAATTTGCTTAACTAGAATGAAATTTTCAATTGCATCTATGCAATAGTCTCATCATATTCTTATCTTGTTGTTCTAGCATTTCAATAATTGATGTTAATTACAATGCTTTTACATCATATGCAAGAAATGTAATTATTAGTTGAACTTTGAAAATATTAATATTATAATTATCTCAATTGTTATCCCTCTATTGTTCCTAAACTTCTCTTATTTCTTTTTCCTTTTTGCACTTTTTTGGGTCTTTAAATGTTTCTTAAATAATTAATAAAAAAGAAAAAACTCGATCATACACTAAGCTAATTACTAAAATTTTGTGTGATATAATGAAAGACTAAAAAAAAAAAAAGACATGCTTCATGTCCTTAGGTTAATTAGGAATTAGATTCTATGGCCATATGCTTAGACTATAAAACATGAAAGCAAGATAGTTAATATTTTAAAAGTAAGACAATCTTGTTAGAACATTAGATTATTCTGTAGCCATCTAACTAACAATTGGTCAATTAAGATCTAACATTATTCGTGAGTTGTGCATGGAAGACAATGTCATTACATGTTTTACTAATATGTCGGCAACCAAGATTATAATTAGGTGGGGATATAGCTAACCAAGATTATATATTTAATAAGTTTTTCTTTCCTAACAAGCCAAATAATTACAGGGGTTTTTGGAAACATGAATGGATAATCTTGCTATATACGTGACTTATGTTTTGAAGTTGGATATATTTTGTTCATTTGGAAATTAAGGGCCGAACCTTGTTAATTCATCGACTTTGTGCTTGGACTGTGCAAAATGTGAGACTTTGACCATCAAGAAACCCAATTATTTGTAGGAATTTTATTTTTGTACAACAAATATTATTTTATCTATTATTGTAATTAAAATTGCATTTGAACTAATCAAAATTTAACATCAAAGGTGGCAAATGGGTAGATAAGATTGATTTTAGGCTGGGTTGTTAGTTATCAAATAATTTGGATTTCACATATGTTGAGTTTATTGAATTTCTTGGCATTTTGGATCAAGTTAGATATGTATTATTCAGATTTCAGATTTCATATTATTTCAGATTTTGAGTTTTTTGAGTTTTCAGTTAAACTAGTTTGTAGGCATCATTGATTTTTTCATTCAATACAAATTAAATCAAGTTGCTTTTTAGATGGTTCAATCTGCTCAATTTCTGTTACATTTAACTGTTAGCATTTATTCGTCCAAGAAAAAAAATTCAAGCTCCAAAATAAGTATGCATATTTTGTTATTATAATTATCAATAATGTGAATTTTATATTTGTGTTGCTTTAGTCTAGTCATTTTTTTCTTCTAAGAAGTTAATTGTGGTCATATCAAACATAGGACCACACATTTCTTGTAAGTCGATTATATATAATTTGTATGATTGTCATTAATAACTAACATTTGTTTGTTTTTTTTTTTTTTTCCAAAAACAAGAATCTAAATTTTTCTTATTTATTTTATTTACAATATTTCTTAGTTTCTCATCTTTCAGTTAAGTCATTTTATGTTTTTTTCTTTTCTTTTTTTCTTTTAAGTGAGAATTCTGTACTCCATTGTCTAAATATCGTTTTAAATGTTGTCAATTCAGTTTTGACGTTTAAGTGTTACTTTCCAAATTATTAGTCAACCACTAAAAAGAAAACTTGATGGAAATGTATTTATGGCCTAAATCCAACTCTTTCCCAATGTTTACTATTGATAAAAATATGACACATAAGACAACAACACGAAGATACCAAGTACATACATAAGTAAATAATCTAGTAAAATAATGAGGCAAAAATATGACTAACTACATGCTCTAGTAAACAATTTAGGAATAGTACAAAAAACCAAGAAATGATATTGTTTTTGAAATTCTTAATGATTAGGAATAGTACAAAAAACCAAGAAAACAACCACAAAACCAAACCCAACAAGAATATGAGGTAGGTGGCCATGAAGCATTCTAAGAAGGATACAAAATCAATAGTGTCATGCTATTTTCCATCAATTGCATCAAAAGATAGTGACAACTTTGACAAATCAACTTTACAACTTGAATCTAGTGGAGGTTCACAAAGAAATGGATTTCCTTCATTGATTTTGCTATCAAATGTTGCAAATTGCCCCTTCATGTTTGGAAGCCTAGCTGCTAAGTTATTATAAGTTACACTAAAATATGCTAAAAAGTGCAGATTGATCAATTTTGTTAAAATTTGTCTACTTAATTTGTTGTGAAAAAAGTCTATGCTCTTTATCTTCCTTAACTTTTCCCAAGTTCTTGGAATTGAGCCAATTAACTAGTTATGAGACAAGTTCAATGCTCATATTGAGCTCAGATTTCCATGTTTTGCCAACATTTCCCCTATTAGCTTGTTGCAAGACAAATTTGATTTGGACATCAATCAAAGAAAATTATTATTGTATATGCTGGATCTAGTTTTTGTCACCAACTCAACATTACTTGTCGCTTGTTAAAATTGTACTTGAGATTAGTTAAGGCTATTTAGTGCTTTAAATTATTTTGAAAACTATAAATGAACCCCAAAGGTGACCTAGACCACTCACCATATTCTCTAAAATCAAATTCGCTTGCCTTTCCAAAAGAAATGTGGCTAAAACAATGTGGCATTGATTTAGAAAAACAAGTTATGTGAAAGATCAAGTATGCCTAACACATTTAATTGGCACAATTGTTCTTGAATCAAGCCACCCAAGGAATTCTATCCTATCTGAATAACCCTTAAATAGGATAAATTCCCAATTAATTTTAAAGTTTCAATAGATAAAAAATTATTGCCAAAATTCATTGTCATAAGATTAGAAAAGTTGAAAATTGCTTATGGATTTGAATACTTCAATCCATTCCTCTCCAAATTTGAATGCTCTAAATATGATGACCATTTCAAGCAAGAAAGAGGAGTGCCTAAAAGATTGTTATAGGAAATATCAATAAAGGATAACCAAGACATAGACGGTTCAATTACTCCAAACTTATATTTCCAACGAAGTGAGGAATTTCATTAGATATGAAGATGCCACCAATATCCAAAAACACTAAGGTTAGGTGATGAGGGTTCCAATTAGACAACATGCCAATAAAGTGATTTACACTTAGATGCAAGTATCATAGTGAAGTTACTTTGGACATTGCCTTTGGTACTTGACCACTAAATCCATTGTTTGAGAGCATCAAATATTTCAAATTAGAGGATTTTGTTAATAATGTATTTGAAACTTTTTTTTGACAAAGTAAACTTATTTTCCAATTTTCCAATCAACATTCATTCAAGTAACAATGATTTTAAAATGAAATAAGCATGTACAAACATAGATACACCAAACATGGAAAAATAAGTTTATTTTGACGATGATTTAGGAGCACCAACTTGCCAATGTGTACTTCATGCAAAATTTAATGATCACAATGAGCATTTGCACATGTAACCATGTGCAATGAGTTAGAATCTTGTTGTGATTACAAGGATGTATGGATGGGCTACAAGCTAAGGAGCAAAGGGGGTTCATTGGCCCTCACTATGATAACACCAATTCAAATACACACGAAGTCTACACACATGCTCATTAACAACCTTCATTCAACAATGATCAATCTAATGCTTAATCTCCATGCGTGCCTCATAAGAAAACCATCTCTAGGGTGCTTGGTCCATATTAGTTTGCTACATAGGATGAATCATCTACCAAGCCAATGGCCTTATATTTTCATTATGAAAAGAATTTTTACTTTTTTAGTTTATATGCCCATGGAAATAAAATATTCTAATTCAAACAAACAAATGCATAAGGCCAATGCAATTGGAAAAAGAAGATTATGTCTTGACAAGAGGAAATCAAGAGTGATAAAAAAAAAAACAAAAACAATAGTTGTTGTTTTCACCCGATGACACTACTATCACAAGAAGTCTTGTTGTTCTTGTTAGCCATGACAAATTTTTGTAGTTGATCTCTTATTGTAGCACAAAACTGCATGCAAATTTATAAAATAGTAATTGGAAACATTGATCCCTAATTAACATTAATTAATCCTTGGTGTTAGCTTCATAAACTCTATTTATAAAGTTTTTGGACCATGATTTCAAAATCAAGATTGAACCTAATTATTTTAAATCTTTTCTAACAAAAGATTGGTGCTAACTTGACAAACACTATTTTTAAAGATTTGATCACCTATTTTAATTGAAGGATTTGCTGGCCTATATTCACTCTTCACAAACACTCAAATTTTTGTCACATTCATAATTATAAATAAGAGTTTGAAAATTTTAACAGTTGAGTTGTTCTCAAAACACGGCATTTTTATAAAAAGTTTTAGCAAATTTTCCTCTTTGATAGGATATAATGTATTTTGATCAATTTTTGAACTAAAATGTAATGTAATGATTTTTTTTTTACAAATAATAATTTATTCTTCCATTTTAGTTCTCTTCTATATTTGACTTAGCTATTCAACCTAACAAAATTATGAAAACTAATGGTATAAGAAGGACTTTTATGTAAATGTAATGGGGTTTAGTTTGTAAAATTGGAATATGTTTTTACCAATTACAAAACTAAAACATTGTCTATAAAAATTAGTTGTAACTTCTTATAGCCATTAATGCTTCATTTTTATTTTTGTGTTAAAATATGACCTTGACTTGAAGCAAGGATGATGTGGAACTAATGTTCAAGTTTTGATGGAGACTTGGGATTTTCCAAAGTATGTCCAAGACTTGTAAACAAATAATTGAGAAAAAAAAATCTTAAAAATTCCCCTCATTGACCTACCTAACTTATAAGTTCTCTAATTTCTATAGTAAAATGAACTAAAAAAAACTTTATCCTTGTGTAGAAAATGAAAACCTTAAGTCTTTTTTAGAGGAAAATTGTTGTGTATTTGTATATAAAGAGAATATCTTAGAAAAATCAAAATTTAGAGGAAAAATATTGTGTTTATTTCAATTAGATTTTTTTAGTAGATTTTTCTATTCCTAATTAATCTATGGTGTTCAAATTCTATATTAATTAATTTAACTTAAAGTATTTATTTGTTTTTTATAAGGTTTTTATAATTCTCTCTTTATATTGGTTGAGCTTGATTGGATAAAGAAAACTGAATTCAAATCACATTGTCTTTCAAAGGCTTGTAAATTGTGAGTTTATTTCTAAATGTAATATATAAAAAAAAAACTTAAGACATGCTTTTTTTTTGGCTCTCCAAATTAATCAAAGTCTTTTTGTCTCCTTACGTCACAAGTCACAGGTGTTTAGAATTATCTTCCTTACCTTACTTTCTATGGAATATCTTAAATTCTCTCTATTTTTTTTATCTTCATTCTCTTAGTTCTTAATGTTTCAACTTTAAATTTATATCCTTTTATTTTTGTTTACATTTTTTATCAAACTTATACTATGTGAAAGAATAAACTTCTTGCATGTCAAAATTTTCATTTTACTTACTTTATGCATAATCAGACTAAAATTGATATAAACAAAAATTTGAAAATCATATTTTGTCAAATCCAGATTTTATTATTGGTCATCAAGAAAGGGGTAATTGTGAGTTAATTTAGACATTATTATGATATATGCTTAGGACACTTAACTTATAGTAACCTTTGTACTTGTGGTTGCCTTTTTTGTAAGGCTTGTAATGTTAAGATTTTTTCCTCCTAATTAGTAAATAGCATCTGGACATTATTTGATGGTTAGCCTAGCTCAAACATATGTTTAATTTCAACAACTAAATATATTTGATATTGACACTAATCAAAGAGGTCCTTAACAAAAGCAAAAGATAACAGGCACTAATAAGTGTTCTAATAATCATAGACAAAAGTTAGAAATTTTCAATTAAGGTTTTGATAATTAAACCAAACCAATTAGCATGATTGAAAAAATTAGAAATCAATTTGCTTTTTAGTCTGGTTACAACCAAAAAAATGCTTAGGTCAAAGTCAATCAAAGAATTGGTGAATTGGATTGGTTGAATAATAAATTAGTGAACAAGAGCCAAATTTTCAAATTCACTCTATTCAACTTTGAACCATTTGGAAGTGTGACACCTTTTGAGGCTACAAATAGCAATGAACCCCTTCCCTTAATTACAAGGGAATGGGTACATTACCATTAAGGCAAAGGTCCATTTGTATTATTATTATAATAATTTTATATAAATATACTTTTATTTTCCAATTTCCATTACTCTTTATAATTTATTCAATAAATGCTTAGTGACATAAATTTGAATTCTAAAGTTTTTTTGAACAAAAAATTGAATTCCATACTTGAAATCCTATAGTTTTAATTTTTGAAACTAATAAATCATAGACATCAATGAACCTTAAATCTCTTTCTCCTTGTTTTCTTACAACACCATTTTTAATACAACCCATCACTATAAATTTACTATTATAACTTGAAATGAATTGATCTACATTATTATTTACAATTTCATGTGTCTAACCTTTTCAAAACTTGCTTTTGTAATAGTTTTAGAGAGGAGAATTACATGTGATGTTGTTAAAGAAGAAAGAAATTTAGTGCTTTATTTAGGGTTGTTGCCCACTTCCTAACTATTATTAAAGAGGTAAGGTGTTTCATTGCAATATTTATTGTTTATGCATATTTGGTGATGAATGCAATATTTATTTGTTGTTTATGTATATATAGTGTTTACATTGTAACATTCAAGTTACAAAAAACTTAATACATATCTAGTCTATTATGTATCTAATTTGATCTACATCTAATTTTTTTATTTAGAATCCAACTCTTTCCCAACATTCAATAATCATTGCCAATAAGGGTTGACATAAGGAATAGTCATAAAACTGAACAAGAATACAAGGTAGGTTACCATAAAACTTGCTAAGAAGGACACAGGATCAATGATGTCATACCATTTTCCATTGCTTGCATCAGAAGATGGTGGTAGTTTGGTACATCAATACTGCAACTCATATCTAATGGAGATCCATAAAGAAATGGATTTCCTTCATAGCTTTTTTATCAAATGTGGCAAATTGTTCCTTTATGTCTAGAAGCTTACCTGAGAAGTTATTGTAAGCCACACTAAAAACCTATAGAAAGTGCAAACTAATCAATTTCAAAGGAATTTCTCCATTTAATTTATTGTAGGAAAGGTCTAGGCTCTCTATTTGCCTAAAATTTCCATAAGTTCTTGGAATTAAGTCAATCAACTAATTATTAGACAAGTTCAAGACCAATATTAAGCTCAAATTTCCAAGTTCCATTGGTATTTTCCCTATTAATTGGTTACATGACAAATCCAATGCAAACATCAATTCAAGATGCCAACCTTTGTATATGTCAAATCTAGCTTTTGCCACCAATTCAACTTAAGCTTCTTAAGTAAAGAAACTATATGTGTATTCATAATCAAACATTTTGTGGCTAAATTTACTCTGGATCTTATAGGATGTAATGATGAATTTGTGATCCATCCTATCCTAGGCAAAATGAGAAGTGTCTTCAATCACCTTTCCAAAAGAGATGTAGCTAAAACAACTTGGTATTGGTCCTAAAAATGAATTATATGAGATATCCAATATACTCTAGCAAAGTTCTCTTGGTAGTAAACCTCTTAAATTATTTCCTCTTAGTTGAAAAACTTTGAAGTTGGACAAATTCCCAATTGATGTTGGAATTGCACTAAACAAAGAAATATTTCCAATATTCAATGTCATCACATTAGAATAGCTCAATAATATTTTGGAATTGTACCTATGAATCTATTCCCTTCCAAATTCAAATACTATAAATTTGATAACCATTGTAAGCAAGAAGGAAGAGTGCCCCAAAGTTTGTTATAGGAAATATCCAGAAAGGATGACAAAGGCTTAAACAGTTTGCATGGAATTGTTCCTTCAAGCACATTACTTGCCATGTTCAAATGTTGTAAACTTAGATTCCCAATGAAGCTAAGAATTTTACTTCATATGTAGTTGTTACTTATATCCAAAAACTTTAGCCTTGGTTAATGAGAGATTTAGCTTGACAAAGTTCCAGTAAATTGATTTCCACTTAGTTACAAGGACTCTAATGAAGTTTGATTGGAATTTGTCTTTGACACTTGACCACTTAATTGATTGTTTAAAAGGACTAAAGTTTCCAAATTAGAGGAGTTTGCTAAAAAATTGTCTAGAATTTCTCTTACAAACTTGTTGCTAGATAGATCTAAAGTGAACAAAGAGAGCATGATTCTAATAGAGAATAGAATGCCACCATCAAAAGCATTTGCTAAAAGATTTAATACTTTTATAGGTGGAATAATATTGCCAATATGTTGTTGAATCTTTCCATGAAAGTGATTGACTAAGATATCCATATACTTTATGACAAAGCGAGAATTGGAGGATAAATCAAATGAACCCACAAAGGAGTTATTTCTAAGACTTAAAAACTCTAATTGGATAATGTTTTTGAGCAACCACATGAGGAAGGTTCCTATGAGGTTATTGTGGGAGAGATTGATGACTCCTAGGCTAATTTGGTAAGCAAGAAATTGGGAAATATTGTTAAGTCTACAATTAGACATTGACAGAACCTTAAGTTGAAATGTAGGTAATCAGTCATATGGATAGTGAGTTTGGACCTCTAGCTTGTGGTTATTGCTCAATAACAATAACACTTCATGGTTTGAGTGATTGGCAATAGAGTAAAAAGAAAATTGACCCTCAAAGAGATTATTTTTAAAATTTATATAGTCGAAGGATTTGAAAGTAGCAATTAGAAATGATGAAATATCCCCTTCAAGTTTGTTTAACAACAAGTTTAAGTGTCTAAGAGATTTCAAATTCCCAAGACAAGATGGAATAATTCCACCATGGTTATTGTAGCTGAGATCCAGCTCTCAAAGGTTATTCAATGCACACGAACTTGAAATAGAAGATGGTACAATATCTTTCAATAAAAGGAAAATGTTAATTACTACTTCTTACTAAAGTGTTCATAGCTACCTTATAAGGCAACAGATCTAGTTAGATTATTGCTGGCTAAAGATAAAGTTTTAAGTGAAGTCATTTAGTCAAGATTTGTCCACAAAATAAAACAAATATATTATTAATTTGTAATAAAAAAATTACAATTGTTCTTTACAAGTTTTATGTTTTGAAACTTTTAAATTATTGTTTTATTTAATATATTATAAAATTTATTTTCTTTCGAAATAAGTAACCACATAATTATTTTAATTATTCATCTTTCATGCGATTGCATAATCAATACTTTACAATGTTTATTACTGAAAAAGTTCTCCATTTACAAGGAAAGGTTAAGAATACTTTTACAAACAATAGGTGCCTAAAATTTGATGAGATTTGGAGAAGGAAAATGTTATGGGGTAGCATTAAAAAAAATTGTGAGGGTAAAAGAAGTATTCAACAAGACAACTTCAAAAATACAAATTATAGGGATCTTAAGTTAGCATGGGTAGCATATGCAAAATATTAAATACCTAGTAAATATAAAGGTTACCAATAAATTGAAGGAAAGAAAAGAAAGGATAGAAAAAAGAAAAAAATTTAGATATTAAATTTGAACTAAAATTAAATTTGAGGAAATAAGGGTTTTGGCAATTTTCACTTGAATTAAATGAAGGTTTTCAACACTTGGTCCCTTTAAACACAAAAAAATCCCTATGAAAAATTGCAAGCAGTACTTTAGTGACAAAGTATTTGGAACAGTTTGTAATGGATTATATTCTCCACTGCAGATGCTTGAAGGGGAACCACCACTTTCAAATTGCGAACCTTACGAAGCAGCCAAGTATGTAGCAGAATGGCATAGGCCAACATTTTGTTCCAAAGGATATATCCCTGAACTTAGGGAGTAAGTCACTTTTTAAACTGCTTTTTCTTCATCAGATTTTTCCTTTTAGGGTGCTCTTCACTTCATTCAGGAAGATTCTCGTTCTCTACTATCTTCAATGTGATTTATTCACATAAATCCATATCCAATCAATGATTTTATGTTTGACCACCCACTGGTTAGCTTAGACACAACTGCCGTGTGAAGAGGCATTGAATGTGGTGATAGTTAAGTTTTTTTTTCTTCCTTTTCTTTAATGGAAAAAGATTTTGTCAATAACTAACAGAAAGTTGTGAGTGAGGGAAACAAAATGGGTTATCAGCATACAACTCCTGTAGCCAATCATCATGCTGCATGTATGGAAAAGAATTGTTTTCTTTCTGGGAAAAAATTTTTGATCCCCAAATTAGAATTTCTCAAGGAAGATGTGCAAAGACTAAAGATTAAAAAAAATGGTATATTTTGGTTATTGATTATTGATATTTCCTCTATCATTTTTTTTAATCAAAGTTACAGTCAAGTCTTGTATTTTCTTGCCTTAGTTTGTAAGGCATCGTTTGATTGTCTCAACATATTGCCTGGAACTTGAACCTTTTGTTGGTTATGAAGCAGCTGAAAGTACAGTTGATGCATATTGAATTCCTTCCATCACGAAAATGAAACCAAGACGTCCATGGAATATCGTTTTCCTCAATGCGAATCTCTGGTACATGGGAAATTGGATTGCTAATTTTTATTTTTTCTTCTTTGGAACTTTTTTAGCTTAACGGAGAAGTGTTGGGCTACTGATATGAACAGAAGGCCTTCCTTCTTGGAGATTCTGAAGAAGCTTGAAAAGATTAAGGAAATGTTGCCAGGTGATCATCACTGGAATATATTCAATGCATAAGCCCAGAAGCAATGGTTTGGAAAGGTATGTTGATCAGTTTGCCATTCCTGCTGGATTTTTCCTGTGCTGGCAATTGGTGCTGGCCCTGCGAATATATTTGACACTGAAAGATTGTGAATATTACTGCTGTTGCTGGTTTTGCAAAAAGTGCTCTTGATGTCATATGGTTGCAATAGCTGATTTATTGTTTCTATTTTGACCATGAGCCCCTGTCAAAAAATTTCACTCAATCTTCCATTCCTATAAAAAAAATGTGGGGGGCATGGATCTAAGTTTTCTGGTCTGTTATTTAACATTTAGTTCACCTTGGCTCAAAGGTATCAATGCAAGATTTCATATCCAAACTTGTTTAGCTCATAGCATGTTATTGTTTAGCAAATATATACATTATGTTAAGTTGTTAATAAAAATAATATTTAGGAACATTTTAATATTTATAATTAGGAAATTCTAACACATTAAACTATCAAATGGTTCATTGGGAAATAGCAATTGTATAGATGAATTTGGAATTTTCCCAATATGAATGAAGTTGAATCAAATGAAATTCAAACAAGTAAATTTTTGTTAAAAGCTAAAACAATTAAGATTTTGAGCTCTTCAATTAGATGTATTGATTTCAAATCCAAGCAACTTAAAGCTACATGTGTGTTATTGATAAATCCTAATTTAGAGGTCACTTTGTAGTCTTTGATAGGATTGGTTGTGCATGAAAATAAAATTACAAGTTAACATTTACCAAGATCAATTTGCAAGTGTATTAGTTCATGCTCACAACATTGACAATGGTATTCTTCCAAAGTGATTGAATTATGGCTCTGCAACTCAGTGATAAATTTTGGAGTACTATCAAATGTAACTAACCACTCATAGAACTATATAAGGCTAAATATATGTTTAATTCTATCAAATACTTTGATAATGACTCAAACTCATGACTTTTTCATAAGATGATCGATCATTTCATTACTTGAAACCTAAAAATGGTAAAAACTACCTTGATAAGGATTCAAACTCATGACTTACATGAATAGCAAAAAAAATACAATCCCACATAAGGCATTTCTCCTCTACAACTTTCTAGAATCCATTCAAAACCAATGGATCTAACAACAAACTCATTTTTTTTATTGAGATAATTATATTTTTAGAGAACTCTTCCACTAGGAATGCATATTCAATAGCAGTTTTGATAGATACAATTCTTAGTTCACCATGGTACTAATATAATTTGAAATACTAGGTTTTCTTTCCATGATTTCCAAAGATTCCTCATGCATTAAGCCAATACCATATAGAACAACCTAACATAATTCTATGGCTTACAAAATATAGCCTCAATGTTACATCTTAACATAGAATCAAAATAAAAGAAGACCATTAAACAATTAATTATTATTACCACCAAGCATCAAGCCCTAGCTAAAAAAAAAAATCACCCTAAAAACCTCATGGAAGATTCTACAAAAAGAAAAAGGAAAATAGAAAACTCATTAGTTCGGTAGTAAAGATTTGAGACCATACCTTTAGAATTGAGCTCATTATGCTAGGCTTCAAGGCAATTAGGATTATGACTCTTCTAGCAAACAAGCAACTAAAAAGCTTGTGGATGTGCTATAGATAATATTGTCAAAGTCCCTCTCCTTGCTTCATTGCTGCAACCTTGGTGGAGCATGTCTCCTCTCCTATCATTGATTTTGGCTACTTCATCTCTACTCCTATAACAACCATTATTATAAAGGAGAAAAATTTTCACCATTGATTATATGATTTCAGTAACAATTTCACTCAACTAGTTTCCATATCATGACCTTTACAAACCATGGAATTTGAGTTCTTGACTCTAGTTTCTTGGTTTGCAAAGAGGTTGTGGCTTACATGGATTTATATGATAGAGGGGGCAAAAACAAGGAATTGGGGTATCATTGAAAAAGGTCAATCGTAATATGTTTTGGGCCTAAGTCCATGTTTTGGACAAACAAAAGTGGGCTTCACATTTGGCCCTTTTTAAAGAACTAAGATAAAAAATAATTTGGGTCATGATTTGTAATGAAATTCTTGAAAGTTTGTTAATTTGTTTAACCAAGTGGGCCATTCTTGAAAAAAATTCTCTATTATCATGTCTTGTTATTATCATAACTATCTTAAGTTAGCAAAAAAAGCAAATCTCTTACCTCTTAGTAAATTCTTTTCCATGATTAGCCATATAGAAGTAAAGATGGCAAAGTTTTAGATAATTTGTTATCCTTCTAGCAAAGTATAGGGGCATAAGCAACCAAACATTTTTTTATTTTTAAAATAAAAAGCAATCAAACATTTAATTCACCAATTGTCTATATTCATGCTTGGAGTTTCATCTAGGTTGGCAATTGATCCTAGCTCTAGGAGACTATAATCCTTATTCAAAATGTGAGTACAAATATGGTAGAAAACACATTGGTTACTTGTATATGCAACAAATTTTTTTCCATTGGAATGATTGTTAATTATAGGTTGATTATGAGTACTCAATGCAAATTAAATGGATATGTCCAACTAGTCAACTTAGCTCAATTTTTAAGTCTCTTTGGTGGCTTCCTACCCACTGATTGTAAGTTTAAGTGGTTGGAAAACTTTTGTTTTTAGATTTTTTAATAAAATTTACTATCATAACTACATGAGCCCTGACAAGTAATTTGTTTAATGATTTCATATTCTTTGTTAACAATATAATTTCAATCAATTTTAACTTTGATCCAACTTCAAACCTCTATTTTAAAAAATAAAAATAAAAATAATTATTTTTTACTCAATATATTAGAAGGAGCAAAAACATGAATAAAAGATTAAACACACTTTAGGATTTTATGTGTCGAATCTCAATTTTACTCTATTTTAATGTTTTTTAATTTTTGTACAAATTTATTTTAATAAAAATTAAAGTTTTAATTTAAATGTAAAATCCTATAGTCTTTATGTGTGTGTGTGTGTGTGTGTATAATTTCAAATATGCACAAGGTCATGGAAAGCCCCTCTCATCCAATTTTTTTTGGTTTTTTTTAATGTAAATTACTATGTAGCATGGAAAATTTCTCTCAATTTCCTATTTGGTGTCACCATATTATACAAAAACAAAATACACAAACTTAATTGTCTCAATTTCATAATTGCTGTGGGCACATGTAATTAAGAGCAATGCAACTTTTGAGTTGCAACTAGTACACACTGTGGAAATATTTGATGTCAAGGTGATTGAGGAAACATTAATTCCAATTTCTTTGGTTATTATAATGTTGAAGTCTTGGATACATATTCTCTACTTTAATTATTAATTAGTAGGCAATATGTAATAATCACATTATATGTTGTAGATTACAAGTTGCACTTTTATTTGAATTTGCCTTATTTTGCTAACAAGGTCTAACCTTGCATATAATCTTATCCAAAATTAGAAAATAGGTCATTGGCTAACTATTGTAGTCATGCTCTTTATTGTATTGGTAGGTTAACTTTTGAGTTAACTTTTGCTCTATTAGTTTTAATTGTTAAATAGGTACATTGAATTTAATGAAATGTATTAAATAAAAATTTGTCATCTAACTATTGTTAAAGGAGAAACAAAGGTTGACATACTACTACTCTACATGTTCATGTTAATTGCAGATTAGAATAAGAATTCCATGCTAAACATTCATGTTAATTAAGGATTAGAATAAAAAGTTCATGTTAATTAATAACTAGAATAATATATACAAATAACCAACCTCCTTTCTTTATTTTCTAGGTTGGAATTACAAGTGAGAAGAATAAAAGAGAAAGGTAGGGATTGTTATTTGTTAAGAGTCAAGGCAGTATCTTTTTTAGAGTTAAATAAGGGAATAATATGAGTTTTAAGGGAGAGGATGGGAAAAGGAAAAGCTTTGGGTTAGAGAGATGACTACTTCTTACAAAGAGCATAGGTAAACAAAAGAAAAAGACAAAAAACAAAAACCCTTAATTATCTCTCGAAAAGAAGGAATTAATGACTAACACTTAGATAGGTCACATGATTACATCATATTTGGTTGTACTATTTGGTAAGAATTCAAATCATGACTTAAAAAAAAGATTCTTCATCCTTTTGTTACAACTTTTTTCTTTTCACTTTACATGGCAAAAAGGATTAGAAAGTCACATTTTCACTCTCACATTTTCTTTTTTAAATTTCATTTTGTATTATTTTTTGTAGTGACAAATTGTATCATTTTCCTTTATTTTCCACATGTTCTTAATATTATGCACATAAGTTGCAATTTTAGTCAATGACAACAAGTTAAGCAATGTATAAACATCTTAGCATTTACCAAATTGTGAGCCATAATATGATTTAGATTATCAAATTAATGTTGTAACAATTAAAAACACTTATCGTATATGTTGGTACTAACCTAACACAAACTTCCCTGGCTACCTAAGATAAACATTTTTCTTTCCACCATTTAAGTTTTTCTCCATACACATTCACTAAAGATATTCATTTTAACCTTTTTTTTTAGTGAAAAATAATTGAATAAAAAAAATTAAAAATAAGGTATTTTTTATAGTGAGTTATTTTGATTCACTAAAAAAAGTGAGTCAAAATAATTAGCATCTAAATTTATTTTTTTTATAAAATTCAATGAAATTTAAATTTGAATACTATCTATAATTTGACGAAGCGAATTATAGGAAAAAGGTAAATTTTTATTTATATAGCTCGTAACATGTTATAATAGATTTTTATCAAATATAATAATAATAACAACAACTTTAATTTTAAATTTAATAAGTTTTATTCAAATTATTATATATATAAAATTTAAAGAATAATTTTCTTAAAAAAAGAGAGTAAGAGTGAGAAAGGAAAAAGGATAAAAAAGAAACAAAAAGACCATAAGCGTAACATGTAGCCTAAGGCTACAAAAAATGAATCCATCTTGAAATGGAAAACCATCACGTAAGCACCACAAGTCCACAACAAAGGAGACAAACTATATGAAGACTAATCCTATTGCATTACCCACTCATCTCTAAGTTCAAAGTCCACTTAACAAAGTTATTAGGCTTAAGAGTTGTAAACCATTGTTTTGATGGCTGGCAATTGTTAAAAGATTACAATGGGCCCACCCAATCTATTTTCATGAGGCACCATTTTTGTAAGAACTTTCAACTACAATAGTGCAACTCAATATTACAACTATGATTATATATATTTACTACATTTAATCCTTTTTGATAGGTAAAAGTCAAAGACAAAAATCCAACTTAAGCACTAATCTTGATAATTTGCAATAATAAACCAAGTAATTTTATTATGTAAAAAATGATCAGTTATGTTAAGAATTGGTTATTCAAATTATAATTTTTACAATGATGGACATAAAAGCAAAATTTTAATTTCATGGTTCAATATAAAGCAACTTGTGTGAACATGTTTGTGATACTTTTTTAACCTTGAACCTTAGAAAAGAAAATTCCAATTTTGCTAATGAGTTTACTGAGTTACATTAGAGTTGGATAATAATTCTTAGACAGCTAAATTCTTAATTTTAATGAATTCAACCTAAGTTGTGGCCTACTGAGATCAACATGGAGGATGTGCATGTGTATTATATGTCTATGGGATTATATATATGGGTTGTAATGATAGGTAAATAACCATTATTACTCAAAATGTACACAACCTTTTAGCACCATTTGATTGTTCAAAGTTGCCAACTTTTCTTGTAACATAGCAATAGATTAGCCTATGGAGGAGTTCCAATCTAGAAGCCCCTTCCAAGAATGCCTCCAAAAAAAATAAAAAATAAAAGACCATGTGCATGTCTCCATGCACCAATAAGAAGCACAAATGGAAAAATTGCATCTTTGTCAATAATTGATGGTAATTTAGTCATATCTTCCTATCTAACACTCTTCAATGTCCTAAATATCTCTAAAGAAAATACACACATCCATTATCATTGACCTATAAGAAAGTGACCTGAAGTTCCATCAAAATTTTCTACTTACATACTTTTATTGGGGCTGACTCTTTAATTTCAAAAGATAAGTGAAACAAGATGGGCACATTTGTATTTCAAAATGTTGGCTTTGCTAAATTTATAAGTGTACATGCATCATTATATCACATAGAATTTTAGTGATTAGCTTAGTGTATGATCAAGTTTTTTCCTTTTTATTGATTATTTAAGTGACCATTGGAGATCCAAAAAAACCCAAAAAGGAAAAAGAAATAGAAAAATTTTAGGAACAAAAGACAAGTAACAATTATAAGACTAATATTTAGAAAGTTCAAAATTAATAATTACATTCCTTGCATATGATGTTAAAGCATTGCAATTAACATCAATTACTGGGAGGCTATATCAACAAGATAATAATATGACAAGACTCTTGCATGGATGCAATTGCAAATTTTTTTCTAGTCATGCAAATTGGTCCCCATTGCTCCCAAAAAATCAAGAATGGCAAATTGATCCCAATTACTACAAAAAACAATAAGGGAAGTGGAACAATTAATCATCTGGAAGGGACAAAAGAAAGATCTTGTTCAAAATGCAACAAATGGCGGCCCACACAACTACCATATCCCAACATCAAATGTTGCCATGTTTCCATCTTAACCTTTTCCCTAACTTTTTCTATCTTGGCATGGGCCTCTCTAGGCCCTTAACTTTCCCTCTCCCCAAATGCTCTTCAAATAGTGCCTAAAACACCAAAAAACTATTAAAGCAAAACCCATCACAAAAACTCCTTTCTCTATAAATTAATAAAACCTTGGAAATGGATACTAATCTCCTTCATTTGAAACCTATAATGGTCTAACCATGTGTTGCCTCATCTGGGACCCATAAAGATGACTTAAACTACTGGAAAAGCTCCCCTGCCTTGCCAAATTGGTGGACCTCTCTCTTTGGTTGGTCCTTGGAGGTCAACTACATTCGCTATGAGGACAAGGTGGATGATGATGTCCTAAGGCAAGAAGATATTATATCCAAGGGCAAGACTAAACTGGCCAAATTTTGGATTGTTCTAAGATGCTTCATGAAAGAAAGAGTAAGGTAGCTTCGCATGTTCACTACTAGCACATTGTTTCACAATGCCATGTATCACTCCTTGATTGCTAGCTGCCTTGCCCCCAAGTTTAAGCTTCGCTTGAATTGGTAGCTTTTTGGTCACTCCCTGAGTTAGTTCCCATAGGCCATAGTCTCATAAGTACTTTTTTTTTATTTTCATTTAATTTTTAAATATAATTTTGTTATTGCCTTCTTAGGGCTCCACTAATGTGTTTATTTAGTCTAATCTAGTGATGTTTCTTTTAGTTATAAACATTTGTAAGAAATGTTGGAATTTGCCATTATCATTATAGTATCATATAATATTGATTATCATCATTGCTAAGCTTAGAAAATAAATTATTAGTGATAATATACAAATATGATTATGAAAGATTTTTGTGATAGAAATGATGGGTGATGCTTGTATTGCATATGTTGACATGTTTAGTTGGTTAATTATAAATTATGCCCACCTTATTAATAATATTAATTATGTATAAATTTGGTTATTACTAAAGTTTAAATAGATAACTTAATACTCAATTTGACTTCATTTAGTATTTTTTAAATTTATTTCATGTATTTAAATCATATTTTATTTTTATATATTCAATTAATTAAGATTCATCAATCAAATGTATAGCAAATTAGCCATTAATGTCACATTTATTATTGCATTAAAAGCAATAAGAGTACATTAGCCATTAGAGGAGGTTCAATTAAGAAATCAAAAAGTTCCTCTAGAGATTACATCCAAAAAAATAAAAAATCTTAAACTGCATGCATGTCTTTATCTACCAATAGGAAGCTCATATTGAAACATCACAACTTTGGATGTAATTGATAGTAATTTAGTCATATCCTATCTAGCACTCTTTAATGTTGTAAATATCTCCAAAGAAAATACATAGATCTATTATTGCTACCCTATAAGAAAGTGACTATCTACATTTTTCATTCATAGACTTTTGTTAGGGCCAAATTTTTTATTCCCACAAAATATGTGAATTAAAATGGGCATATTGTCTTTTAAGACATTAGTTTTGCTAAATTTATAAGTGTACATGCATTATTATATCACACTAAATTTTAGTGATTAGCTAAGTGTATAATCAATTTTTTTTCTTTCTTATTAGCTATTTGAGAAACATTTAGAGACCCAAAAAAATGCAAGAACATAAAAGAAATAAAATTTAGTAATAATAGAGAGGTTATAATTGAGATAATTATATGACTGATATTTTGAAAGTTCCAAACTAATAATTATATGCATTGTGTATGATTTGCGATGTAAAAAACATTAGTTAATAGGATTTTTCCAAAATTCAACCCTAAATCCCCTTTCATCTTACCTCATTAATACTAATTCCTTTATGATAATTCCATTCTTTCCAACTTAACAATCACAAAAATAATGCTAAAATCAACATCATTTTGCACATATGAAAGCATATTCTTAAACTACTTATAACAATTATTCTTTATAACTACTTATATGCATGGGCATCATGTTCGTAACAATTATTTCAATTGCAACTACTAACCATTCACACATTTATCCTTGCAATGAAAAATATAATTTTTTTTTTTACCCAAGCTCATTTTCATACATACCTACTAGAAAAACAAATTGATACTCCCATAGCCCAAGAAAAGTCTAAACCAAAACTAAGGCACCTAAAATAGTTAATATGATTGCTCAATTAACAATATGGTAAAAAAAAAAAAACTTAGTGAAAAGTATCAAAATCAAGAATCACATTGTAAAAATAAATAAATCAATTAATTGTCAGAATAATAGAACAAATAGCAAGTTTGAAAAAGGATACACCAAGTAAAAGTCATGAGCAAATGAACTAGTTAACAAAGTTGTAAATAATTAATCCCTCAAAATAGCTCTATGGCACAATGAGTGGCAAATTGAAACACTACAATCACCCATAAAAGCCAAACATTAGACAATCAAAACTCAAAACACATATAGTGAATAGTCCAAAGAATGAAAAAATAAATGATCACCTAAAAAAATGGTGGGACATTTAGTTAGAGGAAGAACAAGAGCATAAATGAAAAAAACCCAAAACTTAAATGGGGCACCTTTGTTTTGCTTCCTAATGGGTAATTCTCTTCAACAAAATTCAAACACAATCATTAATTCTAATCAACAATACATCAATCAACAAAAATTTTGAAGAAAAAACATGTGTGTAATATGACACTCCTTGGGTTAGTTCTCATAAGCCATCATCCATTAGTACATTTTTTTCCTTTTTCATTTTTCTTCTCCTTTTTGTTTTTTCAATGTTATAATAAAATCTAGTTTTTTCCTTATTGGGGCCTCATTGATGTGTTTCATTGGTCCAATCTAGTAACACTTCTTTCAATTGTAAACTTTGTAAGAAACACAAAAATTTGTAATTATGATTATGAAATTTGCAATTATGATTGTGAAAGATTTTTGTGATAGAAACCATGGGTTATACTTGCATTTTAAAAATTGAAATGTTTAGTTGTTTAACAATAACTTATGCCCACCCTATTAATAATATTGATTATGTGTATAATTGGTTATTATGAAAGCTTAGGTACACAATATAATACCAAATTTATTTCATGATATCAATTAGTGAGTTTTATTTTATTTTATTTTAAGTATTCTTTTATCATATTTTATTTTTATATATTTAATTCATTAAAGTTGCATTGATCTAACTAATAGCAAATTTGTCATTAATGTCAATTTCATTATTGAAAATGAATCAGACAATACATGTAATTCCTTTGATTTGCCAATTTTAAAAAAATTGGATGCGAGGAAAGACGTTTTGAGAAAAATTAAAATTTTCAATAGTAATAGAGTTGTTGCCTATTCATAATCCATAAAATTATTATGTAATGCCAAAATAACTATAACAATTGTGTTAGAAAAATTGTAAGTGTTGTGTTAAAAAAACTGAGAGGAGAAGAGGGTTATTGCACATGTAACTCAAAAATGTCTTGCGTAGCTTAAGAAAAATAGAGAAGAAAAAATGATTGTCGCACCTATTTATAAAAAGCATATTTATAATCACAAAAACTTATTTGTTTGTAGTAGGAAACACGGAATTGTTATGCTCAAAAAACTGAAAGGGTACGTGAAACTTTTTGCCATGCCAACTAATGGGGCTATAAAGCTTAGGATATGAGAATATAAAAAGGCAACTTATCACTTTATAGTATTATAAATGTACTTAACTCTTATATTTAATAGTTTTATTACTTTTGTCCATCAATTAGTCTCAAATCATGATGTTAATAACAGTTTATAAGCTGTGGTGCCACTTTTTTAATTAAATTTAGATATTTGGATCAATATTAAATTTTGTTTCATTTAAATATATGCAATATGTTTGTTGCTTGAATACCAAAGGTTCAACTTAACCACTATATAAGCATACTTTACTTGATGCTAGAGGGCAAATTGAACATATAAAATGTAGCAATGCCTAAGATACCATCAATAGGTCAAAAAATGTTGATACCTCAACACACCTCTCATCATTTACATAAATAATGTAACATCTTTGATAACCAATCTAATGACATTTTTTTTAGTTGTAAACTTTGCAATAGATGTTGAAATCTATAATTATCATTGCAATATTCTATCATATTGATTATCATTCTTGTTTAAGCTTAGAAAATAAATCATTGTGACCTATTTTTTTCTCAAAATAATATAAAAATTAAAATAAAAGATTGTAATATTTGGGTCATTAATTTTATGTGCTAAAAAGTATAATTTTTGTTATTTTAATTATGAATCTTATGAATTTTTTTTGTGAGAAAAAATAAAATACATTTATTAGTTGTTTCTTTATTTCTTTTTATTTCTTATTCTATTATATATATATACATGAGTATTACACATCTTCTATGCACACTATTTATTTTATATAATATGTAAATAAATAATATATTTAATTTACATAAATTTTCTTTTATTTTAATATATATATGGCTAATAAAAATTTTAACTTATTTATTATATATATATATAATATCATATTTTTATTTTAAATATTTATGATATTTTAAAAATTATATGCATACATGCACACACACACACACACACATATTTTTATATACATATCATAGAAATAATATAAATATATGTAATATTTATATTATAATTATAAATTTTTCATTCAAATAATATCTAAAAAAATTATATTAAATAATAATTTTTGGTCTTTTATAAAGTAGCAAGTTAACATTTAGTCTAAACTTAATAATAACATAAAAATTAGTATGAAAAGTAAAAAATTATATACATTTTATTCAAATTAATGTATAAATAAATATTTTTTTTACCTAATCTAATATATGATAAATGAAAAATTATTATTTTTGAATTAACTATTTAACTTATAATCAAAGTGGAGTGATAGGAGAAAAATTAGTATAAAATAAAAAATATACACTTTTAAAATAAATTAATATATAAAAAATTAAAAACAAATAAAATAAAAATGACTAATAATAAAAAATTAATTCTTAAATAATAATTTGTCAACTCTCAAATTGTTTCAAAGCCTACCTAAAAATAATTTAGATGTAACATGATTCAAAAGTAATTAGACTTGGAATAATTCCACTTAAAGACCCATGTTGACACATTTACTTATGACGCACATTTATACGTATTTTTTTTTATATATAAATAAGGGTAGCACTCACAAATCTATTAGGGAGGATTATGTTAGGTTGCCACAATGTTTGTTGTGTCACTTCATTGAATTTATAGAAAAGCAAACTCTATGTTACCTAGCAAGAGTCACCAACCACTCATACAACTATATAAGATTAAATATACATTAGATTCCACCAAATACTTTGATAAGGACTCAAACTCATGACTTTTGCGTAGGATGACCAATTCTTTTATTACTTGAAACCTACAAATGGTAAAAACTACCTTGATAAACACTTAAAATCATGACTTATGTGAATAGCAACAAAAATAAAAAATTAAAAACACAGAGAATTTTGGTATAAAACCAAAAATTAGGGAACAAAAACTATCAATAGAGAATAGTCTATAGAATGAAAGAAAAAAATAATCACAAAAAAATGGTGGGGAATTCAATTAGAGGAAGAATAGGAGCATAAATGAGAGGAGCCAAGAGCTTGAGTGGAGCACCATTGTTTTGCTTCCTAATGGTCAACTCTCTCCAACAAAATTCAACCACAAATGTTAACTCTAATCATTAATACACCAATCAACAAAGATTTTGAATCAAAAACATGCATGTAATATCACACTCCTCAGGTTGGTTCTCACGTGCCATCATCTTATCAATACATTTTTTTTTCTTTTTCATTTTTTGTCTTTTTCTTTTCCAACATTGTACTATCATTTAGTTCTTTCCTTCATGGGGCTTCATTAACATGTTTCATGGGTCTAATCCAATAATGTTTCTTTCAATTATAAACTTTACAAGAGATGCTAAAATTTGTAATTATAATAACGAAAGATTTTTGTGACAGAAATTGTGGGTGATGCTTGCGTTGCAAATCTTGATGTGTTTAATTGTTTAACTATAACTTATACCTACCTTATTAATAATATTAATTGTGTATATATCTGGTTATAATGAAAGTTTAGATAGACAATATAATGTCTAATTTCATTTCATGATATCAATTAGTGACGTTTTATTTTATTTTATTTTAAGTATTTTTTATCATATTTTATTTTTATATATTCAATTAATTAGAATGCATTGACCTAACTAATAATAGTCTAGCTATTAATGTCAAGTTTGTTATTGTGTTGGCTTTTGTATATTTAGCATCTATTCGATCCAATTGTTGCCACTCCTATAGGTAGTAGTGGATAATGAAGATGATAGGACAAATAATTTAATATTTTGAGATTTTCATAATTAGATGACTAAGATTAGGAATGATTGTGCATCAAACAAAACATATGTCTTGACTAATACTGATTTCAATCATATTTCTAGTTCAAAAATTTTTGGCCACAACAAAAATGATCCTAATGATGCACCAAAATCAATGAAAATTCAAGATACCTATAAAATTATTAGGATCCTAGGTAATTCCTCATGTTTCCATACATGCATAGAGAATAAGCTTATTTATATTCAAATAATTAAAAGGTCAGACATTTTTTAAAAGTTTTCTTTTCTTTTTAAAAGGTATAAATTTTATGGAAAAAATGGATAAAGAGAGAAAATATGCTTATGTTGGGTAACCCGAAAAAAGGAAAATATTTTTGTTTTCATCAAGTTTAATTTTTTAAAAATTTTTTAAATCCTAGATAATAAACATAATGGTTTGGATGCATTGGAGGTTTTGGTTTTGTTTTCATGTAAAAGTAGTTAGCCTAGGTTTCCATAATAGAATAACTCCTTTAGAATATTGTTATTGATGCAAGTATGATTCTCAAAGCAAAATTTAAAAAACAATCCAATCCAATTTTCCCCTAAGCTATGGCAGCATCATCTATGACTCATAAAAATGAAAGTTAGTCACAAAAGTGATATAAATAGAATTCTCAACCATTTTGCATTTTCGCTTGCTCTCAATGTCATATAGATTTGTTATATTGCACATGCTTACTAAGGAAAGGCAAAACTATTTGAAAAATATAGGATGGAGAAAGATCATCCTCCAAGAGATTGTCTACAAGGCCATCTTAATAAAAAAAAATAGATGTATTAAAAGGGGAAAAAATAATAAAAACATATTTCATTTGCTCATAATTGGTTGTCACTACATTTCTGCCATGTAAGATAAGGGTCAGAAGGTCTATCAAGTCCCTTACTTAGTTTTCCAAACTAACTTTCTACATGTAAGACATAGAAGCAAAGGTAAAATCTTTGTTAAGCTACAAACTTTGAAGTTATGTAGAACAAATGTTGTAAAACCAACCAAAAAGTTGCCGCATCAATATTCATTGAAAGAAAGGATGACGAAGATGAAGTCATAACTAAATTGAGACTGTCATAGAGAAACAAAACCAACAAAGGATGTATCTTGAGTCAATTTTCTCTTCCAATTTCTATTATAACATTTCTAGTTGTCAAAAAGGAAATCAACAAATGCTTGAAATTTTCCCCATTGCTTACGCCTAATATCTTGTACATATATGCAACTAGACATGCATTTACATGGCAACAAATACTGAACACAACTTTCTAATGGTCATGTGCTTTATAAATCATAAACACCAACTCAATGGGGCAAAGAATGCAAAAGAGACAAAGGAAACTAATTGAGCAAAGGATTATGGAGTGGACTAAAGTTGAAACATGAGAATACAATCTATACAGCAATGACATGCAACAAATTCAAAAAAATTACCAGCTTTAATGATGTAGGTTGCTAGAAAACATAACAAGAAAAACTTATATTTGTTGGCACCAAGTAAGAATGATATAGAAGAGTGGAACCTTTGGCTTAGTCCCAACATAGTATTGAAAATGTTTTAGATTTAGGTACATAAGCTCTTCATGTAAAATATCCATGTATTTGAAATTGATTAGATAATCAAAAAAGTTTTGACACTTCCCTTAAATGCTCTCTCTATACAAGCCTTAATAAAGTAGCAAGTACTAGTTTTAGCAAGTTAGGGCTCAAATAAAAATGTACTACAAGTTTAATTAGTTAATGAGATTTCTTCAAAATTCAACCCCAAATCCCTCCTCTTCATTTTACCCCGTTAATGCAAATTCCTTTACAATAATTTCATCCTTTATAACTCAACAATCAAAAGGATTATGCTAAAAACAATACCATTTTGCACATTAGAAAGCATATTCTCAAACAACTTGTAGGCATGGGCATCTTGCCTATAACATTTACTTCAGTTGCAAGTGCTAACCATACACACATGCTTATCCTTCCAATAAAAAACATTAATTTATGATTTGAACTGATTTTCATACATAACTAATAGAAAGGTAAATTGATACTTTGACAGCCAATGAAAAGTCTAAACCAAAACTAAGGCACCAGAAGCAGTTGATATGATTGCTCAACCATTGACAATTTGATCCAAAAAAATTTAATGAAAAGAATAAGAATAAAAAATCACATTCTAATAATAACTAAACAAATTAGTTAAAAAAATAGCAAAGCAAGTAGCAAGTTTGAAAAAGGATACACCAAGCAAAAGAGTTGAACAAATGTGCTAGTGAACACAATCGTAAACATTTAGGCCTGTGGTGTAGTGAGAGTCAAATTGAAATATTACAACCACCTACATGACTTTATCATTAGATAATCAAAATTCAATTCCTATGCACTGAATTGTTTAGAAAATGAAAGTTAAAATAAAAAAGGAATCACAAAAATTTCTAGGAGAGTTTACCCAAAGGAAGAATAGAAGTATAGATGAGAGGAACTAAAAACTTAAATGGAGGACCTTTATTTTGCTTCCTAACTAGTGCCTCTGTTTAATAAAATTCAAACATAAACATTAATTCTAATCAATAATACATCAATCAACAAAAATTTTAAAATAGAAACATGTGTGTAATAAACACAAACCCATAATAGATATTTGACAAAAGCTCACCGATTTGAGGCATAGTTATTAGACGATGAGACCATAACTAGGTGTCAATTTGGAAAGTGCTTGATCTTTGTTCAAATCTAAAGGGCCCATTTTCCATTTGAGTTGGATTTTGACGTTTAATAGAACAATGTAGGATGGAATTATTATAATTAATCTAAATAAAATGTCAATTAACTTAAAGTATACCTAATTTTAATTTTAATAGTTATTTTATTTTTTTCAAAAATAAAATTAATGGAAAATGTGATTACTACATGTATTTGTTGGGACCAATTCTTTTGTTAGGAAAATTAGACTATCAAAAATATTATGTTATTTAATTTTCCTCCAATTTTGAAAACAATAACTTTTTTTTATTATCATAAGTTTATTAGTTATTCAACCCACTTGTTAATTGTATGTATTTTCTATATCTTTCAATGATTTGATTTCAATATTAGTTAATATATTTAAATTTTAATGGTGACTATGATAGATGCATGATGATAGGAATTCAACTACAAGCTATTAACCTTTAAAGGCGAACAAATGAAAAGAAAACTTTAGTATAAAATAAAAGACATATTTATACTTTGTATATGATATTATTGGAATTTATGAAAAAAAATATACTAATATTATCAATCAACTTGAACAAAAATCATAAAATGATATTCTTGTATGTAATATAGCATTAGAAACCTCATCTTCACCATGCAACTCTAGTGTCCCTCTCTTCCTCTCATAAAAAACCTCATTTTCTAAATGCTGGCATTGCAAATGTTGTAGTGTTTAGTTGTTCAACTAGAACTTATACTCACCTTAAAAAATATTAATTGTATATAAATATAGTTACTATCAAAATTTAGATAAACAAAGTAATGCCTAATTTCATATGATGTTGATGATGGTTATTAAAATGATTGTTATCAAACTAACTCCTAATTTCCAAAAAAAAAAATAAAGCTTTTATTAAATGACATTATTCAAAAAAAAATATGCAAGAGTGAATCCTAAAGCTCATTATGAACCTAGTACTTGAAAATGTTGAACTTGATATACATAAATACATTATTATCTTAATATCAGGCTCCCTCCTTGCTTATATGCTCTTCATGTAAAATATCCATGTTGTTGAAGTTGACTAGGCAACTAGGGTTTCTCAACAGCTCCAACATCTAACTTTTTTCTTCACACTAATCCAATATCTCTAAGACATTGTGAGAAACAATGATAATGGTAGCACCCAAAACAATAGAAAATTCTTCTAGTACATCACTATCATGAAGGAAATGAATTCCAAAATTGACCAAAATAATTTTACAAATGAAATGTTTAAATGACAATGATAAGGTTTAAGACAAACAAATTGATAGTGTAGCAAGCATGAAAAAGCAAAGAACAACCTTCCAATTAGTTGAATCAAAAATGGAAAAATGGGTTACTAACACAGGAAGAGAATCATATGTCAGAGTGAGTGTAAAAGGAAAAAGTAAGGGTCTCTTCACTGCCTAAAGTTTTAGCACATAAATAATGTAGGAGATTAAAAGAGATAGAATCAACTTAAACAAGGTTTTGATGGCTAAATTCAACCAAAAGTGGCCATGTTATGAACTTGACAAGAGTCCAAAAAAATAATTGAGAATGAGTAAAATGGTACATGTAATCCATATGATCTACCAACTCCATGGAAATTGGAGGTGAGGGAAAAAGTTTTGAGAAAAATTGGAAATTTTCAATAACAATAGAGTTGTCCATGTGAAAAAACAACTAGCATAATGGCTATTATTCTCATCTACCTTGGAATCAACAGGGGCTAAACAATTGAATCCATGGTGTGGTGGGAGAGAAAAAGTTTCATTGGGAGATAAGAGAGAGCGCCTATGAAAAATTAGAAGGATAAAAGGGTTGCTGCCTATTTATAATCACCAAAATTTGTATGTTTTGCCAAAAAAAATTGTGTTATGCCGAAAAAATTAAGAGCAGAAAAGGGTTGCTACATATGAAACTTGAAAATGTCTTATGTAGCTTGAGAAAAACAAAAAGTAGTAAATAGTTGCTACACTTATTTATAAAAGGCCTATTTATAATCAAAAAAATTTATTTGTTTGTAGCATGAACTGTGGAATTGTTGTGCCCAAAGAACTGAAAGAGTGTTGTATATGAAATTTTTTGTTATGCCAGGCAGGCTATAGAGCTTAGCATGTGAGAGAATATAGGAAGGCAACTTATCACTTTATAATATTATAAATGTACTTAACTCTTATATTTAATATTTTTGTTACTTTTCTCCCTTAATTAGTCTCAAATGATGATGATAATAACAATTTATAATTTATGGCATCACCTTTTTTAACTAAATTTAGATATTTGGATTAATATTAAATTTTGTTTCATTTAAATATATGCAATATGTTTGCTATTTGAATATTAAGATTCGACTTGACCACTATATGAGCATATTTTACTTGATGTTTGTGGGAAAATTGAACACGTAAAATGTATTGGTGCCTAAGATACCATCAATAGGTTAGAAAACATCAGTATCCCAACAAACTTCACATCTCCTTTATACAAACAATGCAACATCTTTGATAACCAATTTGATGACATTTGCTCAATTGTACACTTTGCAAGATATGCTAAAATTTGTAATTATTATTACAATATTATATCATATTGATATCATTCTTTATTAAGTTTAGAAAATAAATTGTTGCGATTTTTTATTTTCAAGACAACATAAAAAATTAAAATAAATGATTATAATATTTAAGTCATTGATTTTATATATCAAAAAGTATAATTTTTACTATTTTGAGTCTTACGAATTTTCTTATGAGTAAAAACAAAATTAACTTATTATTTATTTATTTTATTTTATTTTTATTTATTTATTTATTTATTTATTTATTTATTATTATTATTATTATTATATTATTATATATAAAATGTATACACACCATTTTTTTCTTATATATTGTATAAAGATAGAAAGAGAGAGAGTTAATATTAAATTTAACTTATTATTATATATATGATAATTTATTTTTATTTTAAATATATTTATGATATTTTAAAAATTATACACATATATATAGATACATATTTTGTATACATATCAAATAAATAATATAAATATATATATATATATATATATATATATTTATAATAAATTTTTATATATAATTTAATATATATTAAATAATAATTTTTTGTCGTCTATAAATTAACAAATTGGCATATAACTAAAACTTAATAATCAGATAAAAATTAATATAAAAAATAAAAAATGATATACTTTATATTCAAACTAATATATAAATAATAAATAATAAATAATAAATTTTTTACCAATTATATGATATAATAAATAAAAAATTAATTTTTTTGAATCAATTAGTTAACTTATAATTGAAGTGGAGTTATAAAAGAAAAATTAGTATAAAAATAAAAAATACAAACTTTTAAAATAAATTAATATATAAAAAATTAAAAATAAATGAAATAAAAATGACCAAGAATAAAATAGTAATTCTTAAATAATAACTTATCAACTCTTGGATTAATCCAAAGCCTTCTAAAAAAAAAATTTGAATATAACATGATTCAAAAGTAATGCAATTTAAAAAAATTCCTCTCAATGACCCGTCTGGACAAATTTACTAGTGACACTTATTTATATGTAATTTTTTTTTCATAAGGTTAGCACTCACAAATCTATTAGGGAGGATTATGCTAAGTTGCTACAAAATTTTGTGCTACTACATTGAATTTATAGAAGAGCAAACTCTATATTACCTAACAAGAGTCACCAACCACTAATACAACTATATAAGATAAAATATACGTTTAATTGTATCGAATACTTTGATAAGGACTCAATTTCATGACTTTTGCATAGGATGATGGATCCTTTTATTACTTGAAACCCAAAAATGGTAATAGCTACATTGATATGGAGTTAAACTAATGACTTATGCAAATAGCAACAAAAATACAAAATTAAAAACAAAAAAAATTTTGGTAGAAAACCCAAAATTTTGGAAAAGAAAAACTATGGGCAAAGAATAGTTTAGAAAATGAAAGAAGAAAATAAACACCAAAAAAAAAAATGGTGGGGAATTTAGTGAAAGGAAGAAATTGAGCATAAATGAGATGAATTAAGACCTTAAATAGGGCACCTTTGTTTTACTTCCTAACAAGTGATTCTCTTTAACAAAGTATAAGCACAAACACTAATTCTAATCAATAATGCATCAATCAACTAAGATTTTAAAATAGAAACATATGTGTAATACGACACTCCTTGGGTCGATTCTTACAAGTCATCGTCTCATTAGTACATTTTTTCCGTTTTTCATTTTTTTTTCTTCTTTTTTTCCATTGTTGTAATATAATTTAGTTCTTTCCTTCTTAGGGCTTCATTGACATGTTTTGTTGGTCTAATCCAATTATGTTTCTTTTAATTGTAAACTTTGTAAGAGATACTAAAATCTATAATTATGTTTATAAAAGATTTTCATGAAAAAGACCATGAATGATGTTTGCATTGTAGATATTGACATGTTTAATTATTTAACAATAACTTATGTCCACCTTATTAATAATATTAATTATGTATATATCCAATCATTATGAAAGTTTAGATAGATAATATAATGTCAATTTCATTTCATGATATCAATTAGTAACATTTTAGTTTATTTTATTTTAAGTATTCTTTTATTGTATTTTATTTTTACGTATTCAATTAATTAAAGTTGCATTGACCTAAGCAATAATGGTTTAGCTATTAATGCCAAGTTTGTCATTGCATTGGACTTCCTATATTTAGCATTTTTCTAGTTTAGTTGTCCCTACTCCTATAATTAACAGTGGAAAATGAAGATGATAGGACAAATAATGTAATATTTTGAGATTTTTGTAACTGGATGACTAAGATTTAAAATGGTTGTACATGAAACATAATATATGGCTCAACTAATATTGATTTCAATTGTATTTCCACTTCAAACTTTTCTAGCAAAGACAAAAGTGATCCTAATGATGTACCATAGTCAAGGAAAATTCAAAATGCCTTTCAAATTATGAGAAACCTAGGTAATTCCTAGCTTTTTTCACATATGCATAGAGAATATGCTTATTTGTGTTCAAGCAATTAAGAGCTCTTACATTTTTGAAAACTTTTTTTTTATTTCTTTTTTGAAGGGTATAAGATTTATGGAATAAATGGAAAAAGAGAGAAAATATGTTTATGTTGGCTAACCCTAAAAAAGGAAAATAATTTTGTTTTTATGTAGTTTAATTTTTTTTTAAAAATAAATCCTAGACAATAAACAAAATGGTTTAGCTACGTTGAAAGTTTTTGTTTCATTCTCTTGTAAATGTAGTTAGCTTAATTTTTCATAATAAAACAACTCCTTTAGAAACTAGATTTAGGTGCAAGCATTATTCTCAAAGCAAATTTTAAAATACAATCCAATCCAATTTTCTTCTAAGCTACTCATGGCAACATTGTGTATGACTCATAAAAATGAGAGTAAGTTGCAAAATAGTTGCAACTAGACTTCTCAACCATTCTACATTTTAACTTGCTCTTAATGTCATATAGATATGTTATGTTAAACATGTTTGCCAAGGAAAAGCAATAGTATTTGTAGAGCATAGGATGGAGAAATATCATCCTCTAAGAGATTGTCTATAAGACCACCCAATAAGAAAAGCAAATGTATTAAAAGGGGAAAAAATAATAAATACTTTTCATTTTCTCATAATTAGTTGTCATTACATTTATGCCAAGTAAGATAATGGTTAGAAGGTCTACTAGGTCCCTCACTTAATATTCCAAACTAACTTCCCAATGCAAGACATAAAAACAAAGGTACGATCTTTACAAAGCTACAAATAGTGAAGTTAAATGCTGTAAAACGAACCAAAAAGTTCCCACATCTATATTCACTAGAAGAATAGATGACTGAGATGAATAACTCATACCTAAATTGAGACCATCATAGAGAAACAAAAACAACAAAGGATGTATCTTAAGTCAATTTTCCCTTCCAATTCTATTGTAACATTTCCAATTATCAAAAAGAAAACTAGCAAATGCTTGAAATTTGCTCCATTGCTTTTTTTTTTTTCAATTTATGCCTAATTTCTTATATAAATATGACAAGACCCTTATTCTAGATGTTAAGTTCAATTAGTTGCATTTGTGCCACTAGCCATGCATTTACAAGGTATAAAATACTAATCACAACTTTTTAATGGTCATGTGCATCATAAATTATAAGCACCAACTTAATGGGACAAAGAATCCAAAAGAACAAAGGAAACTAACTTAGTAGAAGATTATAAAGTGGACTAAAGTTTTTAATACTAAAACATTATAATCTATGTAGTGTTGACATGCAACAAATTTAGAAAAATTTCCTACTTTAATGATGCAGCTTGCTAGAAAACATAACAAGCAAGGCCTATGTTTGTTGACACCAAGTCAGAATGATATAAAAGAGTGGATCCTCTAGCTTAGTATCAACATAGTACTAAAAATGTTTCAAATTTAGGCACATAAATACAATATTATCTTAATGTCAATGTTAGACTCCCTGTTTGTTTATATGCTCTTCATATAAAATGTCCATGTCTTTGAAATTGATTGGATAACCAAAAAAGTTTTGATTGTTCCCTTGATTCTCTCTCTATGCTAGCTTGAATAATGTAACAAGTGCCAATTTCAGCAAGTTAGGGTTTAAACCAAAAGGCATTACAAATTTAATTAGTTGATGAAAATTCTCCAAAATTTGACCTCAAATCCCTCTTTTTTAATTTACCTCAGCAATGCAAATTCTTTTACAATAATTCCATCCCTTTTAACTTAGCAATCACAAGAATTATGCTAAAAACAAAAACATTTTGCAAACAGGAAGCATATTCTCAAACTACTTGTAGGCATAGGCATCATGTCCATAACATTTACTTCAATTGCAATTGCTAACCATTGAAACATGCTTATGCTTCCAATTGAAAACATGAATTTATGATCCAAATTGATTTTAATACATCCCTAATAGAAAAGCAAATTGATACTCCAACAACCCAAGAAAAGTCTAAACCAATATTAAGGCACTTGGACCAATTGATATGCTTCCTCACCTTTGACAATATGGTCAAAAAATTTAGTGAAAAGAATTAGAATTAGAAATCACATTTTCCTAATAACTAAATAAATCAATCAACAAAATAATAGAATAAGCAACAAATTCAAATAAGGATACACCAAGTAAAAGCCATCAGCAAATGTGCTAGCCAACATAACTATAGACATTTAGGCCTGTTGTGCAATGAGAGTTGAATGGAAACATTACAACCATTTATAATACTTTATCATGGGACAATTAAAATTCAATTCCCACGTAGGGAATCATCCAATGAAAGATTAAAAAAAATTATAAAAATTTTGTTGGAGAGTTCACTTAAAGGAAGAATAAGAGCATAAATGAAAGGAACTAATAACTTGAATGGAGGACCTTTGTTTTGCTTCCTAACTAATGCCTCTCCTCAACAAAATTCAAAAGCTAACATTAATTCTAATCAATAATACATCAATCAATAAAAATTCTAAAACAAAAACATGTGTGTAATATGACATGGACCCACAATAGATATTTGACAAAAACTCATTAATTGGAGGCATAACGATTGAATGATAAGGCCATAAGTGGATGTCGATTTGGAAAGTGCTTGTTCTTTGTCCAAATCTAAAGGGTCTCTTTGCCATTTGAGTTGGATTTTGACTTTTAATAGAACAATTCTAATTGGAATTATTACAATTAATCTAATTAAAAAGCCAACTAATTTAAAGTATACCTAAATTTAATTTTAATAGGTATTTTATTTTTTTCAAAATTAAAATTAATGGAAAATGTGATTAATATATGTATTTGATGGGACCATTCTTTTTGTTGGAAAAATTAGACTATCAAAACTATTAAATTATTCAATTTTCCTCCAATTTTGAAAACAATAACATTTTTTTTCCATTATCATAAGTTTGTTAGTTTTTTAACTTATTTGTTAATTGTTTGTATTCTCTATATCTTTCAATGATTTGATTTAATACTAGTTGATATCTTTAAATTTTGATGGTGATTATGATAGATTCTTGATGATAGGTAATCAACTACAGGGTATCAACCCCAGAAGGAGAAAAAACGAAAGGAAAACTCTAGTATAAAATATAAGGCATAATTATACTTTGTATTTAAGATTATTAGAAATTATAAAAAATATATTAACATTATTAGTCAACTTAGACAAAAATCATAAAATGATACTCTTGTATGAAATATAACATTAAAAACCCAATTTCACCTTGCAACTCTTGTATCCCTCTCTTCCTCTCATCAAAAACCTCATTGTCAAAAAGGTGGCATCATTTATGTTGTAATGTTTAGTTGTTTAATTAAAACTTATACCTACCTTAAAAAATATTAATCATGTATAAATATAGTTATTATGAATGTTTTGATAGGCAACATAATACCCAATTTCACATCATGTTGATAATGGTAATTAAACTAACTCATAATTTCCCACAAAACATAATGAACAAAGCTTTTATTAAATGACATTAAGTAAGAACAATATACAAGTGTAGATCCCTAAAATCAGTACTAACCTAATACTTGAAAATGTTGAATTTATCATACTCTATCCATACTTATATCCTTTTTGTGTAAAATGTCTACATTGCTGAAGTTGATTAGACAACTAGGGTTTCTTAATGGCTCCAACATTTTCCTTCTTTATTCACACTCATCAAACATCTACAAGACATAGTGAGAAACAATGATAATGGTAGCACCCAAAACAATAGCAAATACTTCTAATATGCCACTATCATAAAAGAAATGAATTCTGAGATCAACGAAAATAATTTTGGTGAAAAATCATCTTAGCAATCATGATAAGGTTTGACATAGCCAAATTGTTAGTGTCACAAGTGTGAAAAAGCAAACAACAACCTTCAAATTAGTTAAATTTGAAATGGAAGTGTGTATTGCCAACATGGGAAGAGAATCACGTGTCAAAGTGAGAGCAAAAGGAAAAAGTGATGCTTTTGTTCACTACCTAAAGTTTTTGCACATAAATGATGTAAGAGATTAAAGGAGATAGAATCAACTTAAACAAGATTTGATGGCTAAAGTCAAGAAAAATGGCTATGACATGAATTTGATAGGTGTAAAAAAAAAATTTGAGAATGAGTCAGATGGTACAGGTAATCCTTGTGATTTACCCATTTAAGGGAAATTGAAGGCGAGGGATGAAGTTCCATTAAGGATTGGAAATTTTTAGTAACAATAGAGTTGTCTATGTATGAATAAATGTTAGCATGGTGGCTAATATTCTCCTCCACCTTAAAATTTGCTAGTACTAAACAATTAAATCAATGGTGTAGTGGGAGAGAAAATGTTAAATTTGAGATAAACAAATACTTTAGTATCTCAATGTCATACTCCCTCTTTACTTATATCCACTTTATGGAAAAAAAATCCACATTATTGAAGTTAATTAGACAACTAGGGTTTCATAATGGCATTAGCATTTGCCTTGTTTCTTCACACTCATCCAACATCTTCATGACATTAAGAGAAACAATGATAATGGTAGCACCCAAAACAATAACAAATACTTCTAATATGCCACTATCATAAATGAAATGAATTATGAGATCAACGAAAATAATTTTTGGGATAAAACATCTTAGTGATTATAACAAGGTTTGACATAGTCAAATGATAGTGTCACAAGTGTGAAAAGGAAAAGAACAACCTTTCAATAAGCTGAATTTGAAATGGAAGTGTGCATTGCCAACATGGGTAAGGAGTCATGTGTCAAAGTGAGAGCAAAAGGAAATAGTAATGGTTTCTCCACTACCTAAATTTTTAGCACATAAATGATGTCGGAGATTCAAAGGGATAGAATCAACTCAAATGGGCTTTTGATGGCTAAAGTCAACCAAAATGGCTGTGACATGAACTTGATAGGAGTAAAAAAAAATTGAGAATGAGTTAGATGATACGTGCAATCCCTATGATATGCCAATTCAAGGGAAATTGAAGGTAAGGGAAGAAGTTCCAATAAAAATTTGATATTTTCAGTAATAATAGAGTTGTCCATATAAGAATAATACCTAGCATGGTGGCTATTATTCTCCTCCACCTTAAAATCAGTTGGGGTTAAACAATTAAATCCATGGTGTGGTGGGAGAGAACAAGTTGAATTTGAGATGCACAAATACATCATTTTCTCAATATCATGCTCCCTCCTTACTTATATCCTCTTTGTGTAAAATGTCCACATTATTAAAGTTGATTAGACAACTAGGGTTTATTAATGGCTCAAGTATTTGCCTTCTTTCTTTACACTCATCCAACATCTCGAAGACATTGTGATAAACAATGATAATGGTAGCACCCAAAACAAAAGCAAATACTTCTAATACACCATTGTCATAAATGAAATGAATTTTGGGATCTATGAAAATATTTTTAGGGACAAAACATCTTAGCAATGATGAGAAGGTTTGATATAGTCAAATTGATAGAACCACTATGCGAAAAAGCAAAGAACAACCTTCGAATCAACTAAATTTGAAATGGAAGTGTGAATTGCCAACACGGGAAGAGAGTTATGTGTCAAAGTGAGAGTAAAAGGAAAAAGTGATGGACTCTCCATTATCCAAAGTTTTAGCACATAAATGATGTAGAAGATTAAAAGGGGCAGAAGCAACTTAAATAGGGTTTTAATGGCTAAGGTCAACCAAAATGGTCGTGGCGTGAACTTAATAAGAGTAAAACAAAATTGAGAATGAGTCAGATGGTACATGTAATCTCTATGATATGCCAAATCAAGGGAATTTAAAGGTAAGGGAAGAAGGTCCATTAAGAATTTGAAATTTTCAATAACAATAAAGTTTTCCACGTAAGAATAATAGCTATCATGGTGGCAATTATTCTCCTCCACCTTAAAATCAGCTGAGGCAAAACAATTAAATTTATCATGTTGTGGGAGAGATCAAATTGAATTTGAGATGCACAAATACATCATTTTCCCAATATCATACTCTCTCCCTACTTATATCCTCTTTGTGTAAAATGTCAATATTATTAAAGTTGATTAGATAACTAAGGTTTCTTAATGGCTCCAGTATTTGCCTTCTTTCTTCACACTCATCCAACATCACCAAGACTTTGTGAGAAACAATGATAATGGTAGCACCCAAAACAAAAGCAAATACTTCTAATACACCATTGTCATAAATGAAATGAATTTTAGGATCTACAAAAATAATTTTAGGGACAAAACATCTTAGCAATGATGACAAGGCTTGACACAGTCAAATTGATAGTGGCACAAGTGTGAAAAAGCAAAGAACAACTTTTGAATTAGTTGAATTTGAAATGGAAGTGTGCATTGCTAACACGGGAAGATAGTCATGAGTCAGAGTGAGAGCAGAAGGAAAAAGTGATGGTCTCCTCACTATTCAAAGTTTCATCACATAAATGACATGGGAGATTAAAAGGGATAGAATCAACTCAAATGGGGTTTTGATGGCTAAAGTCAACCAAAATGGCTACAGCATGAATTTGATAGGAATAAAAAATATTTGAGAATGAGTCAAATGGTACATGCAATCCCTATGATGTACCAATTCAAGGGAACAAGAAGGCAAGGGAAGAAGTTCGAATAAAAATTTGATATTTTCAATAACAATAAAGTTGTCCATGTAACAATAATAGTTCGCATGATGGCGATTATTCTCCTTCACCTCAAAATCAGCTGGGGCTAAACAATTCAATCCATGGTGTGGTGGGAGAGAACAAGTTGAATTTGAGATGCAAAAATACATCATTTTCTCAATATCGTACTCCCTCCCTACTTATATCCTTTTTGTGTAAAATGCCCACATTATTAAATTTGATTAGACAACTAGGGTTTCTCAATGGCTCCAGTATTTGTCTTCTTTCATCACACTTATCCAATATCTCCAAGACATTGTGAAAAGCAAAGATAATGGTAGCACCTAAAACAAAAGCAAATACTTCTAATAAGCCATTGTCATAAATGAAATGAATTTTGAGATCTACGAAAATAATTTTAGGGAGAAAGCATCTTAGCGATGATGACAAGGTTTGACACAGTCAAATTGATAGTGCCACAAGTGTGAAAAAGCAACAAACAACCTTCAAATCAATTGAATTTGAAATGGAAGTGTGCATTGCCATCATAGGAAGAGAGTTACGTGTTAGAGTGAGAGTAAAAGGAAATAGTGATGGTCTCTCCACTATCGAAAGCTTCAGCACATAATTGACGTAAGAGATTAAAAGGGATAGACGCAACTCAAATAGGGTTTTAATGGCTAAAGTCATCCAAAATGGCTACAACATGAACCTAACAAGAGTAAAAAAAATTGAGAATGAGTCAAGTGGTATATGTAATCCCTATGATATGCTAATTCAAGGGAAATTGAAGGTGAGGGAAGAAGTTTCAATAAGAATTTAAAATTTTCAATAACAATAGAGTTTTTCATGTAAAAATAATAGCTAGCATTGTGGCTATTATTCTCCTCCACCTTAAAATCAGTTAAGGCTAAACAATTAAATCCATGGTGTGGTGGGAGAGATCAATTAAATTCGAGTTGTACAAATACATTATTTTCTCAATAAGATACTCCCTCCCTACTTATATCCACATTGTTAAAGTTGATTAGACAACTAGGGTTTCTTAATGGCTCCACCATTTTCCTTCTTTCTTCACACTCATCCAACATCTCCAAGATAATGTGAGAAACAATGATAATGGTAGCACCCAAAATAATAGCAAATACTTCTAATACACCACTGTCTTAAATGAAATGAACTCTGGGATCTACGAAAATAATTTTAGGGACAAAACATCTTAGTGATGATGACAAGGTTTGACATAGTCAAATTGATAGAGGCACAAGTGTGAAAAAGCAAAGAACAACCTTCAAATCAGCTGAATTCAAATTGGAAGTGTGCATTGCCAACACAGGAAGAGAGTCATGTGCAAAGTGAGAGTAAATGGGAAAAGTGATGGTCTCTCCACTATCCAAAGTTTTAGCACATAAATGATGTAGGAGATTAAAAGGGATAGAAGCAACTCAAATAAGGTTTTCATGGCTAAAGCCAACCAAAATGGTTGTGGCATGAACTTGACAAGAGTAAAAAAAAGATTGAGATTGAGTTAGATGGTACATGTAGTCCCTATAATCTATCAATTCAGGGGAAATTGATGGTGACGGAAGAAGTTCCAATGAAAAATGGAAATTTTTTAATAATAATAGGGTTGTCCATGTAAAAATAATCACTAGCATGGTGGCTATTACTCTCCTCCACCTCAAAATCAGCTAGGGCTAAACAATTAAATCCATGGTGTGGTGGGAGAGAAAAAGTTGAATTTGAGATGCATAATTACATTATTTTCTCAATATCATACTCCCTCCCTATTTATATCTACTTTGTGAAAAATGTCCATATTGTTAAAGTTGATTAGACAGCTAGGGTTTCTTAATGGCTCCAGCATTTTCCTTCTTTCTTCACACTCATCCAACATGTCCAAGACATTGTGAGAAACAATGATAATGGTAGCACCCAAAACAATAGCAAATACTTCTAACATGCCACTGTCATAAAAGAAATGAATTCTAGGATCTATAAAAATAATTTTAAGGAAAAAATATCTTAGCAAGGATGACAAGGTTTGACACAGTCAAATTGATAGTGTCACAAGTGTGAAAAAGCAAAGAACAACCTTCAAATTAGTTGAATTTGAAATGGAATTGTGCATTGCCAGAATGGGAAGAGAATCATGTGTCAAAGTGAGAGCAAAAGGAAAAAAGTGATGGTTTCTCCACTACTCAAAGTTTTAGCACATAAATGGCGTAGGAGATTAAAAGAGACAGATTCAACTCAAACAAGGTTTTGATGGCTAATGTCAACTAAAATGGTCAAGGCATGAATTTTACAGGCATAAAAAAGAAATTGAGAATGAGTTAGGTGGTATATGCAATCCCTATGATATGCCAATTCAAGGGAAATTGAAGGTGAGGGAAGAAGTTCCAATAAAAATTAGAAATTTTCAATAGTAATAGAGTTGTCCATATAAGAATAATAGCTAGTATAGTGGCTATTATTCTACTCCACCACAAAATCAGTAGGGACTGAACAATTAAATCCATGGTGGTATAACAATGCCACATAGTAGATAAATTTATCCTTCATACACATCATCATGCATTCTCATACAAAGTTTTTATACCATAAAATCCTAGCCTCAATTGGTATCGCACCTAATCTCCTATTCCTTTAGTGACAAATGGATAGGTATAGTATTCTTGGTCTTCATGTTATAGTGGTTTGTTCTATCATGTTTAGTTATCAAGGGGAGAAACCAAGCATGAGCTTGATGAAAAGGGAGGAAACCAAATGAGTATGGTCTCAAAAATAAGTCTCGAGGGTGAGGTGGTGAGACCATTGGTCAACACTAAGATGTAGTAGGTGAAATCCCTATTTCACAAGCTCCATTGTAGGAGAATCCCTATAGCAACTTAGTTAGGAAAGGCATACCCTTATACCAATTTACCATGTCTACCATGTCTATACCTTCATCCTTGAGTCATGTGTAGCCCTTTGAGTCCATTACTAGGAACAACATATCTTGGAAGAGATCTATACAAAAACTTTTAGCCAAACTATAAATTATTGAAGTGTAGTATGGGAGAGTACCTAGTAGGATGAATATTAGGATAAGTCTCTTTAATGTCATTAATTTGCATCTCATTTTTCTTATATTAGTTGCATTAGATAGTACTTTTGAGTTAAATCACTTGCATAATATAAAATAATTAGAATTTTTAGAAAGCCAATTCTTAGATTGAGTTCACTTTTATAGTTTAAACCTCCTACTTTATAAAATTTTTTAGGAATCTTAGGCTTATCTAGATGCATATTCACATTTTGAGTCAACACATCATCATAAAAAAGGCATCTTCATAATAGACTTTAGGAACAATTTGATTAGTGGCATGGAAAACATAAAATTAGATAATTTATTTAGTAGCATTAGAAAGTTATTTTTGGTAAGAGATGATAACATTCTTACTTATAAAGGATGCATATCTAGAAATTAGTATCTTGGTAGGGCAGGTAAAATATCTATCGTAAATTCCTCCATAGGCCATCTATCCACACTATCCATTAGAAAAACATCCTTTAAACCTCCAAAATATGTCCATATACAACTCATTCCAAAAATCCAAAAGCAACCCAAATAGCACTTTAAGCCTAAAAACCAAATTCCATGCACTCCCAAAATAACTTGCTTTACATGTGAACAAATTCGACACTTGGCCCATTGCATAAAATTATACACAAAGTCCAAACCCCCAATTCTTTTGATTCCATAATCTATTCATTAACTCTTTTGATTCTACACCCAATTCTTCATCTATTAATCCAACCATCACTAAACCAGTAAGTAGTGTCACCATTTCAAGCAAACCTATTTGTCCCAATAACTCCAACATTCCTCCTTGTGTAAATCCGGATGCAAGATCAACTTTCAATATCCTTGAAACTCCTATAACATCTCATAAGACCTATACAAAGTTTTATGCATGAAGTTTTAGGATTAGGATTACCTTTCTCTAGTTATATTCTTTAGTAGTATATCTTTGTTCTCATTATTTTTATTTGTTTCAGATGGCAAGTTCTAATAAACATTAGTACATCCAAACCTACCAAAGGTATACGGGTATTAGTCTATCTAAATATCTTTTTAAACCCTCCAAGTTCAAGATCGCTAGACTAAATTAGAAATAATTGATAGGACTAGAACTTTAACGCATCTTAGATAATCTTTGGAATCATATAGTTAGTAAGAAAGATTCTTTATAAGTTCTAAATAGTCTTTTCATTGTTTTTTCTACTCATATTAGAAACTTAGGGAGTTTTCATCTGTTTAGTATTAGCATAGTTAGTGTTTTTTCTTCTTCAAATGCACATAGTCCTTGTTCACCTCATGTTAAAAAATGTTCTAATTATGAAGGCATCATCCCTCATTTCTAGTATCTCAAAAACAAGAAGTTGAGAAAGACCATTCCTCTTTACTACAATAGCATCAAAACCTTGAAAAAATCCATTCATCATTACTTTAACAGTTTCAAACTCTTAGTATTGAAATTTCAATTCTTAGAGAAACCTTACTTAGAGTAAACTCTATGGCACCAATTCCTCCACCTTCTCCAACCAAAATAGATACCAATACTCAAACTTCTTTTCCACAATTTAAATAAAATGTCAATAATGAGACTTCTCTTCCATCCTTAGAAAAATACTAACCTCCTTCAACATACAAAAGACATGCTAGTACTTAAACACCTTCTCCATCCTTGGAATTATGCCAACCTCCTTCAAAATACAAAAAGAATGCCAATACCCAAACTTTTCCTAGATCTTCATATCAATATCAATCTCCCTAATGGTTTTTCCATTATCCTCCTTAGGGAAATTTTCTTTTTACCATTACCAATCATACACTTTCCCACTCATAAAAGAAAAAGGCACTTACCTATTTTCCTAAAGACCTCTCCAAACACCTTATAAAATTAGTTAAGATAAGAGTTTTTTGAAAAACTATTAGCTATTGTTGAAGAAGCTCAACAAGGTGCAATCTCAAAGCCTAATAGGCTACAACAATATTGGAAAAGGACATGGAATTATGTAATGTTTCATTGCAAAGAATGTAGTCTAGTTTCTCCAAATTGCCAACACTAACTTAACTTTAGCACTCTGTGATTAGTGGTTCTTGATCTTAACTAGTTTCCTCTTAATTACCAAAGTATATATGACTATGGACTTCTTACAAGACTCTATATTCATAATAGTGATCTTCATCAAACTTCTTAGTTCAATCATTTTGGTTAAATTTTTCAAGAAACTTTCACAAGCAACTACTCTAGTGATATTACTACCATCATTGTAGATATCATTAGTTCTCCTCTAAAACAAATTTCCTTTTCAAAATTTCAACCTACTATCCATCGCCTTTACATTCAATGAAGAAAGTGATTATGCATTCGAAGAGAAATTTCTTATCCCTATTGGCAACATGCATTAGTGGCTCAAATTAATTACTGGTAGGCTTACATTTAGGCAAACAACTGGAATTAGTCCTCTTACACTACTCACAACTATGAAATAAGAAGGACCACTTACTAGTGATTTTTTTGCAAAAATGTTAACATTGACCTAGATTGAGCACAATTACTCTACAACATAAAAAGGGCATATCACCTTGACTTTTATGCTTTAAAATAAAAAAAATAGAATATCCCATGGATCATCCAATTTATCACATGGAAGATGAGGAAGCCTTCAACATCAACAATTGTTGAATTCAATATTAAAAAAAAAAATTCAAAATTTTCTAGTGTTCCATTATGAACCAAGTTTCATGACCAGTCCATTGCATTATCCATGTTAATGTTGCATCTTACTCAATTCCTTGTTGTATCAGAGTTAATACTCCATAAGAGTCCTCATTTCATTGAATCAGTCTACATAATAGAGTTAGTGTGACATACTACCCACTCAAAGGAGTCATCCAATTCCAAGACCAATGTACCACACGATTAAAGTCCTGTTGATCATCCAAGTATCCACTTATGTCCATAAGTCCTTGCTATGTCTATCAATACATTCTTTGACACTCAATGAGTCCATTATGTATCCAAGTAGCAATCTATTACATTCATTAGGCCTAAATTCATCTATTATTCACATTATTTGATTAGCCATCTCAATTAAGTGCATCAATTGTTTTGTTTACTAAAATTAGTCCAATGAACTTGTCTAACGAGTCATAAAGTTAGTCTGCTACTGAGTTAGGTCAAGAGTTAGTTGATCTATAAGCTCTTCTAGACTATGTATGAGTCTTGATAATCCTTTTTGAAGGATTCTAGGTCTTAGCCAAATCCAATACTCCAATTCTTGATAATAGTCTTCTACTACTCAACAATAGTCAATTATTATCTAGAATTCAAGCCTTCTGTTGATCAACAAAAGGAAATTTGCAAGCAACAGGTTCCTATTATTTGGCAATAGGAACTCACAAGCAAGTTGTCCTGTAGTGGATTTCTAAACAACCATAGTAGTCCACCAACAAGCAACCCAAACTCATTGAGTGTCCTCTTGACTATAAGCTAGTCACAACAAAAATTTTTGGAGACCTTGCTAGATATTCTCTAAGATGCCTTCCAAGCTCCTAGTTGAGGTCAAGAATGCATCATTAGATTCTCCTTAGAATTATAATCTTGACCCACCATATCAAATTTCAAGCATCAAGCCTATGAAGGACCTCTAATAACATTGTTAGAGATTCTTCATTATGATTAATCAAGCTTCGAATAAAGTCAAGCAACTATCATGGGCCTTGTCCTTGATTCTTTTGGTCCCATCATCATCAAGCATAAAGATAAAGGCAAAAAGAAAAGGTAAAATGCTTTTATCAAGGATAAAAGGACAAAAGTAGAAGGAATCTCTACTTTTACCCAAAGTTCAAGTAAAAGGCTTTTATTTTTTTGAAAAGCAAAATAATCTACTTTTCAAAATATAAAAGTGTTTGCTTTTCATTGAAAGTAATTTTTTCTTCAAGGTTTAAGCATCTAAGGCCCAAGCATCTATAAAAGGCCTTACTTATCAAGCATTAGGTAAGCTTTTACAAAAAAAAAAAAAAAGCTTTTAAAAAGCATCAAACACCTTTGTTTTACTTCCTAATGGGTGACTTTATCTAACAAAATTCAAACATAATTATTAATTCTAATCAATAATACATCAACCAACAAAAATTTCAAAGCAAAAACATGCATGCAATACGACACTCCCCGAGTCAATTCTTATGGGCCATTGTCTTATTAGTACATTTTTTTCCTTTTTCATCATTCTTCTTTTTTTTTTTTCCAACATTGTAATATAATTTAGTTTTTTCCTTTTTAGGGCTTCATTAAGGTTTTTCATTATTCTGATCCAATGAAATTTCTTTCAATTATAGACTTTTTAAGTGACACTAAAATCTATAATTATGACTATGAAAGATTTTTGTGACTAAAACTATAGGTGATGCTTATGTTACAAATGTTAATGTGTTTAATTGTTTAACTATAACTTATGTGCACCTTATTAATAATATTAATTATGTATATATCTAGGTATTATGAAAGTTTAGATTGACAATATAATGCTCAATTTAATTTCATGATATCAATTAGTGATATTTCATTTTTTTATTTTAAGTATTATTGGTCGTACTTTATTTTTATATATTCAATTAATTAAAAATGCATTGATATAACTAATAGTAGTTTAGCTATTAATGTTAAGTTCATTATTATGTTGGCTATACTGTATTTATCATCTATCCAATCCAATTATTACCACTCCTACAAGTAGTAATGGACTGTAAAGATGATAGGAAAAATCATTTAATATTTTTAGATTTTCGTAATTAGATGACTAAGATTTGGTATGATTGTGCATCAAACATAACATATGGCTTGACTAATACTAATTTCATTTGTATTTCCAGTTCAAACTTTTTTGGCCAAGACAAAAATGATCCTAATAATGTATTAGAATCAATCAAAATTCAAGATGCCTCTAGAATTATTAGGATCCTAGGTAATTCCAAGCTTTTCTCTTGTATGCAAAAAAATATGCTTATTTATTTAAATAATTAAGAGTTTAGACATTTTTGAAAAGCTTTTTCTTTTTCTTTTTGAAGCGTATAAGATTTATAGGAAAGATGGACATAAAGAGAAAATATGCTTATGTTAGGTAACCTAACAATGGAAAATATTTTTGTTTTTATCTAGTTTAATTATTTTTTTTAAAAAATCAAATCCTAAGTAATAAACAAAATGGAATGGATGCATTAGAATTTTTGGTTTTGTGCTCTTGCAAAGGTAGTTAGCTTAGTTTTCCATAATAGAATAACTCCTTTATAAACAAATTTTAGATGCAAACATTATTCTCAAACCAAAATTTAAAATACAATGGAATCCAATTTTCTTCTAAGCTACTCATGGTAGCATCATGTAATATGATAGAGACCCATAATAGATATTTGATGAAAACTCATTGATTAAAGGCATAACAATCGGACGATGAGGCCATAATTGGATGTCAATTTGGAAAATGTTTGTTCTTTGTCCAAATCTAAAGGGCTTGTTTACCATTTAAGTTGAATTTTGACTTTTAATAGAACAATGTGGGATGGAAATATTAGAGTTAATCTAAATAGAAAGATAGCTAATTTAAAGTATACCAATTTTAATTTTAATAGTTATTTTATTTTTTCAAATATAAAATTAATGAAAAATGTGATTAGTACATGTATGTGTTAGGACCATTCATTTTATTGGGAAAATCAAGCTACAAAGAATATTAGGTTATTTAATTTTCCTCCAAATTTAAAAATAATAACTTTTTTTTTATTATCATAAGTTAGTTATTCAACCCACTTGTTAATTGTTTGTATTCTCTATATCATTCAATGATTTAATTTCAATATTAGTTAATATATTTAAATTTTGATGGTAATTATGATAGATGCTTTATAATAAAAATTCAATTATAGGCTCTCAACCCCAAAAGGAGAACAAAAGAAAAGAAAACTCTGGTTAAAATATAAGGCATAATTATACTCTGCATCCAAAATTATTACAAATTATAAAAAATATACTAACATTGTTAGTCAACTTGGACAAAAATCATAAAATGATACTTTTATATGGAATATAACATCAAAAACCTCATCTTTAGAATGCAAGCATTACAGATGTTGAAGTGTTTAATTATTTAACTAGAACTTATACCCACCTTAAAAACATTAATTGTGTATAAATACAACTATTATGAAGGTTTAGATAAACAACATAATACCCAATTTCACATTATGTTAATGATGGCAATTAAACTAACTCATAATTTCTCAAAGGAACATAGCAAACAAAGCTTTTATTAGATGACATTATGTAAGAACAATATACAAGAGGGATCCACAAGCTTAGTACCAATGTAGTACTTGAAAATGCTAAATTTTAGATACACAAATACATTATTATCTCAATATTAGACTCCCTCCCTACTTATATGTTCTTTGCATAAAATGTTCACCTTGTTAAAGTTGAATAGACAACTAGGGTCTCACAATAGCTCTAGCATTTGCCTTCTTTCTTCATGCTCATCCAACATCTCTAAGAAATTGTAAGAAATAATAATAATGGTAGCACCCAAAATAATAACAAATACTTCTAGTATGCCATTGTTATAAATGAAATGAATTCTCAAATTGATGAAATAATTTTAGGGACAAAATGTCTCAATAATGATGGTAAGGTTTGAGATAGACAAATTGATAGTGCTACAAGCATGAAAAGTAAAGAAAAACCTTCCAATTAGTTGAATCTAAACTAGAAGTATGCATTGCCAACACAAGAAGAGAATCATGTTTCAGAATGACTACAAATGGAAGAAGTGAGGGTTTCTCCACAACTTTAAGTTTTAGTGCATAAATAAGGTAGGAGATTAAAAGAGACATAATCAACTCAAACAAGGTTTTAATGGCTAAAGTTAACCAAAACAATTATAGCACAAACTTGACAGGAGTCCAAAAAATTTGAGAATGAGTAAGATGGTACATGCAATCCTTATAATCTACCAATTCCAGGGAAATTGGAGGTGAGGAAAGTTTTGAGAAAAATTGGAAATTTTTAATGATAGTAAAGTTATCCATGTAAAAATAATAGCTAGCATGATGGCTAATATTCTCCTCCACCTCAAAATCAACTAGGCTAAACAATTGAATCCATGACATGGTGGGAGAGAAAAAGTTTCATTAGGAAAGAAAAGAGAGAGCTCATGAAAATCAGAAGGAAAGAAGGGTTATTAGCTATGTATAATTACCTAAATTAGTATGTTGTGCTAGAAAAACTGTAGTTGTTGTGTTAGAAAAATTATGAGTGTTATGCCAAAAAAATTGAGACAAGAAAAGGGTTGTTGCACATGAAACTCGAACATTTCTTAGGTAGCTTGAGACAAATAGAGAGGAGAAAATGGTTGTTACACCTATTTACAAAAGGCATGTTTATAATCATGACAACTTATTTGTTTGTAGTAAGAAATGTGGCATTACTCAAAAAATTGAAAGGAGCATTGTATATGAAATTTTTATTGTGCTAGCTAATAGGGCTACAAAGCTTAAGACATAAGAATATAAGAAGATATGTAGTCAATTAATCACTTTACAATATTATAAATGTAGTCGACTTTTATATTTAATAGTTTTGTTACTTTTAACCTTTAATTAATCTTAAATCTTGATGACGTTAACAATTTATAAGTTATGGTGCCACCATTTTAAATTAAATTCAGATATTTGGATCAATATGAAATTTTGTTTCATTTAAATATGTGCAATATGTTCGTGGTTTGAATAACAAAGGTTCAACTTAGCCTTTGTATAAGTGTACTTTACTAAATGCTGGTAGAGAAATTGGACAAGTTTCTTTCAATTGTAAACTTTGTAAGAGATGTTGAAATTTATAATTATCATCACAATATTGTATGATATTAATTATTATTCTTGGTTGAGCTCGAAAAATAAATTGCTATGAACTAATCTTTTTTTCTTAAAATAACATAAAAAAAATTAAAATAAAAGATTATAATATTTAAATTATTAATTTTATGTATCAAAAAATATAATTTTTTATTATTTTGATTATAAATTTTATGAATTTTTTTGTGAAAAAAAATAATTTTATTATTTATTTTTTTATTTTTTATTTATTATTCTATTATATATATACACACACAAGTATATATTAAAAAAATTATATAAATTAAATATATATTATTATTTTTAATAATATATAAAAAAAAAAGATATGCATATAAAATGTGTATATACTTGTATGTGTGTTAAACTTATTTATTATAAACATATAATAATTTATTTTTATTTTAAGTATTATGATATGTTAAAAATTATACACATATGTACACAAAAAATTTTATATATACACATTTTATAAATAATATAAATATATATAATATATTTGCAAATTTTTCATACAAATTAATATATAAAAGGATAATATTAAATAATAATTTTTTTTTTCTATTATAAATTAAGAAGTCAACATATAACTAAAACTTAATAATATCATAAAAATTAGTATAAAAATAAGAAATATATATTTTTAAAATATATTAATATATAAAAAATTAAAAATAAATAAAATAAAAATAAATGATAATAGGAACTTAATTCTTAAATAATAATTTATCAACTCTCAAATTGTCTTGAAACCTATCCAAAAACAATCTAAATGTAACATAATTCAAAACAAATCCAACTCGAAATAATTTCACTCAATGATCTATGTCAATACATTTACTAATAATACTTATTTATATGTATCTTTTTTTTTCATAAGTAAGGGTAATACTCACAAATCCATTAAGGAGGATTGCACTAAGTTGCTACAAAGTTTATTGTGCCACTATATTGAATTTACATAAGAGCAAACTCTATATTACTTAACAAGAGTCATCAACTACTTATATAATTATATAATATCAAATATACATTTAATTCCATCAAATACTTTGATAAGAACTCAAACTTATGACTTTTGCATAGGATGATCAATTCTTTTATTACTTGAAACCATAAAAATTACCTTCACAAGGACTCAAACTCATGACTTACATGAATAGTAACAAAAATAATAATGGGATATATGTTGCCAGCTTTGGTTGCTGCAAACGCATTGCGAAGTACGCATGCAGGTCTTTTGAGTTAACGCAACGGAATATGGCACGTACAAAAGAAAAAGGGCAGTAAAGTAAATGGCAGGCTAACACATGACAACCCTTAATTTGGGTGATGGATGTTAACTGCTATATATGGGAGACAGTGCAGCTGTGAAATCAAACTATTGATTGCATGGACAAAAACTGACCTTAAGTTTCTGTAGATGTGTAATCCTATCTTTCAAGCTTTTTTACCTAATTAAATTGGCCAATTAAGTTATAAAATTAACATGGACATTTAATTAATAAATTGAAATACCAAGTCAAAAATTTTTCTTAATCTAACTTTAATTCTCTTTTAATCTTTTTCATCTTATTATTTAATTAAGCAATTAAGTCAAAAAATTATTATTACCTTTTTGTAAGTCTACAAAATAAACAAACAAATAGCAAGTTTGAAAAAAGATACACCAAGTAAAAGTTATGAGCAAATATGCTAGTTAATAAAGTCGTAAACAATCAATCTCTCAAATAGGTCTATGGCGCTGTGAGAGTCCAACTGAAATGTTACAATCACTTACAAAAGTCAAAGATTGGAAACAATCAAAATTAAAAATTCATCTAGTGAATCATCCAAAAAATGAAAGAAAAAGAAAGGAATTATGAATCATCCAAAAAATGAAAGAAAAAGAAAGGAATTACAAAAATTGGTGGGAAAGTTTACTTCGAGGAAGAAGAAGAGCATAATGAGGAACCAAGAACCTAAATGGAGGAACTTTGTTGGAATATGGAAAAAATTAGTTTTAAACCTTTATAAATTTTTATAATTAAATTTTTACTTTTTTCACATTTTCATATAAATCTTTTTTTTTAAAATTGTTTCAAATCTATCATTTTTTATGAAAAATAGTTAAGAACTTTCTAATGGTTTAACTAATTTTTGTTTTAAAAAGATGAATTTAGAATAAATATTAAAGGTATAAAATTTAAATAAAAAATAAGAAAGTTTAAGACTCAATTATTAAAATTTATAAAAGTTTAGGATATTTTTTAATTCAACCTAATCTTTGTTTTATTTCCTAATAGGAGCTTTTTCTTCAACAAAATTCATACACAAATATTAATTCTAAATAATAATACAATAATCATAAAAAATTCTAAAAAAGAACATGCATATAATATAACAACCCACAATAGATATTTGAAGAAATCTCACCAATTAGAGCCATAGAGATTAAATGATGAAGCCATATGTGTATTAGGAAATCAATTACTCTTTGTCCAAATCTAAAGCATCTATTTGCCATTCAAGTTGGATTTCAACTTTACTAAAATAATTCAAGATGTAAATATTATTACTAATTTTAAGTAGAATGTAATTATTAGGTATAATTTAGTAGTTACTAAACTTAAAATTTGACAATGAAATTTGATATTTGAATTCAAGACTTGTGCATAAAAAATGACCCAATCTAGAATGTATTTATTTTAATTTTTTTCAAATTAAGTATATTCCATATACCCAGACCCAACTAATTTAATTCATACCTAATTTTAATAGTATTTTATTTTTCAAAAAATTACTTAATGAAAAAAGAGATTAATAGTATATCCATTTGAAGATAACTTCTCTTTTTGTTGTGAAAATTAGACTAGCAAAAATATCAAGTTATTTAATTTTTGTTCAAATTTTCAAATTGAAAACAAGAACATTTTTTATTATCTAATTTGATAAAAAAACCTTTGTATATAAGTTTTCATAGTGTCATAAGGAAATAATTTAATCTAAATGAAAATAGAGAACAAACATTCATTGAAAATTGAAACCACAATACAACATATTATGTCAAAACGAAAGTCACAGTAATAGAAGGTAATTTAAAGTAATAAATGATTTTTTATGGAAAAAATATATTTTCAAAAAATACTTTGTCTATATATATGTAGTACCAACTACATGTTAAATGAAGTCAAAAGTCACTTAAGTTAACTATTTGGAGCAAAGAAAAAAGGGTTCAATTTGAATAGCTATTTGAACCAAGGCAAACTTCACTTAAGTTCATTACAAACTTTTGTTATAAAAGCTATTTAGTTGAAAATTTTAATTTACCTAAATTAATTAATGATGCTAACAAAGTTTTGCACTCATGTTCACACAAAAAGCATCCATCATAGGATTACAAGACAAATAAAAGACAAATGAAATATGAACAATTTATTAAGATCAAATTTATCAAATATGTAAAATTAACAAATGATAAAAATTTAATTATTTTAATCAATTTATTTGCTAAACTTAAGAAGACTAATAAATACACCAAAATTTTTATAAGCTAAATTTGAATTAAAAAGAATTTTTTGATTCACTTCAATAATTAATGATAATTCTTTTGCTATTAATTATGTTGTTTAATAGTTGAAAAGTTAAATTTTTAATCTTAACAATTAAAGTTAAAAATGAAAGAAGATCATTTTCAATTTATATTAATTTTTAGTATTTTATATCTAACTTTTCACATAAAGAACCTAATAATGTTACCACTACATCACTTGATTCTTATTATATCTAATTTTATTTTAGAGAAAATCATGTTTTACACATTTAGGGTTTGATGAATTATGGTAATAGATTTGTTTAATTTTTTCATTAAAATTTCATTTTGAAGTTATAATTATATGTCTTTAAATATGAAGGGTCAATAATTAAGATCATTCTAATAGGAGAACTTTAGATTTTTCTACAAGATTCAATCTCTTAAATAAGAGAACTTTGGTAAATACAATAGAAGAAAATTTCAAATAAGAATTAAATTATAAAGACCTTGAGATGAAAGTAATTTAGTAAATTTAAGGTAGTGACATAAAATTAAAAATAAAAAAATTCTCTCAAAATATTTAATATATATATATATATATATAAAAGATGAGAATTGATTACTTGAGAAGCAATCGATTCCCATTATTTGATTTTTTTTTTGCTAAAAAATTTGCATATGACTTTCTCTTTATTTTTAATATGTGAATTAATTTGGCTCTTTTAAAAAACTTAAAATAATTTTTTAAAAAAAAAAATTTCTCCCTCATACATGCTCCCACAGCCACCAAAAATTGGCCAAATACCATGAAAATAATAAAACAAATGATCAAGCTTTCCATGACCAACCATCAACAAATCCATTACAACTGCACTATATAATCTATTCAATCCAAATGACTAACTATTATAAAAATTTTTAAGAAAGGCTAATATTGTGTTTTGATACTCCCATTTTCCTTTATGTTAATAGTAAGGGTCTCTTTTTAACCAAATGGCTGCAAAAGCTATGAGTCCTTGGGTTAATGCGCATGACAAAAATTTTTACAAGACCAAGTTCGAGGAAGAAGCATTGAAAGTCATCATCATAGTCCACCTTATGAATAAGTTCATCAATTAGTCCACTTATCCATGCTTTTGTTGACTAGTTTGTTATTTTTTTTCCTTTATTTCAATTATTTGATTATATATTTAAATTGTGATGTTGATTGTGATGGATGCTTGATAGGGATTCAAGTACAAGTATCAACCCTAAGAGAGGAAGAAAATAAAAGAAAATTCTAATTTTAAACAAAAAATGAGCTAGTTGGTATAATAAAGTATCACATGCAATTGAACCAGATCCTTAATTGTGGCTACATCCAATGGGAACCTAAATGAGGAGAATCAACTCATAAGAAAAAACAAGACAAAAAGCAAAGTCTTGATTCAATTTTAGATCTTTATTAATTAATTAATTAATCTTTTTCTATCAAAAACAAAAGAAAAATGAATTTTAAGGAGCACTATGAGATATGACAAAAGACTAAAGAGAGAGGGTGAGACACCAAGACATAGGGATAAGGAAAAAGGGGAGGGAAAAAAAGGGAAGGAGAGGATGACAGGGATGTGAAGAGACAATGAGTGGCCAAGAAAGAAAGAGTAAAATGAAGAAAGAGATGAAAAGAGAGAGAGAACACGCTAGAGAAAAAGTAAGTCTTAGGAAGCATATGGAAAAGCCCCATTTTAAGGTTTTTTTCAACATTATTCTATTAGAGAAGTGTTTTATTTATTTTTTTATTTTTCTTGCTTAAAAATGGAAATGGACTAGAGGTGTTTTATTAGATGAAAAACTAGAATATGTAACCTATTCAATAAGCCCTAAATGAATCTACTTATTATTATAGGTATTCCAAGCTATAAAAATGTACAAAGACCTTAAGAAAAGCAATACCTCAAAAATTATGACAAGCTTTAAAAGTCTCATAGTTTTTTTTTTTTTTTTTAAGTTTGAGCCTTAATTCATGTATAGCTGGACTTGATTCATATCCGAGGTATATGATTCACATTGTTAATCAGTTAAGTAAGGGCATTCTTCATCTTCATTACAAGTTTGCAAATGTTGATTTAGGAGAACATACATTATTTGCCAAACAAGACTACAACTTCTTTTTTAGAGAGAACATGTTGAGGTCCACCTTATTTTGGTGCACTTTTGGATGGGGCAACAATCATAGTGGTAATTACAAGATCTTTTGGAACAAAATATATGATGATGATTTGTTTATTATTGTGCTTTCCACAACTGCACATGGTTTATAAGGGATAATGCTTTTTAGTTGAAGAATAATTTTGATAAAAAAAACCTTTAAATATTATGAGTGACAATTTTAAGAGAAATTTTGTGATCAAAATTGATATCTTTGATATAGAGGAGATATACTATCTTGTTTTTTATGCTAATTATATTAAATAATGCACCCTTCCTTATATGCATATCTATGTTAAAATATTCACTGTTCCTTCTAACAATGTCATAGCCAATTGTTTCCATTCAATTTTTTAATCAAGTTTCTATTTTGTCCTTCTATGTGGCTCATCAAGTTTAATAAAAATCGTTTCTTTATTTATGAGTTACATTAACACATTAATTTGATAATTTGATGTAGTAACTTAGATAGGAATTCATTATTTTTTTATATTGATTTAAGCTTAAATTTTTTTACTATACATAATAATAGTATTCAAATTGACATAATAATATTTGCATAATAATAACATGTTAATTTTTAATGGACAACATATCAATCTACTTACAATTGTATGTGTGAAAAAGAAAAGAAGATTAAAAAAAATTAAAAAATTAAAATGATGACCATAACTAATGAGATCACTTGAGAAGGTTTCGCACACTTAATATCAATCAATTTGAGACTAGAGAAAAGCAAAGAAGGATTCCAAACATAATATTTGGAGAATTGTCTATGAGAAGACCTCTTAGCTCTTTATAGCTTTGCTTAGCTTTTGAAATAAGGAAACATCTTTCCCAGTGATAGATCATATCTTTTAAATATCACAAGCTCACTATCCTTGCGTCCTTTTACTATCAAAAGAATTATCCATACCAAGCAACATAGCTGATTTTAAGAGTATCAATCCTTGGTAAGGTTGCTTCAAGTTTTCAAAGATGAATGATGAAAGGTTATGAAGTACAAATGCCCATGAGAAAGTTCATCCCTTATTTCTCATAACAGTAGCAATGACAATTAGTTTGCAATACATTAACTAAATTCTATTAGTGAGATTAACGAAATTGTAATTGTAACATAGAGTCTCAATTGTCAAAACAAACCATAAGAGTTTTAGGGTGTAAATTTAAATCACATTGGGATAAATTGCAAAAGAGGTAAAATGCATTTAATTCTAAATTTTGTGGCCTTATCTATTAAAGCCAAGGGACCTAGCCTCTTTGAAGCTTTGAACTCATGAGGTCTAATTAAAATCTAGCCTTGAAAGGAGTTCAAGTATTGATCTTATAAACATAGACCACACACCTTAAAAATTACTAGATTATTAGTCATTAGCTAATATCCACAAATTCTATATTTTTTTCACATCTAATTTTTTTATTCTTTTTAGGGTTAAATGCATTCTATAATGGTTTGTCTCTTTTACAATCTACCTTTTCATGGTTTTAAATTGTACTCTAATATTTTTATAATTTTTTATTTTGGCAATTGAAACTTTATGCTATGATTTTGTTAATATGACTAACAGAATTTAGTCAACATGACATGATTTCAAATACAATTAAATTTTTTAACTAAAATTATAAAAATGCATCATTTTTATTTTAATCAAATAAAATGATGTCCTTTTGATTAAATTCTATTAGTGAAATTAACAAAAACTTAACAAAGGATTTTTTTCCTTGTATATCTTGACCTTTGTTTTGCTTCCTAACATAAGCATCTCTTCAACAAAATTTAGGCAAAGATATTAATTCTAAATAGTAATACGTTAATTAACAAAGATTTTGAAATAGAACATTTCTATAATACAATGACCCACAATAGATATTTGAAGAAAACTTGTCAATTGGAGCTTAAGAGATTAGACAATGAGGCCATGTGTGTATTTGGAAATTGATTGTCCTTTTTCCTAATCTAAAGGGTCCTTTTGCCATTCGAGCAAGATTTTGACTTTACTAAAACAATGCAAGTTGTAAAAATTAGTGCTAATATTAAATATAATGTATTTATTAAGCACAATTTAATGACCATTAAACATAACATTTAAAGGTGACATTTAAAATTTGAACCTTCAACTTACTCATAATGTCTCATTATAGAATATGTTAATTTTAAACTTCTTCAAATAAATACATTCTACATATTTAAAACCAATTAATTTAACTCATACCAAATTTTAATAGTTATTTTATTTTTCAAAAAAAAAATGAAAAATGTGATTAGTAGTACATGTATTTGATGAGAACTTCTCTTTTTGTTGTGAAAATCGAACTAATAAAAATATCATGTTATTTAATTTTCCTCCAAATTTGAAAATTAAAAATAAGAATATTTTGTATTATTTAATTTGATATGAATTTCTAAATATAAGTTTTAGAATATAGTGACGAAATAGTTTAATCTAAATGAAAAATAAAGAACTAACTTTCATTGAAAATTAAAACTACAATGCAAGGTAATAAGTCAAAATGAAACTATAAATAATAAAAGGTAACTTAAAGTAATAAGTAATTTTTTTATTCAAGCAATAAATTTTAAAAAAAATTGTCAATATATATATATTACAAACAACTTGTTAATATTCGAACCAAAGTCCTGCCAAAACCCCTTTTAGGCTAATGGAAATGTAAAGTCAAAGGTCTATGTTGAATAATATGTTGGATGTGACTAAATTGAATTTTGCAAAATTCGCCCATTTATGGGCCAAGTCAAAAAGGCCATGCCCATGATGCTCTCTAGAAATCATTTGGGGTTAAATAGAACTTGACTAACCCATGGGAGCCTAAAAACAAAAATCATTTATACTTTAATGTTAGGCACTAAGATCTCATATTAGACATCTAGTGGGCCTCCAGCTTTGTCGTCTAAAAATGGTTACAAGTGTGGTGATTGTATGCAACTTAAGTCGAAACAATGGGCCATAGACAAATTAGATTAAATGAGCTTGTCTAAGTGAGAGTTTCAGATATGTTGACCAAAAATTATAATCATGCATTTGTCTTGTAGTCATTTTATGGACATTGATACTAGGTTAGACACTATAAAAACAAAATGTATCTTTTTACGACACCAATTTGTACAATTACAAACACAATTTATGCAAATTAAATGGCTATATGTCAACATGTACTATGGTTTATGGTTATAGAGAACTCCAAAGTTTTGGCCCGTGACCACAAGTGAATATCAAATGACCATGTACTTGACAAAATCAATCACTCACTTACATGTGTCTTAGGAACCGGATAGACACCCTCCCTAAGCCATCATTAGTTTAGCTCCTGCTCACCTTCAATCATGCCAATGGACTTGTCCCTATGGGTGTCAATTCAAACCACTTCCAATAGGCCTTCTTGGGCACTCAATGTGACATTGGTGCATTGTTCACTCCCATAAGGTATATCCACATGGTTTCAACTGAGAGTGGGGTTAGTCATAGAGCTTTTACCAACATGTCCACATAATGTAGGGTGATTTCAAAAGCATAATGTCCTAATTTCAGGAACTTACCAACCTAACAAGGCCCCATATAGGACAAAGGTAATTAGAATCCTCCAAGGAGCACAAAAGTGGGTTTCAATGTTGATGGATGGTTGGGATTTTTGCTTTGGAGTTTAAATTAAAATGCCACAGTGATGACCCTAACCCCTCCCCAAAGTCAACTTCTATTGTTATTATCATGAATGGACTCTTTGCTATGGCTTTATTGTCTTTGCTTCCTTTTCTTTTAAGATAATTCCCTTCTTAATTTCATTGTGGCCATTTGTTGTGTTTTCTCCATCCATTTTGGTACATAGTTGTTATGGCTTCTTAGAGATTACTAATCATGGTATTTAGTTAAAAAATGAAAATGCAAGGTCCACATATAAGTAGGTCAAAACAATAAGCCTTCTTTTTCTTCTTTAACAATATAATTTCAATCAAGTTTAGCTTTAATCCAACTTTAAACCTCTTTTTTTAAAAAAATAAAAATAAAAAAAAACTTTTCTTTACTCAATATATTTGAAGGAGGAAAAACATGAATAAAAGATTGAACACACTCTTGGATTTGATGTGTTGAATCTGAATTTTACTCTATTTTAATAACTTTTTTCATTCTTGTATAAATTTATTTTAATAAAAAATTAAAGTTTTGATTTAAATGTAAAAAAAATACAATTTTGATGTATTTTGCATTCTACAGGATCTTTTAAAACGTAATAAAATACTTAAAGAGAAGTAGATGAAATTTATAATAATTGAAACAGATAAAAACTAGTTGATAAAATAAATGAAATTTTTGATAATCTAAGTACTTGGTGTTGTTATACCAAAAGTCATTCCAGGATTAGATCCTTTAGGGGAATGGTTATTGGTTTTCAGCCTATATACTTAGATTAATTTTATTGAAAACATAAGACTTACAAGGAGAGTTTACAGAGAAAGCTTTGTAAGAAGATGGGGGGAAGAGGAACTTGTTTTTGTTGTGGGTTTTGCTTCCCTTTTATAATACAAGGGAAGTGTACAGTGAATTGGTGAGGTGTCAATCTGGACAAGTTATCTTTTGGTGGCATTGGCAGACAACTTGAGTGGATTCTTTACTTTTGGTTTTGGCAGACAAGTAAAAGTAAGTTACCTTAGGTAAATTTACTTTTACTTTTCTTTTTTCTTGGATTTGACAGATACTTTGACCAACGATTGAGTAGGAGATGTCGGGATATCATCAATGTATCTGAATGGATCTTTTCACATGGACGCTTCACTGAATTGTCTTTCAGCTTCTACTAGGGTTTGTTTGAGGGAAGAAATATATTCTTCTTGTGACTTGGATCCCACCAATTGGGCCTATTTTTGTGCTTTATAGGCCATGAATTATGATGATGATGCTTTAACTTGGTTTGATCTGTTTGGGTGTTTGTTGAACCATTTCAGAACACCATGAGAGTGTGCTTTTTGTTGACGATCCTCATTAAACTATTGCCAAAATTTGACCTTGTATGTTCTTCCGAGAATCGGGGTGGCAGTAAGTGGATCTGGTTTGAATTGGAAGTCCCACATACAACATCATGGTAACCTAAAATAGTAGCAAAATAGGAGAAGCATAGGGTATGCATTCTCTATTTGTGAGAAGGAATAGTTTTTAGAGAATATCTGGAATCCTTCCTGAATTGGTTCAGGAAAGATTTGAACAATAGGACCAAACCAAGACCACCATTGGACAAACCATAATGGAAATTTGATGATAGTTAGAGTTTCCCAGAAAAATAACCAGGAATGTTTAAATTGGGAGTTTTGGATATAGAGGACATTGAACCAGACTTGTTTGTAATCCTAGTAATTAAAATGCTGGGTAAATTTGGAATTTTGGTAGACTGAAGATCTAAATGATACTTTTGTGCATGGATGATTGGGCCATTCTGTTGGATGAAGGATTCTAATGATTTGCAGAGTAGAATATCCTATTTCACCATTTTGAGAATGATGCCTAAATTTTGCAAATAAGTATCAACAAGAATAGCTTCATAAAATTTTGGAGTTTTGAGAGAATCCCAAGGCTTATAAAACCAATCTTCTCTAAACATATTTTTTGCACACTTTTTTGGATCATCATTGTAAAATCCAAATTCCACAAGTTCAATATTTTGGAAAATGGATTTTTTGAAATAGGTTGGAGAGGAAATTTTTTGAGATGTTTGCTGCATTACTATTTCTTTATTTTTGGGAAAAAAGGTTTGTAAAGAATTTTGAGAAATAGTTTGTGGAAAAATAATTGCCTGTTGTTTTGGTGGTGATAAAGTTATCACCTATTTTCCTTTGCTGGAGAGCTTGAGTTGTCTTCTTCTGGAGAGGAAGGCAGTCTTGGCCTTCTCTTTGATTTTGCAGTAGATTTGTCTTCGTTGAGTTTGGCAATGAGTGCTTTGAGGGTTTTTCTTGCAATTGGACTTAGTTGATCAAAGTTTGGTTCAGAGTTGTTTGAAGATTGAGATGATTCTGAGGTAGCTTTTTGGCGAGGTTGGGCAATTGGTTGGGAATCATATTCAGAATCTGAATGTTGGCAGGCTTCAACCCATGTCTTGGTTCAAACAAAAGGGTATTATAAGTTTAATTAATTAATGGAAAATTTAAAAATTTAACCCCAAATCCCTCCTCTTCATTTTACTCCATTAATTCGAATTCCTTTACAATAATTTTATCCTTTTTAACTCAAAAATCACAATAATTATGCTAAAAAAAACACCATTTTGCACATAAGAAGGCATAATCTCAAATTACTTGTAGGCATAGGCATTGTGTCCATAACATTCACTTCAGTTGCAACTACTAACCTTTCACACATGCTTATCCTTCCAATCAAAAATGTGAATTTATGATTCAAATTGATTTTCATACATTCCTAATAGAAAAGAAAATTGATACTCCAATAGCCCAAGAAAAGTCTAAACCAAAACAAAGGCACCTAGAGTAGTTGATATGATTGCTCAACCATTGACAATATGGTTAACAAATTTAGTGAAAAGAATTAGAATCAAAAATTGCATTTTAATAATAACTAAATAAATCAATCAAAAAAAATAGTAGCACAATCAACAAATTTGAAAAAGAATACACCAAATAAAAGCCATGAGCAAATGCACTGGCCAACACATTCATAAACATTTAGGCCTATAGTGTAGTGAGAGTTAAATTGAAACAATTCTACCACCTACAAAACTTTATCATTAGAGAGTTAAAATTCAATTCCCATTAGTGAACCATCCATAAAATGAAAAATTAAAAAAGAAAGAATCATAATAATTTATGGGAGAGTTTACTTTGAGGAAGAACAAGATAATAAATGAGAGGAACTAAGAACATAAATGGAGAACCTTTGTTTTGCTTCCTAACTAGTGCCTCTCTTCAACAAAATTTAGTCATCGACATTAATTATGTTCAATAATACATCAATCAACAAAGATTCTAAAACAAAAATGGGTGTATAATATGACATAGATCCATAATAGATATTTGACGAAAACTCATCGATTGGAGGCATAAGAATCAAATGATGAGGCCATAACTAGATGTTGATTTGGAAAGTGCTTGTTCTTCATCTAAATTCGAAAGGGTCCATTTGCCATTTGAGTTGGATTTTGACTTTTTATAGAAGAATGTAGGATGGAATTATTATAGTTAATCTAAATAAAAAGTCAAGTAATTTAAAGTATAATTAATTTTAATTTTAATAGTTATTTTTTTTCAAAAATAAAATTAATGGAAAATGAGATCAATAAATGTATTTAATAGGACCATTCCTTTTATTGGGAAAATTATAGTATCAAAAATATTAGGTTGTTTAATTTTCCTCCAAATTTGAAAATAATAACTTTTTTTTTGTTATCACAAGTTTATTAATTATTCAACCCACTTGTTAATTATTTGTATTCTCTTTATCTTTCAATGATTTGATTTTAATATTAGTTAATATATTAAAATTTTGATGGTGATTATGATAGATAATTGAAGATAGGAATTCAACTATTGGCCCATAAGGAGAATAAATGAAAAGAAAACTTTGGTATAAAATATAAGGCATAATTATACCTTATACCCTAGATTATTAGAAATTATAAAAAATATACTAACATTATCAATCAACTTGGACAAAAGTCATAAAATGACATTCTTGTATGTAATTTAACATCAAAAACCTCTTATTTTGTTGGAGTCTTCAAAATAAAAAGAAAGAAATGTGATAAGTTGTGCCTCATATGATTTGAACCCAGGATGGGTGTGTGGTGCCAAAGGACACAACCAGTAGTCCAATTACCTTCAAAGAATATTTTTTGTGTCGACTGAGTAATAAACATGACTTTATTAAATAACTAAAAATAGTGTTTGATGGGTTTTGAACTCAGGACCTATGAGTTATAACAAAAAGTTATGACTACTTAACTAAATGATTATTACATGTTAGTTATCAACTAAGTACTTTATATGTTGTTTCATAATAAATGATAGAAAATAAAGAAAAGTTGTGTCCTTAGCATTCAAACTCATGACCATTCAATGAATGATTAAAATGTTAACCACCAAACTAAAAGTGTCTATTGATGATCACCGCATTTATAAATACCAATGGCCCATCATTTGTTTAAGAGATTTATTTTTTTTTTCTTCTCTTAGTTCCTCCATTATTATTTCAAGGATCCTTTTGTCTATAACATTACTACAAAAATATTATAGACATTCTAGATAGCAATTCTAAAAATACACTAACTTCTCAAGGGCTTAATTCTAATAGTGCAACCTACAATCAAGTGTGCTTCACTTTATCTTGTGAGAAAATTTGCATAAATCTCTTTTGCAAATTAGTGAGGTTAAATTTTTCCTTAAGGAAAGTGGCATTAGATACATGACTTAGAGTAATCATCTTTCAATTTTCAACATAGTCAAGAGTTTGTATCAATAATCTTAAGCAAATTTTCTTGACTATAGTTGTAATGTTAAAAGAATTAGCTTTAAACTTCATGAAATTAGAGAGGTTTAATGGAGGAAACTTCATACAATGATAGAAGAAAGTTCACTTTCTATTAATGTCACTATAAGTGGCTTATGTTTTGAACGCTCTAAGACCATAAAAGCCCAAAAATAGGACTATTATTGATACTAAGAAGAGACAAAAATGGGCAATTGATGATGAGATATGTAGGAGGCATATCCTATATACCCTGAGTGATTCAATATTTGATGTCTACTACAATTTTCAAACTGCAAAGAAACTATGGGAGAAATTAGAGATGAAATACATGCAAAAGGATGCAACAAGTAAAAAGTTTCTTATCTCTAAATTCAATAATTATAAAATGATTGATGGTAGACCAATAATGAAGCAATCTACTGAGATTGAAAGAATACTTAATCATGTTTCGTAACACAAGGTGTCTATGGATGAAATCATTATTATGAGTTTAATAATAGACAAGTTGCCTCCTTCATGGAAAGAATTTGAGAGAAGCCTTAAGCGCAAAAAAATGATATTTCTTTTGAAAAGCTTGCAAGCCAACTTTATGTAGAAGAAGAATTTCACATGCAAGAAGGAAACAAAAAGAAAGGCTCTTATGTTTCAAAAGTGCATGTAATCAAGGAAGGACATTAAAGCAAGTCCTGCAAAAGGATGAGTCAATCCAATGGTGACGAAAAACAACATTAAAGTCAAATGAGAAATGACAAATGTCAATTTTGCCAGGACACTACAAATTTAAGTGTCATATATTCACGAAGCAAAAGGAAAAGTAGGCCTCTTTTGAAGCAACAAATGATAAGATGATTACTATGATCGTGAAGATCAATTTGATAAAAGATGACATTACATAGAGGATTGATTTTGGGGCTACTCAATATGTTTACAACAATAAAAGTCTCTTAAGAGGATTGAAACCAATAATTAATGGAGTCATTGTGTACATGGGAAATTTTACTATAGTTCTTATTATGGGAATTAGGGAAGTAGAATTATAGTTCACTTCTAGGAGAGTCATTACTCTTACTAATGTAATTTATGTTTCAGAAGTTGGAAAAAGTTTTGGTTTAAGGTTGTCTTTTGAACGCATGTGGGTTTAAACTTGTATTTGAGGCTAATAACTTTGTCCTCTCTAAAGGAGGTGTGTTTGTGGGAAAGGGTTACCTTTGTGATGGGATGTTTAAACTTAATATTGTGACAAATAATAATAATAATGTTTCTAATTATACTATTGAACATGCTTCTTTATGGCATAATAGTTTAAGACATAAAAATTTTAAAGGTTATATGATATGGTTAAATTGGAATTATTGCCACATTTTGATGCATTTAAAGATAAATGCACACTTCATATGTTAACAAAAATAACTAGAAGTGCATTTATAAGTATTAAAAGATATTTAAGTATGTAAGAATTAAATCACAGTGACATATGTGTTTTGCATAACACACAAACACTAGGAGGAAAAGGATATTTGTGACATTTATTAATGATTACTCTAGATATTGTCATGTTTACTTGTTATATACTGAAAATGAAGTTATTGAAAGATTTAAAGTTTACAAATCTAAAGTTAAATTACAATGTGAATCTATTATTAAATGCTTATGATCTGATGGAAGAAGAGAATATTATGACACTACATTCTTTAAGTCCTTGGGAATCATTCATCAGACAATTGCTCCTTACACACCATAATAGAATGGTGTTGTAGAATGCAAAAATCAAACATTGATGGAAATGGTTAAGGCCATGAGGTTAAATTCTAGCTTAAGCCATGGATTTTAGGGAGAAGCATTACTTACAACATGTTACATTTTGAATAGAGTTCCAACAAAAAGGAACAAAACAACCCCATATGAATTGTGGAATTGGAGGAAGTCAAACCTTAACTACCTAAGACTTTGGGGCTATAGAGAAATTGTTAGAGTTCTTGAACCCAAAAGGAAAAAAGTTGGGTGAAAGAGGAGTTAAGTGTATCTTCTTGGGATATGCTCACAAGAGCAAGACATATCAATTCATGGTCATAAAGCCTAATAACTCTATATTTGTCAACACATTCATAGAATTAAGGGAAGTTATTTTTGATGAACATAGGTACATCTCCATTCCTAAAATTTTAGAACAAAAACAAGTCCCTATTAAGGAAAATGATGTAATGGCAGAAGGAAATGAAAATGATGAAGTCATTGAACTTTGTAGAAGTAAAAGAGCAAAGAAAGCAAAGACTTTTGGTTCTAATTACTTTATGTTCCTAGTAGAAGGAACAATAGAATTAGTGAGTAATCAAATTTCATATTGCTTTAATACTGAAGATGATCTTAAGACATTTAGTGAAGTGAGGAAATCACAAGATGCCATGTTTTAGAAGTAAGTAACAAATGATGAATTGGATTCCATTATGGGTAACACTTGGAAGCTACTATATCTCCCACATGGTTCAAAGCCAATTAGATGTAAATAGATTTTCACAAAGAAAATAAAGGTTAATGGAACCATTGACAAGTGAAAAGTTAGGCTAGTTGCAAAAGGCTTTACACAAAAACATAGTGTCAATTATTTTATTACATATTCACTAGTGGCTAGAATTACCATAATTAAGCTACTCATTGCATCTGCCTCAATTCATATTCTAGTATTTTATCAAATGGATGTGAAAATAACATTGTTAAATGGTGAATTATAAGAAGCATATATGGAGCAACCTAAGAGATTTGTTGCACTTAGTCAACAGGAAAAGGTCAATAAATTGGTTATGTTCTTGTATGGACTAAAATAAGCACTTAAGTAATGACACAAAAAATTTGATTAGGTGATACTTACCACTGGATTTGAGATTAATGAATCAAATAAATGTGTCTACAGTAAGTTCAAAGAAGGAAAAGGTGTATATATTTATTTGTATGCAAATGACATGTTAGTCTTTGGGACTAACTTAAAAGAAGTTAAATTTACCAAAATGTTTTTGTTTAGTAATTTTGATATGAAAGATATGGGTGAGGCAAATGTCATCCTTGGAATCAAAATCTTGTAAGACCAAAAGAGCATAAAGCTTTCTCAATCACATTACATTAATAAGGTTCTCAACAAATTTAATCACATAGATTATATGCTAGCATCTATCCCATTTGATCCCAATAAGAGTTTACCAAAAATGTTGGAAGTCCAGTGTCACAATTGGAATATGCCAAGGTGATAGGTTGTCTAATGTATGTAATGACATGCACAAGGCTAGACATAGCCTATGTAGATGGCAAAGTGAGTAGGTAAACAAGTAATCCAAGTGACATGCATTGCCATAGAGTAAATAGAATCCTAAAGTACCTAAAGAACATAAAGAATTGTGGCTTGAGTCATATTAGTTATCCTTTTATTATAGAAGGATATTCAGATGCTAGTTGGATCACTAATAAAGAGGGTCACACTTTTACCAATGAATGGATTTTACACTTAGTGGTTGTGCAATTTCTTAGGGTTTTAAGAAACAAACTAGCACAATAGATTCCACTATGGTTGCAAAATTTGTAGCATTGGCTTTAGCAAGTAAAGAAGTAGAATTATTAAGGAATTTGCTTTATGAGATTCCTTTATTGTAAAAGCCAACATCACCAATTTATATACATTGTAATAGTGTTATAACTCTAGTAAAAGCATATAGTTAAGTATATAACAGTAAGTCTAGACACATTGAACTTAAATATAACTAAATGAGAGACTTGATCATGAATGGAGTGATCACAATTGATTTTGTAAGATCAAGTCAAAGAATGGATGATCCTTTAATAAAAGGATTAACAAGTGACATCAAGTGGTATGGTCTTAAGCCCCAAAAGACAAATGACTCATGATGAAAACTTAACTCAAGTTCAATGAGTCAAAGCATGATTGAAGCACTATAATTAAATTTTATTTCCATCCCAAGGTTATATAGTGCTTGGTTTTAGTAGTAAAATTAGAAGGATGAGTGATTGATACTCTTAATAGACTTTAAAGGGTGTCTTATAGTGAGGGCCCCAGTTTACCTATCTGAATGTGGAATGTTTAGGTTATTCCATTAAGCTAAAGGGCTTAGCTTTAAAGCATTCATGAAAAGGTTAAGGACACAATGACCTTTGAATGTGTCAATTATCTAAAAGAGAAGTGTAATGTTGTAATATCATGTGTGTGAATTGTTGGAGTTTTCAAAATAAAAAGAAAGAAATGTGATAGGATATGCCTCTTATGATTTGAACCTAAAAGGGGTGTATGGTGCCAAAGGACACAACCATTAGTCTAATTACCCTCAAACATTTATTTATTGTGTCTTTTGAGTAATAAATATAACTTCAGTAAATAACTAAAAATAGTGTTTGATGGGTTTTGAACCCAAGACTTATAAGTTGCAACAAAAGGTTATGACCATTAGACTAAAATAAAGAAATGTTTTCAACTAATTGCTTTATATGTCATTTCACAATAAATGACAAAAAATAAAGAAAATTTCTATCCTTAGCATGCAAACTCATGACCATTCAATGAATAGTCAAGATATTAAATGCTAGACCAAAGGTGTCTATTGACAAATAGTCACCACCATGTCTATAAATACCACGGGCCCATCATTTATTCAAGAGATCAAAAAAAAAATTTTTTTCTCTTGGTTCCTCCATTATTATATCAAGGATCCTTTTGTATATAACATTGCTATTGAAATATTATAGACATTCTAGACAGCATTTTTGAAAATATACCAAGTTCTTAAAGGCTTGATTTTAGTAATGCAACCTACAATCAAGTGTGATTCATTTTATTCTACAAGGGGATTCGCATAAACCTTTATTGCAAATTAGTGGTTGTGAATTTTTCCTTAGGAAAGTGACATCAAATACACAACTTAAAGCAATCATCTTCAAATTTTAATATAGTTAAGAGTTTATATCAACATTTTTAACATGCAACTCTAGTATCCTTGTCTTCCTTTCATCAGAAACCTCATTTTTAGGATGATAGCATTGTAGATGATGAAGTGTTTAGTTGTTTAACTATAACTTATACCCACCTTAAAAATATTAATTGTGCATAAATATGGTTATTATGAAAGTTTAGATAGATGACATAATTCCTAATTTCACATTATGTTGATGATGGCAATAAATGTAACTCATAATCTCCCAATTAAAACATAGCAAACAAAGCTTTTATTAGATGACATTACTTAAAAACAATCTACAAGAGTGGATTTTCAAGCTCAATACCAACCTGTATTAGAAAATGTTGAATTTCACATACACAAATACATTATTATCTTAATATCAAACGACATGCTTATATGCTCTTTATATAAAATGTCTACATTGTTGAAGTTGATTAGATAGCCAGAGTTTCTTAATGGCTCCAACACTACCTTCTTTCTTCACACTTATCCAACATCTCTAAGACATTATGAGAAACAATGATAATGGTAGCACCCAAAACAATAGCAAAAACTTCCAATCAACTAAATCTAAAATGGAAGTGTGCATTGCCAACATGGGAAGAGAATCATGTGTTGTAGCAAGTGCAAAAGGAAAAAATGAGGGATTCTCCACTACCTAAAATTCAACACATAAATAAGGTAGGATATTAAAAGAGATAGAATAAACTCAAATAAGGTTTTGATGGCTAAACTCAACCAAAATGGCCATGGCATGAACTTGGTTGGAGTTTAGAAAAAAATTGAGAATGAGTAAGATGCTACATGCAATCCCTATGATCTACCAATTCTAAGGAAATTAGAGGTAAGGGAAGAAGTTATGAGAAAAATTAGAAATTTTCAATAACAATAGAGCTGTCCATGTAAAAATAACAACTATCATGGTGGCTATTATTCTTAGCCACCTTAAGATCAGCTAGGGTTGAACAATTGAATCCATCACATGGTGGGTGAGAAAAATTTCATTAAGAGAAGAGAGAGAGTGAGCATATGAAAAATTAGATGGAGAAAAGGGTTGCTACCTATTTATAATCACCAAATTTAGTATGTTGTGCCAGAAAAATTGTAGCTGTTGTGTTAGAAAAACTAAGAGGATTATTGCATGTGAAACTCAAACATGCCCTAGGTAGCTTGAGAAAAATAAAGAGGAGAAAATGGTTGTTGCACCTATTTATAAAAGACCTATTTATAATCACAAAAACTTATTTTATTGTAACAAGAAACGAGGAATTGTTGTGCTTGAAAACTAAAAGGAGAGTTGTATATGAAACATTTTGTTGTGCCAGCTAATGGGGCTACAAAGCTTAGGATGTGAGAATATAATAAGGCAACTTATCACTTTCTAATATTATAAATGTACTTGACTCTTATATTAATAGTTTTGTTACTTTTGTCCCTCAATTAGCATGATGACAACAAAAATTTATAAGTTATGGTGTCACCTTTTCTAATTAAATTCAAATATTTTGATGAATATTGAATTTTGTTTCACTTAAATATGTGTAATATGTTTACTATTTCAATGCAAAAGATTCAACTTGGCCATTGTATGAGTGTATTTTGCTTGATGCTAGTGGGCAAATTGAACACATAAAATATTGTAGTGCCTAAGATACCATCAATAAGTCATACAATGTCAATGCCTTAACACACTTCCCATCTTGCTTACACAAACAACACAACATCTTTGATAACTAATCAAATGACATTTCTTTTAGTTGTAAACTTTGCAAGAGACACTAAAATCTATAATTATTGTTGCAATATTCTATCATATTGATTTTCATTCTTGGCTAAGTATAGAAAATGAATCACTACAATCTAATACTTTCTTTTTTCTCCCAAGATAACATAAAAATTTAAAATGAAAGATTGTAATATTTGAGTCATTGATTTTATATACCAAACAATATAATTTTTACTATTTTGATTATAAATCTTATAAATTTTTTTGTAAACAAAAATAAAATAAATTTATTATTTATTTCTTTATTTTTTTTATTATTTATTATTTATATTATATATATATATATACACATAAGTATAAACACATCTTCTTATAATTACATTATTTTTTATTTATTATATAAGTAAATATTATATTTAATTTAGATAAATTTTGTTTTATTTTGATATATATATATATATATATATATATATATATATATATATATATATACCAATCAAAGCAAGGATCTTATAGGATAAAGACTCTATGTAAGAATGCATGATGATGAATAAGAAAGATAAATTTATCCACTATCGCACATTATTATACCAGAGGTCACTCAGACATAAGTCTCTTGAGCTGATATTAGTTTCTAGTTTATATATTGAATATGCATTTGAAAACATTCAAATGAAACCTTGGTACATTTATTAAAGATAAATAGTGAAATTCATTTGTGTGCATTAAAAATACATAGACATTTGAAGGGTAACTTAGGGATTTCCCATTCAGGAGTCCGTTTACAAGTTGAAAAGAGTAAAGTAAGAGAACACTTATAGAAGAGCTAATGGATTGTAGGATATGAAAATATTTACAAAGGATAGGATTCTATTCCAAGAGGACTTCCTCCTAAAACATTTTCTAAGGTTTGTAAAATTTATTCTTGAAGAAAAAGTTTTTGAAAAGCTTCATTTTTCTTTTCAGAAAAATAAAAGAAGGAAAAAAGCTTGCCTATTGCTTGATTAATGAGGCCTTTGTAGATGCTTAGGCCTTGGATGCTTAAAGCTTAAAGATAAAGTTAATTTTAGTGAGATGCAAATACTTTTGCTTGTCAAAAAGTAGATTGTTTTACTTTTCAAAAAAATAGATGTTTTTTTTACTTTAACTTAAGGTAAAAGTAGATATTCCTTCTACTTTTGTCCCTTACCCTTGGTAAAAGCATTTCACCTTTGCTTTTTTCCTTTTTCTTTATACTTGATGTGGATGGGCCAAAACATCTTCATCTAGATTATGATTATGAAAAAGATCATATGATGATGAAGAGTTGGACTTAACTTCATCCACATCTTGTTGAGCTTGTTGCAGAATATTTGTCAATATAGTTAAATATTTTTGCTTGGTTTTGGCTCCAGCTAGGAGGGCACTTGTATGTGTCTTTTCTTGGAGGAATTGAGAAGTGCTTGCTTTAATGGTGATGGACTACTGGGGATTTGTAGAAAACCACTGCAAGGCACCATGCTTGTGAGCTTTTTGCTATTAAGTAGTAGAAAATTGTTGCCCAATTTTGACCTTTGTAGATTTGGCCAAGAACTAGAGTCCTTATGAAGGTATCATCCTTAATCTAAAGTTCTCATGCACAAATCCAAAGTAGCTTGAAAATATAACACAATTGTAATAATTGAGGAAATGAAACTAGGGTAATTTAGAGCTAGAATTTTTTATTGGAAGATATTGAAACCTTTTTGAATTGAATCTAAAAAGATTTCAGACATTGGACTAAATTGGTTCCACCAATGGTTAAACTAGAGAGGAATGGTAATGGTGGCTTTGGTTTCCCAAAAAAAAAATCTGGAAATGCTTGTGGGATTGATTTTTGTAATAGAAAGCATTAAACCATGCCTATTTGTAATCTAAGTAGTTGAATTTGGGAAGGAAACTTAAGGACTTAATAATGCTAGCTTGAAATTTTTGATAGTGGTTTAGTGATTTAAGCTAATTTAAGGGTTGAAGGACATGAATAATTTAAATAGTTGAGTAGGTAATTGGCTTGCATCATGTGGGTGGTAATGTGCTTGACTTTGACTAATCTAGTTTTTGATTAGTATAGTTTCATAAAATGATATGGGCTTCTGTGAATACCAAGGCTTGTAAAACTAGTTTAAAAAAAACATTTTGTTGACAACAACCCAAGGGTTGGTGTCAAAGAATCCTCTTTCAATTAACTTAATATTTTGAAGAGAGGGCTTGATAATATAAGGCAAAATCTTTTTTGAAGTTGCTTGAAAATTGCTTGGGAAAATAATTTGTAGAGGGGTATCTAAAAATTGCTTTGATGATACTAAATAGTTTGGTAAAGAGGCTAACCAAATTTTGAGTGCTTAATGAGCTTTTGGTTGTAAGCTCAAAAGGGTTAATTTAGTTTTAGGACTGATATTTGAATGGGAGGATGAATGGTGGGAGCTTGAAGAGTTTAAGGGTTTTTTGTGGGCTAATGCTTCTTCTTCAAAAATTTAAGCCCATGTTATGTGTGGCTTTATTGAAAATTTGAAGGGAGACTTGGTGGACTATTTTTCAAGGCATTGTGGTGGTAAGGTGCCTTATAAGAATTCTCTTGTAAAAAAATTAAGCAAAGAATTTGAACTACCTTTCATAAACTCGATGTCAAATTCAAAAATGCTTGAATTGCTTGCCAACAAGCAAAAATTTATTTTAATGCAAGGTTTTGAACATCCTTTTGCAAATCTATTTTAATGTCAAATTCATAAACTTTTGATTGTAAAATTCATTTTGAAATTTGGAGATGTACGAAATAATTGCTAAAATTTCTTTTTTGATTGTAAAATATAGTTGTTGATAGTTATTCCAATGCTTGAAGGTAAAATGAACAAGTTATTCTAGATTACCATTGATTTGCTTGAGGATCCCACCATAACCTATTTCTAAGGCATCTGTCTTAACTATCTTAGGTAGGTCTAGATCATAAATGTGCAAACAAGGAAGTTCCTTGACTTGCTACTTAATGGTTGAACTTTGGCTATATGTTCAAGAGACCAAGGAATTGGAATTTTCTTTAGTTTATCATGTAAAGGCTTGCAAATTAGATTGAGCTTGGGATAAAAGTCTAAGATGTAATTAAGACTTCTTAAAAACTTTTGGAGTTGAGATTTGTCAGTAAGCCAATTAGAAAATTTATGAACAAAATAGATTGATCGTTCTATAGGGATTAGTGTACCTTGATAGATATAATGACCAAGGAATCTTACCCTAGTTTAAAAGTGACTAATTTTAGGTTTGGAAATAGCTAGGCCATGCTTGCAAGTGACCTCTATGAAGATGGTCAAGTGCTTAAAGTGTTGATTTATATTTGATGAAAATACTAAGATATCATTAATATAGATAATAAAAAATTGATAGTGAGAATAAATCACATTCATGATCCTTTGGAACTCAAAGGGTGCATTTTTTAGTTTGAATGACATTACATTCTATTCATATTGGTTAAGGGGTACAATGAAAATAGTTTTGTATCGATTTACCTCCTTTGTTCAAATCTACTAGAATCCAAATTTTAGATCAAACTTAGAAAAGACTAATGCCTTAGAAAAGTGTTGGAGGAGGTCATTTTGATTTGGAATTGGATACCTGATCCATTCCAAGGCTTGATTCAAGGGCTTGTAATTGATAGCTGACCTAGGAGTGTCACATTCTATTTTAGCATTTTTTTTGATATAGAATGCTGCACAACTCCAAGGTGACTTATTAGGCTAGATGATACCTTAAGCAAGTTAGGCTTGGAATTCTTGTTTGTAATATTCCACTAACTATGGATGCATTTGAATTACATGTGCTTTAATAGGGATTTGGCACTAATGAAAGTGCTTAGCATATCGAAAATGTACCATATGTTGCTTGCAATGCCAAAAGGCATTTGGAAACTTCAGAACAAATAATGGTTTTGATGTAGTTTCAAAAGGATTGGATTTTTGTTTGTAGAATTGGTTGTGTTAATTGGTGTTCAAGTTTTTTGAAATTGATCTCATCTTAGAGATGGTGAAGATGAGATGTTTTGGTCTTAAGAAGTAAATTGAGTTCTACAAATTCTTGAATTGATGTATCTTTTAGAAGATTGAGGTTTCTAACTTAAGGCTTATAGATGAATTGGAAATAAAGTGTTTGACCAAGGATAGTAGTGGTTATTATTGGGTGTATGACTTGAAATGGCTGGATAAGGTTAAAGAAGGGTGTACCTTAGATAACCTTTTGTTTGATGTTTTTTATCAAGACAAAAAATGTTTTGATAGTAATACCTAAATGGCAGATACAAGTGTCAAAGAGCTTGTACAAGATTGGAAGAGGGAATGTTTGCTTGTAGATTTAAGTCCTTCCAAGATTTTCTTGTAGTATTTAGTTGGGATAAGGCCTTCTTGGATTTAGTTCAAGTCTACACTAGTATCTAACAAAGGTATAATGGTTAACTTGGAATCATAAATTTGAATGGTAATATTAATGAGTCATTTATGAGTTATGATTTTTGTCAATAAATACAAAAAATCAGCTTGAGCTAGGGCAGATAGGTTAAGATTACAATCTTGGTTTGTTGATGGATTAGCTTGACTAGGGCTTGATTCATAAGGATCCCACAAAGACTAGTGAAGAAGAGGTTGCAATAGCTTATTAACTACTGATCTCTATTCCTTGAGTTCTTTGATTTCTAGCTTGAGTTGATGAACTTCTTATTAAAGTTCTTGAAGAGTAAGAGGCTTAGGCTTGGGTTAGTCAAACCACTTGAGTATGCTTGTAAGATTACATAGTGTTTTGGTTTTTTGGGGCAGAGGATGTTGAGTAAAGCTTAATGGTGCTTAAGTTAGAAGATTATGAAGATATTAAGTTTTGGCTTACAGGTCATCCATAGAATCAATCAATTCTAAGATGAATTCCTAGATTTTAGTGAGAATACCCACCTATTTCTCATTCTTTGAAGTAGATGAGGTGGCAAGTTCATATACTTGGAGTGCTTGTCCTTCATCTAACAAAGAGTAAGAATCAAAGGAGCTGATAACAAGTTTTGGATTTGTTCATAAATTGGTTTAGGCAATTGAAGGCCTTGGACTTTCCTTTGGATTTTATAGTAAGGGGCCATGTGTCTGAGTTGGCCACATCTAAAGCAAGTTATTAAGGTGCTTGGAAATGTTTGGGCTTCGGGCCATTTGGTTTATTTTTGTGGTTTTTAATGGACATATTTTAGAGGCTTTGGGCTTAAGGGTAGGAAGGTTTTCTAATAAGCTTAGGAGACTTCCTACATTTGGACATCTTCTTGTGATATAAAGAGTCATCAAATTTGGGTTCTTTCTAAGCTTGGTGGAATACTTAAATAAATCAATGGTAAATAAGAACAACTTATCGGTACCTCTAAGTGTTGGAATGGCTGTCAACAACAATATTATTAAAAAACAAAATTTTAGCAATTATTTTGTGCATCTCCAAATTTCAAAATGGTTTGCTCAATCAAAAATTTTTACTCCACATTGATGATTAAGCTACAAAATACATTTTACAAAAAGATACTCAAAACCTTGCATCAAAATAGATTTTTGCTTGTTGGCAAGCAAATTTAAGCATTAATGAGTATGTGAAGGTAGTTCAAATTCTTTGCCTGATTTTCTTACAATAGAATTCTTACAAGGCTCTCTACTGCCACAATGCCTTGAACAAAGACCACAAATCCTCTCTCCAAATCTTTAATCAAGCCAGTCAAAACATGGGCTCAAATCTTCAAAGAAGAAGCATTAGCCCAAGAAAAACCTTCAAACTCTTTAAGTTCTTACCATTCATTCTCCCATTCAAATATTAGTCCCAAAACTAAAACAACCCTTACCACTAGAAGCTCATCAACCACTTAAAAACCTAGTTAGCCTCTCTATTAGACTATCTAGTATCATCAAAGCCTACTTCTTCAAAGTAGATCAAGCTTGAAACAAGCACTGGTGTTTCTTTAGGTAAGAACACCAATCAAGCAACAAGCAAAGAGGTGGTTAAGGTATCACCTAGCCCCCTCTCTCAAATGAGGTGGTTGCAGTCTCATTGGCCCCTCTCTCAAAATCAATTTCAAATGGCAAAGAGGTAATTGTTTTGAATACCCCTTTATAAATTGTTTTCCCAAGCAATTTTTAAGCAACTTCAAAAAAAAGTTTTGCCTTATCAAGCCTTCTTTTCAAAACATTAAGTTGATCAAAAAAGGATTCTTTGACACCAACCCTTGGATTGTTGCCAACAAAATGATTTCTTTATACTAGTTTTATAAACCCTAAGATTCACAAAAGCCTAAATCATTTTATAAAACTATACTGATCAAAATTGGATCAATCAAAATCAAGCACCATTACCACCCATTGATCCAAGCCAAATTACCCACTTAACGACTCAAATTGTTTAGGTCCTTCAACTGTCAAATTACCCTAAATCCCCAAACCTCTATCAAAAATTTCAAGCCAGCATTACTATGTCCTTAAGTTTCCTTCCCAAATTCAACTATAGGGATTCCAAATAGGCATGGTTTAATGCTTTATATTACCAAAATCAATCCTACAAGCATTCTTGGATTTTTTTTGGGAAACCTAAGTCACCATTACCATTCCTCTCTAGTTTAACCATTAGTGGAATTGGTTTGGTTCAACATCTAAAATTATTTCAATATCTTCCAATCAAAATTCCAACCCCAAATTACCTAAGCTTCTTTTCCTCAATTATTACAATTTTATTATATTTTCAAGCTACCTTGGATTTGTCCATGAGAACTCTAGATTAGGGATGATCTTTTTCATAAGGACTCTAGTTCTTAAATGAATCTATAAGGTCAAATTTTGGTAACAATTTTTTGCTACTCAATAGTAGAGAGCTCATAAGCATGATGTATTATAGTGGTTTTTTACAAATCCCTAGCAGTCCAACACTATTAAAGTAAGCACCTCTCAATTCCTTTAGCAAAAGACACATAAAAGTGCCCTCTTAGCTAGAGCCAAAACTAAGTAGGAATATCAAACTATATTGACAAATATTCTTTAATAGGCTTAACAAGCCATAGATGAAGCTAAGTCCAACTCGTCATCATCATATGATCCTTTTCTAAATCATGATCTAGATGAAGATGATTTTGGCCCCATCCATATCAAGCATAAAGACAATGGCAAAAAGCAAAGGTGAAATGATTTTATTGAGGGTAAAAAAAAAAGTAAAAGTAAAAGAATATACTTTTGAAAAATCAAAAGCATTTGCTTTTCACCAGAAGTAACTTTGTCTAAAAGGTCCAAGCATCATATTAAGCTTAAAGCATCTAAGGCCCAAAAATCTATAAAAGGCCTCACCTATCAAACATTAGGCAAGCTTTTTTTATTTATTTAAAAAGAAAGAATCTTTTAGAAAATCTTTTCCTTCAAAAATAATTTTTACAAACCTTAAAAATTGTTCTAGGAGGAAGTCCTCCTAGAACAAAATCTTATCCTTTGTAAATATTTTCCTATCTTGTAATCCAATAGCTCTTTTATAAATGTTCTCTTACTTTACACTTTTCAATGGTGAAGTTGTTGATACAAACTCTTGACTATATTGAAATTTAAAAGATGATTACTTTAAGTCATGTATCTAATGTCACTCTCCTTAAGGCAAAATCTACCTTCACTAATTTGCAATATAAGTTTATGTGAATTCTCTCATATGGTAAAATGAAGCACACTTAATTACAAGTTGCATTACTGAAGTTAAGCCCTTGAGAAGTTATTTTACTTTTAGAATTATTTTCTAAAATGTCTATAATATTTTTGTAACAATGTTAGAGACAAAAGTATCCTTGATATAATAATGGAGGAATAATCAGAAGAAAGGAAAATTTTTTGATCTCTTGAACAAATGATGGGACCTTTATATTTATAGATGTGATAGGTTAACATTCATGAGTTTAAATACTAAGGACACAACAATTTTATAGTTATGTGTATAAGTAAAAGTGTCTTACAAATTGAACCTTATAGTTTTATACTCAAAAATTTCACTTTTTACTTTTTTGGATATTGACTAACTTATTACTTAAATTACATATATAATATAAAAAAATTTAAATTTGAATAATGGTTAGAATAAAAAATACAATTACATATATTAGATAATTTTTATTCAAATATACTCTATTTCATATATTGATGAATTTAGAGTAACTTTCAACTAAAATTGTAGAAATTATAATAAAAACCTTTAAATTTCAATAATATTTAAATTGATTTATATAGTTACTAAAATATTAATTTTTTTTATTCATAAATATTGTTTTAAAAATTTTCATAAATGTTAGGTAACCTAATACTTATATTGCACAAATTATATTAAAAAATCATTAAATTTGAATGACAGTTATATTAGAAAATACAACTACTTAAATCAAACATTTTTTATTCAAATATAGTTTATTTTACTTTTTGGTAAATTAAATTTACATATTATGGTCAATATTAATTTTTTTTTCATTTAAATATGTGCAATATGTTTGTTGTTTGAATATTGAAGGTTTGACTTGGCCACCATATGAGTGTATTTTACTTGATACTGGTGGGCAAATTGAACACGTAAAATGTAGTGATGCCCATGATACCATCAATAGGTCAAAAAAATGTTAATACTATGATACACTTCTCATCTTATTTACACAAATAATGCAATATCTTTGATAACTAATATGATCATGTTTTTTTCACTTGTAAACTTTGCAAGAGACATTGAAATGTATAATTATTATTGCAATATTCTATCAGATTGATTATCATTCTTTGCTAAACTCAAAAAATAAATCATTGTAATTTAATTTTTCTTTCTCAAGATAACATAAAAAATTAAAATAAAAAATTGTAATATTTGAGTCAATGATTTTATGTATTAAAAGGTATAATTTTTATTGTTTTGACTATGAATGTTACAAATATTTTTATGAAAAAAATAAATTTATTATTTATTATTTATTTTTTATTCTTTTATATAAATACACATAAGTATATACACATCTTATATGCACACCATTTATATATATATAGATTATGGAGATAAATAATATATTTAATTTACATAAGTTTTGTTTTATTTTAATAAATATATATCAAATGAGGCAAGGATCTCATGGGATGAAGACTTTGTATAAGAATGTATGATGATGCTTATGAAGGAAAAATTTATCCATGACATGGCATTGCTATACCAAGGGTCGCTTAGACATAAGTCTCTTAAGTTAGTATTGTTTCCAACAGATATATTAAATATGTATTTGAAAACATTCAAATAAAACCTTGGTAAATGCATTAAAGTTAAATATTGAAATTCATTTGCATGCATTAAAATTATATAGACATTTGAAGGATAACTTAGGGATTTCTCATTTAAGAGTCCCTTTACAAGTTCAAAAGAGTAAAGTAAGAGAACATTTATACAAGAGCTATTAGATTGTAAGATAAGAAAATATTTACAAAGGATAGGATACTATTCTAAGAGGACTTCCTCCTAAAACATTTTTTAAGGATTGTAGAACTTATTCTTGAAGGAAAAGTTTTTCTAAAGGCTTCTTTCTTTTCTTTTTTATTTTTGAAGCTTGCTTAATGCTTGATAAGTGAGCTCTATTATAGACAATTGAAATATTGTGAGGGAGAGTACCTAGTAAGATAATTTTCATCATGTCTACAATGTTTAGGTCTTTTTCCTTAAGCCACAATTCTGAGCCTAGTTCTAACAAAGTCATCAATAGAAAGGACGTTTATATAAAAAACTTCAATAGAATTATAGACAATTAGTCTTAACCCAAGCTAGCTAAAAAAGAAATCTACCATTAAAGTAGGTTCAAACACTTTGAGAACACTAACTATACCATCAAAATAAAGGAGAGAGATTGTCATCTCTATAACTCATTTGAAACTATCAAGCTCTTTTCTCAAGCCTCTATCAAGCAACACATGAAGAAATATAATTTTCTTCATTTTGGCCTTATCCAAGTCAGTATCAAGCCTCTCTCTAAAGAGGGTCTAGACAACTCAATCCTTATTGCACTCAAGGATTATAGGTTAATCAATTTTGATGATTCCTTTTTGGAATCGTTGAAACAAACATGTGTTCAAGACCAATTTTTTTTAATTGTTTTCCTAATTTCACACTTTCTTTGCATTAAAAAAACATCCTACATGTTCTAACCTTTCAACTCAAGCTTAACAACAATAAATTTTCAAAGGATCTATTCCTTTAAGCCTAATGTATAGAATCCATTATAAGGCTATAAAGATAGCCTTCAACACAAAGGCACTCAAGTATGGCACACATGGTAAAGTAGTCTTATGGTAGATTGACATTCACTACTCAAATATTCAAACACTTAAGTTTATCAAATGGCATTAATTGTAACTTCATGACACTTGGAATCTCGATGGTGTTACTACACCTCAACCACTAGCCACGTAAGCTATTCATAAAATCATGAAATTTCATAATGGTAGTGTTAACATATTATTTGTACAACCATGACAATCCATAAGCACTAGATTTGAGTTTATTCAAAATAAAGATCTTCAAAGCTATCTTCAAAATGGTCTACTCACCATACTCCCACCATAAAGATCTAACTCAAAATTTTTAAATATATTAGGCATCAATGCCTAAAGCACAATTTCTCAAGCTGACTATGAAAGGCAAAGTTCACCAAAATCACTAACTATATCACAAATGGCTTTTCTAGACCAAATTTTTATTGACCATGAGCTCAACACTTTGGAAAACAAATTTGTTTTTAATAAAAATCTTTTAAGAGATATTTATTCTAAAGCCAATTATGAAAAGCTTTTTTTGCTTTTCAAAAATTTTCTCATCCAAAGGCTTATAATTAATCAAGCATATTACAATTATATTTACAAGCAAAAAAAAAATGTGTTATGTTTTTCCAATGGTTTGAAAAAGAATATGCGCCCCAAAATGGGATAATATATCCTTTCTTAACAAGTATTTCAAGCTTTTTAAGGGACATTAATGTCCAAATACAAATGTAATGGTGGGAAACTATAACAAGTCAAAAGATTAACTCTATTTAATTTAGGAAGGTTTTAATATCGTCATATCAAAATTTTAGCTCCAAATTACCTCAGCTTCTTCTCCTTAATTATAACAAAGTCCTCTAATGCACCCTAAGCAAATGTTGAAAATTTGGAAAGCAATAAATTTCTATTCCTTTTAATAAAAATTACTACCCAAGAATGGCTTGTTAAAATCCAATTAAAAATTGCTAACTAATTTTCTTTGGAGATCATAGCTCTTGTAGATACTAGTGCTAACCTAAATTGTACTCAAGAAGGACTTGTCCCAACAAAGTTCTTTGAGAAAAATATAGAAGGATTAAAGTCAGCAAGCAACTGTCAACTGCACATTGACTACAAACTCCTTGAGGTACAAGTTTGCCAACAAGGAATTTCAATTCAAACTTCTTTTGTCCTTGTCAGAAACATTAAACAGAAGGTAATCCTTGAAAACCCTTTCTTAAATTTAATTAAGCCTTTCCAAATAACTAACCAAGGAATCCATACTACTATTCCTGGTCAACCTATTACCTTCCATTTCTTTCAAAAACCTCAAACTAGAAATTTATATATTTTCAAAATTTTGTCTTTTCAATAATTAGTAAAAATTAATCTTTTACTTCAGACAAATCAATCTCATCTTCAATCCTTAAAATCTGAAGTATCTTTCAAACATCTTGAATAACAACTTTCTTCTCCTATTGTTCAACAAAAAATTCAAATTTTAGAAACACAAATTGAATCATCAATTTGTTATGATGTTCCTAATGCCTTTTGGTTTTGTCAACAATATACGGTTAGTTTACCTTATGTTAAAAATTTTGATAAAAGGAACATTCTAACTAATGCTAGACCTATTTAGATGAACTCTGAGAAAGGAACATTTGAACTAAAGCTAGACTTATTTAGATGAACTTTGAGTTGGTTAAGCATTATAAATAGGAAATTGACAATCTTTTGCAAAAAGGGATCATTTGTCTAGGCCAATCACTGTGGAGTTTTGCTGCTTTCTATGTCAACTAAAATGTAGAGCTAAAACATGGCATTCCATGATTAATAATCAACTATGAGCCTCTAAACAATGTGTTGGAATGGATATAAAGGCTAGTAAGAGCCCATATCTTTTCAAAATTTGACATAAAGTTAAGATTTTGGCAAATCGAGATTCATGAAAATGACCATTATAAAACAACTTTTACTATTCCATTTGGATAGTATGAATGGAATGTAATGCCACTTGGCCTAAAAAATGTTCCTTTTGAATTCCAAAGGATTATGAATGAAAGTTACTTGCCTTACATGCATTTCATCATTGTTTATGTTGATGATGTTTTAGTTCTGAAATATTGCTAACCTACCTAAGATTACTGAAATATACGCATTTGAGTTAGGTTATGGAGGAGTGTTGAAATAGGTCAAAGGTTAATAGGAGCAACTTGTTTGATTTACATCAAAACATCAACGACAATATTCCACTGTTAAAAAGGAAATTTTAGCAATTTTTTATGTATTTCCAAATTTTAAAATGATTTGTTAGATTAAAAATTTTTATTATGAATTGATTGTCAGGCTAAAAAATTTCTATTACAAAAAGATGTTCAAAATCTAGCATCAAACATATTTTGCACAATGACAAACAATTTTAAGTACTTTTGATTTTGAAATTGAGTATATTGAAGATTCTTCTAATTCTTTGTCTGATTTTCTTACAAGGGAATTTTTGTAGGGAATTCAGACACCTTAAAACCCTACTAAAAATGCCCAGAAAAACCAAAAAGAAGAACCAAGCCCAAGAAAACCAACAAACAAATGAACCAAAAACATGGCCTAACATGTTCAATCACTCTAACTTGAGCCCATCGAGCTCCCGAAATATCAAAAGCCTATACAAACAAGCTATAAACACTAATGATTCCTTTGAGTCTTTAGTTCCAAACTCACCCAAATTTAAGGACTTAAGTCTTAAAACCCAAAAGCTCCCAAAAGCCTACTTTGACAAAATCCATGAAGATAAGTCTACTACAAAATCTAGAAGATGGCCCACTCCATCATCTTCCTGAGAAAATGTGACAATCAAAGTATCATCAAAAGGAAAATAGGTGGTTTCACCACCATGACCAAAAGAGAAGAAGTCATCTTCTTCCAAACAAATGATGGTTCTACCATCAACCTCCAAACAACAATAGATGGTCATAGTTTCACCATCCCCTCTAAAAATTCATTTTTAAAAATCAGAGGTGGCTATTTTTGACATGCCCCTCCAAAACATTCAAAAAATTTTCAAGCATACATTAGAAAACCTAGTATTCAAAATATTGAACTAGTTAAATATGGTTTTTACCATGAAGATCCCAAAATCTTAGTCCAACATCTCTTCAAGTCTTAAGTATACAAACCTTAGGACTCCAAAAAATAAAGCCAATTCTACAAAGCCATATTGGTTGATACTCAATCAGTAAAAATTAGACACCATACCCAAAATGATGAATATGCTTACTCAACTGTCCAAATTCTCAAAATCATTTAGTCAAATCAATGGCCCAACCATCCTCCAAATATCCTTCAAAAATCTTGTTTACCAAGCCTTTTCCTTTGCCTAATATTTTTCCTATTAGGATTATAAACAAGTATGGTATAATATATTTTATTTTCAAAATTCACAGTTTTGACATTCTTGGTTATTCTTCTAGGAAAGTCAAACTTGTATTAGGTTTCCCATATGGTTCATCCAATGGTGGTCATGGTTTAGCCCAATCAAACAAATCTTCTCTAAACTTATCCATGAAGGAATTAACATTTTTTAAGCTTGATATGCATTTGATATTGCAGTGAAAGGCATACTTAGAAGTGTCAAGAAAGTGAGAAGGGACATTAAGGAGGGGAAAGATCCTGGTTTTGGTTTTGCAAAAGAGAATATTTAGAAGCTTAAACTTTTGGGGTCTAGGAAAGAAGATGAATGAGGTCATTTCTTTTGAATGAAAGGGAGCGAAATATATCCCAAGCACAAGTATAAGCAAAAACAATTTGAATCTTTGTAGTTGTAAACATGTTAAGAGTGTTTGACCCAAAAATCATTTTATTCACTAGAACCAACTAGCACTAAGATACAGTTCAATTTGGGCTTAGGTGATTTTCCAATACTTTAGTGAGCATACATAAGTTTGGTGTTACTTCATGCAACTTACCACTGTAGATTTTTTTTTATTTTTTCATTTATTTACTTATCTATTTGTTACTGAAAAAAATTTACATGTTTATAGTTAATGTTTTTATGGTCATTATGCAACATGTATGCTTTATTTGGTAATACATTTTAAACTGTGTTGCAAATGAGTTAAAGTATCTTTAAATTAAAGTACAATTAAAATATTATTTGATTATATCTTTCAAAATTGAGTTTTTTTTACCTTAACTCCTTCAAAATCCTAGTTTTGGAAAAGTGACGATGAAATGTTTTGAAAATCACACTCATCTTAATTTTTAGAGTCATTACAATTTTTACATTTGTAAGAATTATGATTATAAATTTTTTACTTAAGGTTTTTAATGTAAAATTAGTATATTTTTTAATATTTGATAGTTATAATATTTATTCTTTTTAATTTATTTTAAAATAATTATTATTTTTTTAGAAAATTACTTTAATTATTGTAATTTTAATTAATATTTTTTTTATTATTAATTTAAACTATTATAATTTGTTTAATATTAAATATACAATATAAATTATTAAAATGCTAGTTATATTTTAAAAAATAAATTAAATTTTACATCATACTTTTATGGTCAATTTATAATCTAATAGTTATTTTAATAACATTTTTACTAAATATTTATAATTTTACAAATTTTTTTCACAATATTTTTATTATTATTATCAAGTAACATGTAATTTTTAATTGTAATACTTTTGCTCTCAACACTTTTGTTCACAACACTTTATTTCAAGTATTACTAAATAGAGCTATATGTTGCAGTTTTACTATTTAATACATATTAGCTAGTTAATTCACATAAGTGAATAATATTTAAAATTTAAATCTTCAAATTTTCGATTTTTAGAATGAAAAAGACAAAAAAAGAAGGCAAAAAAAAGGAGTGGATTTACTTAGCTAGAAATTTTTTTATCCTTTAGATGCATTTAAATTTTCTAGTTACAATCTAATAAAAGAACATGTCATCTTCTTTGTTTTTGATTTGAACATTTCACTATACACTGCTAACCTTGTACTACCTTTCCATGGATCAAATTGACTTTTAGGTGGTCATTGATTGACCCAAAACATGCAGCCCAATCAAATGGAAAAATGTGTATAATTCAAGTCTTTAGGAGAAGAGGAGATTTTCCTCTTTTATTCAATCTTTTTTCCTTTAAGCATTATTTGTAATTCAATAGTCATAAACTTTATTATGCATAGTTTAATAGTTATGAGCTCAACCAATTAAGAGATAGCTGAATCATATTTTTCAAAAATGCTAAGATATATTAGCATATTATGTTTTCATTGTCGCATGTAATTGGTCTTGGATGTTTCAACTTCTTAACAATTTGAAATTGCTTTTGTTGATGTATGTCTTAGTAATGAATAGGTTTGTTTACTTATTATTGGGGATTGTTGGGTAATTAACCATGGCAGTGTTGATGGCTTTAAAGAAAGCCATAGATGCTAGTTTGATTAGATTTTTAAAATTCAAAATTCTTCAGAAGTGGAACACTTAATTCAATTAAGTTATTGAATTAAAAGAAATTTAATTTAAATAAAATCTAAAATATTATTTTCTAGATTATATATAGTCTTTGACTAGAATTAAAACGTCTGAATTGGATTAGGATTGAGGATTTATCTTCGATTAGATTACTTGTTGAATTAGAAAACTAATTTTAAATTTCATTGGGATTATTATTTGGATAGGTAACTTAATAGAGGATTATAAGCTTATAGATCCATGTCATTGTTTTTATTAATATGAATGAATATAATTTGTGGAGTATAAAATTACTTTCTATCCCTTTCTCTTATTTTATATTTATAAATTCTCTTTTTATTTAAACTCTCCTTGAATGTAACTTAAAGATTCTCTCATATTTATGTATAAGTTATATAATTAAAGAATTAAGATGGGATATCTATTTGTAACTATGGAGATCCAAATGAAGGTGTCAAGGGAGATAACTCAAGCAAATATTTCTATTATATGAAATCACTAATGCAAGTCCTATGGATCCCATTTAATCTTAGTATATCCATTTTGAGATATCAATAGGAGTAGGATAGGACAGTTTAGCATATCACCACTATTAGCACATCTTTATTTGTAAGTCAGATCTTTCTAGTTTAAGGACTTATGTCTATAAGGCCCCAATCCCTTCTCTTCATTGACTCTTGGTACCTAGCCACTTTGAATGAATCCTTTCTTTATATGTATCTTTCTATGTTAGCTAAAAGGGTGGGTTTTCTCCTATTTTCTATCATAGTTATGCTGTAGTCTTGGCTTGTCCATTTCGTCTCATCTTAATTTGGCTATACTTGTATGTAGCCAGCGATGTTTTTGATAGATGACTTAGATCTTATGAGACCCACCCACTATCACTAGAAAAAAACCCCCACCATTTTCCTTTGCTACTAGTAACAGTAAGCAAACTCTACTAGCAAAGGACCTTAAGTAAAATTTCTTATGACATGTAACATGTCCATCAAGCAATCTAGTCCAATTACCTCCTCGAAGTGGCTTGTCAACCTTGCTTTCCCTTCTTTAAAATAATGCTCTTCACCTAATGCTCTGCCTTGAGATGGAGCAACACAACAATGAGTAGTTTGCCCCACTTGCTCAAGAGTAGGATGTTGCCAAGACAATCTTGGAGACAATCCATTTAAAATACTAATCAATTCTAACCTAATAGAGTACAAAACCCCTAAATGCCCAAAATTGTCTAGGAAGAAAAATAGATCAAAATGAATTGTACACTATTGGATCAAAGAATTGAATTTAATTAGGAGAATCAAAAGTAAATTTATCCCTTCATTTTAATAAAAAGATTAGGTAGTGATTAGGAATTGTTGCCTTGTTCAAAAAATAGGTAGCAATTTAAGACTATTGCCTTAACCCTTTTGGTTTTTTTAACACAAAGATTAGGCAATGATTTTAAACCTCTACCTTTTCCCATTTCGAGGAAGAAATTAGGCAATGGTTCAAGATTGCTACCTTATTCCATTTTTAGAAAAAGAATAGGTAATGATCGAGAATTGTTGCTTTATACCTTTAATTTCAAAAAGAATAGGCATTTGTTTAGAATTGCTACCTTAGCCCCTTATCTTCAAAAGGAATAGATAATGGTTTAGAACTATTGCCTTAGCCCTTTATTATTTTTTTTTTTTTGAAAAAAAAGATTAGGTAATGGTTTTAGATCATTGCCTTATTCCTTTTTAGAAAAAAAAAAGGAAGTGGTTTAAGACCACTATCTTAGCTCCTTATTTTCATAAGGAATAGGCAGATCCATTGTCTTAGCCCCTTATTTTTATTTTTTTAAAAGATTAGGCAATGGTTCCAAACCACTTCATTATTGATTTTTCAAAAAAAAAAAAGTAGTAGTTCCAAACCGCTGCCTTATCATTTTATTTTCAAAAAGAATATATAGTAGTTTGGAACTATTGCCTTGTCCCCTTGTTTTTTTTTAAAGAAGATTAGGCAATGATTCCAAATCATTACCTTAATCCTTTTTCCAAAAAAAAAAAAGTAGCAGCTTAAGACTGCTGCCTTATCCCTTTATTTTTTTAAACAAAAGATAAGTCAATGACTGCCTTATTGCTTTTTTTTCTTTTTTTAGAAAAAAAAAAGCAGTGGCTTAAGACTATTGCATAAACATTTATAAGTATTGCCTTTTCTTAAGATAACATAGTGGTTTTGAATTGCTACCATATAATTGTTACCTAAATTCAACTATTGCCATAATATATTTACATAGCAATTATTGGTGTTGTATTAAGGACATGAATGATATAACTCCCAAGTCAATCATGCATAGTGATATTCCCTTACTTTTAAGAGCACTTCCTTGAGATCCTTGGCCAATAATGTCTCCATGTCTTCCTATGCTTAAGGAGTGTTTACCACCTTATTATGGCTTAGCTAGGACATTAGAGAAATCACCTATGTTCTCCTTCTTTCATGCTAAACATGCTACTCACTTGTGTTGGCTTGGACTTCATCTTGGCTACCTAATTAGCCCACTAACAACATATTCCCATGATTTTATGGAGCACACTCCACATTATCCCTATTTTTGTGATCTTTGATTCATATACTAACTTGCTCTTCACACTAAGCCTTTACCTTGTTAGCCATCCTATAATTATCACATATTCTTAGCCTAAACTCTAATTGTGCACTAATATTTCATTGATACTTGAGCGAGCTAGTTCTTAGCTTACTTTTAAGCCAACTCACAATTAAACAACACATTGTTAGTTTGAACCTTAACCTAAGTGCTAACATAATTAGATAACTTTTTTGTGAGAGATGCATTACCCCCTTAAAAAGTATTAGAGAATTTGACCCTTTAGCAGTAAGAGATATTGCCTTTCTTGAGCCATCACACCTTATGTTAGAACATACTTCCCCTTTAAAGAGCATTAAGGAATCTAACCCTTGACTAGTAGTAAACATTGCCTTATTTGACCTATCACACATGTGCTCTAGCCTCTAACTCTTTAGCAACTTGACATCAATGCCATAACCCATAACTTAGCTTTTACCTAGCCTTCCTTGTCTTGTTACCATGAACATTGACTCTGTTTTCACCTTGCCTCCTTGATGTGCTTGACTCATGCCAATCTTTGTGCTAAGCATTGGTGAAAGATGGCACCAATTGGTAGGGTGAACTAACTTTCTTGCTTTTGCTTCTCAAACTCTAAGCTAACCAAGTAGTATATTAAGTCTAAGAAGAACAAAATCAACAATTAGGGCAAGGAAATGAGTAAAGTGTTGTTTAAATTTTTTGAGGTAAAAAGGGAAAATAGAGATTGTTGAAAGAAAATGCAATTCTAAGGGTTGAATATAATATAAACTAGTGTTATGTAGTTGTATACTATTCATTTATGTTCCTTTGATTAACATTGTGTTGAGTTTTAATTTTGGTGAAAGGGTGACATCATGTTTTTGTTGTAGTGTTTCCATTACTGTAAGGTTATCAATTGTATGACACATTTGTTATCTACTTTTATAATTATAAATGTTAACTCAATTGGTTCAAATGTGGATAATGTCTATTTGTTGATCATAAGTGAATTAAACTATTGATTATTTTAATCGTTAGAACTTCAAGGAGGTTTTAACTTTTGGCACAAATGACCACAATGATCAATATAGAGGAAAGGCTACATTAATGGATATTTTAGATTAAGTTCCAACTATTACATTATTGAAAGGAATAATTCCACTCTTTATCATATAAGAAGAGGTTTTAATATAGGAATTCATGATTTATTACTTTTTTTTGTGTTATCTTTTTTAGTTTTTAGATGGATAATGAAAATTAGGATGACAAAGTATCATTTTGGCTTTCCTTTTATAGGTATTGGGAAGAGAGAAGGTCTTTAAATAATTGAACTATTAAGCCAAACCAAAAAATATATATATATATTTATTAGATAACAAGCCACAAAATAAGTGTTATAATAGGTAATAGATCCTTCATTGGCATAGTCTAACATTATAAATATTGAATTCATAAACACCCTATGAAATCACAGCTTAATGTCTGTTTAATGGCTACACTTTCACAAAATAAAGCAAGAGTATGCTATGTCTAATACATCATAACTCCTAATTATTTCAAAGATACAATCCTTAATTGTTTCAAAAGTACAATCCTCAATTGTTGCAAAAGTATCAACTAATTGCTAACTTAATATCACATTTTAGTTAAGGTTTCTAGATAATTGTTACATAGTGCTTTGATTATGCATATTAGTGTGTTACACAGTATCTAATCTAACTAAAGGGGCTATTTTTAGTCCATGAGTTTGCACAATAGTTGCTAGGACTTAGTTGGCACTAATCACTAATGTTTTGGGATGATATCAAGACATCTAAAATTGTACTACATAGTTGTTAATCAAGGGTTTAGAACAAGCAATTAATTCTTAATCAAGCTAAAAGAGACTTATTATTGGTATATGTTCTCTTAAGGTGTTGTTAAAGTACAGTAGCATTATAAAAATGTTGTTCATGCTCTTTTGTAATGTCAATATCTTTAGTACACTATTGTTCATGACATGATATTTGACTTAACTAATGACCTTGCTATTTACCAATTATATTATAAATAGAAGATTGTGTCACAATTCCATTAATAAGACAATTTGCACCCTCAACTTCATTTTGCACATACCTAACACTTTTCCACACATTCTAAGTTCCACAATCAAGCTCTTCTAGCTCAACACCACTTACATGTGGAATATCCTTAACAATGGCAAACATAGGTTCATCAACCTCATGTAGAACATTGATGTCAACAACATGCTCTCATGTTAACCATCTAATTAAACATATCAAACATTGCTTCTCACTCGTCTTATTGAGATACTTCATAAACTCAAATAATTAGTTAGGGAACTTATGCATATAGTTAACTAGCATATAGTCAACTAGCATATAGTCAAGTATGTTATTGTATCCATGAATTTTTATTATTGCATCTAAGCTAAGCATCAATAAGGTATCTTTTACGTTGGCTTTAATGACCTTGACTTCTTCCCATTCATATGTAATCTTAGGTTGCAAGTTATTTACACAATTTAAGTAACAAGTTAGTCAATTTTAAAGAAAAGTAAAAAACAACATTTTTAAATGTAAAACCTTAGATTTTAGTTGTTACTTAAATCAAACCAAATGTTATTCAAATTTACAATCTTTTATTATAATTTCTACAAATTTAGTAAAAAATTACTTTAAATTCACCAAAAAAAATAAAAATATATCCTATTTGAATAAAAAATGACCAATTTGAACAATTCATTTTTTATTTTAACCATTATTTGAATTTAACATCTTTTTATAGTTTAAACCTCCTACTTTAGACAATTTTAAGAATCTTAGGCTCATCTAGATGCATCTCCACATTTTGAGTTAGCACATCATCATAGAAAAAGCATCTCTAGAATAAACTTTAGGAATAGTTTGTTTAACAACATGGAAAACATAAAAGTAGATAATTTGTTTAGTAGCATCCAAAAGTTATTTTTGGGAAGAGATGATAATATTCTTATTTATAAAGGATGCATATCTAGAAATTAGTATCTTGGTAGGATAGATGCAGAAGTGTTCATAGAATATATTAAATATTGTAAGTATAAGACAGATAATTTGTCTTATAGGCACACTTCTTAGACACATATAGGTAAAATATTCATCATAAATTCATCCACAGGCCATATATATCCATCATAAACCCATTCTTCCAACCTCCAAAATATGTCTACAAATAGCCCATTCCAAAAATTTGAAAACAACCCAAATAACTGTTTAAGCCTAAAACCCAAATTACATACACTCCCAAAATAACCTACTTCACATGTAAACAAATTGGCCTATTACTAGAAAATTATACACAAAGTCCAAGTCCAATCACCCAAACTAGTCTAGGAATAAGTCCATAACCTATTCATTAACTCTTTTGATTCCAAACCCAAATCACCTCTTGATCCAACCATCACTAACCCAATAAGTAGTGTAGCCATTACAAGCAAAGTAGATAAACCTTGCTCAAAGTAAATTCTACAGCACCAATTCCTCCACCTTCTTTAGCCAAAATAGATACCAGTACTCAAACTTCTTTTCCATAGTTTAAAATAAATGTTAGTACTCAAGCTTTTCCTCTATCCTTAGAAAAATACCAACCTCCTTCAACATAAAAAAGACATGCCAATACTTAGACACCTTCTCCATCTCTGGAATCATACCAGCCTCCTTCAAAATACATAAAGAATGCCAGTACCTAGACCTTTCCTAGATCTTTAGATCAATATCAACCTCCTTAATAGTTTTGCCATTATTCTTCTTAGAGAAATTTTCCTTTTATCCTTGTTCATCTTACTCTTTCCCAATTAAAAAAAATCAAAAAAAACAAAAGGCACTTGCTTATTTTACTAAAGACCTCTATAGACACCTCATAAAATAAGTCAATATAGGATTTTTTGAAACATTATTAGTTGTTGTTGAAGAAGCTTGACAACATGTAGTCTCAAAGCCTAGTAGGCTGCATCATTATTGGAAATGGACATGGAAATATGACACAATGTTTAGATGCAAAGAACGCACTTTAGCTCCTCCAAATTGCCAACACTAGCTTGACTTTAACATTCCATGATTAATGGTTCTTGATCTTCACTAATGTCCTCTTAAGTGCAAAAGGTTCTATGACTATAGACTTCTTGCAAGACTCCATATTCATAGAAGAGATCTTCTTCAAACTTCTCAATTCAATCACCTTGGTAGAATTTTTCAAGAAACTCTCATAAAGCAGTTCAAAAACTTCTACCAAGGCAACTACTCGAGTTACACTACCAATATCACGATATATATCATTAGTTCTCCTTTAGAACAAATTTTCATCTTAGAATTTCAACCAATTATCCATCACCTTTACATTTAAAGAAGAAAATGATTAGGCATTCCTAGAGAAATTCCTTGGTCCTACTGGTAGAAAGCATTAGCAACTTGAGTAAATCATTGGCAAGCTTACATTCAAGCAAACAATTGGAATTGGTCCTTTTACAATGCTCACTACTATGAAATAGGAAGGACCACTTACCAACGATTCTTCAACAAAAATGTTGACATTGACTTGGATCAAGCTTTGCTATTCTACAACACAAAAAAGGCATATCTCCTTGACTTCCAAGCTTCAAAATAAAAAATAACAAAATATCCCATGAATGATCCAAATTATTACATGGAAAATAAAGAAGCCTTCAACATCAATAACCACCAAAAAGGATAACCTCCAAGAAGGAATTCAATATTAAAAAAGAAAACACTTTTCAAAATTTTCCAATGTTCCATCATGAACCAAGTTTCATGACTAGTTCATTGCATTATTCATCTTAATTTTGAATCCTACTCAATTCCTTGCTACATCAAAGTTAACAATCCATTAGAGTCCTCATTTCATTGTATTAGTCTCCATAAGAGAGTCAACACGACATACTACCTACTCAAGGAGTCATCTATTTCGAAGACCAATCCACCATACCATTAGAGTCCTATTAGTCATCCAAGCATCCACTTATGTCCATAAGCCCTTGCTATGTTTGTCAATACATTCTTTGAAAGTCAACGAGTCCATTATGTGTCCAAGGTAGTCCATTAAAACCACTAAGCCTAAATTTGTTCAATCTTCACATTGTTTGATTAGCCATCTCTATTAAGTGTATTAAGTGTTGACTTCACTAAGATTAGTCCAATGAACTCATCTAATGAGTCATAGAGTTAGTCCACCACTAAGACAGAGTCAATTAGTCAACAAGCTCCTCTAGACTTTATGTGAGTCTTGATAATTCTTTCTAAAGGATTTTAGATCTCATCCAAATCCAATACTCCAAGCCTAGATAATAGTCTTTTACCACTCAATAACAATCAATTATTATCTAGAATTTAGGCCTTTTACTAATCAATAAAAGGAAATTTGCAAGCACTAGGTTCCTCTTATTTGGTAATAGGAACTCACAACAAGGTGTCCTATAATGGATTTCTAAACATCCATAATAGTCCACCACCAAGCAAGCTAAACTCATTAAGTGTCCTCTTGACTACAAGCCAATCATGACAAAGATTTTGGGAGATCTTGCCAGATATTCTCTAGGATGCTCTCCAAGCTCTTGGTTGAGGTCAAGAATGCATCATTAGATTCTCCTTAAAATTATAATCTTGAACCATCCATGTCAATATCAAATTTCAAGCATCAAGCACATAAAGGACCTCTAATAACATTTCTAAAGCTTCTCCACAATTATCAATCAAGCCTTAGTTAGAGCCAAGCAAATTTCATGGGCCATGTCCTTGATTCTTTTGGTTCCATCCACATCAAGCATAAAGACAAAGGCAAAAAGCAAATGCAAAATGCTTTTATCGAGGGTAAAAGGGCAAAAGCAAAGGGAGTCTTTGCTTTTACCCAAAGTTAAAGTAAAAAGCATCTTATTTTCTAAAAAGTAAAAGAATTTACTTTTCAAAAAGAAAAAGCATTTGCTTTTCACAAAAAGCAACTTTGTCTTCAAGCTCTAAGCATCTTACCAAGCTCTAAGCATTTGAGGCCTTAGCATCTATAGAAAGCCTCACTTATTAAGCATTAGGCAAGCTTTTGGAAAAAGAAAAAGCTTTTAAAAAGAAGAAGCTTTTAGAAAAACTTTTCCTTCGATAATAAGTTCTACAAACCTTAGACAATGCTTTAGGAGGAAGTCCTCCAAGAACAAAATCATATCCTTGGATAATATTTTCCTATCCAATAATCCAATAGCTCTTTTGTAAGTGTTCAATTACTTTTTTCAACTTGTAAAGGGTTTTAAATGGGAAATCCCTAAGATATCCTTCAAATGTCAATGTATCATTAATGTATGCAAATGAATTTTAAAATTTATCTTTAATGCATTTACCAAGGTTTCAATTGAATGTTTTCAAATGCATATATAGTATATTAGCTGAAAACCAGTACTAGCTCAAGAGACTTATGTCTAAGTGCCCTTTATTTTAACAATGTCGTGTACTCGATAAATCTCATACAGTCTCTATCCCATAAGAACCTTGTCCCAAGAATAATGAGGTTTCTAGGCCATTCCTTAACAATATATCCCTTTAGATGAATTGATGTCAGAGCCAAGTTGCCACCACTACAATGTGAGTTTGAGTCCTTATAAATCCCAATTCTAGGATAGGCTGAAGGGTAAGGGCCACACTTTAGCAAAGTGTGGTGGGTTGATATGGTTAGAAATAACAAGGTTATATATAGAGTTAATATTCAATATAGATTATTTAAAACAAATTTATATATAAAAAATACATATTAAAAACTAATTTTTTTATCTATTATAAATTAGCAAGTCAACATATGATCAAAGCTTAATAATAAGATAAAAATTAGTATAAAAATTAAAAAATTATATACTTTTTATTCAAACTAATATATAAAAATAACTAATAAATTTTTTTACCTATTATACAATATGATAAACAAAAAAACTAGATTTTTTGAATTAAATGGTTAACTTATAATCGATGTGGAGTGATATGAGAAAAATTAATATAAAAATATAAAAATATACTTTTAAAATAAATTAATATATAAAAAATTTAAAATAAATATGTTTAAGAATAAAAAATTAATTATTAAATAATAACTTGTCAACTCTTGAATTGATATGAAGCCCACCCAAAAGCAATCTAAATGTAAAATGATTCAAAAGTAATCTAATGTAGAATAATTACACTCAATGACTTATGTTGATACATTTACTAGTGATGCTTATTTTATATGTATTTTTTTTTTCTTAAGTAAGGGTAACAATTACAAATCCACCAAGAAGGTTTGTGCTAGGTTGTCGTAAAGTTGGTAGTGCCGTTACATTGAGTTTATAGAAGAACAAACTCTATATTACCTAACAAGAGTCATCAACCACTCATACAACCATATAAGATTAAATATATGTTTAATTCCATCAAATGCTTTGACAAGGACTTAAACTCAAGACTTTTGGATAGGATGATCAATCTTTTTATTACTTGAAATCTACAAATGGCAAAAAAAAAAAAACTTGGATAAGAACTTAAACTCATGACTTACACAAATACAAATAAAAATAAAAAATTAAAAACTCAAAGAATTTTGGTAAAAACCCCAAAATCAGGAAAAAAAACTATAAGTAGAGAATAGTTCAAAGAATGAAAGAAAAATATCACCAAAAAAGAAAATGTGGCACCTTGGTTTTGCTTCCTAACAAGCAGCTCTCTCCAACAAAATTCAATCACACACATTAATTTTAATTAATAATACATCAATCAACAAAAGATTTCAAGGCAAAAATATTGGTGTAATAAGACACTCCTTGGGTCAGTTCTCATAGGCCATCATCTCATCAATACATTTTTTTTTTGTTTCATTTTCTTCTCTTTTTCTTCCAATGTTGTAATATAATTTAGTTCTTTCTTTCTTGGGGCTTCACTAACCTATTCATTGATCTAATCTGATGACATTTCTTTCAATTGTAAACTTTGTAAGAGACACTAAAATATGTAATTATGATTATGAAAGAATTTTGTAACAAAAACCATAAGTGATGCTTATGTTATAGATGTTCATATGTTTAATTATTTAACTATAACTTATACCCACCTTATTAATAATATAAATTATGTATATATCTAGTTATTATGAAAGTTTAGATAGATAATATAATGCCTCATTTCATTTCATGATATCAATTAATGATATTTCATTTTATTTTATTTTAAGTATTTTTTATCATATTTTATTTTATATATTCAATTCATTAAAGATACATTGACCTAACAAATAGCAGTTTAGCCATTAAGTTATTTAATTTTTATTCAAATTTTAAAATTGGAAACAAAGACATTTTTTATTATCTAATTTGATAAGAAACCTTTGTATATAAGTTTTCATAGTGTCATGAGAAAATAATTTAATCTAAATGAAGAATAGAGAATTAACATTCATTGAAAATTAAAAATGTAATGTAAGGTAATAAGTCAAATCGAACTAATAGTAATAGAAGGTAATTTAAAGTAATAAATAATTTTTTATCAAAACAATATATTTTAAAAAAATAATTTATCTATATGACCCATAATGTGAAGATATGAAATTCCATTCTTATATTCATGTGAAAGGAAAAGAAACACACTTAATACAAATAAATATATATATACATATAAATACAATAAGAAGAGATAGCCATCATGGTAAGGCAAGTTGGATGATGAGACAAAACCCATGTAGGCTTGTATTCATATAAGCTTGGAAAAGGCATGTTTTGCAATGGAGGCATGTGCTTAAGTAGAAATAAGATAGGCATATATTTAGAGGATTGGAAGTAATTGTCACTGTTATCCCATATTGCTTTTTATTGGTAGATTAAAATCATTAAGAATAGGGCAACTTGAATTTTTGCTAAGCCACTACTACCAGGATGCTCAAATTCTATTCCTTTTCTTTTTTCCCTTTTGTCTCCAGCATAGTTGTTATGATCTAGATTCTAGTGCTTTTCATTCCATTAATTTGTAGAAATTTAAAGCTCAAGGCTAGCTAGTCTATCCTATTTTAGATTCACTAGCACTATAATCTTGAATTTTAGGTAGTACTATAAAAGTACTTGTTAATAAATAAGCAATGCCTTTGACAAGAGTAAAGAGATTTCATGCATTCAAGCATGGCTTCAAAGATGTAGAAAAAGAAATACAGTGATATTTGCTCACAATTATTAGCCTAGTAAATAGATAGATGACAACTACCAAGTTAATTAATACTCTATGTTATTATGGTTTGCAATATGGTGTACCACACATAAATGGCAGTATTTACATAGAAATTCTAATCATTTTTGTGCAAGAAGAAAATCATGCCTATCAAGGATAGCATGATTGAGTGCTAGATAGAATTAATGAGTTAGTGCCACGTGTCCTTCAATTTTTAACTTCTTGCACACAAAGTTATAAATGTCCAAAGAATATACAATTAGCCTGAAAAGATCAGAGAGAGCGACACAAGGAGTAGAGTGGACAAGGTAGCTTAGGACTATACAAAGATTGCCAAAATAATAATTTTATCTCACACAAATTACAAATGGGTATGTGTGAGCATTTCTTTTTTGTATATGATTTTCAAAAATACATTGATACATTGTAAGAAACTAAAATGAGAATAAGAGGAGAAAAAGAAAAAAAAAATTTCCTTAGTGTCATATATTTAATGCTTAAAAATCATGCACACCCTTGTTGCTCCTTAAGCCCTTTCCTTGGGTGCCTATCTTGATCAATCTTTATAATCTCTGCAATGGTTGGGGCCATCAAGCACTACTAGCCTATTTGCATGCAAATTAGGCCTTCGGTTGTGCCTTGTTAGTTTAGACCTAGTCCAAATAAGATAAAGAAGTTAAGCAAGAGACATATTTATATTTTTTTCTTTTTCAATTTTTTTCTATATATTTATATTTCACAATTTTTTCTTACTCATAATTTCAAATCCAAACAAAGTATTAGACTTCAATAATAATGAATACAAAAATGATTTTATTCAAATTGGTGTATGGTGTAAACATGCTTTTTTTAGTCATTAGATCATACCATTGTAAGGCATGAGTACATAATTTACTGACCCCAAATAAATTACAATATGTAGAATATATAAATAAATGGAAAGTAGTGGAGAGATACAGATTCTTGGAAGGTAATAAAAGGTAACAAATGACATAATGTGTTACATTGAAATTTTTTTAATTGAAAAAGTGAAAGCTTTCTCTATCCACACCAACCACTTACTTTTCTCTCATGCACACTCTTTTCTTTTATTGTTTTTGAATTCCATCAACCATGTGATCTTTTAATCTTCAATTTCCTACATTTTCTCTTGTCAACTCTAAAAAAAAAAAAAAATAAAGTGACCCCAATTAGGGTTGAGTCCATCATTACTTGGTAGCTTGTGAATCACTTTGATTCTTTTTATTCATAAAACTTCATTTTCCTACTTCCCAATCAAGTCAACATTGATTTTGGATTCTTATGTCATGTTTAATGCAACACAATAACTTTGACATAGCTATTAGATAATTATACAAATATTTATAATTTTATTAAATTGATAAAATATCATATAATGTTATATACATATATATATATATATATATATATATATATATAACTATATAAATATAAAATCTTATTTAATAGTCATACAATACACTGAAACACTTAACACCTTTTATGATTAAAAAAATTAATTTTACCTAAAAATTAAAATTATATTAATTTAATTTAATTTAATTTAATTTAATTTATACTTAAATATTAGTTAATAATATAAATATATAAATTTAATTATTTAATATCTACTTTCACACTTAAAAAATGAAATGTATATTGTGGGCTTTGGTTGTTGCAAGGGCAATGCAAAGTACACATGCCTTTTGAATTGATGTAACAAAATAAATACAGTGTTGTGTGAAAATGAAGGAAGGCAAATTATTTGATGATGCATGGTAGTCCTTGATTTGACAATGTTTTTGGACCATTTTGTAGGGATTTGATGATAAGGTAGTTGTGAAGTCACACCATTGATTGCATAGACAAATACATATAGTCAAATGATAATTTTTTATTTTGTTTTGATTTGTACATAATTACTTTTCTTTCTTTGTTGTGGTTAAAGACTTAACCAAATTTGTAATGTCAATTTCCATTTTTTTTTATTGTTGGCCTTCATCTCTTTAATCACATCATTTTTCTTATTGTTTTCAAAATTTAAATACAAAATATTAAATTTTTTAATTTAATATTTACCTCTGAAATGAAATGATGTAACTATACCGAGAATAGATAATTTCAATGTTACTAATTCACTTTTATTTTGAATAAATATGTCACTTCTCTATCCACTTTCCCTATGTTTAACTTCATTGCAACATATATCAACAAAATACAATCACATAAGTAGATTAATCACATTAGAGCAATACTTGATGTTCTAATGGATGAAGCGTACTAGGATGTATGAGATAAGCTTCAATTAAATATAACAACTTTTTTTTTAAAAAAGAAATGCCATTTTACTTTACTATGTACTTGTTAGCTAGAATGATGAATTAATTACATATTATCAAATACTATTAATGAGATATATATGCAGAAAAAGAAAAGAATCACAAGTTTCCCTACAAAACTTGTAAAAAAGGATCTTTAATCATATGATTATTGATCACTTTTAGCACCAAAGCATGGGCAAAAAGATAAATATGCACTATTGGGGGGTGCAATTAAGCATTCATTTTTTTTGAATTTTGTCGAAGGAGTGTCAATTTTCTTAGCCACTAACTTAGGAATTTAAATAGCTATTTAATTAACTAGTAGTCATTACTACCCTAATAAAAATTAGGGCATACCACCCTTGAAATTGGAATCCCTATTGAGAACTAATAAACATTTTAAGCCCTCATCATGAGGTGCAGGGTCAAACACAATAGGTTTTGTCTTTGTTTATGATATGTGACATAACTAGTCAATTAAGCATCAAATGGGAGGACATGTGGACAAAAATTGACACTAAAAGAATATATAATTGGTTGCAAGGATTCCCTTTTTACAAGGCACAATTTAGGGAGAGGAAGACTAATTAAAGGGAAATTATATGTGCAACCTTCTTTTGCTCCCCTTCTTACTAGCAAATTATATGTGCAACCTTCTTTTGCTCTCCTTATTGCTAGCAAATTGTATATGCATGTCCTTTCTTTTGCTCTCTTTATTTCTTCCAAAGCCTTTTTTTTCTTCATATTGGGAGATAAAATATTGATAAATAATTTTCTCCCATTATTATCAATAATTTTCATGGAATAAGGCCAATAGTTTGCCATTGAGTCCAATAACTCAATTTCATACAATTTTCAAAAAATTCAACCTATTAGTTTACTTCAAATTTATGGTATAAAAAGATATGTAGCTTGTCCACCATGGTACTTCATCATCCACACTTGTTTGGATTGTTTTGGCCAATTTCAACAACTCCATACTCCATATACCTCTGGTGATTGCATACTCTAGTCTTTTTGGTTTGTAGAGTGAAATTCTTTTTATTAGTCTAATTTTCCATTTTCCTTTTTCTAAAATTTCTTTTGTAGTACTCTATCTAACTAAAATTAGATAATGAAACATCATCCAAGAACAAATTCAAAGCTTAATTGAAGTATTTAAATGCACATACTAGCCTCTCCCTTACTCTCTAACTTATCTATAATGCTAAATTATCTTAGTATGAATGTGCGAGTTATATTAACAAATGCGCTTCAATTCATTTGATAATGAGACAAAGACTTACAAGATAAAATGTTTATTGATATCCACCATCTTAGCTAAAGGATTGCAAAATTCTAGAAGTGGATTGATTAGGGGTACCTATCATGTATTAATACATTTAATTATATATTTGCAAGTATTGTGACCAACTCCAAAATTATATCAAGTATAATAAATTACTCTTTTTGTGCAATGAAGATCAAAGGTTAATGTTTAATGTGGAATCATTCTTACTTAAACCTAAAAATAATAAATCACTAAAATAATGTATTTATTATTATATTACAAACATGAGAAATTAAGCAAAATTCATGAGTAGTTAGGGACATTGAGCACATCATTAGTGATCTTACCAACTATTTATTTATACATACATGAATATGATCAGAACAATATGACTCACTATTACAATTCCCTATCGAATTTAGTAAGAATGATATGAATGTTATTATCTTTAATGTACTTGCCAATAGCCTCAATCAGCCACCATATTGCCACATTAGCTAAACCCATAAGACTTTATCCTTTGAGTTATAAATTTTTTGGACACATGAGATGCACATGGTCCAACATGTCTTAACTCTATTTAGACAAGATTAAGGAAGGTGCCTTCGAGTGGGGACCCCAATGTTGGGTCAACCAAGGCTTATTTCCTTACCTAAGGCACAAAAATAAACACTAATATAGATAGCCTTATTCTCTTGTGCACAAATAATTTAAGAGCAACATTCCAAAATATCAACCCACTTTATGCCTCCTCTCCTCTCTATTTCCCTTAGCTTCCCAATTCAAGCTCTTTGGAAACAAGGAAGTTAGTTAGGTTCCATTGCAAGCCCATTTCCACAATTTTACTTTCCCTCTCATTGATACTTTGCTAATTAACTCTCATGTTGTTACTAAATAAGCTTATCCTTTTCCTTTTTTTCGAGACATAATCCCCAATTTAAAGAGTTCCATACAAATGTGACATAGAAAAAAAAATCCAAGAAAGAAAAAGGAGTTCATGAGAGTCAATTAAATTTGGCTATATCAATTTTGCAAATTGTAATGGGACCTCTTCATATGTATATCTTTATGCATATATTTTGGTGAATTGGCCAACTTGTAATGACCAAATGAGCTTGCCAAGTTCCCATATATTGTTAAATCCTCACCTTATAAATCTTGAATGAAACACAAGGTTCATGTGTGATATGTATCTAATTTTGTCTATTATCATCTTATTGGTACCTTATGGCCCTTTTTGATGATCATTGGAATCTTGATATGTCACCTATAGGAGAATAAATATATTAAGTGGCAGAAATAGATTTACAGATTATATAGTTATCAAGTGATTAGAGGTAAAGTTGAGTTGATAGTTTCAAAGACTATTAATGTAGTTCTTTACTATTTGATTAGATTTCTATGATAATAATAATGAAATTCAAATTTATTATTTGTCTTAAGGGATTGGAAATGGTGCCAGCCAACTTTCATGATATGGTCCACAACCCTTTCTCAAATGTGGCATTGAAAGACAATGGTAAGACAAGAAGGGGCCACTGAAGGTACTCATGAATAGAGGAACCAAATTCCTAATCTCCAATACTCCTAAAACAGTTTTCCTTGCTCTTTATCCTTCTTTACATTTTAATGTTTCTTTTTTTCCTCTTATTTCCCAATAGAACAATTACACAAGAAGTTAAAAGTTGGAAGTTAAAAATTATACACACATACAAACACATGCACATATTTTTATATATGCATCATGTAAATAATATAAATATATGTAATATTTTTAATGTATTTGTAAATTTTTCATACAAATTAATATATAAAAAATATATATACTAAACAATAATTTTTTTGTCACTCATAAATTAACAAGTCAACATACAGCTAAAGCTTAATAAAAAAATAAACATTTATATGAAAATAAAAAAATAAATCCTTTTTATTCAAACTAATATATAAAATATAAATAATAAATAATATGTTTTTACCTATTATACTATATGATAAATAAAAAATTATTTTTTAAAATTCACTTATAATTGAAGTAGAGTGATAGGAGAAGAATTAGTATAAAAATAAAAAATATATACTTTTAAAATAAATTAATATATAAAAAATTTAAAATAAATAAAATAAAAATAAGTAACAAAAAAAAGAATTAATTCTTAAATAATAACTTGTCAAATCTTAGATTATCACAAAGCTTGCCCAAAAACAATCTAAATGTAACATGATTCAAAAGTAATTTGACTCTAAATAATTCCACTCAATGACCTATGTCAACACATTTATTGATGATACTTATTTATATATATTTATTTTTCATAAGAAAGGGTAACACTCACAAATTTGTTAAGGAGGATTGCACTAGGTTGCCATATAGTTGGTTGTGCCACTATATTGAATTTATGGAAGAGCAAACTCTATGTTATCTAGTAAGAGTCACCAACCACTCATATGACTATATTAGAACAAATATACTTTAAATTCCATCGAATACTTTGATAAGGACTCAAACTCATGACTTTTACATAGGATGATTGATCCCTTTATTACTAAAAACTCATAATGGTAAAAACCACCTTGATAAGGACTTAAACTCAGGGCTTATGTGAATAGCAGCAAAAATACAAAATTAAAAACACAAAGAATTTTGGTAGAAAACCCAAAATTGGGAAAAAAAAACTATGGGTAGAGAATAGTCTAGAGAATGAAAAAAAAATCACCAAAATAAATAGTGGGGAATTCAATCAAAGGAAGGATAGAAGCATAAATGAGAGGAACCAAGAACTTGAATGGGGCATCTTTGTTTTGCTTCCTAACGGGTGACTCTCTTCAACAAAAATTTTGAAGCAAAAACATGCATGTAATATGACACACCCTAGGTTGGTTCTCATGGGCCATCATCTCATTAGTACATTTTTTTCCTTTTACATTTTTCTTCTCTCTCTTTTTTTTTTCCCAATGTTGTAGTGTTTTGTTGGTTTAATCCAATGAAATTTGTTTTAATTGTAAACTTTGTAAGAGACATTGAAATTTGTAATTATGATTATGAATGATTTGTAATGTGATGCTTGTGTTATAGATGTTGACATGTTTAATTGTATAACTATAACTTATGCCCACCTTATTAAAAATATTAATTGTGCATATATTCAGTTAATATGAAAGTTTAGAAAGACAATATAATATCCAATTTCATTTTATGATATCAATTAGTGATTTTAATTTTATTTTATTTTAAGTATTTTTTATCATATTTTATTTTTATGTACTCAATTAATTAAAGATGCATTGACCTAACTAATAGTAGCTTAGCCATTAATGTCAAGTTCATTATTGCATTGGCTTTGCTATATTTAGTGTTGTCTAGTTTAATTGTTGCCACTCTTATGAATGGTAATGGATGGTGAAGATGACAAGACAAATAATTTAATATTTTAAGTTTTTCGTAATTTGATGACTAAGATTTGGAATGATTATACATTAAAACATAGCATATGTCTCAACTAATGCTAATTTCAATCATATTTCTAGTTCAAACATTTTTGGCCAAGATACAAATGATCCTAATGATGTACCGTAGTCAATGACAATTCAAGATGCCTCTAAAATTCTTAGGATCCTAGGTAATTCCTAGCCTTTTTCATGTATGAAGAAAGAATATGCTTACTTGTGTTCAAATAATTAAGAGCTCATACATTTTTGAAAAAGTTCTTTTTCTTTTGAAGGGTATATGATTTATGAAAAAAATGGACAAAGAGAGAAAATATGCTTATGTTTAGTAAGCCACAAAAAGGAAAATATTTTTGTTTTTATCAAGTTTAATTTTATTTTTTTTAAATCCTAGACAATAAACAAAATGGTTTATATGTGTTAAAAGTTTTGGTTTCATGCTCTTACAAAGATAGTTAGCATAGTTTTCCATAATAAAATAATTCATTTAGAAAATGGTTTTAGATGGAAGCATTATTCTCAATGCAAAATTTAAAATACAATCCAATTTTCTCCTAAATTACTCATGGTAACATTATGTAGGACTCATAAAAATGAAAGTAAGTCACAAAAGAGATGCAAACAGACTTCTTAACCATTTTGCATTTTCACTTGCTCTCGATGTCATATAGATCTATTTTGCTGAACATGTTTACTAACAAAAAGCAACACTATTTATAGAATATAGGATGGAGAAATATCATCCTCTAAGAATTTGTCTATAGGACTATCCCAATAAGAAAAACAAATGTATTAAAAGGGAAAAAAATATTAAAAACACATTTCATTTTCTCATAATTAGCTATGACTACATTTCTACCATGTAAGATATGGGTTATAAGGTCTACTAGGTCCCTAACTTAATTTTCCAAACTAACTTCCTACATGCAAGACATAAAAACAAAGGTAAATCTTTGTAGAGCTACAAACTTTGAAGTAAAGTAGAACAAATGCTATAGAACCAACCAAAAAATTCCACATTTGTATTGACTAGAAGAAAGGATGATGTAGATGAATAACTCATAATAAATTGAGACTAACACAAAGAAATAATAACAATAAAGGATGTATCTTGAGTCAATTTTCTCTTCTAATTTCTATCATAACATTTCAAGTTGCCAAAAACGAAATAGCAAATGCTTGAAATTTGCTCCATTTTTTTTTTCTTGTTTGGACTTATGCCTAATTTCTTGTATAGATATGACAAGACACTTCATCTAGATGTTAACTTCAATCTCTTGCATTTGTTCAACTAGCCATGCATCTACATGGCAAGAAACACCAAACATAACTTTCTAATGGTCATGTGCTTAATAAATCATAAACACCAACTCAATTGGCAAAGAACCCAAAAGAGACAAAGGGAACTAACTTAGTAGAAGATTATGGAGTGGTCTAAGATTTAAAATATTGAAACATGAGTATATAATCTATACAGTAACGACATGCAACAAATTCAAAAAATTTTCCAACTCTAGTGATGCTAGTTGCCAAAAATCATAACAAACAAAGCTTATATTTATTGCTACCAAGTAAGAATGATATAAAAGAGTGGATCCTCTAACTTAGTATCAACATAGCCCTAAAAATGTTACATATTGAGGCATACAAATACACAATTATCTGACTCTGTACTTACTTATATGTTCTTCGAGTAAAATGCTCATGTCTTTGAAATTGATTAGACAATCAAAAAAGCTTTGGTAGTTCCCTTGAATTCTCTCTCTATACTAGCTTGAGTAAAGTAGTAAGTACCAATTTTAGCAAGTTAAGGCTCAAAAAAAAGGGTAGTACAAGTTTAATCAATTAATGGGAATTCTCCAAAATTCAACCCCAAAATCCCTCCTCTTCAATTTACTCCATTAATAGAAATTCCTTGACAATAATTTCATCCTTTTTAACTCAACAATCACAAGAATTATGCTAAAAACAACACCATTTTGCACTTAGGAAAGGATATTCTCAAATTACTTGTAGGCATGGGCATTGTGTCCATAACATTTACTTTAGTTGCAACTACTAACCACTCACACATGCTTATCCTTCCAATAGAAAATATGATTTTATGATCTGAATTGATTTTCATACATCCTCAATAAAAAAGTAAATTGATACTCTGATAACCCAAGAAAAGTCTAAACCAAAACTAAGGCACCTAAAACAGCTAATATGATTGCTCAACCATTGACAATATGGTCAAAAAATTTAATGAAAAGAATCAAAATTAGAAATTGCATTCTAATTATAAGAATCAAAAATGGCCTAGTGAGAATCAAACTAAAACATTACAACAACTTACAAAAATTTATCATTGGATAATTAAAATTTAATTGCCATGTATTGAATCATTCATCAAATGAAAGATAAAAAAAATAATCAAAAAAATTTTTGGGAGAGTTTACTTAAAGGAAGAACAAAGCATAAATGATAGGAATTAAGAACTTAAATGGAGGACCTTTGTTTTGCTTCCTAATTGGCGCCTCACTTTAACAAAATTTAGGCATAAACATTAATTGTAATCAATAATATATCATCAATCAACAAAGATTCCAAAATAGAAACATGTAAGAAATATGACATAGACCAACAACATATATTTTACAAAAATTCATTGATTGGAGGCATAGTGATCAGACGATGAGGTCATAACTGGATGTCAATTTGGAAAGCATTTGTTCTTTGTCCAAATCTAAAGGGCCCATTTGCCATTCAAGTTGGATTTTGACTTTAAATAGAGCAATGCAAGATGGAACTATTATAGTTAATCTAAATAAAAAGCTAGCTAAATTAAATTATGCCTAATTTTAATTTTAATAGTTATTTTATTTTTTCAAAAATAAAATTAATGGAAAATGTGATTAGTGCATCTATTTATGGACCATTCTTTTTGTTAGGAAAATTAGACTATCAAAAATATTAGGTTATTTAATTTTCCTTGAATTTAAAAATAATAACATTTTTTTTAATTATCTTAAGTTTATTAGTTATTCAACCCACTTGTTAATTGTTTGTATTCTCAAAATCCTTCAATGATTTGATTTCAATATTAGTTAATATATTTAAATTTTAATGGTGATTATGATAAGTGCTTGATGACAAGAATTCAACTACAAGCTATCAACCCTAGAAGAAGAACAAATGAAAAAAAAAAAGAACTTTGTTATAAAATATAAGCCATAATTATACTTTTTATCCTAGAATATTAGAAATTATAAAAAATATACTAATATGAAACTTTTCATCTTTTGTTGGAGTTTTCAAATTAAAAGCAAAGAATTATGATAGGTTATGCCTCTTATGATTTGAACTTAGGATGGGTCTGTGGTGTCAAAGGACACAACCACTAGTCCAATTACCCTCAAATGATTATTCATTGTGTTTGTTGAGCAATAAATGTGACTTTAATAAATATCTAAAAATAGTGTTTGATGGGTTTTAAGCCTAATAGCTATAAGTTGTAACTAAAAGTTGTAACCATTTGACTAAATGATTATTACATGTTAGTTATCAATTAACTGCTTTATATATTGTTTCATAATAAATGATAGAAAATGAAGAGAAGTTATATCCTTAGCATTCGAACTCATGACCTTCCAATGAATGGTCAAGATTTTAACTACCAAACCAAAGGTGTCTATTGAAAAATGGTCTCCACCATGTCTATAAATACCAAGGGCCTACCATTTGTTCAAGAGATCAAAAACTTTTTCTTTCTTCTCTTGGTTCCTCCATTAGTATATCAAAGATTTTTTTGTCTATAACATTTTTGTAGAAATATTATAAATATTCTAGAGAGCAATTCTAAAAATACAATAACTTCTCAAAGGCTTGATTTTAGTAATGTAACCTACAATCAAATGTACTTCATTTTATCTTGTGAGGGAATTTGCATAAACCTCTATTGCAAATTAGTGAGGGTGAGTTTTCCCTTAAGGAGAGTGGCATTAGATACTTGACTTTCAAATTTTAATATAATCAAGAGTTTGTATCAGCAATCTTAAGGTGAAATTTTCTTGACTATGGCTAAAACATTAAAAGAATTAGCTTTAAACTTTGTAAAATTAAAGAGGTTTGATGGAGGAAACTTCATATGATGGTGTTACTATAAGTGGCTTATGTTATGAACATTGCAAGACTAGAAAAGTCCAAAAATGAAACTATTGCTAATACCAGGAAGAGACAAAAATGAGCAATCAATATGAGATATGTAAGGGACACATCCTAAATATTGTGAGTGATTCATTATTTGATGTCTACTATAATTTTCAAATTGCAAAGGAACTCTAGGAGAAATTATAGATGAAATATATGTAAGAGGATGCAACAAGTAAAAAATTTCTTGTCCCTAAATTCAATTAATAATAAAATGACTAATGGTAGACAATAATAGAGCAATTTGCTAAGATCGAAAGAATACTTAATCACTTTTCACAACACATCATGTCTATGGATGAAACCATTATTGTGAGTTCAATAACAAACAAGTTGCCTCTTTTATGGAAAGATTTCAAGAGAAGCCTGAAGCATAAAAGAGATAATATTTCTCTTGAAAAGCTTGTTAACCATCTTTGTGTAGAAGAAGATAATATTTCCACATAAAAAGAAAACAAAGAGTCAGGCTCTCATATTTCAAAAGTTCACGTAGTCGAGGAAGGACAATCAAGTAAGTCCTCCCATAAAAGGAAGAATCAATCTAATGATGACAAAAAACAACATAAAAGGCAAAAGATAAATGAAAATTTTCATTTTTGCCTAAAGAAAGGACACTACAAATTTGAGCATTATCTATTTAAAATGCAAAAGGAAAAGTAGGCCTTTTTTGGAGCAACAAATGAGAAGATGGTTGCTATGATCATATAGATCTATTTGATAGAAGATGACACTAAATGATGGATTGATTATGGGGCTACTCAACATGTTTATAAGAATCAAAGTCTCTTTAGAGGATTGAAACCAACAATTGATGGTACCATTGTGTACATGGAAAATTTTACTATAGTTCCTATTATGGGAGTTGGGGAAGTAGAATTATAATTCACTTTTAGGAGAGTCATTACTCTTACTAATGTTTTTTATATTCTAGAAGTTCAGAAAAATTTGGTTTTAGGTAGTCTTTTGTACAAATATGGGTTTAAACTTGTATTTAAGGCTAATAACTTCATCCTCTTCAAAGGAGGTGTGTTTATTGGAAAGGATTACCTTTATGATGGGATGTTCAAACTCAATATTGTTGTTAATAATAATGCTAATGTTTTATTTATACGATTGAGCATGTTTCTTAATGGTATAATAGATTACAACATATAAATTTTAAAAGATTATATTATGGTTACATTGGAATTATTGCCACATTTTGATGCATCTAAAGATAAATGCACACCTTGTATGTTAACAAAAATAACCAGAAGTGCATTTATAAGTATTCAAATATCTTTAAGTATGTTAGAATTAATTCATAGTGAAATGTGATTTGTATAACACACAAACACTTGGAGGAAAAAGATACTTTGTGACTTTTATTAATGATTACTCTAGATATTGTCGTGTTTACATGTTGCATACTTAAAATGAAGTTCTTGAAAGATTCAAAGTCAATAAATCTGAAGTTGAATTATAATGTGAATTGTTATTAAATACTTATGAACTAATAAAGGAGAAGAATATTATGACACTACATTCTTGGAGTCCTTGGGAATCATTTATCAAACAACTACTCCCTACACACCACAACAAAATGGTGTTGCTTAAGGCAAAAATCAAACATTGATGGAAATGGTTAATGCCATGTTGTCAACTTTTAGCTTAAGCCATAGATTTTGGGGAGAAACATTAATTATAGCATGACACATTTTGAATAAAGTTCCAACAATAAGGAACAAAACAACCCCATATGAATTATAAAATAGAAGGAAGCCAAACCTTAATTACTTAAGAGTTTGGGGTTGTAGAGTAACTGTTACAATTCTTAAACCCAAAAAAAAAAAATGTTGGGTGAAAGAGCAGTTGAGTGTATCTTCGTAGGATATGCTCACAATAGCAAGGCATATTGATTCATGGTCATAAAGCCTCATAATTCTATATTTTCAACACACTCATAGAATTAAGGGATGCTATTTTTGATGAACATAGGTTCATTTCTATTCCTAAAATTTCATAATAAAAGCAAGTTCTTGCTAAGGGAAATGATGTGTTGGCAAAAGGAAATGAAAATGATGATGTTAGTGAACAACATAAGAGCAAAAGAGCAAAGAAAGCAAAGATTTTCAATACCAATTAGTTTTTATTCCTAGCAAAAGGAACAAGGGAATCAGTGAGTAATCGAATTTTATATTGTTTTAATATTGAAGATGAACCTAAGACATTTAGTGAAGTGATGAAATTACAAGATGCCATGTTTTGGAAGGAAACAATAAATGATGAAATGGACTCCATCATGGGTAATAACACCTAGAAATTAGTAGACCTCCCACTTGGTTCAAAGTCAATTGGTTGTAAATGGATTTTCATAAAGAAAATGAAGGTCAATGGAACCATTGACAAGTTTAAAGCTACAAAGTTACAAGAGGCTTTACATAAAATTAAGGTGTTGATTATTTTGATACATATTCACCAGTGGCTAAAATTGCCACAATTAGGCTACTCATTACACTTGCCTTGATTCATAATCAAGTAATTCATCAAATGGATGTGAAAACATTCATTAATGGTAAATTAGAAGAAGAAGTGTCTATGGAGCAACTTGAGGAATTCTTTGTACTTGGTCAAGTGGAAAAGGTTTGTTGACCAATTCAACGCATTAGTCAAATTTATTATTAAGGCAGCCTGAGGGCTTGTAGTTAGTGGTATGACCCTAGTCATCTCCCAATGAACCAATGTATTTTTTAGACTATATGATATAAAACTAACTCTAATAATTCTTGAACCTTGATAACCTATCCTTAATTCCTAAGGATATTGGAATGTATGCCTAGTTGGTTAGCCCTAGTCCTAGTCAAGATCTCGCACTAGACAACACTACACTCCCTAAAATCTCTTGATGATCAGCCAGATTCAACTAACTATGACTCACAAAAAACCTACTATCATGTAATTATTGTGCAATCTAACTAGCCTAAGCACTAGAATTCACTAACCTAAGTAGCAAATCTACCTGTTAATCTCATCCTAAACATGACTCAAGTTACCAATTGGTAGCTCTCAAGACACTCCTCAACTCACCCAAAACCAATTGGTATTATCACCTAAGGTATTCTATTAAGTGACCAATTGAGAATAAGGCTAGAATGAGAAAATCAGAATGCATTAATTCAATGATAAAACAGATCTCTAGGTACATGAGTTCAAGAACACTAGAGTTAAAATGATTTACGTAGTTATAAAACAAAGGAAAAGAGAAATGCAAAATGAGAAGAATGAGGCTATTTTCGTCTGTCCCCTTGTTTCAGCCCATGACCATCCTTTTTATATGTCCATTCACCACCTATTCCTCTTCCATTCATTTGAAATCTCTCTTGGCCATTCATGATCCCAAGGTTGCAGCATGTCATGAGGTTATTCTCACCCTCCCAATGCAGTCCATGCTTGCCTCTTACCAATGCTTGTACTTAATGCTCCTTTGACCAGTTCTTGCTTGCCTTGAAACTCTTCCAACCCTATAAAATGGGTTAGGCCTCAACTTGGAAAATAATTCCAAGTGGTTTGGACATGATTCCAGGCCCTGAATTCGGATGATGGAGTATCATGGCCCCAAACATACAAATCAGCCCAATTTCCTGCTCCATGGAGCCTTGCTGAACTTCACTCATGCATAACTTCATTGTGATGGCCTTATCTTCTCTGTTGTCTTTAAAAGAGTTGTAGCTCTTCGAGTTAGCTTTCTAATGACCCAAATTCCTCAGCTAAACTACTTTCTGTTAATGAGATATGGCCGAAAAACTAAGCAGTGCGCAGCTGATCTGCTCTTTCCAATGCCCCTCTTGTGATTAGAGTTCAATATTTCACCTTGTCCAATTGGTTCGGAATTTGCATGTGGTTTCTTTATAGAAATCATAGATCAGCCTCTTAGCTATCCATATACATTGGTTTCATTGAAAGAAACCTCCTACAACCCAAGAAATAGCCAAAGTATGTAAACTTCACAATAACCAAATTTAACTAGACTTTCTAACAATTAGGCATATGGACAACTAAGTGAGAAACCAGTCAAATTACATCATCTAGACTATCAAACATGCTTAAGATATTAAGTATGAGGCAAATATTATGCAAAATGTGATTGTTATCATCTGTCAATTGGTTAAGTCCTTGTATGGACTAAAATAAGCACTTAAGCAATGACACCAAAAATTTGATTAGGTGATACTTGCCAATGAATTTGAGAGTAATGAATTAGATAAATGAGTCTATAGTAAGTTCAATGAAGGAAAAGGTGCAATTATCTATTTTTATGCAAATGACTTGTTAATCAATAGGACTAACTTAAAAGAATTGAAGTTACCAAAATATTTTTGTCTAGCAATTTTAGTATGGAAGACATGGGTGAGGCAAATGTCATCCTTGGAATCTTGATCTTGTGAGATCAAAAGAGCATAATGCTTTCTCAATAGCATTAATTTGACAAGGTTCTCAATAAATTTAATTAGATAGATTGCATGCTAGCCTCTACCCCATTTGATCCTAACATGAGTTGTACCAAGAATGTTAAAAGTTCAGTATTGCAACTAGAATATGCCAAGGTGATAGGATGTCTAATGTACATAATGACATGTACAAGGCTAGACATAGCCTATGCAATTGGAAAAATGAGTAGGTATACAAGCAATCCAAGTGACATGGATTGACATGTAGAAAATAGAATCCTAAAGTACCTAAAAAAAACAAAAAATTATGGCATAAGTCATACTAGTTATCCTTCTGTTATAAAAGGATATTCAAATGCTAGTTGGATCATTGATACAGAGGATCATACTTCTACCCATAGATGGAATTTTATGTTTAATGGGGATGCAATTTCTTGTGGTTACAACAAACAAACTTGCATAATAGATTCCAATATGGCTACAGAATTTGTAGCATTAGCCTTGATAAGTAAAAAAGCAAAATAGTTAAGGAATTTGCTTTATGAGATTCCTTTGTGATAAAAACTAATAACACCCATTTATTTATGTTATGATAGTATTACAACTTTGGCAAGAATGTATAGTCAAGTATATAATGATAAGTTTAAACACATTAGGCTTAGACACAGTTATGTGAGAGAATTGATCACGAATGGAGTGATCACAATTGATTTTGTAAGATTAAGTAAAAACATGGCTAATCCTTTAACAAAGGATTAACACAAGACATGTTGAATAAGACATTAAGAGAGATGGGTCTCAAGCCCATAAATACAAATCATCCATGATGGAAACTTAACTCAATGCTTGATACAATGTCAATGAGTCAAAGTATATCATCAGTGGGATTAAAGCACTATAATTAACCTTTATTTCCATCCGAAGGTTATATAGTGCATAGTTCCCCTAGTAAAATTGGGAGGATGAGTGTTTAACACTCTTAACAGACTTAAAATGGTGTCTTATGGTAAGGGCCCTAGTCTACCTATATGAATGTGGAGTATTTAAGTCATCCAATTAAGTTATAAGGCTTGACTTTAAAGCATCTTGAAATGGATATGAACATAATGACCTTTTAATGTGTCAATTTTCTAAAAGAGAAATGTAATGTTGTGCTATCATGTGTGTGAATTGTTTCTACAACTTATCAATAATAATAGTCGATTCAAAGCTTGTCTACCACATTGTTTAGATCTATTATAATGCACATTTCACTGTGTAAAGATTTCATTTATAACACACCTTTATTTATGAACATGACTATAGAATTGTTGAGGATCCTTTCTATTTTCTAATATTTTGAAAATGGTGGGGGATTATTAGAGTTTTTTAAAGTAAAAAAAAAAAAAGAAATGCAATAGGTTGTGTCTCCTATGGTTTTAACCTAGAAAGGATGTGTTGTGCCAAAGGACACAACCACTAGTCCAATTACCCTCAAACAACTATTTATTGTGTCCACTAAGTAATAAATGTGACTTTAATAAATAACTAAAAATAGTATCTAATGGGTTTTGAACCCAAGAACAATGACTTGTAACTAAAGTTTATGACCACTAAAATAAAACAAAAACAACAAAGGATGTATCTTGAGTCAATTTTCTCTTCCAATTTCTTTTACAACATTTCTAGAAACCAAAAAGGAAATTAGTAAATGCTTGAAATTTGCTCCATTATTTTGTTTTCTTTTAGACTTATGCTTGACTTCATGTACAAATATGACAAGACCCTTAGTCTACATGTTAACTTCAATCTCTTACATTTGTGCAACTAACCATGCATTTACATGGCAAGAAATACCAAACACAACTTTCTAATGGTCATGTGCTTCATAAATCATAAACACCAACTCAATGGGGCAAAGAACCCAAAACAGACAATGGAAACTAACATAGGAGAAGATTACAAAGTGGAATAAAGTTTTTAATATTAAAACATGAGAATATAATCTATATAGCAACGACATGCAACAAATTCAAAAAAAATTTCTTGCTCCAATGATGCTAATTACCAGAAAGCATAACAAACAAATATTATATTTATTGGCACCATGTAAGAACAATATAAAAGAGTGGATCCTTTAGCTCAATATCAATATAGTACTAAAAATGTTTTAGATTCAAGCACACAAGTACACTATTATCTCAGTGTCAGAGTCAAACATCTTGCCGACTTATATGCTCTTCCTATAAATTGTCCACATTTTTGAAATTGATTAGAAAACCAAAAAGGTTTTGATAGTTCCATTGAATTCTCTCTCTATACTAGCTTAAGTAAAGTAGCAAGTACCAATTTTAGTAAGTTAGGGCTCAAACTAAAAGGTATTACAAGTTTAATCAGTTAATGGGAATTCTCCAAAATTTAGCCCCAAATCCCTCCTTTTCATTTTACCCTATTAATACAAATTCCTTTACATTAATTCCATCTTTTTAACTTAGGAATCGTAATAATTATGCTAAAAACAACACCATTTTGACATAGGAAAGCATATTCTCAAACTACTTGTAGGCATGGGCATTATGTCTATAATATTTACTTTAGTTGCAACTGTTAACCATTCATATGTGCTTATCCTTCCAAACAAAAACATGAATTTATGTTCCAAGCTCATTTTTATACATCTCTAATAGAAAAGCAAATTAATACTCTAATAGCCCAAGAAAAGTCTAAACCAAAACTACAGCACCTAAAGCAACTAATATGATTGTTTAACCATTGACAATATGGTCAAAAAATTTAGTGAAAATAATCAAAATTAGAAATCACATTTTAATAATAACTAAATAAATCAAAAAAATAGCATAACAAGTAGTAAGTTTATTAAAGGATACACCAAGCAAAAGCCATGAGCAAATGTGCTAGCCAATAAACTGTAAACGTTTAAGCTTATGGCACAGTGAAAGTGGAACTAAAACATTATAACCACTTACAAAACTTTATCATTGGATAGTCAAAATTCAATTCCCATGTAGTGAATCATCCATAAAATGAAAGATTAAGAAAAAAAGAATTATAAAAATTTGTGGGAGAGCTTACTTAGAGGAAGAATAGGAGCATAAAAGAGAGGAATTAAGAACTTGATTAGAGGACCTTTGTTTTACTTCCTAACCAGTGTCTCTCTTCAACAAAATTTAGTCATAGACATGAATTCTAATTAATAACACATCAATTAACAAAAATTTTAAAACAAAAACATGCATGTAATATGACACAAACCCATAACAGATATTTGACAAAAACTTACCAATTAAAGGCATAGCAATCAGATGACAAGTCCATAACTAGATGTTGATTTGAAAAGTGTCTATTCTTTGTCCAAATCTAAAGGGCTTATTTCATTTAAGTTGGATTTTGACTTTTACTAGAACAATATGGGATGGAATTATTATAGTTAATCTAAATAGAAGACCAAATAATTTAAAGTATAATTAATTTTAATTTTAATAGTTATTTTATTTTTTGAAAATTAAAATTAATAAAAAAATGTGATTAGTAAATGTATTTCATGGGATCATTCCATTTGTTGGGAAAATTAGACTATCAAAAATATCATGTTATTTAATTTTTCTCCAAATTTGAAAATAATAACATTTTTTTATTATCATAAGTTCGTTAAATATTTAACACACTTGTTAGTTGTTTGTATTCTCTATAGCTTTCATTGATTTCATTTCAATGTGAGTTAATATATTTAAATTTTGATGGTGATTATGATAGATGCTCAATGATAGGAATTCAACTACACACTATCAACCCCAAAAGGAGAACAAATCAAAAGAAAGCTCTAGTATAAAATATACAACATAAATATACTCTATATATGAGATTATTAGAAATTATAAAAAAATGCACTAACATTATTAGTTGACTTGGAAAAAAATCATGGAATGATACTCTTATATGTAATATAACATCAAAAACCTCATCTTCATCATGCAACTCTAATATCCCTCTCTTCCTCTCACCGAAAACCTTATCTTAATTCACTCTAGGATGCTTTATGAAGGAAAAGGCCAAGTAGCTTTACATGTTGAATGTTGACATGTCATTTCACAATGCCATGTATCACTTCTTGATCACCAACCACCTTGCCTCCAAGTTTAAGCCCTACTTGTATTGGTAGCTCTTTGGCCACTCCTCAAGTTAGTTCTCACAAGCCATAATCTTATAAGTAAATTTCATTTACCTTTTTTTTTTTTAAATCTTTCAAATGTTGTAATATAATTTAGTTCTTGTCTTCTTGGGGTTCCATTGACATGTTTGATTAGTCCAATCTAGTTGTATTTCTTTTAGTTGTATACTTTTGTAAGAAACATTGGAGTTTGTAATTATCATTATAATATTGATTATCATCATTGCTAAGCTTAGAAAATAAATTAGTAATAACACAAAAATATGATTATGAAAGATTTCTGTGACAAAAATAGTGGTTGATGCTTGTGTTGCAAATGCTGACGTGTCTAATTATTTAAATATAACTTTGCTCACCTTATTAATAATATTGATTGTATATAAATTTGGTTATTACTAAAGTTTAAAAAGATAATATAATACTCAATTTTACTTCGATTAGTGATTTTTTAATTTTGTTTCATGTATTAAATTCATAGTTTATTTTTATCTACTCAATTAATTAAAAGTGCATTGATCAAATGTATAACAAAATAGAAGTTAATGTCATGTTTATTATTACATTGGAGGCAATAAGTGTACATCAGTCATCAAAGGAGTTCTGATCAAGAAATCAAGAAGCTCCTTTGGAGATTACATCCAAAAGGAAAAAAAAAGTTTGAAAACCACATACATGTCTTCATCCACCAATAGGAAGCTCAGATTGAAATATCACACCTTTGGAAGTAATTGATCCTAGTATAGTCATATCCTATCTAGCACTCTTTGATGACATAAGTATCTCAAAAAAAAATACATAGATCTATTATTGCTGACCCATAAGAAAGTGATTGTCCACATTTTTTACTTGTATACTTTTATTAGGCTAGCTTTTTGGTTCCCATAAACTATGCAAATTGGAATGGGCATATTGTCTTTTAAAATGTTGGCTTTGTTAAATTTATAAGTGTACATGCATCAATATATCACACCAAATTTTTGTGATTAACTTAGTGTACAATCAAAATTTTTCCTTTTTATTAGCTATCTGAGAAACATTTGGAGACCCAAAAAAAATGCTTAAAGGAAAAAGAAATAAAAGTTTAGGAACAATAGAAGGGTTACAATTGAGATAATTATAGGATTGATATTTTGAAAGTTTTGAATTAATAATTACATGCATTGCATAGGATACGCATTGTAATTAGCATTAGTTATTGGGATTTCTTCAAAATTCAACCCTAAATCCCCTCTTCCTCTTACCCCATTAATATAAATTCCTTTACAATTATTCCATTCTTTTCAACTTAGCAATCATGAGAATCATGCTAAAAACAACATCATTTTGCACATATAAAAGCATGTCTATAACAATTACTTCATTTGCAACTACTAACCATTTACACATTTATCCTTCCAATTAAAAACATGATTTTTTGATCCAAACTAATTTGCATACATTTCTAACAAAAAACAAATTGATACCCCCCATAACCCAAGAAAAGTTTAAACCAAAACTAAGGCACTTGGAACAACTATTATGATTGCTCTAACAATTGACAATATGGTAAAAATAAATTTAATGAAAAGTATTAGAATCAAGAATCACATTGTAAAAATAAATCAATAAATCAATAAAATAGTAGAACAAGTAGCAAGTTTGAAAAAGGATACACCAAGTAAAAGCTACGAGCAAATAAGCCAACCAACATAGTTGTAAACAATCGATCCCTCCAAACAAGTCTATGACATAGTGAGAATTGAATTAAAACACTATAATCACCCATAAAAGCCAAACATTGGACAATCAAAATTCAAAGCACATATAGTGAATAGGCCAGCAAACAAAAGAAAAAAATGGTGGGGAATTTAGTTAGAGGAAGAATAGGAACATAAATGAGAGGAACCTAGGACTTGAACGGGGCACCTTTGTTTTGCTTCCTAATGAGTGACTCTCTTTAACAAAATTCAAACACAAACATTAATTTTAATCAACAATAGATAAATTAGCAAAGATTTCAAAGTAGAAACATGCATGTAATACAACACTCCTTAGGTCGATTCTCACGAGCCATTGTCTCATTAGTACATTTTTTTCCTTATTCATTTTCCTTTCTTTTATTTTTTCAATGTTGTAATATAATTTAGTTATTTTGTTCATGGGCCTTCATTGAGATGTTTCATTGGTCCAATCCAATGATGTCTTTTTCAACTATAAACTTTGTAAGAAATGCCAAAATTTGTAATTATGATTATGAAAGATTTCTATGATAAAAATCATGAGTGATACTTGCGTTGCAGATGTTGACATGTTTAGTTGTTCAACTATAACTTATGCCTACCTTATTCTTAATATTTATTATGTATGTATCTCATTATTATGAAAATTTAGGTAGACAATATAATGCCTAATTTCATTTCATGATATCAATTAGTGACATTTCATTTTAATTTATTTTAAGTATTCTTTTATCATATGCTATTTTTATAATTTAATAAATTAATGATGCATTAACCTAACTAATAATAGATTAACCATTAATGTCAAGTTTGTTATTGAGATTGAGTAAGATGGTACTTGCAATCCCTATGACTTGCCAAATCTAGGGAAATTAGAGGTAAGAGAAAAAGTTTCGAGAAAAGTTGGAAATTTTCAAAAACAATAGACTTATGTATGTAAAAATAATAGCTAGCACAATAGCTATTATTCTCCTCCACCTCAAAATTAGGTGGGGCTGAACAATTGAATCCATGACATGGTGGGAGAGAGAAAGTTCCATTAGGAGAAGAGAAAGAGAGCTTATGAAAAATAAAAAGGTGAGAAGGTTCGCTACCTATTTATAATCACCAAAATTAGTATGTTGTGCTAGAAAAACTAGGGTTGTTGAGTTAGAAAAATTGTGAGTGTCATGCCAAAAAAATTAGGGGTAGAAAAGGGTTATTGCACATGCAACTCGAACATGTCTTGGGTAACATGAGAAAAATAATGAGGAGAAAATGGTTACTACACCTATTCATAAAAGGTCCATTTATAATCACAAAAACTATTTGTTTGTAGCAAGAAACGTGGAATTGTTGTGCTTGAAAGATTGGAAGGAGCACCAAACATGAAACATTTTGTTGTGCCAGCTAATGGGGATACAAAGCTTAGGACATAAGAATATAAGAAGGCAACTTATCACTTTATAATATTATAAATGTACTTAAATCTTATATTTAATAGTTTTTTACTTTTGTCCATCGATTAGTCTTAAATCATGATGGTGAAATAGTTTATAAGTTATAGCTTCACCTTTTCTAATTAAATTTGGATATTTGGATCAATATTAAATTTTGTTTCATTTAAATATGTGCAATATGTTTGTTGTTTGAATACTAAAGGTTCGACTTGGCTACTATATAAGCATACTTTAATTGATATTAGTGGGTAAATTGAACACATAAAATGTAACGGTGCCTAGATACCATCAATAGGTCAAAAAACATTAATACCGCAACACACTTCTCATCTTTTTTATACAAATAATGCAACATCTTTGATAACCAATCTAATGACTTTTTTTTTTTAGTTATAAACTTTGCAATCGACAACAAAATTTGTATTTATCATTGCAATATTTTATCTTATTAATTATCATTCTTAGCTAAACTTAAAAAATAAATCATTGTAACCTAATTTTTTTTCTCAAGATATTAAAGATTGTAATATTTGAGTTACTGATTTTATATATCAAAAAATATAATTTTTACGATTTTCACTATAAATTATATGAATTTTCTTATGAGAAAAATTAAAATAAATTTATAATTTATTTCTTTAATTTTTATTTATTATTCTGTTATATATATATATATATATATATATATATATTAAATGAGTATATACACATTTAATATGCACACCATATTGTATATCAATTATGTAAATAAATAATATATTTAATTTATACATTTTTTTTTTTACTTTAATTAATATACATGAATATATATATATATATATATATATATATATTGTTAATATTAAATTTAACTTATTTTATATATTGATTAACATATTTATTTTAAATTTTTATGATATTTTAAAGATTATACACACTTTTTTTTTGTATACACATCTTGGAAATAATATAAAATATATGTAATATGTATAATATATTTATAAATTTTTCAAACAAATTAATATATAGAAATACATATTAAATAATAATTCTTTTATCTATTATAAATTAACAAGTTAACATATAAACAAATCTTAATAATAAGATAAAAATTAGTATGAAATATAAAAAATTATATATTTTTTATTTAAACTAATATATAAAAATTAAATAATAAATAATAATTTTTTTACCTATTATACTATATGAAAAATAAAAAATTAGTGTTTTATAATTAAATGGTTAACTTATAATCGAAGTAAAGTGATGAGAAAAAAATTAGTATAAAAATAAAAAGATATATACTTTTAAAAAAATTAGTGTATATAAAATTAAAAATATAAAATAAAAATAACTAAGAATTAAAAATCAATTTATAAATAATAACTTGTCAACTGTCGGAATGACCTAAAGCCTACCCCAAAACAATATAAATGTAACATGATTCAAAAGTAATCCAACTCAAGATAATTTCACTCGATGACCTATGTTGACACATTTACTATTGATGCTTATTTATACATATAAACTTTCATAAGTAAGGGTAGCCTCACAAATCCATGAGGAAGGATTGCAATAGGTTGCCACAAAGTTGGTTGTGTTGCTACATTAAATTTACAAAAGAGTAAACTATATGTTACCTAGCAAGAGTCACCAAACACTTATACAACTATATAAGATCCAATATACATTTAATGCCATCAAATACTTTGATAAGGATTCAAACTCATGACTTTTGCATAGGATAAAGACTCAAACTCATGACTTTTGCAAATAGGAACAATAATACAAATTTTAAAAAATAAGGAATTTGGTAGAAAACCCAAAATCAAGAAAAAAAAAAACTAAGGGCAATGAATAGCCCAGAGAATGAAAGAAAAAAATAATCACCCAAAAAAAAAAGTGGGGAATTTAGTTAGAGGATGAACAAGAGTATAAAAGAGAGGAACCAAGAACTTAAATGGGGCACCTTGGTTTCACTTCCTAACAAGCAACTCTCTCCAACAAAATTCAAACACAAACATTAATTCTAATAAAAAATACATCAATCAATAAAGATTCAAAATAGAAACAAGTGTGTAATATGACACACCCTAAGTTGATTCTCACGAGCCATCGTCTCATCAGTACATTTTTTTTGCCTTTTCATTTTTCTTCTCTTTTTTTTTTCCAATGTTGTAATATAATTTAGTTATTTCCTTTTAGGGGCTTTACTAATGTGTTTCATTGGTACAGTCCAATGACATTTCTTTCAATTGTAAACTTTGTAAGAGAAGTTAAAATTTGTAATTATGATAATAAAAAATTTTCATAATAGAAATTATGGGTTATACTTGTGTTCTAGATATTAACATATTTAATTGTTTAACTATAACTTATGCCCACTATATTAATAATATTAATTGTGTATATATTTCATTATTATGGAAGTTTAGATAGACAACATAATACCTAGTTTCATTTTATGATATTAATTAGTGACATTTCATTTTATTGTATTTTAAGTATTTTTTATTATATTTATTTTTATGTATTCAATTAGTTAAAGATGCACTAACTAACTAATAGTAGTTTATTTGTTAATGTCAAGTTTGTTATTGCATTGGCTTTGTTGTATTTAGCTTCTATCCAATCCAATTGTTGCAACTCTTATGAGTAGTAGTGGATGATGAAGATGATAGGCCTAATAATTTAATATTTTGATAATTTTGTAATTGGATGACTAAGATTTTGAATGATTTTGAATCAAACTTAACATATGACTTAACTAATACTGATTGCAATTGTATTTCTAGTTCAAACTTTTTTGAGCAAGACAAAATGATCCTAATGATGTACTAGAGTCAATGACAATTTAAGATGCCTCTATAATTATTAGGACCTTAGGTAATTGCTAGCTTTTTTCACGTATGCATGAGAATATGTTTATTTGTGTTTAAATAATTAAAAGTTTAGACATTTTTGAAAAGGTTTTTTTTTCAATTCCTAAATGGTATAAGATTTATAGAAAAAAATGGACAAAGAGAGAATATGCTTATGTTAGGTAACCTAAAAAGAGTTTATTTTTGTTTTTATCTAGTTTAATTTTTTAAAGGAATTTTTTAAATCTAATTTGGATGCATAATTTTGGTTTCATGCTCTTATAAAGGTAGTTAGCTTAGTTTTCCATAACAAAATAATTGTTTCAGAAAACAATTTAGATGCAAGCATTATTCTTAAAGAAAATTTAGAATACAACCCAATCCAATTATCTCCTAAGCTACTCATGGTAACATCATGTATGACTCATAAAAATGAAAGTAAGTCATAAAAGAGATGCAAATGGACTTCTCAACCGTTTTGCATTTTCACTTAATCTCAATGTCATGTAGATTTATTCTACTAAACATGTTTGCTAAGGAAAAGCAACACTATTTGTAGAATATGGGATGGAGAAATATCATCCTCCAAGAGATTGTCTATAAGACTATCCCAATAAGAAAACAAATGTATTAAAAGAGGAGAAAATAATAAAACACATTTCATTTTCTTGTAATTGGCTTCCACTACATTTTTAGCATGTAAGATACAAGTTAGAGGGTCTACCAGGTCCCTCACTTAATTTTCCAAACCAACTTCCTCCATGCAAGACATAAAAATAAAGATAAAATCTTTATAGAGCTATAAACTTTGAAGTTAAGTAGAACAAATGTTGTAAAACCAAACAAAAAGTTCCCATGTCAATTTTATTTATGCATATATCTTGTTATTATGAAAGTTTAGGTAAACAATAAAATGTCCAATTTCATTTTATGATATCAATTAGTGATGTTTCATTTTATTTTATTTTAAGTATTTTTTTGTCATATTTTATTTTTATATATTTAATTAATTAATGATGCATTGACCTAACTAATAGTAGTTTAGCCACTAATGTCAATTAATTAAAATTTATGGAAAAATTGGACAAAAAGAGAAAATATGCTTATGTTGGGTAACCCAAAAGAAAAAGAAATTATTTTTGTTTATATCTAGTTTAATTATATATTTTTTTAAAATCCTAGATAATAAACAAAATGGTTTGGATGCATTAAAAGTTTTGGTTTCATGTTCTTGGAAAGTTAGTTAGCTTAGTTTTCCATAATAGAATAAATCCTTTAGACAAAGGTTTTAGTTGCAAGCATTATTCTAAAACCAAATTTTAAATTACAATCCAATCTAATTTTCACCTATGCTACTTATGGTAACATCATGTGTGACTCATAAAAATGAAAGTAAGTCACATAAGAGATGCAAATAGACTTCTCAACCATTTTGAATTTTTGCGTACTCTCGATGCCATATAGATCTATTCTACTGAACATGTTAGTTAAGGAAAAGCAACACTATTTGTAGAATTCAGGATGAAGAATTATCTTCCTCTAAGCAATTGCCTATAAGACCATCCTATTAAGAAAAACAAATGTTTTAAAAGGCAAAAAAATAATAAAAATACATTTCATTTTCTCATAATTGGCTGCAAGTACATTTTTGCCATGTAAGATATGGGTTAGAAGGTCTACCAAGTCCCTTGCTTAATTTTCTAATCTTACTTCCTTCATGCAAGACATGGAAACAAGGTAAAATCTTTGCAAAGCTGTAAACATTGAAGTTGAGTAGAATGAGCGCTATCAAACCAACCAAAACGTTCCCACGTCTATAGTCATTGGAAAAAGGGATGATGGAGATGAATAACTAATAACTAATAACTAAATTAAGATTACTAAGAAACAAAAAAATCCCTAGAGAAATTGATACTCAAATAGCCCAAGAAATGTCTAAATCAAAAATAAGGCAATTGTTATGATTGCTCAACCATTGACAATATGGTCAAAAAAAATTTTGCAAAATGAATTAGAATAAAAAATGCATTTTATTAATAACTAAATAAATCAATCAACAAAATAGCAAAATAATAAGCAAGTTTGAAAAAGGATACACCAAGTAAAAGCCATGAGTATATATGCTAGCCAACATAATCGTAAACATTTAGGCTTGTGGCATATTAAGAGTTAAGCTAAAACATTACAACCACCTAAAAAAAATTATTAGTGGATAGTCAAAATTCAATTCCTATGCAGTAAATCATCTAGAAAATGAAATATAAAAAAATTGGAATCATAAAAACTTGTGGGATAGTTTACTTAGTGAAAGAATATGAGCATAAAGGAGAGGAACTAAGAACTTGAATAGAGGACCTTTGTTTTGCCTCCTAACTAGTGCCTCTCTTCATCAACTTTCAAACATAGACATTAATTTTAATCAATAATTTATCAATCAATAAAGATTCTAAAATAAAAACATGTATGTAATTTGACATGGGCCCACTATAAATATTTAATGAAAACTCATTGATTGGAGGCATAACATTCGGATGATGATGCCAAAACTAGGTATTGATTTGGAAAGTGCTTGTTCTTTGTCCAAACCTAAAGGGCCCATTTGCCATTCAAGATGGAATTTGACTTTTAACAAAACAATGTGAGATGGAATTATTACAATTAATCTAAATAGCAAGTGAGCTAATTTAAAGTATAGATAATTTTAATTTGAATAGTTATTTTATTTTTTCAAAATAAAATTAATTGATAATGTGATTAGTACATGTGTTTGTTAGGACTATTCCTTTTGTTGGGAAAATTAAACTATAAAAAAATGTAAGGTTATTTAATTTTCTTCCAAATTTGAAAAAACTAATTTTTTTTTATCATTATCATAACTTTGTTAGTTATTCAACTCACTTGTTAATTGATTGTATTCTCTATATCTTTCATTGATTTGATTTCAATATTAGTTAATATATTTAAATTTTGATGGTGATTATAATAGATGCTTGATGATAGGAATTGAACTACAGGCTATCAACCTCATAATGAGAACAAATGAAATGAAAACTCTAGTATAAAATATAAAGCATAAGTATACTTTATATCTGAGATTACTAGAAATATAAAAAATATACTAATATTATTGATCAACTTGGACAAAAATCATAAAATGTTAGAGTGAGTGTAAAAGGAAATAGTAAGGGTGTCTCCACTACTTAAAGTTTTAGTACATAAATAAGGTAAGAGATTAAAAGAGATAGAATCAACTTAAACAAGATTTTAATGGCTAAAGTTAACCAAAATGGCTATAACATAAACTTAATAGAAGTCTAGAAAAAATTAAGAATGAGTAAGATGATACATGCAATCCTTATGATCTACTAATTTTAAGGAAATTGGAGGTGAGGGAAAAAGTTCTAAGAAAAATTGGAAATATTCAATAATAATAGAGTTGTCTATGTAAAAATAATAACTAGCACGACAACTATTGTTCTCCTCCACCTCAAAAACAATTGGGGCTAAATAATTGAATCCATGGTATGGTGGAAGAAAAAAAGTTTTAATAAGAGAAGAGAGAGAGAGAGAGAGAAAGAAAGAGAGAGAGCAAATAAAAATTTGGAAAGAGAGAAGGGTTGTTGCCTATTTATAATCACCAAAATTAGTATGTTATGCCAAAAAATTGTAGTCATTGTGTTAAAAAAACTATAAGTGTTGTGCCGAAAAAACTAAGAGGAGAAAAGGATTGTTGCTTGTGAAACTTGAACAAATATTAGGTAGCTTGAGTGAAATAGAGAGGAGAAAATGGTTGTTACACCTATTTATAAAAGACATTTATAATCATGAAAAGTTATTTGTTTGTAGCAAGCTACATGGAATTATTATGCCCAAAAAACAAAAAGGAGCACTAGGCATGAAACTTTTTGTTGTGCCAGCTAACGGGCACATTTGCCAACTTTTCTTGTGGCATAGCAATAGATTAACAAATATGTGATTTTCAATCTAAAAGCTCCTTTTAAAAATACATCAAAAGAAAAACAAAAAAACCACGTGCATATCTTAATGTGTCAATTGGAAGCACAAATGGAAATATTGCACCTTTATTAGTAATTGATGGTAATTTAGTCATATCATCCTATTTGACACTCCTTGATGCTATAAATATTAGCAAAGAAAATTCATACATCCATTATTGTTGACATATAAGAAAGCAACCTAAAATTCTGTCCAAATTTTCTACCTTTATACTTCCACTGAGGCTAACTTTTTGATTGTAAAAGGATAAGCAAATGAAAATGGGCACATTTTTATTTCAAAACATTGGGTTTGCTAAATTATAAGTGTACATGCATCATTATATTTTACAAAATTTTAGTAATTAGCTTAGTGTATGATCAAGTTTTTTCTTTTTTTATTAATTGTTTGAGAAACATTTAAAGATCCAAAAAAGTGCAAAAAGGAAAAAGAAATAAGAGAAGTTTAGGAACAATAGAGAGGTAACAATTGAGATAATTATAATATTAATATTTTGAAAGTTCAAAACTAATAGTTACATTTCTTGCATATGATGTAAAAGCATTGTAATTAATATCAATTATTGAAATGCTAGAACAAGATAAGAATATGATGAGACTATTGCATAAATGCAATTGAAAATTTTTTTCTAGTTAAGCAAATTGGCCCCATTACTCAAAAAAAAAATGCAAATTAACCCTAAGCATTGTGAAAAACAACAAGGGAAGCAAAATAATAGGTCAAAATGCAATAAATGGTGGCCCACATGACTACCATATCCTAGCATGAAACATCATCACATGTCCATCTTATCCTTTTCCCCAACTTTTTCTATCTTGGCATGGGCCCCTCCAAGCCCTCAACTTTTTCTCTCCCCAAATGCTGTTCAAATAGTGCACAAAACACCAAGAAACTGTTAAAGCAAAACCCATCACAAAAACTCCTTTCTTTATAGATCAATAGAACCCCCAAAATGGCTAGTAATCTCCTTTATCTAAGACCTACAATGGTTTGACCATGTGCTGCTTCATCTGGCAGCCTTTAAAATGACCAAAACTACCAAAAAAGCTCCTCCGCCTTGCCAAACTGTTGGACCCCTCTCTTTGGCTGGTCCTCAATGGCTGACTACATTTGCTGCAAGGACAAGGTGTATGATGATGTCTTGGAGAAAGAAGAGATTAGATCTGAGGGTGAGACTAAACCAGCTAAATCTCAATTCACTCGAGGATGCTTCATGGAGGAAAAGGCCAGGTAGCTCCATATGTTGACTACTAACATATTGTTTCACAATGCCATGTATTACTCCCTGATTGCTAGCTACCTCACCTCTAAGTTTAAGCCTCGCTTGGATTGGTAACTCTTTGGCCAGTCCCCAGGTCAATTTTCATAAGCCATAGTCTCATAAGTACATTTTTTTTATTTATTTAATTTTATTTTTAAATATAATTTAGTTCTTGCCTTTTTGGGACTCCACTAATGTGTTTGATTAGTTCAATCTAGTGACATTTCTTTTAGTTGTAAACTTTTGTGAGAAATGTTAGAATTTATAATTATCATCATAATATCATATAATATTGATTATCGTCATTGCTAAGCTTAGAAAGTAAATTATTAATGATAACATACAAATATGATTAAGAAAGATTTTTATGACAAAAATGGTGGGTGATGCTTTCATTGAAGATGTTGACATGTTTAGTTGTTTAATTATAACTTATGATCACTTTATTAATAATATTAATTGTGCGTAAATCTAGTTATTACTAATGTTTAAATAGATAACATAATACTTAATTTCACTTCAATTAGTGATTTTTTTAATTTTATTTCATGTATTTAAATCATATTTTATTTTTATGTATTCAATTAATTAAAAATGCATTGATTGAACATATAGAAAATTAGTTATTAATGTCATGTTCATTATTGTATTGAAGGCAATAAGTGTACATTATCCATCGGAGGAGTTCCATTTAAGAAATCAAGAAGCTCCTCCCAAGTTACATCTAAAAGAAAAGAAAAAATCTAAAACCACATGCCTGTCTTTATCTACTAATAGGAAGCTTAGATGGAACATCACACATTTAGAAGTAATTGATGGTAATTTAGTCATATCCAATCTTGTACTCTTCGATGTTGTAAATATCTCCAAAGAAAACATGTAGATCTATTATCACTAACCTATAAGAAAATGACCATCCACATCTTCTACTCGTATACTTCTATCAAGGCTGACTTTTGATTCCCACAAAATATACAAATCAAAATGGGCCCATTATCTTTCAAAATATTAGCTTTGTTAAATTTATAAGTGTATATCCATCATTATATTGCACCAAATTTTAGTGATTAGTTTATTATATAATCAAATTTTTTCTTTTTTTCTTAAGCTATCTAAGAAACATTTGGAGGCCCAAAAAATTCAAGAAGGAAAAAGAAATAGAAGTTTAAGAACAATATGGGGATTGCAATTGAGATAATTATAAGATTAACATTTTGAAAGTTTTGAACCAATAATTACATGCATTGTAATTAACATCAATTAATGGGATTTCTCCAAAATTCAACCCCAAATCCCCTCTTCCTTTTACCCCATTAATGCAATTTCCTTTATGATAATTCTATGCTTTTCAACTCAACAATCACAAAAATAATGTTAAAATCATCATTTTGCACATATGAAAGCATATTCTCAAACTACTTGTAACAATTATTCTTTTTAACTCTTGGTATGTGTGGGCATCATGTTTGTAACAATTACTTCAATTGCAACTGCTATCTATTACACATTTATCCTTCCAATGAAAAACTTAATTTTTTGATCCAAACTAATTTTCATACATTATTAGTAGAAAAGTAAATTGAAACCCCCATAGCCCAAGAAAAGTCTAAATCAAAACTAAGGCACCTAGAATAATTGATATAATTACTCTAACAATTGACAGTATAGTAAAAAAAACTTAGTGAAAAGTATCACAATTGGGAATTACATTATAAAAATGAATAAATAAATCAACAAAATAACATAACAAGTAGCAAGTTTGACAAAGGATACACCAAGTAAAAGCGATGAGTACACAAGCCAACTAACATAGTTGTAAATAATCAATCCCTCAAAACAAGTCTATGGTGTAGTGAGAGTTGAACTGAAATACTACAATCACCCATAAAAGCCAAACATTGGACAATCAAAATTCAAAACCCATGTAGTGAATGACCCAAAGAATGAAAGAATAAAATGATCACTAGACAAAAAAAAAATGGTGAGGAATTTAATCAAAGGAAGAATGAGAACATAAATAAGAGGAACCCAAAACTTGAATGAGGCACCTTTGTTGTACTTCCTAATAGGTAACTCTCTTCAACAAAATTCATATTCAAACATTGATTCTAATTAATAATACATCAATCAATAAAGATTTTGAAACAAAAACATGCATGTAATACGACACTTCCTGAGTTAATTCTCATAAGTCATTGTCTCATTGATACATTTTTTTTCCTTTTTCATTTTCTTCTTTTTTTTTCAATGTTGTAACAGATTTTAGTTCTTTCCTTCTTAGGGCTTCACTAATTTGTTTTGTTGGTCTAATTTGATGATATTTCTTTCAATTGTAAACTTTGCAAGAAATGCTAAAATCTGTAATTATGATTATGAAAGATTTCTACGATAGAAGCGGGTGATACTTGCATTACATAAATTGATGTGTTTAGTTGTTTAACTATAACTTGTGTCGACCTTATTAATAATATTAATTGTGTATATGTCTAGTTATTATGAAAGTTTAGATAAATAATATAATGTTAAATTTCATTTCATAATATCAATTACTGATATTTCATTTTATTTTATATTAAGTATTCTTTTATTGTATTTTATATTAATATATTTAGTTAATTAAAGATGCATTGAACTGACTAATAATAGATTTGCTACAAATGTCAAGTTCATTATTCAAAATTAGTAAGATGGTACATGTAATCTTATGATCTACCAATTCTATGGAAATTGGAAGCAAGGGAAGAAGTTTCAATTGGAAATTTTCAATAGCAATAGAGTTGCCCATAAAAAAATTATAATAATTTACATGATGGCTATTATTTTCCTTCACCTCGAAATCAACTAGGGCTGAACAATTAAATCCATGGCACGGTGGGAGAGAAAAATTTTCATTAGTAAAAGACAGAGAGCCTATGAAAAATTGGAAGGAGAGAAGGGTTACTACCTATTTATAATCTCCAAAATTAGTGTGTTATGCTAGAAAAACTGAGAGGAGAAAAAGGTTACTGCATGTGAATTTGGAACATATTTTAGGTAGCTTGAGAAAAATAAGGAGGAGAAATTAGTTGCTACAGTTATTTATAAAAAGCCTCTTTATAATCACAAAAACTTATTTGTTTAAAGTAGGAAGCATGGAATTGTTATACCAAAAAAAACTAAAAGGAGTGGTATATGTGAAACATTTTGTTGTGCTAGCTAATGGGGCTATAAAGCTTAAGATGTGAGAATATAAGAATACAACTTATCATTTTATAATATTATAATTGTACTTGACTCTAATATTTAATAATTTTTTACTTTTGTCCCTCAATTAGTTATAAATCATGATGGTGATAACAAATTTTATGTTATGTTGTCACTTTTTTAATTAAATTTTGTTTCATTTAAATATGTGCAATATGTTTGTTAGTTGAATACCAAAGGTTCAACTTAGGCACTGTATGAGTATACTTTACATGATGTTGGTGGGCAAATTGAACACGTAATATAATAGTGCCTAAGATACCATCAATAGGTTAGAAAATATCAATACCTTGCTGCACTTCTCATCTCATTTACGCAAACAACTTAACATCTCTAATAACCAATTTGATGATGTTTCTTTCAATTAAAAACTTTGCAATAGACTTACAAATCTATAATTATCATTGCAACATTTTATCATATATGTTAATATTTTTAGCTAAGCTTGGAAAATAACTCATTATAACTGATTTTTTTTATTCTTGAGATAACATAAAAAATTAAAATAAAATATTGTAACATTTAAGTAATAGATTTTATGTACCAAAAAGTATAACTTTTACTATTTTGAATATAAATCTTATGAATTTTCTTGTGACAAAAAATAAAACAAATATATTATTTATTTTTTAGTTATTTAATAATTTATTAATATATATACACGTAGACAAGTATATGCATATCTCATATGCACAATATTTTTTATATATTATGTAAATAAATAATATATTTAATTTACATAAGTTATATATATAGTGAGAGAGAAAGAGTTAATATTAAATATAATTTATTTATTATATATATATATAATCTATTTTTTATTTTAAAATATCCATTATATTTTAAAAATTATACATATATACACACATATTTTTATGTACAATTATGTAAATAATATAAATATATGTAATATTTATAATATATTTGTAAATTTTTCATACAAATTAATATATAAAAATACATCTTAAATAATTTTTTATTATTTATTAGAAATTACAAGTTAACATATAACAAAAACTTAATAATAAAATAAATATTAGTATAAAAAATTATAAACTTTTTATTCAAAAATATATAAAAAAATAAATAATAAATAATATTTTTTTTTTTACTATTACATTATATGATAAATAAAAAATTAGTTTTTTTGAATTAATTGGTTACCTTATAATTGAAGTAGAGTGATAGGAGTAAAATCAATATAAAAATAAAATATCTATACTTTTAAAATAAATTGATATATAAAAAATTAAAAATAAATAAAATAAAAATGACTAAGAATAAAAAATTAATTCTCAAATAATAACTTATCAACTCTAAGATTGACTTGAAGCCTACCCAAAAACAATCTTAATGTAACATGATTCAAAGTTAATCTGACTTGGAATAATTTGATTTGATGACCCATATTGACATATTTATTGGCGATGCTTACTTATATATAATTTTTTTTTTCATAAGTATAGCACTCACAAATCCATTAGGGAGGATTGCATTAGGTTATTGCAAAGTTTGTTATGCTACTACATTGAATTTATAGAAGAGCAAACTTTATGTTACCTAGATAGAGTCAATGACCACTAATACAACTATATATGATCAAATATACTTTTAATTCCATTAAATACTTTGATAATGATTCAAACTCATAAATTATGTGAATAGCAACAAAAATACAAAATTATAAGCACAAAAAATTTTGGGAGAAAACCCAAAATTAGGAAAAAAAAACTATGGGTAGAGAATAGTCCAAAGAATGAAAGAAAAAAATAATTACCCAAAAAAATGGTGAGGAATTTAGTCAAAGCAAGAACAAGAGCATAAATGAGAGGAACAAAAGAACTTGAATGGGGCACCTTTATTTTGTTTCCTAACATTCAACTCTCTCCAACAAAATTCAAACACAAACATTAATTTGAATCAATAATATTTCAATCAACAAAGATTTCAAAGCAAAAACATGTGTGTAATACGACACTCCCCAAGTTGGTTCTCACATGTCATCGTCTTATTAGAACATGTTTTTCCTTTTCATTTTTCTTATCATTTTTGTTTTTCCAATATTGTAATATAATTTAGTTCTTTCCTTCTTAAGGCTTCATTGACATGTTTCATGAGTCCAATCTAATGACATTTCTTTCAATTGTAAACTTTGTAAGACATGCTAAAATCTATAATTATGATTATGAAAGATTTTTGTGATAGAAACTGTGGATGATGTTTGCATTACAAATGTTGACGTATTTAATTGATCAATTGTAACTTATGCCCACCTTATTAATTATATTAATTGTGTATATATCCAGTTATTATGAAAGTTTAGATAGACAATATAATGCCTAATTTTATTTCATGATATCAACTATTGATGTTTTATTTTATTTTATTTTAAATATTATTTTATTTTATTTTTTTATATATTTAATTAATTAAAAATGAATTGACCTAACTAATAATAGTTAAGTTGTTAATGTCAAGTTTTTAATGCATTGGCTTTGTTATATTTAGCATTTATTTAGTCTAGTTGTTGCCACTCTTATGGGTAGTAGTGGACGATGAAGAAGATAGGACAAATAATTTAAAATTTTAAAATTTTTGCAATTGGATGACTAAGATTTGGAAAGATTGTGCATCAAATACAACATATGGTTCCACTAATACTGATTTCAATCATATTTCCAATCCACACTTTTTTAGCCAAGACAAAAATGATCATAATGATATACCAAAGTTAATGACAATTTAAAATGTTTCTACAATTGTTAGGATCTTGTGTAATTCCTATCCTTTTTCATGTATGCACTGAGAATATGCTTATTTATATTCAAGTAATTAAGAGCTTAAACATTTTAGAAAAGTTTTTGCCTTTCTTTTTTCTTTGAAGGGTATAAGGTTTATGGAAAAATGGAAAAGGAGAGAAAATATGCTTATGTTGGATAACCCAAAAAAAGGAAAATATTTTTTTATCTAGTTTAATTTAAAAAAAAAAATAAACCCTAGATAGTAAACAAAATAATTTGGATGCACTGGAAGTTTTGGTTTAGTTCTCTTGCAAAGGTGGTTAGATTAGTTTTCCATAATAGAATAACCCTTTTAGAAAAAAGTTTTAGATGCAAGCATTATTCTCAACGCAAAATTTAATTTGCAATCTAATCCAATTTTCTCCTAAGCTACTCATGGTAGCATTGTATATGACTTCTAAAAACAAAAGTAAGTGGCAAAAGAGATGCAAACAAACTTCTTAACCATTTTGCAATTTCACTTGTTCTCAATGTCATATAGATTTTTTTTTTTGTTGAACATGTGTGCTAAGGAAAATCAACATTATTTGTAGAAGATAGGATTGAGGAAAATCATCCTCCAAGACATTGTCTATAGGACCAACCTAATAAGAAAAACAAATGTATTAAAAGGGGAAAAAATAATAAAATCAAATTTCATTTTCTCATAATTGGCTACCACTACATTTCTACCATGTAAGATGTAGGTCAAATGGTTTACTAAGACCCTCACTTAATTTTCCAAACTAACTTCATACATGTAAGACATAGAAACAAAGGTAAAATTTTTGCAAATATACAAACTTTGAAGTTAAATAGAATGAATTCTATAAATCCAACCTAAAAGTTCCCATGTCTATATTCACTAGATGAAAGGATGATAGAGATGAATAACTCATCTCTAAATTAAGACTAAAATAGAGAAATAAAAATAACAAAGGATGTATCTTGAGTTAATTTTCTCTTCCAATTTCTATCATAACATTTCCAATTGTTAAAACAAAAATAATCAAAAGCTTGAAATTTTCTCCATTGTTTGTTTTTTTTGGACTTATGCCTAATTTCTTGTATAGATATGACAAGACCCTTTATGTAGATGTTAACTTCATTCTCTTGCATTTGTGTAACTAGCCATGCATCTACATGGCAAGAAATATTGAACATAACTTTCTAATGGTCATGTGCTTTATAAATCATGAACACCAATTCAATGGGGCAAAGAATGCAAAAGAGACAAAGGAAACTAACGTAGCAGACAATTATGGAGTGGACTAAAGTTTTTAATACTAAAACATAAGAATACAATCTATACAATAACAACATGCAAGAAATTTAGAAAAATTTCCAACTCTAATGATGTAGGTTACTAGAAAACATAACAAACAAAGTTTATATTTGATGGCACCAAGTAAGAATGATATAAAAGAGTAGATCATCTAGCATAGTATCAACATAGTATTGAAAATGTTTTAGATTTAGGCATACAAACACCATTATCTCATTGTCAAGGTTAGACTCCTTGCCTACTAATACGCTCTTCATGCAAAATGTCCATGTCTTTGAAATTGATTCGAAAACCAAAAATGTTTTAATAGTCTCCTTGAATTCTCTCTTTATACTAGCCTAAATAAAGTAGCAAGTACTAGTTTCAATAAGTTAGGGCTCAAACAAAAAAATACTACAAGTTTAATTAGTTAATGGGAATTCTCCAAAATTTAACCTCAAATCCCTCCTCTTCATTTTACTATGTTAATGCAAACTTCTTTACAATAATTCCATCCTTTTTAACGCAGTATTCACAAGAATTATGCTATAAAACAACACCATTTTACACACAGGAAAGCATATTCTCAAACTACTTGTAGGAATGGGCAACATGTCATAACATTTACTTCAGTTGCAACTACTAACCATTCACACATGCTTATGCTTCCAATCAAAAACATGAATTTATGATCTAGGCTAAATTTCATACATCCCTAATAGAAAAGCAAATTGATACTCTGACATCCTAGGAAAATTCTAAACCAAAACTAAGGCACCTAGGGCAGCTGATATGATTGCTCAACCATTGACAATATGGTCAAAAAATTTAGTGAAAAGAATCATAATTAGAAATTTCATTTTAATAATAATAAATCAATCAATCAACAAAGTAGAAGAAAAAGTAACATGTTTCAAAAAGGATACATTAAGTAAAAGCCAAGAGTGAATTTGCCCACCAATGCAACTGTAAACTCTTAGGCATGTGACATAGTAAGAGTGGAATTGAAACATTTTAACCACCTACACAACTTTATCATTGGATAGTCAAAATTTTATTCCCATATAGTGAATTGTCCAAAAAAAATGAAAGATTAAAAAAATAAAAAGGGAATCATAAAAATTTGTGGGAGTTTACTCAAAGGAAGAATATGAGCATAAACAAGAGGAACCAAGAACTTGAATGTAGGACATTTGTTTTGCTCCCTAGCTGGTGCCTCTCTTTAACAAAATTTAGACACAAACATTAATTATAATCAATAATACATCAATTACCAAAAATTTTGAAACAAAAAAATGCATGTAACATGACATTGACCCTTAATAAATATTTGGCAAAAACTCACTTATTGAAAGCATAATGATTGAACGATATGGCCATAACTAGATGTCAATTTGGAAAGTACTTGTTCTTTGTTCAAATCTAAAGGGCTTGTTTGCCATTCAAGTTGAATTTTAACTTTTAAGAGAAAAATGTCATATGGAATTATTATAGTGAATCTAGATAGAAAGTCTGCTAATTTAAAGTATACCTAATTTTAATTTTAATAGTTATTTTATTTTTTGAAAATTAAAATTAATGAAAATATGATTAGTACATGTATTTGATCAGATTATTTCCTTTGTTAGGAAAATCAAACAATCAAAAATATCAAGTTATTTATTTTTCCTCCAATTTTGAAATTAATAACATTTTTTTCTATTATTATAAGTTCGTTAGTTATTCAACTCACTTATTAATTGTTTGTATTCTCTATATCTTTCATTGATTTGATTTCAATATTAGTTAATATATTAAAATATTCATGGTGATTATGATAGATACCTAAAGATAGGAATTCAACTATAGGCTATCAACCCCAGAAGGAGAACAAATGAAAAGAAAACTTTGGTGTAAAATATAAGGCATAATTATACTTTTATCTAAGACTATTAGAAATTACAAAAAATATGCTAACATTATCAATTAACTGATACAAATATCATAAAATGATACTCTTATATGTAATATAACATCAAAAACCTCATCTTCAGCATGCAACTCTAGTATCCCTCTCTTCCTCTCATTAGAAACCACTTTTTTAAAATGCTAGCATTGTAGATATTGAAGTGTTTAGTTGTTTAACTAGAGCTTATACCTACTATAAAAATATTAATTATGTATAAATACAATTATAAAGAAAGTTTAGATACACAATATAATATCCAATTTCACATTACATCGATGATAGTAATTAAACTAACCCATAATTACCTAAAAAAACATAACAAACAAAGCTTTTATTAAATGACATTATGTAAGGACAATATACAAGAGTGGATCCTCAAGCTTAGTACCAACCCAGTACTTGAAAATGTTGAATTTCAAATACATAAATACATTATTATCTCAATATCAGACTCTCTCCCTACTTACATGTTCTTTATGTAAAATGTCGATGTTGTTGAATTTTATTAGATAGCCAAGGTTTCTCAATGGCTCTAGCATCTAGCTTCTTTCTTCACATTCATCTAACATCACCAAGACATTGTGAGAATAATGGTAGCACCCAAAACAATATCAAATACTTTTAGGATATCACTATCATAAATGAAATGAATTTCAATTTTGACGAAAATAATTTTAGGAATGAAACGTCTTATTAACAAGGACAAGGTTTGAGATAGACTAATTGAAATGCCATAAGCCTGAAAAAGCAAAGAACAACCTTCCAATGAATTGAATTTGAAATGGAAGTGTGCGTTGCCAACATGGGAAAGGAATCATCTATTAGAGTGAATGCATAAGGAAAAAGTGAGGGTTTCTCCACTATCCAAAGTTTCAGCACATAAATAAGGTAAGAAATTAAAAAAGAAAAAATCAACACAAACAAGGTTCTAATTACTAAAGTCAACCAAAATGGTCATAACATGAACTTGACATAAGTCTAGAAAAAATTGAGAATGAGTAAGATGGTACATGCAATCCAGAAAAATTGGAAATTTTCAATAGCAATAAAGTTGTACATGTAAAAATAATAGCTAACATAGTGGCTATTATTCTCCTCCACCTATAATTAGTTAGGGCTGAACAATTGAATTGATGGCGTGCTAAGAGAGAAAAAGTTTCGTTAGGAGAAGAGAGAGAGAGAGAGAGGGTTGCTGCCTATTTATAATTACCCAAATTAGTATATTCTACTAGAAAAACTATAGTTGTTGTGTTAAAAAAATTGAGACGAGAAAAGAGTTGCTGCACATGAAACTTGAACATGTCTTGGGTAGCTAGAGAAAAATAGAGAGGAGAAAATGGTTGCTGCACCTACTTATAAAAGGCCTATTTATAATCACAAAACTTATTCATTTGTAGTAGGAAACATGAAATTATTATGCTTGAAAAGCTTAAAGGAGCACTATATGTGAAACTTTTTGTTGTGCTAGCCAATGGGGCTATAGAGCTTAGGATATAAGAATATAAGAAGGCAATTTATCACTTTATAATATTATAAATATACTTGACTTTTATATTTTATAGTTTTGTTACTTTTGTCCCTCAATTAGCCTCAAATAATGATGATAATAACAATTTATAAGTTATGGCATCACTTTTTTTTAACTAAATTTAGATTTTTTGATCAAAAATTAAATTTTGTTTCATTTAAATATGTGCAATATATTTGCTATTTAAATGCCAAAGGTTCAACTTGACCACTATATAAGCATATTTTACTTGATGCTACTAGGTAAATTGAACACGTAAAATGTAGTGATACCTAAGATACCATCAATAGGTCAAAAAATTGTTAATACCCTAACACATTTCTCATCTCATTAACACATATAACACATCTTTGATAACCAATCTAATGTCATTTCTTTCAATTGTAAACTTTGCAATTGACAACAAAATTTTAATTATCATTGCAATATTCTTTCATATTGATTATTATTCTTGGCTAAGCTTGGTAAATAAATCATTGTGACTAATTTTTTTTCTTAAGATAACATAAAATAAAATAAAAGATTATAATATTTAAGTCATTGATTTTATGTACCAAAAAAAATTTTTTTTTACTATTTTGATTATGAATCTTATGAATTTTCTTGTAAGAAAAAACAAAACAAATTTATTATTTAGTTCTTTTTTATTTTTAATTCTATTATATATATAGATACACACACACACATAAGTATATATACACATCACATATGCATACCATTTTTTTCTATATATTTATTTAATTATACACATCATATAAATAAAATAAATATATGTAATATATATAATATATTTGTAAATTTTTCATACAAATTAATATATAAAAAAATACATATTAAATAATAATTTTTTTTGTCTATTATAAATTAGTAATTCAACATACAACCAAAACTTAATAATAAGATAAAATTTTGAATAAAAATAAAACAATTATATATTTTTTATTCAAATTAATGTATAAAAATAAATAATAAATTTTTTATCTATCATACTATATGATAAATAAAAAATTAGCTTTTTTGAATTAATTGGTTAATTTATAATCAAAGTAGAGTGATAGGAGAAAATTCAGTATAAAAGTAAAAATTGTATACTTTTAAAATAAATTAATATATAAAAAATTTAAAATAAATCAAATAAAAATGACTAAGAATAAAATATTAATTCTTAAACAATAACTTGTCAACTCTCGAATTGATTTAAAGTCCACCCAAAAATAGTCTAAGTGTAACATGATTCAAAAGTAACCCAACTTGGAATAATTCCACTCGATGACCCGTGTTGACACATTTACTAGTGATACTTATTTATATATATATTTTTTCTCATAATAAGGGATCACTCACAAATCTATTAGGGAGGATTACACTAAGTTGGCATAAAGTTAGTTGTGCTACTACACTAAATTTATGGAAGAGTCAATTCTATGTTACCTAACAAAAGTCACCAACCACTCATATAACTATATAAGACCAAATATACATTTAATTCCATTGAATTCTTTGATAAGGACTCAAACTCATGACTTTATCATAGGATAATTGATCCTTTTATTACTTGAAACCTATAAATGATAAAAACTACCTTGATAATGACTCAAACTCATGACTTACATGAATAGCAACAAAAATACAAACCCACTTAAGGCATTTCTCCGCTTCAACTTTTAGGAACCCATTCCAAAAAAAAAAAGGATTTAACTACAAACTCTTTGTTTTTTTTTTTTCAATGAGTTAATTATATTTTCAAAGAACTTTTCCACTTGGAATGCACATTCTATAATAGCTCTAATTAATACAATTCTTGGTTCACCATGGTATCAATACAATTCGTAAATACTATATATTTTTAGAGAACTTGTTCCACGATTTCCAAAGATTCCTCCTTTATTAAGAGAATATTATATAAAACAACCTAAACAGAATTTTATGGCTTACAAAATATAGCCTCAAAGTTAAATCTTAACAAAGAATCAAAATAGAAGAAGATGATTCAACAATTAATTATTATTATCACTAAGCATCAAACCCTAACTAAATACAAAATCACAATAATTAAATAAAATTGATCCCTAATTTGAACAATAAAAATGCACACTTTAAAAACCTCTTGGAAGATTCTACAAAAAGAAAAAAGAAAATAGAAAACTTATTGTTTTGATGGTAAAAGTGATGGATTTGAGATGTACCTTTAGAATTAAGCTCATTACGCAAGGCTTCAAAGTAACTAAATATGATTCTTCTGGTAGACAAATAGCTAAAGCTTGTGGATGTGCAAGAGATATTATTGTTGGAATCCCTCTTCTTGCTTTATCGTTGCAACTTTGGCAAAGCACATCTCCTTTAAGATTGCCAATTCTATTTGCTTCATCTCTACCCCTACAGTGGCCATTATTATAAAGTAAAAGAATCTTCACCATTGATTTTACGATTTCAAAAACAATTTCACTTAAGTGGTTTTCATATTGAGTCCTTTTCAAATCATTGAATTTGAGTTCTTGAATATGGTTTCTTCGTTTGCAAAGAGGTTATGGTTTTTGTGGATTTATATCATTGAGGGGAAAAAAAAAACACAAGGAATTGGGTTTAGGAATTGAGATATCTTTGAAACCAAAACAATTGTGATATGTTTTGTGCTTGAGTCAATGTCTTGGATTGATATTTGGGCCTAAGTCCATGTTCTGGAAGAATGAAAGTGGGCTTCATATTTGGTCCTTCTCAAAGGATTGAGTTACAAAATAAATTAGGTCACAATTTGTAATGAAATTCTTGAAAGTTTGCTAATTTGTTCAACCAAGTGGGCCATGTTGTAGGGGTAAGTCTAATTGGTATATAAGTGGTAATTTCTTAACTTTGAATCTGTATTAAGATGGTAGGATAATTTAAGGTAAATTTAGTTGCTATCTCAATGGTATAATTTAAGGGTTTTAAAAAATAAATTAATTTTTAAATACAAATAAAGAAAGTTTTCTTTTAATTTTCCCATTCTATTACTGATATTTAAGATCAATTATAAAGAAAAACATAGTCATCAAAAGATTAAATTATTGATCTGGCAAACTAATTAGTCAAAGATTCGAAATATGTTTCATACCTACATCCCAAGTAAGTAATAACAAAAGCTCTCTTTATTAGAGAGAAAAAGGAGTTTTTCCTTAAATAAAAATGATAGGGTGGTGGCAAAAGAAAATTCTCTATTGCTGTGTCCTATTATTATCTTGGCTATCCTAAGTTGGCAAAAAAGGCAAATTTCTTTCAGTGAATTCTTTACCATGATTAGCCATATAGAAGTAAAGATGGCAAAATTTTAGATAGGTCTAGGAGACCATGATTCCTATTTGAAATGTGAGCATAAGTATGCTAGAAAACACATTGGTTATTTATATATATAACAAATTTTTTTCAATTGGAATGATTGTTAACAGCTAGTTAATTATGGGTACTTGATGCAAATTAAATGAATATGTCTAACTAGTCAACTCAACTTAACCATTAAGTCTTTTTGGCAACTTCCCATCCACTAATTGTAATTTTAAGTGGTTGGAAGACTTTTGTTTTTAGATTCTTTAATAAAATTTACTATTATAACTAGATTAGCCCTGATAAGTAATCCATATGATGATTTGATATTCTTTGTTTACAATATAATTTCAATCAATTTTAGCTATGATCTAATTTCAACCTATTTTTTAAAAAATAAAAATAACCTTTCTTTACTCAATATATTAAAAGGAGGAAAAGCATGAATAAAAGATGAACACACTTTTGGATTTAATGTGTCAAATCTTAATTTTAGTCTATTTTAATACATTTTTCATTCTTATACACCTTAATTCTAATAAAAAATATTTAAAGTTTTAATTTAAATGTAAAAAAAGTATAATTTTGATGTGTGTGTGTGTGTGTTACTAAATAATTTCAAATGCACACAAGGTTGTGCCAACCCCTCTTAACCAATTTTTTTTTGTTTTTTTTTTTAATGTAGGCTACTATGTAGCATTAAAAATTTCTCTGAATTTCCTATTTGGTGTTACCATATTATATAAAACCAAAATACACAAACTTATTTGTCTCGATTTCATAATTACTATCAACACATGTAATTAAGAGCAATGCAACTTATGAGTTACAAGTAGTACATGTAATGGAAATGTTAGATGTTATGTTGATTGAGAGAACATTGATTCTAATTACTTTGGTTATTATAATGTTGAAGTCTTGGAAAAATATTCTTTGCCTTATATTATTAAAAAATATGTAGTAATCATGTTATAAGTTATAGGTTATAGGTTTCACTTTTATTTGAATTTGCCTTGTTTTGCTAACAAGGTCTATCCTTGGACACAATCTTATCAAAAATTAGAAAAAAGGTCATTGGCTAACCATTGTCGTCATGCTCTTTATTGTACTGGTAGGTCAGCTTTTGAGTTATGTCTTGCTCTATTAATTTAGATTTTAAACAGGAACATTGTGTTTAAAGAAATATAGTGAATAAAAAGTTGTCATCAAACTATTGTTAGAGGAGAAACAAAGATTAACATATTACTGCTCTACATGTTCATGTTAACTAGAGGTTAGAATAAGAATTTCATGCTAAACATTCATGTTAATTAAGGATTGGAATAAGAAGCCCATGCTAATTAACAACTAAAATAATATATACAAATAATTGACCTCTTTTCTTCAAGTTTTATAGTGGAATTACAAGTGGGAAGAATAAGAGAGAAAGGTAAGGATTGTTATTTGTCAAGAGTCAAGGAGTATCTTTTGTAGGCGAGTTAACAAGGGGAATAAGGTGGGTCTTAAGGGAGAGGATGAGGAGAGGAAAAGCTTTGGGTTAGAAAGATGGCAACTTCTTACAAAAAGCACATGCCAAAAAAAAAAAAATCCTTAATGATCTCTTAAAAAGTAGGAGTTAATGACTAATACTTAGATATGTCACATGATTACAACATATTTGGTCGTACTATTTGGTAAGAATTCAAATCATAACTTTGAAAAATAAGATTTTTTTACCTTTCATTACCACTTTTGTCCTTTCACTTTATATGGCAAAAATGGTTAAAAACTTGTTTTTTCACTCACATTTTTTTTAATTTCATTTTGTATTAATTTTTATAGTAACACTTTTTATCATTTTCCTTTCTTTTCTAGATGTTCCTAACAGTAGGCCGATATATTGCAATTTTAGTAAATGACACCAAGTTAGCAACATATATACATCTTAGCATTTACCCAATTGTAACTCATGATAGGACACAATCTCACGACATCTCTTTCAATTGAAAACTTTACAATAAACACAAAAATTTATAATTGTCATTGCAATATTCTTTCATATTGATTATCATTTTTTGTTAAGCTCAGAAAATAAATTGCTATGATCGTGTTTATGTTTCAAAAAGTATAATTTTTACTAATTTGACAATAAATCTTTTAAATTTTCTTATGAGAAAAAATAAAATAAATTTATTATTTATTTTTTTACTTATCATTTATTATTCTATTATATATATATATATATATATACACACATCTGATATGCACATATTTTTTTAATATATTATGTAAACAAATAATATATTTCATTTATATAAGTTTTGTTTTATTGTAAATTTAATATATATATTATTTTAAATACTTATGATATTTTAAAAAAATTATATACACATGCACACACACATATTTTTGTATATATATTCTATAAATAATATAAATATATATATAATATATTTATAAATTTTTCACATGAATTAATATATAAAAAAACAAAATACTTTACATATCAAGCATTGGGCCTAAGCATTTTGAATAAAGAAAAGCTTTAATTAAAAAAAAAGAAAAAGTTTAAAACAAAAAAGGAAGCTTTTGGAAAAACATTTCTTTTAGGAATAAGTTCTACAAACCTTAGAAACATTACGAGAAAGTCTTCCTACAACAAAATCCTATCCTTTGTAAATTTATTGTTTATATGCATCATCATGCATTCTCATATAGAGTCTATATCCTGTAAGATCCTTGCCCTAATTGACAAGCTTTTAAAAAAAAAGCTTTAAAAAAAAAAAGAAGTTATCCTTTGTAAATATTTTCTTATCCTATAATCCAGTAGCCCTTCTGTAAGTGTTCTCTTACTCTTTTTAACTTATAAATGAATCCTAAACAGGAAATCCCTAAGGTATCCTTCAAATGCCTATGTATCTTTAATGCATGCAAATGAATTTCAATATTTATCTTTAATGCATGTACCAAGGTTTCATTTGAATGTTTTCAAATGCATATTCAATATATTGACTAGAACTAGTACCAACATAAGAGAATTATGTTTGGGCGACCTTTGGTATAACAACAACATGTACTAGATAAATTTATTATTCATATGCATCATCATGCATTTTCATATAGTCTTTATCCCGTAAGATCCTTGCCTTGAATGGTATCAAAGCCTAATCTTGTGTTCTTTTTGTGATAAACAAATAGGTATAGTATTCTTGACCTTTATGTTGTAGTGGTCTATTTCATCTTATGAAGTTGTCAAGGGGAGAAACTAAGTGTAAGCACAACACAATGGAGAGGAAACCGAATGAGTGTGGTCTTAACAATAAGTCTTAAGGGTGAGGTAATGAGACCATTGGTCAGCACTAAGACATAGGTGAAATACTTGTATCCCAAACTCCATTGTAGGAGAATCATTGTAGCAACTAAGCTAAGAAAGGCATACCCCTATACCAAGTTACCATGTTTATAATGTTTATACCTTCATCCTTGATTCACATATGCACATTTAAGTCCATTACTAGGAACAACATATCTTGGAAAGAGATTTGTACATAAATGTTTAGCTAAGCCATAGACTATTGAAGTATATAGTATGGAAGAGTACCTAGTAAGATGAATATAAGTCTCTTTAACATCATTCATTTGTATTTTATTTTTCTTAGATTAGTTGCATTAGATAGTACACCAAAAATTAACACTAAATTAAATCACTTGCATAATCTAAAAGAACTAGAATTTTTAGAAAGCCAATTCTTAGATTGAGTCCATTTTTATAGTTCAAACCTCCTACTTTAGAGAATTTTAGGAATCTTAGGCTTATCTAGATGCATCTTCACATTTTGAGTCAACACATCAACATAGAAAAAGCATCTTTAGAATAGACCTTAAGAACAATTTGTTTAGTAGCATGGAAAACATAAAAATAGATAATTTGTTGTTTAGTAGCATTAGAAAGTTATTTTTGATAAGAGATGATAATATTCTTACTTGTAAATGATGAATGTCTAGAAATCAATATCTTGGTAGGATAGATGCAAAAGTGTTCATAGAATATATTAAATATTGTAAGTATAGGACAAATAATTTGTATTATAGGCACACTTTTTTGACACATATAGGTAAAATATCTTTTATATATGTGTCCATAAGCCATATACCCACACTATCCATCATAAACCCATCCTTCAAACCTCTAAAATATGTCCATAGAGTGCCTATTCCAAAAACCCAAAAATAACCCAAATAGCTCTCTAAGCCAAAAAAAACAAAATTCTTGACACTCATAAAATAATCTACTTCACATGTAAACAAATTGGACACTAAGCCTATTACTATAAAATTGTACACAAATTGCAAACCTAATAACCTAAACCAATCCATGAATAGGCCTATAATTTGGTCATTGACTTTTTTTATTCTAAACCTAATTCTTCATCTACTGATCCAACCATCACTATCCTAGTAACTATTGTAGCCATTCTAAGCAAACCTATTTGTCTCAACAACTTTATCATTCCTCTTAGTATAAACCTAGATACAAGATCAACTTTCCATATCCTTGAAACTCCCATAACATCTCACAAGACTTGTATAAAGTTTTATCCATGTAGTTCTAGAATTAGGATTACCTTTCTCTAACCATATTCTTAATAGTATATCTTTGTTCTCATTATTTTTATTTGTTTCAAATGACAAGATTTGATAAACACTAGTACATCTAAACCTACCTAAGATATAAAGGTATCAATCTACTCGTATATCATTTTGAATCATCCAAGTTCAAGATCACTCGACTAGATCATAAACAATTGATATGACCATAACTTTAGTGCATCTTAAACAATCTTTGTAATTGTGTAGTCAATAAGAAAAATTCTTTACTAGTTCTCAATAATCTTGTCACTATTATTATTATTATTTTACTCATATTAGACAACTTAGGGAGTTTGCATCTATTTAGCATCAGCATAGTTAGTGTCTTTCTTCTTTAAATGCACATAGTCCTTGTTCACCTTATGTACAAAAATGTGGTGATTGTGAAGCCATCATCCCTTCAATGCATCTTAGACAATCTTTGGAATCATGTAGTCAATAAGAAAAATTCTTTATTAGTTCTCAATAGTCTTGTCATTATTATTTTATTTTATTTTATTGCTCATATTAGACAACTTAGGGAGTTTTCATCTATTTAGCATCAGCATAGTTAGTGTCTTTCTTCTTTAAATGCACATAGTCCTTGTTCACCTTAAGTTCAAAATTGTGGTGAATGTGAAGCCATCATCCCTCATTTTTGACAACTCAACCTCTAAAAATAATAATTTGAGAAAGACCACTCCTCTTTAAGACAACAACATCAAAACCTTGAAAAAACTCACTCATCATTACTTTAATAATTTTAAACTCTAAGTACTAAAATTTCAATTCTTAAAGAAATCTTGCTCAAATTAAACTCTATGGCACCAATTCCTCTACTTTCTTTAGCCAAAATAAATACCAGTACTTAAACTTCTTTTCCATAGTTTAAAATAAATGTCAATACTTAGACTTTTTCTCCATCCTTGGAAAAATACTGACCTCCTTCAACATACAAAAGACATGCTAGTACTCAAACACCTTCTCCACCCTTGGAATCATACCAACCTTCTTCAAAATATAGAAAGAATGCCAATACCTAGACCTTTGGATCAATATCAACCTCCATAATAGTTTTGCCATTATCCACCATAGAGAAATTTTCTTTTTACCCTTGTTCATCTTACTCTTTCCTAGTTAGAAAAATAAAAGGCACTTGCCTATTTTCCTAAAGACCTCTCTAGACACCTCACAAAATCAGTCAAGATAAGATTTTTTGAAACACTATTAGTAGTTGTTGAGGAAGCTTGAAAACACACAATCTTAGAGCCCAGTAGGCCATATCACTATTGGAAATTGACTTGGAAATATAACATAATGTTTAGTTGCAAAGAATGCAGTCTAATTCCTCTAGATTGCCAACACCAACTTGACTTCAGCATTCTGCAATTAGTGGTTTTTGATCTTCACCAATGTCCTCTTAAATACAAAAGGTTTTATGACTATGGACTTTTTGCAAGACTCCATATTCATAGGAGAGATCTTTAAACTTCTCAATCAATTGGTTTGGTATAATTTTTCAAGAAACTCTCACAAAGTAGTTCAAAAACTTCTACCAAGGCAATTACTCCAATGACATTACCAACATCACTGTAGATATCATTGGTTCTCCTCTAAAACAAATTTTCCTTTTAGATCTTCAACCAATTGTCCATCACTACTGCATTCAACAAAGAAAGTGATTAGGCATTCCAAGAGAAATTCCTTGGCCCTGTTAGTAGAAAGCATTAGTCGCTAAAGTCAATCACTAGTGGGCTTACGTTTCGGAAAACAATTGGAATTGGTCCTCTTACAATACTTATTATTGTGAAATTAAAAGGACCACTTACCAATGATTCTTCTCCATAAAAGTTGACATTCACTTGGATGAGCACTGCTACTCTACTACACAAAAAAGGCATATCTCCTTGACTTCTATGCTTCAAAATGAAAAATAATAAAATATCTCATGAATGATGTAGATTCTCACATGGAAGATGAAGAAGCCTCCAAGAAGGAATTCAATATTAAAGAAAAAAACTTTTCAAAATTTTCCTTAAAATTTTCCTATGTTCCATCGTGAACCAAGTTTCATGACCAGTCCATTGCATTATTCATCTTAATTTGCATCTTAGTTCCTTGATACATTAGAGTTAATAGTCCATAAGAGTCCTAACTTCATTGTATCAATCTCCATAATAGAGATAGCACAACATACTACCTGCTTAAAGAAGTCATTTAGTTCTAAGACCAATCCACCATACCAATAGAGTCCTATCAATCATTTAAGCATCCACTTATGTCCATAAGTCCTTGCTATGTCTATCAATACATTCTTTGAAAGTCAATGAGTCCATTATGTATCTAGGTAGTAGTCCATTACAACCACTAAACTAAAATTCGTTCAATCTTCACATTGTTTGATCAGCCATCTCTATTAAGTGTGTCAAGTGTTTAGTTCACTAAAATTAGTCTAATGAACTCATCCGATGAGTCATATAGTTAGTCCATTACTAAGTCAAGTTAAGAGTTAGTCAGTCAACAAGCTCCTCTGGACTTTGTGTGAGTCCTGATAATCCTTTCTAAAGGATTCCAAGTCTTAGCCAAATCCACTACTTCAAGCCTAGACAACAATCTTCTGCTACTCAAAAATGATTGATTATTATCTAGAATTCAAGCCTTCTACTAATCAACATTAGGAAATTTGCAAGCAATAGGTTCCTGCTATTTGGCAATAGGAACTCGCAAGGAAGGTGTCTAGTAGTAGATTTCTAAACATCCATAATAGTCCACCACCAAGCAACCCAAACTCATTTGGTGTCCTCTTGATTGTAAGCTAATCACAATAAAGATTTCTAGAGACCTTGCCAGATATTCTCTAAGACGCTCACCAGGCTCTTGGTTAAGGTCAAGAATGCATCATTAGATTCTCATTAGAATCATAATCTTGACCCATCCCTATCAAATATCAAAATTCAAGCACCAAACATGTGAAGGATTGTTGATAATATTGCTAGAGATTCTCCATAATTATCAATTAGACTTGGGATGGAGCCAAGCATATGCCATGGGCCTTGTCCTTGATTCTTTTGGTCCCATCCACATTAAGCATAAAGATAAAGGAAAAAAGAAAAGGTGAGATGCTTTTATCAAGGGTAAAAGGATAAAAGTAGAAGGAATCTTTGCTTTTACCCAAAGTTAAAGTAAAAAGCATATGTTTTCCTGATAAGTAAAAAATCTACTTTTTTTTTAAAAAAAAAAAAAGCATTTACTTTTCAGCAAAAGTAATTTTATCTTCAAGGTCTAAGCATCTAAGGCCCAAACATCTATAAAAGGCCTTATTTATCAAGCATTAGGCATGCTTTTGAAAAAAGAAAATGGTTTTTTTCTTAAAAAAAAAAGAAGCTTTTAGAAAAACTTGTCCTTTAAGAATAAGTTCTACAAACCTTAAAAAATGTTTTAAGAGGAAGTTCTTATAGATCAAAGTTTTCCTATCCTCTAATCTAATAGCTCTTCTATAAGTGTTCACCTACTCTTTTCAACTTGTAATGGGATTCCTAAATGAGAAATCCTCCAGCTATCCTTCAAATGTCTATGTATCTTTAATGCATGCAAATAAATTTGAATATTTATCTTTAATGCATATACCAAGGTTTCATTTGCATGTTTTCAAATGCATATTCAGTATATCAATTGGAAACCAATGCTAGCTTAAAAGACTTATGTCTAAGTGATCTTTAGTATAATAATGTCACATACTAGATAAATTTATCTTTTATATGCATCATCATGCATTCTCATACAAAGTCTCTATCCCTTAAGATCCTTGCCTTGAAAAACAAAGAGGTTTTTAGGTCATTCCTTAATAGGATATCCTTTTAGGTGAATTGGTATCAAAGCCAAGTTGTCACCATTACGATACAAGTTTAAGTCCTTGTAAATCCTAATTCTAGGAGGGTTTGAGGGGTAAGGGCTACACTTTAGCGAAGTGTGGTAGGTTGATAAGGGTAGAAATATCAATGTTTCTGGGCCATTCCTTATCAGGATATCCTTTTAGATGAATTGGTATCAAAGCTAAGTTGCCACCACCACGACATGGGTTTAAGTCCATACAAATCCTAATTCTAAAAGGGGTTGAGGGGTAAAGGCTACACTTTAGCAAAGTGTGATGGGTTGATGAGGTTAGAAATAACAAGGTTATATATATAGTTAATAGTAAATTGAGTTCATTTAATATATATATATATATAATAATTTATTTTTATTATAAATATTTATGATATTTTAAAAATTATACACTCACACACATATTTTTGTATTTGCATCCTTTAAATAATATAAATTTATGTACGATGTTTAATACATTTGTAAAATTTTCATACAAATTAATATATAAAAAATACATATTAAATAATAATTTTTTTGTCTATTAGAAATTAGTAAGTCAACATGCAACCAAAGCTTAATAATAAGTTAAAAATTAGTATAAAAAATAAAAATTATATGCTTTTTATTCAAACTAATATATAAAAAATAAATAATAAATAATAATTTTTTTAACATATTATACTCTATGATAAATGAAAATTTAGTTTTTTTTAATTAATAAGTTAACTTAGAATTGAAGTGGAGTGATAGGAGAAAAGTTAGCATAAAAATAAAAAATACATACTTTTAAAATAAATTAGTATATATAAAATTAAAAATAAATAAAATAAAAATGAGAAAAAATAAAAAAATTAATTCTTAAATATTAACTTGTCAACTCTTAGATTGACTTAAAGTCCACTTAAAGACAATTTAAATGTAAAATGATTCAAAAGTAATCTGACTCAATAATTCCACTCGATGACTTGTGTCAACACATTTACTAGTGATTCTTATTTATATGAATTTTTTTTTTCATAAGTAAGGGTAACATTCAAATCCATAAGGGAATTTGCACTAGGTTGCCTCAAAGTTGGTTGTATTGTTACATTGAATATATAGATGAGCAAACTTTATGTTACCTTGCAAATTTCTTTCTAGTCAAGCAAATTGGCCCCCATTGCTCAAAAGGAAAAAAAAAATTGCAAATTGACCCCAAGCACTACAAAGAATAACAAGGAAACTAGAATAGCTAGTCAAAAAGCAACAAATGGTGACCCACACAACCACCCATTTCCCTAACTTTTTTCATCTTGGCATGGGCCCCTCCAAGTCCTTAACTTTCCATCCCCCTAAATGCTCTTTAAATAGTGCTTAAGACACCAAGAAAGAAACTATTAAAGCAAAACCATCCTAAAAACCCCCTTTATCTATAAATTAATAAAACCCCAGAAATGGTTATTAATCTCCTTTATATGAGACCCATGATAGTCCTACCATGTGCTACCTCATTTGGCACCCATGAAGATGACCTAAACTGCCAAGAAAGCTCCTCTACCTTGCAAAATTGGTGGAGCCCTCTCTTTGGCTGGTCCTTAGAGGCCAACTACATTAGCTACGAGGATAAGGTAGTCAATAATATCTTGGGGAAAGAAGATATCAAATCTAAGGCCTCTCAGTTTGCTCTGCGATGCTTCATGGAGGAAAAGGCCAAGTAGCTTCCCATGTTGACTACAACACATCATTTCGTGATGCTATGTATCACTTCCCGATCGCCAACCACCATGCCTCCAAGTTTAAGCCCTACTCGAAATGGTAGCACTTCGGCCACTCTTTAGGTTAGTTCTCATGGGCCATAATCTCATCAATATATTTCTTTTTCCTTTTCATTTACCTTTTTCTTTTTTATCTTCAAACATTTTAATATAATTTAATTCTTGCCTCCATGGAGCTCTACTAATGTGTTTGATTGGTCCAATCTAGTTACATTTGTTTTAGTTGTAAACACTAGAATCTATAATTATCATTATAATATTGATTATCATCATTGCTAAGCATAGAAAATAAATTATTAGTCATAACACACAAATGTGATTATAAAAGTTCTTATGACAGAAATGGTGGGTGATGCTTGTGTTGTAAATGTTAATATGTTTAATTGTTGAATTATAACTTATGCCTACCTTATTAATAAAATTAATTGTGTATAAATTTTGTTTTAACTAAAGTTTAATTATATAATAACATAATACTCAATTTTACTTTAATTAGTGATATTTTTAATTTTATTTCATGTATTTTAATTGTATTTTACTTTTACATATTTAATTAATTAAAGATGCATTGATCAAATGCATAGCAGAATAGCAGTTAATGCCACATTCATTATTACATCAAAGACAATAAGTGTACATTGGAAGTAATTGATGGTAGTTTAGTTATGTCCCATCTAACACTCTTTAATGTCATTAATATCTCCAAAAATATATATATAGATCTATTATTGCTGACCCATAAAAAAGTGATTACCCACATTTTCTACTCATATACTTCTATCGGGCCAGCTTTTTGATTCCCACAAACTATGTGAATCAAAATGGGCACATTGTTTTCTTTTTTAGATTGTGAATTAGAATGGGCACATTGTGAATCAGAATTTACTTTAATGGTAGATTTCTTTTCTAGATTGCTTGAATATAGACTAACTGTTTATGGTTTTGCTAAATTTTTCTATACAAATTTCTTCCTTATTAATGAATATGCTTGAACTAGATTCAAAGTCATGACTTGAGGTAGAAAGTCTAAAGATAGTAGACATGGTTACTTGATATCAAGATATGTCTAAACTAGCTAGATTACTTCAAGGATTCACTACAATAAAGCTTCAGATATAGGGATGTCACCTACCTATGTTTTAGTGCTAACCAACTATCTCACTACCTCCCTTAAGACTTATTGCTAGCACTACATCATTCAATTTCTTCCTTTTATGTTGCATTCACACTCAGTATCTCACTTGGGCAATCAAACTAAAATAGACAAAACACCATACCAAGTAAACCAAGAATACTATACTTATTCCCCCCAACACACAAAGAATGTAGCTTCGATACCAATTAGAATAGGATCAATTTTATTCAAATATGATCTACTTTACTTTTTAGTGAATTTGGCGTAACCTTTTATGAAATTGTAGAAATTATAATAAAATACTTTTATTTTGAAAAACATTCAAATTGATTTTTATAATTATTAAAATCTTGAGTTTTATATTCAAAAAATGTCATTTTCTACATTTTCATTAATGTTGACTAACCAAATACTTAAATACTATAAATTATGTAAAAAAAAATTAAATTTGAATAATGGTTAAAATAGAAAATAAATTACTCAAATCAATTAATTATTTTATTCAAATAAGATTTATTTTAATTTTTAGTGAATTTAGAGTTTCCTTTAAGTGACATTGCAAAAATTACAAGAAAAAATTATAAATTTGAATAAAAATTAGTTTGATATAAGTAGCTACAAAAATTTGGGTTTTAAATTAAAAAATGTCATTTTTTACTTTTGTTGAATGTTGATTAGTCTGTTACTTAAATTATGTAAATAATATAAAAATTGAATGGAATAACAATTAGAATAAAAATTGTAATTACTTAAATTAGTCATTTTTTTTCAAATATGATCTATTTTACCTTTTCGTGAATTTGGAGTAACCTTTTACTAAAATTGCAAAAGTTATGGTAAAAGACTTTAAATTTAAATAACATTTAGATTGATTTATGAAGTTACAAAAATCTTAAGTTTTGTATTCAAAAATTTCTTTTTTTACTTTTTTTTTCTTGAACGTTGAGTAATTTAATACTAAAATTGCATTAATTACTTAAAAAGACATTAAATTTGAATAATGGTTAATATAGTAAAAGAATTATTCAAATCAATCATTTTTTCTTCAAATAGAATCTATTTTACTTTTTGCTAAATTTAGAATGACCTTTTACTTTAACATCTAAGTGCTCGATTATATAACTAAAAAAGTTTTGACAATTCCCTTGAATTCTTTTTCTATACTAGCCTGAATAAAGTAGCAAGTACTAGTTTTAGAAAGTTAGGACTCAAATAAAAAATACTATAAATTTAATCAATTAATGAGAATTTTTCATAATTCAACACCAAATCCTCCTCTTCATTTTACCCCATTAATGCAAATTCCTTTCCAATAATTCAATCATTTTTAACTCAAAAATCACAAAAATTATGCCAAAAACAACACCTTTTTGCACATAAGAAAGCATAATCTTGAACTACTTGTAAGCATGGGCATTATGTCCATAACATTTACTTCAATTGTAACTACTAACCATTCAGACATGCTTAACCTTCCAATTGAAACATGAATTTATGATCCAAATTAATTTTCATACATCCTTAATAGAAAAGCAAATTGATATTTTGACAACCCAAGAAAAATCTAAACCAAACTAAAGCAATTTATATGATTGCTTAACCATTGACAATATGGTCAAAAAATTTAGTGAAAAGAACCAAAATTAGAAATTGTATTCTAATAATAACTAAATAAATCAATCAACAAAATAGCAAAACAAGTACCAAGTTTGAAAAAATGATACACCAAGTAAAAGGCATGAGCAAATGCGTTAGCCAACAAAATTGTTAACATTTAGGCCTGTGGCACAGTGAAAGTCAAACTAAAACTTTACAACTACCTACAAAACCTTATCATTGGATAGTCAAATTCAATTCCTATATAGTGAATCATCCAAAAAATGAGAGATAAGGAAAAAAAATGATAAAAATTTGTGGGAGAGTTTACTTAAAGGAAGAACAAGAGCATAAATTAAAGAAACCAAGACTTGAATGGAGAACCTTTGTTTTGCTTCCTACTTGGTGCCTCTCTTTAGAAAACTTTAGACATAGACATTAATTATAATTAATAATATATCAATCAACAAAGATTCCAAAATAGAAACATACATGTAATGTGACATGGATCCATTATAGTATCTGATGAAAACTCTTTGGTTGGAGGCATAGCAATCAAACAATGAAGCCTTAATTAGATGTCAATTTGGAAAGCACTTGTTCTTTGTCTAAATCTAAAGGGTCCATTTGCCATTTTAGTTGAATTTTGACTTTTAATAGAATAATGTGGGATGAAATTATTACAATTAATTCAAATAGAAAGCCATTTAATTTAAAGTATACCTAATTTTAATTTTAATAGTTATTTTATTTTTTCAAAAATAAAATTAATGAAAAATGTGATTAATACATGTATTTGATAAAACTTTTTGTTTTGTTAAGAAAATCAAACTATCAAAAATATTAGATTATTTAAATTTTCTCCAAATATGAATATAATAACATTTTTTCTATTATAATCATAAGTTTGCAATCCTAACCAGGATCACACAAACTTTGTTGAAATCTCAATAAAAACATTTGAAAATCTGTTTGTCTTAGTACGTGGCTTTGTTATACCAGAAATCGTTCCATAACTATATTCTATAGGGAATAGTTACTAGTTTCTAGTTGATATACTAAAATTTGAAAACTCTTTTGATAAAAGAAATTTGAATTAATAACTTACAAGAATTTGTTTCAGAGAAGTGCTCCTGAGAAGCATTTGAGTAGGTTGGGGAAGCTTGTTTTCAAATGAAAGTTTGATCTCCTTTTATACTAAAGGAGAGACAAAATTTTCTTTGGGTGAGAATCTACTTTTACTATTTGTTTATCCTAAGTAAAAGTGGAGTCACTGAAAGCTAACAGACCATCTTTCAGTGGAACCTACTTTTCCTATTGGTAGTGAATACTTTTTGTTGAGTCACACTTCCATGATTAGAAGTAAAAGTAAAGATGCTCTTTACTTTTGTTTTTTACCCTTATCTTTTTTGATAAATGACTCTTTGTCTTTCTTCATTTGCTTGTCAGTTGGCAGTGGCCTATAGATAAAATCAAATGGGTCATGATTTGCAAGTGGATGATAGGAGGTGGAGGTTGAGTTGTCCGAGAGTAGCTACTCTATCCTTTTGAGCATATCTTTAAGTGATGATATGTATTCTTCTTGTGACTTTGATCTAGCTAATAGGGCTTGTGATTGTGATTTTTAAGCCAGAATTTGGGATGTTGAGGCCTTAAGTTGGTTTGAACATTTTTTATTTTGACTAAACCAATCTTGGACTCCTTCTTTGTAAGCTTTTTGTTGCCTAGATGGGGAGAACTAGTTCCAACATTTGACTTTGTAAATTCTCCTAAGAATTGGTGTTCTTGTAGTTTGATCTAGTCTGTACTAGAATTCCCAAATGTGACACCCATGGAAGCCTAAAGATATAACAAATTGAAGCAATTTTGGATAAGGTTCTCCTTATGGGGAAGCATACCTTTGGTCAAAGATTGTTACGCCTTCTTGAATTGGTCCGGGAAAAATTTGTTTGACTAGTCCAAACCATGTCTGCCAGTGAACAAACCATAAGGAAAAATTGATTTGGTTTTGAGTGTCTTGGAAAAATAACCAAGAATGTTTGTATTGGGAATTTTGGAAAAAAAGCATTGAACCATGCTTATTTATAATCCCAATATGAAAAGTATTTGTAGAAATTGGTATTTTGATATTTGATGGATTTAAAAGATATTTGGGTTGAAGGATGGTTTGGCTAATCAATTGGTTGGAGTATTATGAGTATTTGGGTAGTTGAATAGCCAATTTCGTTGTTCTGGCTATGATGTCTAAATTTTATGGATTGGGTGTCAACAAGGATGGCTCCATAATGATCACAAGATTGCCAAGGATCCCTGGTTTGAAAAACCAATCTTGCAAAAGTCTTTTGGCACAAAAATTTGGGTTGTCATGGTACCTGTTCTACCAATTTGATGTTTTGAAAGTTGGGTTTTTTAAAATAATTTTGAACAAGTTTAGATTCTTTTGTAGTGGCAGTAGAAATTTCCATCTCTTGATTTTGAAGTGGAGGTGGTATGGAAGTAACCACTCCTTGTTTTAATGGCTTAACCATTATTTGAAAAGCAGCCTCTTCAGGTGGTGGTGGTAATGTTATCACCTGTTTTCCTTTGGAGGCAGCTTTAGATGTGGCCTTATTGGTTGTTGCATCTGGAGAAGATGGTGGTGTAGGCCTTCGTTTGGACTTGGCAGCGGACTTGTCTTTATACAGTTTGTCCATCCATGCTATGAGAGTCTTTATGGTTTTGGGGCTAAGTATGTCAAAATCTGATGGGCTAGTATTTGATGAATTGGAAGAAGTGTTTGAGTTTGTGCTAGTTTGTCTAATTTGGGCCATAGGTTGAGTTATAATCAGAATCGGATGAATTGCACATCTCGGGCCGTGTTTTGATTTTGGTTTGGGCTTTCTTTTTGGTAGATCTAGGCATGGATAATTTCCTATAAAAAATTTTGTGAGAGAAAATCAAGTAAACAATTAGAATCACCTTTAATAAATTCAATGTCAAAATCATAAATGCTTAAAATGGCTTAAAAATTTATTTACAAGCAAGGTTTTGAACATTTTTTTGCAAAACATATTTTGCTGCCCGGCAATCAATTTGTAAAAGAAATTTTTGATTTAATAAATCATTTTGGAACTTTGAAATGCATAAAACAATTGTTAAAATCTCTTGTTTAATGGTCAAGTACTTCTTTTGACACTCATTCCAATGTTTAGAGGTAAACTTCATCAACTACTCTTGCTATCCTTTAACCTGTTTCAGAATTCCTCCATACTCAAGGTTATAAGCATCAGTTTCAACTATTTTTGGTAAATGAGGATCTGTGAGGTTGAGATAAGGTAGATTTTTTATTTGGGTTTTAATGGTTTGGATGATGGCAGTATGTTCTTCCTTCCATGGTTCTGAAGCTTTTCTTTTGAAAAGTCTGTCATGTAGAAGTTTGCATAGAATTTGTAGTTTGGGAAAGAAGTCTGAAACATAATTGAGACTTCTAAGGAAACATTGGAATTGTTTTTTGTCTAGTATTTGGTCTGGAAATTTCTTTGCAAAGGCTAGAGCTTGAGTGTAAGGAGATATTATATCTTGTTGGATATAATATCCAAGAAATCTGACTTTTGTTTGAAAGAGGTTGATTTTAGTTTTGGAGACCACTAAGCCTACTCTCTTTGTGACATAAATGAATTGGTGTAAATGTTTGACATGCTGATCAATGTTTTTAGAGAAGGCTAACACGTCATCATTGTAAACAATGATAAAATGCATGTATGGCAAGTATATTTCATTCATGATGTGTTGGAATTCAAAAGGTGTATTTTTCAATCCAAATGGCATGACATTCCATTCATATTGACCAAATGGGATAGCAAATGCAGTTTTGTAATGATCTTTTTCATGAATTTGAATTTGCCAAAATCCAAACTTCATATCAAATTTTGAAAAAAAATTGAGCACTTACTAGTTGCTGAAGTAAATCCTTTTCGTTTGGAATTAGATATCTTATCCATTCAAAGGCATCATTGAGAGGTTTGTAATTGATAACTAACCTAGGAACTCCCCTTTCAAGTTCTGAGTTTTTATTGATGTAAAAAGCCGCACAACTCCAAGGTGATTGGCTAGCTATAATAATTCCTTTTGCAAGTATTTCCTTAATTCCCTTTTTACAATGTTTGACCAACTTGGAGTTCATCTAAATAGGTCTAGCTTTGGTAGGAATTTGTCTTTCAGAAAAATCTTTGGCATAGGGTAGGGTGACAACATGGTGTTTTATATGCCAAAAATTATTCAAGAAATTAGAACAAATTTGTTGTTGAATTTGGAGTTGGATGGATTTAATTAGGTTTTGGATTGGAGGACAATTTAGCTAGTCTTGGATATTTTTGAAATTGACTTTAGTTTTTAAATGTTGAAGATGGGCGGTTTTAGTTTTGATTAAAAGGTTTATTTCAATAGATTTCTAAAAGGACAAAGACTTGAGGAGGTTGATATTTTTTATTTGAGATTTTTGAATGAATTCAAAAATAATTGGTTGTTCCAATATTTTGGTATGGATTCCTTGGTGGTCAACAGAGAAAGGTTTGATCAAGCTAATAAAGGGTGTTCCAAGGATAACTTTTTGTTTAAGATTTTTGACCAAAATAAAAAATGTTTGGAGAGAGATACCTTGTTGGTAAACTTGTACCTTAAGAAATTTGTAGTCCATAATTAGTCGATGGTTGCTTGCTGATTTTAGTCCCTCAGTGGTTTTGGTAAAGAATTGTGTTGACATAAGTCCTTCTTGGATGCAGTTAAGGTTTACGCCTATATCCACAAGAGTAATAGTTTCTAATGAAAATTGGTTAGCAACTCTTAGTTGTACTTTAACTAGCCACTTTTGAGATGTGATTTTTGTCATAAGGTATAGAATTTCACTGTTTGGTTCATCAGAGTTTTCAGTTACAATGGGTTCTTTGGATGTTAGAGGGTTTGAACTTAATAGAGATGTAATCAATGAATGGTTAATGGTTTGTTGGTCTTTGAGTTGGCAAATCTCTTCTTTCATTTGGTTTATTTCAGCTTTAAGATCTGAAATTGTAAGAGGTCTAGGTCTAGCTTGTTCAAAATGATCAATGATGTTTTGGAGGTCATAAGGTGTTTGGATCTGTTGTAACAATTCATTGGGTTTTTAGGTGGAAGGTGCTTTGTTGAACTTTTCAAGGAATTTGGACTTAGCTTGGTCATTTCCAAGTGAATAAAAAATTTCTAGAATCTGTTCTTGATCATGTATCAAAACTTGAATTTGCTTATCTTCTGATGATGTACTAGTTGAAGTAAAGATGTCATCATTTTGGTGTCTAGCCTCATCCTTATGGGAGAACTCAATGTCATTGTCAGAAGAATTGTTAATTAGTAATGGTTGGATTTTGTTCTATACTTTGTCTATTATTTCTAAGGCTTGGAGTTTGGTAGAAAGTTTGCAATATCTGTAACAAGTAAATTTGGGCTTTTGATTAGTCTGTTGTGGATTATGTTGGGCTTTGGCTATTTTCCTTGTAAATTGTTTGGTTTCTATGGGTTTTGGCCTTTTATAAAATGGGTCATTCTGTTTTGTATTTTTGAGCTTATTTTTGGGTTTCTTTTGTGGACTTTGTTTTTTGTGGTGAAGGTTATCGTCAAACTGGGCACAAAAAGATCTGGTTTCCCTACAAATCTATTGTCGCTCCCGTTTGATTTGCTTTTGAAGTTTGAGATCTGCACGAATGCAAAGTCCTTCCTTTTGGACAAAGCTAATTAGTTCTCTATAAGCAAGATTATCGTATGGAATCTAACCATTATGTAGATCTTGTAACTTTGTCCTCACCTTATCTGCCAAAAGAGGAGGTAATCCAGCTAAGAATTTCTCTTTCCAAAATGGTTTTTGCATCCTGTCATTGCATTACATGTGTGAGAAACATATCTTTATACCAATGGAAATCATGGAGGTATTTGCATTTGAGGTTGGAAAGGAGTTCAGTGTTTTTCTCTTTGAGGTGAGATGGGTCAACTATGAAATGTTTAGTTATTGCAAAAATAAGAGTTGATACGGCATCAGGTATAGTTCTTTTGTATTCATCAAGAATTGGTTCAAGGTTTATGTCACGTTTGACACTTTGGAAGATTTCTTTGTGGTTTTTTTGGAGTGTTATGTCACGTTTGACACTTTGGAAGATTTCTTTGTGGTTTTTTGGAGTGAGTATGTGATCCCACCAACCTTTGAGTTGACCAGAAAATCTTACAATTAAAATTTCAGTAATAGTTGGATCATAAGTTTGGCTATGAGTTCTGTAAACATTTGCCACCATGGTCATTTGTTGAAAGAGATTCAAAATCTGATATTATAAATACCCATCAATGTTCCATTCATAAATTGAATTGGAACTTATTTACTTTGAACAAAAGAAGATTTTTCTTCAAAAGCCAAATCTGGTGCAGAGGGTCTAGTGTAATACATTCGAGTAGGAGCCCTTACCGATTCTACCTTGATTCGTTCAGAAGTGTCAAGCGAGGAAGTTTCAGCTAGAGTGTGCACATCCTTGCTTGCTAATGGTGCATCCTTGACTTTGAGGGCATTATACCTTTACAACAATGCTTGGTGAAATTCATCAAAAATATTTTATGAAATTTGGAAAGGTTTAAAAATGGGGGTTAGAAACAGTTTTTCCTTTGTTTTTTGAAGTTAGAGTTTGTGCAGAAATAGTTTTGATATTGGAAAGTTGATTTGCAATGGTTTGTAAAATTTTATTTGTATAATTATTTTGTTCTATAAGTTTATGAAAATCTTTTGAAGAAGGATCTTCATGTTCTCTTTGAATTTTAAATGGAGAAGCAGAAATAATGGATCCTTTGTGTTTAAATTGTATTTCATAAGAAAGAGGGTGGATTGATTCTATCTTAGAACCATTCATCAATTCCCATGTTTGTGATGTAGTGTGAACAAGCACTTCATTTTCTTCCTTAAAGGAAATCCAGGGATACTAGATTTGCTTTTCAAAATAATATTTGTCAAACCGGTCAAAAAACAAAATTTGTGTAGAATTTTTAGTCATCCAATCATAATAAGTTTCTTGGATGGCTAAATGATTTTCATTTTTGAAATGACAGAGAAACCATTAACATTTTTCTTTGTTCCAATTTGAATAAAATTCTTTTCTTAAAACATCTTTATTTATTTGAAAATATTTTTCCAAGTCATTGAGCTCAGGATTTACCTCAAATTCATCTGAAACTGTACTTGTGATGTAGAGGCTTCCAGAGAGTCAGGAGATCTATTTGATGTTTCACCATATGTTGTTCTAGGAATTTGCCTTCCCAAATCAACACCTAAGAGATTTGAAATGTGACTTCTTGTTCTAGCATGGCTAGGAGGATGTCTTGCAGAATTACTCCTTTGTAGGTAATTTGCAATTTTTAAATGAAGATCATCTTCTTTAAAAGAAGTGGATCTTGAGCTTGTTGAGTGTCTAAAGAAACAAACACCAACACTTCCATTACTATGTTGTGTTATCTTGTTAACTTCTGTAGTTACAAGAGGTTTTGGAATGGTTGCATTGTCGATTTTCCAGGTATCTGGTAGGTCTACTTCATGCCACTTTATGTACCTTGGCATTTGTAAATTTGATCTTCTCATGTTAGTTTGCTAGAGGATGGTTTCGCCTTTGTCGACAACTCCTCTTAGTGATTTGGCATGAAAGGAAGATTTCATGGCCTTATATTGGATGTAATACATTAAACTTAGAGGTATCAATCCTTCAGCAAAACAATTGTTATGAATTTAAATTTGCAAAGTAAGCACATCAAGAATGTTTTTGACATGCAAAGAGATAGTAAAATCAAGATAGCATGTGGTTTTTGACATGCAAAGAGACAGTAAAATCAAGATAGCATGTAAAGTAAATTGGACCAAAACAAAGACTAGACTCAATTATGCCCATTAGAGAATCATCAAAGTTTAAAAGATGACAATCTCTAAGTGCAGCAAGAATTGATGTATCCAGTCCTTCTCTAGATAATGGTTTAATGCCAACCTATATCATGCTTAAATGCAGGTAATTATAATACTTTTGATGATGTTTGATGGATTCATGAGAAAGCAATCTTACTGTTTCTACAGATCTAGAAAGATGACAATCTCTTTCAACAGTTTTGATAGTGTAGTCTATTTGACGGAAAGGGTTGAATTTAGTTGTTTTGTAAATCTATTTTTCAATGGGTTTGAGAATTTTCCAATTGTCAATAAATTTGTCAAAGTTTTCAATAAGAATTTCATCTGGGTTTATGGTTCCAAAAGAAGAAGCTTCAGAATCATGACTTGGAGTGAAAAGTCGGAAGAAATTAGACATACTTACATCAAAAGATAAGATCGTCCTACAATTGGAGCAGGTGTGAGATGGGTAGGGATAGCTTCAGGACTTACCAATGGTCTTATTGCCACTCTCTTGGGTCTTGCTGCCAGGAACACCCCAAAGGTTTTCTTTACTAAGATTCTCATGGTTGCTTACGCTCAGTCCTCACTCAGCTTTTGAAGGTAAACAAGACTAGCCTCCTAACAAGAGTCACTAACCACTCATACAACTATATAAGATCAAATATACCTTTAACTCCTCCAAATACCTTGATAAGGACTCAAACTCATGCCTTTTTGCATAGAATGATCAATCCTTTTATTTCTTGAAACCCATAAATGGTAAAAACCACCTTGATAAGGACTTAAACTCATGACTTATGCAAATAGCAACAAAAATACAAAATTAAAAACACAAAAAAATTTCATAGAAAATCTAAAATCAAGGAAAAACTAGGGTAGAGAGGAGAAAATTCACTAACTCAAAGAAGAAGTCTAAAAAGATCATTTTAAGCAACTGGTTTTACCATAAAAATATATATGTATTAATATGGGTGTATAGAAAGCCTTAAGCTCTATTATAATTAGCCCATATTGTAGGCTCTCTAAACTAGACTAAGCATAATTTGGATCACCAAACTTTAAAAATCTTCATCTTAGCACAAATTCTAATATAATGAACAAACTCCAATCTTCAACAAGAAAAAAAAAAAAAACTCTCCATCTCTTCCACAAAAAGCCCCAAAGAACATAACTCAACAAGCACCAACTAAGTCTAAATAATGTCTACATTTGAAAACTAAAAGAGACTTGGTCAACATAATAGCAGGATTATCATGAGTACTAACTTTGCTCACAAAAATATCACCGTGAGCAATGACATTCCACACAAAATGATACCGATCATTAGTGTGCTTTGTCCTCTCATGAAACATTTGATCCTTTGTAAGGAAAATAGTACTTTGACTATTACAAAATATAGTGGTAATATGGATCTTATTGAATTCACAAAATAACCCAATCAACCAATTAACTTTCTTAATAGCCTTAATAATAGCCATATATTTAGCCTTAGTAGTAAACAACGGAATTATAGTTTGAAAAGTAGCTTTTTAATTGATAGCATTACCACTAATAGTAAAAACACACCTAATAGCCTTACACACCCTTTGTATATAAGTTCTCATAATGTTGTGAGGAAATAGTTTAATTTAAATGAAGAATGGATAACTAATATTCATTGAAAATTGAAACCACAATGCAAGATAATAAGTAAAAATGAAATTAATAGTAATAAAAGGTAATTTAAAGTAATAAATATTTTTTTATCAAAATAATATATTTTAAAAAATAATTTGTTTATATATATAGTACATACTACACATTAAATACTCAAAATGAAGTTAAAAGTGACTTAAGTTAACTATTTGGAACAAAGAAAAAATGGTTCAATTTGAATAAGTATTTGAACAAAGGGATACATCACTTAAGTTCACTATAAGGTTTTATTATAAAAACTATTTAGTTGAAATTTTTAATTTACTTAAATTAATTAATGATGCTAACAAATTTTGCACTGATGTTTCCACAAAAAACACTCATCATAAGATTACAAGACAAATAAAGGATGAATGAAATATGAATAATTTATTATGATTAAATTTATCAAACATGTAAAGTTAACAAATGATAAAAAATTAATTATTTTAATCAATTTATTTGTTGAACTTAAAAAAATAATAAATATAAAAAAATTTTTGCAAGCTAAATTTGAATTTAAAAAAATTAAATTCTCTTCAATAATTAATAATATTTTTTTTGCTATTAATTATATTGTTTAGTAGTAAAAAATGTAAAATTTTTAATTTTGACAATTAAAGTTAAAATGAAAAAAAATTATTTTTAATTTATATTAATTTTTAGTATTTTATATCTAATTTTTCACATAAACAACTTAATAATGTTACCATTACATCACTTGATTCTTAATATACATAATTTTATTTTAGAGAAAATCATCTTTTGCACATTTAGGGTTTAATGAATTATAGTAATAGTTTTGATTATTTTTTTTATTAAAATTCTATTTTGAAGTTGTAATTTTGTGTCTTTAAATATGAAGGGTCAATAATTAAGATCATTATAATAGGAGAAGTTTAAATTTTTCTACAAGATTCAATATTTTAAATGGGAGAACTTTGGTAAATAAGATAAAAGAAAAGTTCAAATAAGAATTAAATTATAGAGGACTTAAGATGGAAGTAATTTAGAAAATTTAGGGTAGAGACTTGAAAATAAAAATGAAAAGATTCTCTCAAAATATTAAAAAAAAATTATTAAAGGAGAGAACCAACTACTTGAGAAGTAACTAGTTACCACTATTTGATTCTTTTTTGAAAAAACAAAAACTTGTTAATGACTTTCTCTTTACTTTTAATATGTGAATTAATTTGGTTTTTTTAAAAAAGTTAAAATATTTTTTCTAAAAAAAGGTCTCCCACAACCACCAAAAAATTGGCCAAATACTATCAAAATATTTAAACAAAGGATCAAGCTTTTCAAGATCAACCATTAACAAATCCATTGCAACTACACCTAAATATTTATTCAATCCAAGTAACCAATTATTATAAGAACTTTTATGAAAGGCCAATATTATGTTCTAATATTTTTATTTTCCTTTATGTTAATAGTAAGGGGCTATTTTTTACCAAATGGCTATAAAAGTTTTAAGCCATTAACTTAATGCTTATGATAGAAATTCCTATAAGACCAAGCTAGAAGAAGAAGCATTGAAAGTCATCTTCATAGTCCACCTTTTTAATAATTCATTAATGATTCCACTTATCCATGCTTTTGTTGATTAGTTTGTTAATTTTTTTCCTCTATTTCAATTATTTGATATATATATTTAAACTATGAAGTTAATTGTGATGGATGCTTGATAGGGATTCAAGTATAGGGTATCAACCCCAAGAGGGAAAGAAAATAAAAGAAAATTTTTATTCTAAATAGAAAATGAGCTAGTTAGTATAATAAAACATTACATGCAATTAAACCAAATTCTTAATTGTGGCTATATCCAACAGGAACCCAAATAAGGGGAAACAAAACAAAAGGCAAAGTATTGATTCAGTTTTAGATCCTTATCAATTAATTAATCTTTTTCAATCAAAAATAAAAGAAAAATGAATGTTAAGGAGGAGCACTATGAGATATGACAAAGGACTAAAGAGAGTGTTAGACACCAAGACATAGGGATAGAGAAAAAGTGGACGGAAATATAAGGGAAGGAGAGGGTGGCAAGGTTGTGTAAAGATAGTGAGTGGCCAAAAAAGAAAAAGTGAAAGGAAGAAAGAGATGAAAGGAAAAGAAAAAGTGAGAGAGAAAAAGCAAGAGAGAAAAAGTAAGGCTAAGGAAGTGTATGGAAAACTACATTTTGAGGCTTTCTTCAACCTTTTTTTCCATTAGAGAAGTGTTTTATTTATTTTTATTCTCTAAAAAATGGAAATGGACTAGAGGCATTTTATTGGATGAAAAACACTAAAAAACTAAAATTTGTAACCTATTTAATAAGCCCTAAATGAATCTATTTATTGTTATAGATATTCCAAACTATAAAAAAGTAGAGAAACCTAGAGAAAAACAATACCTCAAAAATTATGAAAAACTTTAAAAGCCTCACATTTTTTTTATTTTTTATTTTTGGTAAGCTTAAGCCTTAATTCATTTATAGCTCAACTTGATTAATATTTAAGGTATACAATTCACATTGTTAATTAGTTAAGTAAGGGTATTCTTCATCTTTATTTCAAGTCTATGGATGATAATTTTAGTGAGCATACGTTATCAACCAATTGAGGCTACAACTTCTCTTCTGGAGAGAACATTTTGAGGTCCACCTTATTTGTGCACTTTTAGATGGGGCAACAATCATGGTGGTAGTTACAAGATCTTTTGGAACAAAATTTATGATAATGAATTCATTTATTATTGTGTGTTCCATGATTGCACTTGGTTTATAAGGGATAATGCTATTTATTTGAATAATATTCTTGATAAAACACTTTAAATATTATAAGTGGCAATTTTAAGGGAAATTTTATGATCAAAATCAGTAACTTTAATATAGAGGAGATAAACAATCTTGTCTTTTATGCCATTTATGTTAAATAATGCACCTTTCCTTATGTGCATATCTATGTTAAAATATTCATTGTTCCTTCTAACAGTGTCATAGTCAATTGTTTCCATTCAACTTTTTAATCAAGTTTTTATTTTGTCCATCTATGTGGCTCATCAAGTTTAACAAAAATCCCCTCTAATTTATGATTTGCATTAACACATTAATTTGACAATTTGATGTAATAACTTAGACAACAATTTATTTTTTTATATTAATTTAAGTTTAAATTTTTTTACTATACATAATAATAGTATTCAACTTGATGTAACAATATTCACATAATAATGACACTTTAATTTAATGGATGGTGTAAATCTCCTTACAATTGTACATACAAGTAAAGACAAGAAAATTTTAAAATTTTAATTAAAAGAAAATCTCAACTCATGAGATCACTTGAGAAGGTTCCACACACTCGATGTCAATCGATTTAAGATTAGAGAAAAGCAAAATAGTATTTCAGGCATAATATTTGGAGAACTACCTCCTATCACTTTACAACTTCAATTAAAATTTGAAATAAGGTAACATCTCTCCCATTTATAAATTGTATCCTTTAAATATCATAACTATTTTTATGTCTATTTACTGTCAAAAGAATTATCTACAATACTAAGCAACACAACTAATTTTAAGAGTATTGATCCTTGGTAAGGTTGCTTCAAATTTCAAAGATGAATGATGAAAGGTTATGAAATACAAATGTCCATGAAAAAGGTTCATCCCTTATTCCTTACAATAGTAGCAATGGCAATCAATTTGCAATAATGCCAAGAATTGCCAAACAAGGGATTTGTAAATGACTTTAATTACTAAATGAATACTATGAAGGAAAAAAGAAACAAAGGAAAAATAAAAATTAGACCAAAAGAGAAGTTATCACACAAATAATACACTCCTATTTTAAATTTTCAAGTTAAATGCATTTTACTTCCAATTCTTTGTCTCTTTTACAATTTACTTTCCTATGGTATCAATTTGCATCTCAAGTATTTGTTAGTAGATAAGCAATTCCTTTAACAAGAGTAAAGAGATTCCATGAATTGAAGCATGGCTTCAAAGATGTGGAACAAGAAATACTACTATACTCACTTACAATTATTAGTCGGGTAAATAGATAAATGATAGCTACCAAGTTAATTAATGCTTTGTGTTGTTGTGGTTTACAATATGGTGTACCACATGTGAATGACACTATTTAAATAGAAAATTTGATCATTATTGTGCAAGAAGAAAACATGACTATCAAAGGTAACATGATTAAATGCTAGATAGAATTAATGAGTTAGTGCCATGTGTCCTTTAATTTTTAACTTCTTGCACGTAAAGTTATAATTGTGAAAAAAATATACAATTAGCCTAAAAAGATAGGAGGAAGTGACAAGGGGAGTAGGGTGGATAGAGTAATGCAGAACTATACAAAGATTACCAAAATAATAATTTTATCTTACACAAATTACAAATGGGTATGGGCAAGCATGTTTTTCTATGTATGAATTTTAGAAACACATTAATGCTCAAAAACAAGAGGAGAAGAGAAAAAAAATAAATTCTTTCCCTCAGTGCCATATATTTAATGCTCAAAAACCATGCTCACCCTCATTGCTCCTTAAGCCCCTTCCTTGGGTGCTTATCTTGATCAATCTCCATAACCTCCACGATGGCTAGGGCTGTCAAGTGCTATTAGCCCATCTACATGTAGATTAGGCTTTAGTTTGGACCTTGTCTAAATAAGACAAGGAAGTTAAGGCAAGAGACATATTTTTTTTTCTCTTTTTTGCAATTATATATATATATTTCATAATTTTTTGTCACTCGCAAGTTCAAATCCAATCAAAGTATTAGTCTTCAATAATAAAAAAAAATACAAAAATGATTTTATTCAAACCAATGTGTGGTGTAAACATGGTTTTTTAGTCATTAGATCATACAATTGTAAGGCATAAGTACATACTTTACTGACCCCAAATAAATTACAATATGCATAATTTATAAATGGATGGAAAGCAGTGGAGAGATACTGATTCTTGGAAGGTTATAAAAGGTAACAAATGACATAATGTGTTGTATTGAAAAGTGAAAGCTTCATTTATCCAAACCGACCACTGGCTTCCCCCTTATGCATACTCTTTTCTTTTGTTGTTTCTAAATTCCATCAACCATATGTGATGTTTTAATCTTCAATTTCCTACATTTGCTCTTGTCAACTCTGATTATAAAAAGGAAAAAAGAAAGTAAATTGATCCTAATCAAGGTTGAGTCCATCATTACTTGGTAGCTAGTGAATCACTTTGATTTTTGTTATTCATACCACTTCATTTTCCTACTTCGCAATCAAGTCAACATTGATTTTGGATTCTTATTTGGTGTTTGATGTAATACAATAACTTTAATATCATTATTAGATAATTATACAAATATTTATAATTTTATTAAACTAACAAAATATCATATAATATTAAAAATATATATAAATAATATAAATATAAAATCTTATTCACTAATCATATAATATACTAAAACATTTAACTTTTTTTATAATAAAAAATTTAATTTTACCTAAATATTAAAATTATATCAAATTAAATTTAATTAATTTAATTTATACTCAAATATTAACTAATAATATAAATATATAAATTTAATTATTTAATTTCTACTTTAACACTTAAATAATAAAATATATATTGCAAGTTTTGATTGTTACAAAGGCAATGCAAAGTAGGCATGCTTTTTGAGTTAATGTAACGAAATAAATATGTCCTTGTTATGTAAGAAAATGGAGAAAAGTAAATTATTTGATGACACATGGCAATCCTTGATGTGACAAGGTTTTTGGACCATTTTGTAGGGATCCAATGATAGCGCAACCGTGAAATCACACCATTGATTGCATAGACGAATACGTATAGGTAAATGATAATTTTTTATTTTGTTATGTCTTAATTGCTTTTCACTCTTTGCTATGGTCAAAGGCCTAACCAAATTCATAATGTCGAATTTCAATTTTCTTTTTGGCCTTCGTCACTTCACAGTCACATTCTTTTTCTTATTATTTTCAAAATTTAAATATATATTAATATAAAATATTAATTTATTTAATTTAATATTCATCAATCAAATGAAATGATGTAACTATATTGTGAATAAATAATTTTAATGTTATTAATTCACTTTTATTTTAAATAAATATGTCACTTCTCTATCCACCTTCCTTATGTTTAACTATAACATTGCTATAGAAATATTGTAGGTATTCTAAAGAGCAATTCTAAAAATACATCAACTTCTTGAGGGCTAGATTTTAGTAGCATAATCTACAATCAAGTGTACTTCAATTTATCTTGTGAGGGGATTTGTATAAACCTTTATTACAATTTAGTAAGGGCAAATTTTGCCTTAAGGAGAGTGGATCAAATACATGAATTGAAGCAATCATTTTTCAAATTTCAATATAGTCAAGAATTTATATCATCTTCACCATGCAACTTTAGTATCCCTCTCTTCCTCTCATAAAAAACCTCAATGTCAAAATGCTAGTGTTGCAAATATTAAAGTGTTTAGTTGTTTGACTAGAACTTATACCTACCTTAAAAATATTAATTGTGTATAAATATAGTTATTATGAAAGTTTAGATATACAACATAATCCAATTTCACATTATGTTGATGATGGTGATTAAATTAACTCATAATTTCCCAAAAAAAAAAGAAAACATAGCAAACAAAGCTTTTATTAGATGACATTACATAAGAACAATATACAAGAGTGGATCCTCAAGCTTAGCACCAACCTAGTTCTTGAAAATGTTGAATTTTAGATACATAAATACATTATTGTCTCAATATCAAACTCCCTTTTTGCTTATATGTTCTTCATGTAAAATGTCCATGTTGTTGAAATTGATTAGGTAGCTAGGATTTCTCAACAGCTCTAGCATTTGCCTTCTTTCTTCACTTTTATCCAACATCTCCAAGACGTTGTGAGAAACAATGATAATGGTAACACTCGAAACAATAGCAAATACTTCTAGTACACCACTGTTATAAATGAAATGAATTCTAAGATCAAGGAAAATAATTTTAAGGATGAAATATCTTAGAGATAATGATAAGGTTTAAGATAGACAAATTAATAGTGTTGCAAACATTAAAAGTAAAGAACAATCTTCCAATCAACTGAATTTGAAATGGAATTGCGCATTGCCAACATGGGAATAAAATCTTGTGATAGAATGAGTGAAAAAGGAAAAAGTGAGGGTTTCTCCACTATCCATAGTTTTAGCTCATAAATAAAGTAAGAGATTAAAAGAGATATAATCAACTCTAACAAGGTTCTAATGGCTAAAGTCGACCAAAATGGCCACAACATGAACTTGACAAGAGTCTAGAAAAAATTAAGCATGAGTAAGATGGTACATGCAATCCCTATGATCTACCAAATCTAAGGAAATTGGAGGCGAGGGTTCCAAAAAAATAGGAAATCTTCAATAACAATAGAGTTGTCCATGCAAAAATAATAGCTAGCATGATTATTATTATTCTCCTCCACCTCAAAACTAGTTAGGGCTAAACAATAGAATCCATGGCATGGTGCGTGAGAAAAAGTTTCATTAGGATAAGAGAGTGAGAGCTTATGAAAAATAGAAAGGAGCGAAGGGTTGCTTCCTATTTTTACTCCCTAAAATTAGTATGTTGTGCTAGAAAAGTTGTAGTTGTTATGCTAAAAAAATTATGAGTGTTGTGTCAAAAAAAAACTCAAAGGAGAAAAGGGTTGCTATATGTGAAACTCAAACATGTCTTGGGTAGCTAGAGAAAAATAGAAAGGAGAAAATAGTTACTACACTTATTTATAAAAGGCCTAATTATAATCCTAAAAAATTAATTGTTTATAGTAGGAAATGTGGAATTGTTGTGCCCAAAAAACTAAAAGGAGCATTGTACGTGAAACTTTTTGTTGTACCAGCTAATGGGGCTATAGAGCTTAGGATGTTAGAATATAAAAAGGCAACTTATAATTTTATAATATTAAAAATGAACTTGACTCTTAAATTTAATAGGTTTGTTACTTTTGTCCCTTGATTGTCTTTAATCACGATGACAATAACAGTTTATAAGTTATGACATAACCTTTTTTTTAATTAAATTCAAATATTTGGATCAATATTAAATTTTATTTCATTTAAATATGTGCAATATGTTTGCTATTTGAATACCAAAAAGCCTCCAAAATATGACCATCAAAAACCATAAAAACAAATCAAATGGCATAAAGCCCAAACATTTCCAAACATCTCAATAACTTGCTTTAAATGTGGCTAGCCCAAACACTTAGCTCATTATTGTAGAATCCAAAGGAAAGTCCAAGCCCTTCAATTACCTAAACCAATTTATGAACAAATCCAAGACTTGTTCATTAACTCCTTTGATTCTAATTCTTAATTGAATGAAGAACAAGCACTTTAAGTAGATGAACTTGCCACCTCATCTACTTCAAGCAATGAGAAATAGGTAAGTGTTCTCACTAAAATCTAGGAATTCATCCTATAATTGATTGATTCTCTAGATGATCCATATGGCAAAACTTAATATCTTTACAAGCTTCTAACTCAAGCACCATTAAGCTCTACTCAACAACGTCTGCTTTAATAAGCCCAAACACCTTACAATCTTACAAGCATACTCAAGTAGTTTGACCAACCCAATCCTAAGGTTGTTACTCTTCAAAAACTTCAACAAGAAGTTCACCTACTCAAGCTAGAAATCAGAGAACTGAAGTAATAAAGATCCATAAGATCATAACCTACTACTATCTCTTCTTCACTAATCTTTATAACCTACTGCTATCACAAATGAACTAGGCCCTGTCAATAGATCATAAACTTTCCTCTCTAGTTTAACCATTGGTGGAACTAGTTTGGTCTAACATCTAAAATCAGGTTTCAATATCTTCTAATCAAAATTCTAGCCTTGAATTGTCCAAGCTTCTTCTCCTTAATTATTACAATTTTGTTATATTTTCAAGCTACCTTGGATTTGTGCATAGAAATGCCAAATAAGGAATGATTCTTTCTTAAGGACTTTAATTCTTGGCCAAATCTACAAGGTCAAATTTTGGCAAAAGTTGTATGCTACTCAACAGCAGCAAGCTCACAAGCATGGTATCCTACAATGGTTTTCTACAAATCCCTAGTAGTACAACACCATTAAAGCAAGCATTTCTCAATTCCATAAGCAAAAGACACATATAAGTGCCCTCTTGGCTAGAGCCAAAACCAAGCAAGAATATCCAATTACATTGATAGATATTCTCCAATAAGCTCAGCAAGCCATGGATGAAGCTAAGTCCAACTCATCATCATCTTATGATCCTTTTCATAATCATGATCTAGATAGAGATGTTTTTGGCCATATCCACATCAAGCATAAAGACAAAGGCAAAAAACAAAGGTGAAATGCTTTTACTAAGGGTAAAAGGACAAAAGTAGAAGGAATCTTTTAGAAAAATTTTTCCTTGAGGAATAAGTTTTGCAAACCTTAGAAAATGTTTTAGGAGGAAGTCCTCCTAAAAAAAATCCTATCCTCTGTAAATGTTTTCCTATCTTGTAATCTAATAGCACTTCTATAAGTATTCTCTTACTTTACTCTTTTCAACTTGTAAAGCGACTCTCAAATGAAAAATCCCTATCTATCCTTCAGATGTCTATGTATTTTTAATGCAAGCAAATGAATTTCAATATTTATCTTTAATGCATGTACCAAGGTTTCATTTGAATGATTTCAAATGCATATTTAGTATATTGGCTAGAAACCAGTACCAACTCAAGAGACTTATGTTTGAGAAATTTTTGGTACAATCACATACTAGATAAATTTACCCTTCATATGCATCATCATGCATTCTTATACAAAGTCTCTATCCCATAAGATCCTTGCCTTGATTGGCAAGCTTTTAAAAAAAGAAAAAGCTTTTAAAAAGAAGAAGCTTAAGGGAAAAAAAAAAAGATATCCTTTGTAAGTATTTTCCCATCTTGTAATCCAGTAGCCCTTATGTAAGAGTTCTCTTACTCTTTTCAACTTGTAAAGGGATTCTCGAACAAGAAATGCCTCAATTATCCTTCAAATGTCTATGTATCTTTAATGCACACAAATGAATTTCAATATATATCTTTAATGCATATACCATGGTTTAATTAGAATGTTTTCAAATGCATATTCAATATATCAGCTGGAAACTAATACTAGCTCAAAAGAGTTATGTTTGAGTGACCTTTAGTATGACAATGCCATGTACTAGAAAATTTATCCTTCATATATATTAGCATGCATTCTTATATAAAGTCTCTATCTTGTAAGATCCTTGCCCTAATTGATATCAAAGCCTAATCTTGTGTTCTTTTTGTGATAGATAGATAGGTATAATATTCTAAGTCTTCATGTTAAAGTGATCTATTTCACCTTGTTTAGTTGTCAAGGGGAGAAACTGAGCGTAAGCATGGCATAAGGGGAGGGAATCAAATGTGTGTGGTCCTGGTAGTAAGTCCCAAGGGTGAGGCAATGAGATCATTGGTCAGCATTAAGATGTAGGTGAAATCATTGTATCCTAAGCTTTATTGTAAGAAAATCCTTGTAACAACTTAGCTACAAAAAGAATACCCTTGTACCAAGTTACCATGTCTACTATATCTATACCTTCATCCTCAAGTCATGTGTACCCCTTGAAGTCCATTACTAGGAACAACATATTCTAGGAAGATATCTATATAGAAACCTTTAGCCAAGCCATAGACTATTAAAGTATAGTATGGAAGAGTACCTACTAGGATAAATTTCAAGATAACTCTTTTTAATGTCATTCATTTACATCTCATTTTTCTTTGATTAGTTGCATTAGATATTACCCTAAAATTTATCAATGAGTTAAATCACTTGCATAATATGGAAGAATTAGAATTTTTAGAAAGCTAGTGCTTAGATCAAGTCCACTTTTTATAGTTCAAATTGCCTACTTTAGAGAATTTTAGGAATCTTGGGCTCATCTAGATGCATCTTCACATTTTGAGTTAGTCACAAAAAAATGTTGTAAAACCAACCAAAAACTTCCCACATCTATATTTACTAGATGAAAAGATGGTGGAGATGAATAACTCATAAGTAAATTGCGATTAACACAAAAAAACAAAAACAATAAAGGATGTATCTTGAGTCAATTTTCTCTTCCAATTTCTATCATAACATTTCTAGTTGTCAAAAAGGAAATCAGCAAATGCTTGGAATTTGCTCCATTGTTCTAGTTTTTTTCTTGGACTTAGGCCTAATTTCTTGTACAAATATGACAAGACCCTTAGTCTAGATGTTAACTTCAATCTCTAGCATTTATCAACTAGCCATGCATCTACATGGCATGAAATACCAAACACAAATTGTTAATGGTCATGTGCTTCATAAATCATAAACACTAACTCAATGGGGCAAAGAACCCAAAAGAGACAAAGGAAACTAAATTTGCAAAAGATTATGGAGTGGATTAGAGTTTTTAATACTAAAACAAGAGAATATAATCTATATAGTAACAACATGAAACAAATTTAGAAAAATTTCTAGCATTAGTGATGTTGATTGCTAGAAAACATAACAAACAACATGTAAATTTGTTGGCACCAAGTAAGAGCATCATAAAAGAGTGGATCCTCTAGCTTAGTATCAACATAGTATTGAAAATGTTAGAGTCAAACTCCTTACCTACTTATATAGCCTTTGTGTAACATGTCCATGACTTTAAAATTGATTAGACAATCAAATTGATTATATGCCCTTGAATTGTCTCTCTATTCTAGCCTAAATAAAGTAGTAAATACTAGTTTTAGCAAGTTAAGACTCAAACAAAAAGGTACTACAAGTTTAATTAGTTAATGGGAATCTTTAAAATTTAACCACAAATCCCTCCTTCATTTGCCCCATCAATGCAAATTCCTTTACAATAATTCCATCCCTTTTAACTCAACAATCATAAGAATTATGCTAAAATAACACCATTTTGCACTTGGGAAAGCATATTTTCAAATTACTTGCAGGCATGGGCATCATGCCCATAACATTTACTTCAGTTGCAACTACTAACTAATCACACATGCTTATCCTTCCAATCGAAAGCATAAATTTTTGATCCAAATTAATTTACATAAATCCCTATCAAACTCCTTCCCTACTTATATTCTTTTCATGTAAAATGTCCACATTATTGAAGTTGATTAGATAGCCAATGTTTCTTAATAGCTTTAGCATCTACCTTCTTTTCATGTTCATCCAAAATCTCCAAGACATTATGAGAAACAATAATAATGGTAGCACCTAAAATAATAGCAAATACATCCCATACACCACTATTACTAATGAAATGAATTCTAAGATCAACAAAATTAATTTTAAGGATGAAACATTTTGGTGACGATGATAGGGTTTGAGACAAACAAATTGATAGTGCCATAAGCATGAAAAAGGAATAAACAACCTTCCAATCAGCTTAATCTAAAGTAGAAGTGTGCCTTGCCAGCACGAGAAGAGAATCATTTGTTAGAGTGAGTGCAAAAGGAAAAAGTGAGGGTTTCTCCATTACCTAAAGTTTCAGCACATAAATGAGGTAGAAGATTAAAAGAGACAAAATCAACTCAAACAAGACTTTGATGGCTAAAGTCAACCAAAATGGCCATGACATGAACTTGATAGGAGTCCAAAAAAAAAAAAGTAAAGAATAAGTAAGATGGTACATGCAATCCTTATGATCTACCAATTTAAGGGAAATTAGAGGTAAGGAAAGAAGTTCTGGAAATTTTCAATAGCAATAGAGTTGTCCATATAAAAATAATAGTTAACATAGTGACTATTATTCTTTTCCACCTCAAAATTAGCTGGAGCTGAACAATTGAATCCATGGCAAGGTGGGAGAGAAAATGTTTCATTATTAGAAGAGAGAGAGAGAGCTTATAAAAAATCAAAAGGAGATAAGAGTTGTTGCCTATTTATAATCCCTAAAATTAGTATGTTGTGCCTTAAAAATTGTAACTATTATGTTAGAAAATTAAGTGTTGTGCCAAAAATATTGAAAGGAGAAAGGGGTTGCTACACATGAAACTTGAACACATCTTGGGTAAATAGAGAGAAGAAAATGGTTGTTGCACCTATTTATAAAAGGCTTATTTTTTATCATGAAAACTTATTTGTTTGTTGTAGGAAACATGGAAGTGTTATGCCCAAAATACTAAAAGGAGTGTTGTACATGAAACTTTTTGTTATACCAGCTAATGGGGCTATAAAGCTTACGATGTGAGAATATGAGAAGACAACTTATCACTTTGTAATATTGTAAATGTACTTGACTCTTATATTTAATAGTTTGGTTACTTTTTCCCCTTGATTAGTCTTAAATCATGATGATAAAAATAACAATTTAAAACTTATGGTGTCACCTTTTTTTAATTAAATTTAAATATTTGGATGAATATTGAATTTTTTTTATTTAAAATTGTGTAATATGTTTGTTATTTGAATACCGAAGATTTGACTTAGCCACTGTATGGGTCTATTTGACTTGATATTAGTGGGAAAATGAACATGTAAAATGTAGTGGTGCCTGAGATACCATCACTAGGTCAGAAAATGTTTATACCTTTTCACACTTCTCTTCTCATTGACACAAACAACACAATATCTTTGATAACCAATCTGATGTCAATTCTTTTAGTTGAAAACTTTACAATAAATGTCAAAATTTGTAATTATCAATATAATAGAAGTCATATTGATTATAATTTTTAGCTAAGATGATTATTCTTGGCCATGTTTGAAACATAAATCACTACAACCTAATTTTTCTTTCTCAAGATAACACCAAAATTTAAAATAAAAGATTACAATATTTGAATCATTGATTTTATATACCAAAAAGTACAATTTTGTACTATTTTGACTATAAATTTTATGAATTTTCTTATTAGAAGAATCAAAATAAATTTATTATTTATTTATTTATTTATCATTTATTATTCTATTATATATATACATAGTGAATATTAAATTTAGCTTATTATACACATTTTTTTTTGTATGCACATTCTATAAGTGATATAAATATATGTAATATAAATAATATATTTTATAAATTTTTTATACAAAATTAATATATAAAAAATAAATATAAAAATAATAATTTTTTTTATCTATTATAAATTAGCAAGTCAACTTACAACCAAAATTTAATAATAAGATAAAAATTAGTGTAAAAAATAAAAAATAAATGTACTTTTTGTTCATACTAATATATAAAAAATAAATAATAAATAATATTTTTTTACTTATTATACTATATGATAAATAAAAAATTAATTTTTTTGAATTAACTAGTTAACTTGTAATCGAAATATAATGATAAGAGAAAAATTAGTATAAAAATAAACTATATATACTTCTAAATTAAATTAATATATTAAAAATTAAAAATACATAAAATAAAATTGACTAAGAATAAAAATTAATTTTTAAATAATAATTATTTAACTCTCAAATTGACTCAAAGCCCACCTAAAAACAATTTGAACATCAATAATTTCACTTGAAGACCTATGTCAATACATTTAATGGTGATACTTATTTATATGTATCTTTTTTCATAAAGGTAACACTCACAAACCCGTTATGGAGGATTGTGCTATTTTTTGGTAACATCAATCATAAGTAAGGGTAACATCAATCAACAAAAGATTTCAAAGTAGAAACATGCGCATAATATGATACTCCTCGAGTTGGTTCTCACAGGCCATCATAACATCAATGCACTTTTTTTTTCATTTTCATTTTCCTTCTCTCTTTTTTTTCCCAATGCTGTAATATAATTTAGTTCTTTCCTTTTGTGGGCTTCATTGTTGTGTTTTGTTGATCCGATCCGATCCGATGACATTTCTTTCAATTGTAAATTTTGTAAGAGACACTAAAATCTATAATTATGATTATGAAAAATTACTATGGCATTAACTGCGAGTGATGTTTGTATTGCAGATGTTGACATGTTTAATTATTTAATTATAACTTATGCCCACCTTATTAATAATATTAATTATGTATATGTTTAGTTATTATGAAAGTTTAGATAGACAATATAATGTCCAATTTCATTTCATGATATCAATTAGTGACATTTCATTTTATTTTACATTAACTATTTTTTCATATTTATTTTTATACATTCAATTCGTTAAAGATGCATTGACCTAACTAGTAGCAATTTAGTCTTTAATATGAAGTTTGTTATTACATTGGCTTTACTATATTTTGGGATTTGTCTAGACTAGTTGTTGCCACTCCTATAGGTAGTAATGGACAATAAAGATAATAGGACAAATAATTTAATATTTTAAGAATTTTATAATTGGATGACTAAAATTTGAAAATGATTGCACATCAAACATAACATATGGCTTGACTAATATTAATTTAAATTGTATTTCTAGTTCAAACTTTTCCAACCAAGACAATGATCATAATGATGTATTAGAGTCAATGATAATTCAAAGTGCCTCTAGAATTATTAAGATCTTGGGTAATTCCTTGTTTTTTTCACATATGCATAGAGAATATGCTTATTTGTGTTCAAATCATTAAGAGCTTCGACATTTTTGAAAAATTTTTTATTTTCTTTTTTTTTTTTGTTTAAAGGTATAAGATTTATGGAAAAAATAAACAAAGAAAGAAAATATATTTATGTTAGGTAGCCCAAAGAAAGGAAAATAATTATGTTTTCATCTAGTTTAATTTTTTTAAAAAAATTTTAAATCCTAAATAATAAACAAATTGGTTTAGATGCGTTGGAAGTTTTGGTTTCATGTTCTTGAAAGGGTAGTTAGCTTAGTTTTTTCATAATAGAATAACTCTTTTAGAAAATAGTTTATTTGCAAGCATTATTCTCAAAGAAAAATTTAAAATACAACCAAATCTAATTTTCTGCTAAGCTACTCATGGTAGCATTGTGTATGACTCATTAAAATAAAAGTATGTTGTAAAAGAGATGTAAATAGACTTCTTAACCATTTTTCATTTTCACATGCTCTCGATGTCATATAGATCTATTCTATTGAACATGTTTGTTAAGGAAAAGCAACACTATTTGAAGAATACAAGATGGAGAATTATCGTCCTCTAAGAGATTATCAAAAAACCATCCTAATAAGAAAAACAAATGTATTAAAAGGGGAAAAAATTAATAAAACCACATTTCATTTTCTCATAATTGGTTGCCACTACATTTTTGCCAATTTATGATATGAGTTAGAGGGTCTACTAGGTTCCTCACTTAATTTTTTGAACGAACTTTCTACATACAAGACATAGAAACAAAAGTAAAATCTTTCTAAAGTTGTAAACTTTGAAGTTGAGTAGAATGAATATTGTAAACCAAAAAGTTCTCATGTCAATTTTAATAGGAAGAAAGGATGATGGAGATGAATAACTCATAACTAAATTGAGACCAACATAAAGAAACAAAAACAACAAAGGATGTATCTTTAGTCAATTTTCTTTTCCAATTTCTATTGTAAAATTTCCAGTTATCAAGAAGGAAATCAACAAATGCTTGAAATTTGCTCTATTGTTTTGTTTTTTATTTGACTTATGCCTAATTTCTTGTACACATATCACAAGACCCTTAGTTTAGAAGTTAACTTCAATCTCTTGCATTTGTGTAACTAGCCATGCATCTACATGGCAAGAAATTCCAAACACAGCTTTCTAATGATCATTTACTTTGTAAATCATAAACACCAACTCAATAGGGCAAAGAAACCAAAAAAGACAAAAGAAACTAACTTAGTAGAAGATTATGGAGTGGACTAAAGTTTTTAATACTAAAACATAAGAATGTAATCTATACAACAATGGCATGCAACAAATTCAAAAAAATTTCTAGCTATAGTGATGATGGTTGCCAGAAAAAATAACAAACAAAGCTTATCTTTGTTGGAACCATGTAACAACAATATAGAAGTGTGGATCCTCTAGCTTAGTATCAACATAATAGTGAAAATGTTTCATATTCAGGCACATAAATATGCTATTATCTTAGTGTTAGAGTTAGACTCCTTACCTACTTATATGCTCTTCATTTAAAGTGTCCATATCTTTTGAAATTGATTAAACAACCAAAAAGGTTTTGATAGTTCCCTTGAATTCTCTCTCTATACTAGCTTGAATAAAGTAGAAAGTACTAATTTTAGCAATTTAGGGCTCAAATATAAAGGTACTACAAATTTAATTAGTTATTGTAAATTCTTTAAAATTTAACCCAAAATCCCTCCACTTTGTTTTACCTTGTTAATGCAAATTCTTTTGAAATAATTCAATCCTTTTTAACTCATCAATCACAAGAATTGTGTTAAAAATAACACCATTTTGCACACAACAAAGCATATTCTCAAACAACTTGTAGGCATGGGCATCATGTCCATAACATTTACTTTAGTTGTAACTGCTAACCATTCACATATGCTTATCTTTCTAATCAAAAACATGAATTTATGATTCAAACTAATTGTCATACATCCCTAATAGAAAAGAAAATTGATACTTTGATAGCTCAAGAAAAGTCTAATCCAAAACTAAGGCATTTAGAGCAGTTTGTATGATTCCTCAACCATTGACAATATGATCAAAAAATTTAATGAAAAGAATCAAAATTAGAAATTACATTTTAATAATATCTAAATAAATCAATCAACAAAATACTAGAATAAGCAGCAAGTTTGAAAAGGATACACTAAGTAAAAGTTATGAGCAAATTCGCTAGCCAACACAACTATAAACATTTAGGCCTATGGCGTAGTGAGAGTCGTACTAAAACATTACAACTACCTACAAAACTTTACCATTGGATAGTCAAAATTCAATTCCCATGCAATGAATCATTTAAAAAATGAAAGATAGGAAAAAAAAGGAATCATACAAATTTGTGGGAGAGTTTATTCAGAGGAAGAACAGGAGCATAAATGAGAGGAACTAAGAACTTAAATGGAAGACCTCTATTTTGATTCCTAATTGGTGCTTCTCCTCAACAAAATTCAAACAAAAACATTAATTCTAATCAATAATACATCAATCCAAAAATATTTTGAAATAGAAAAATGCATGTAATATGACATAAACCATAATAGATATTTGATGAAAACACATTAATTAAGGCAGAGTGATTGAATGATGAGGACATCATTGGATGTCGATTTGGAAAGCACTTGTTCTTTGTCCAAATCTTAAGGGACCATTTGCCATTTGAGTTGGATTTTAACTTTTAACATAACACAATGGGTTAGAATTATTAGAGTTAATCTAAATAGAAAGTTAGCAAATTAAAAGTATACCAAATTTTAATTTTCATAGTTATTGTATCTTTTCAAAGATAAAATTAATGAAAAATGTGATTAGTACATGTATTTGATGGGAGCATTTCTTTTGTTGGGAAAATTAGACTATCAAAAATATCAAGTTATTTAATTTTCCTCCAATTTTGAAAATAATAACATTTTTTTATCAATATAAGTTTGTTAGTTATTCAATCCACTTATTAATTGTTTGTATTCTCTATATCTTTCAATGATTTGATTTCGATATTAGTTAATATATTTGAATTTTGATAGTGATTATGATAGATGCTTGATGATAGGAATCCAACTACAAACTATCAACTCTACAAGGAGAATAAACAAAAAGAAAACTTTAGTATGTACTAATTTGTATATGAGATTATTAGAAATTATAAAAAATATACTAATATTAGTAGTTAACTTGGACAAAAATCATAAACTGATACTTTTGTATGTACTATGAAATTAGAAAACTTATCTTCACCATGAAACTCTTATATCCCTCTCTCTCTCTCATTCGAAACCTCATTTTCAGAATGCTGGCATTGTAGATGTTAATGTTTTTAGTTGTTAACTAGAACTTATACCAACCTTAAAATTATTAATTGTGTATAAATACAGTTATTATGAAAGTTTAGATAGATAAGATAATGCCTAATTTTAGATTGTGTTGATGATGGTAACTAAACTAACTCATAATTTTTCAAACAAAAACATAGCAAACAATGCATTTATTAGATGACATTATATAAGAACAATATGCAAGAGTGGATCATCAAGTTCAATACCAACCTAATACTTTAAAATGTTGAATTCCACATACACAAATACATTATCATCTCAATATTAGCTCCCTTCCTACTTATATGCTCTTCGTGTAAAATGTCCATGTTGTTGAAGTTGATTAGATAGTTAGGGTTTCTCAACAGCTTCAGCATCTACCTTCTTTCTTCATGCTCATCTGACATCTTGAAGACATTGAGAGAAACAATGTTAATGGTAACACCCAAATCAATAGCAAATACTTCTAGTATGCCATTATTGTAAATAAAATGAATTTGAAGATCAAATAAAACAAATTTTAGGGACAAAATGTCTTAGCAACAATGATAGGGTTTGAGATGGACAAATTAATAGTGCTACAATTGTGAAAAAGTAAAAAACAACCTTCCAATCAGCTGAATCCAACCATATGTTGCCTTATATGACACCCATAAAGTTGACTTAAACTGCTAGAAAAGCTCCACTGCCTCACCAAATTGGTGGAACCCTATCTTTGGTTCGTCCTTGGAGGTCAACTACATTGGCTACAAGGATAAGGTGGATGATGATGTCTTAAGGAAAGAAGAGATCATATCCAAGGGCAAGACTAAACTAGCCAAATTTTGGTTTCCTCTAGGATGCTTCATGGAAGAAAAGGCAGGGCAGCTTTGCATGTTTGCTGCCAGCACATTGTTTCACAATGCCATGTATCACTCCTTGATTGCTAGCTGCCTTGCCTCCAAGTTTAAGGTCTGCTCAAATTGGTAGCTTTTTGGTCAGTCCCCAAGTTAGTTCTCATAGGCCATAGTCTCATAAGTACATTTCTTTTTCCTTTTCATTTAAATTTTTTTTAATATAATTTAGTTATTGCCTTCTTAGGGCTCCATTAATGTGTGTTTGTTTAGTCTAATCTAGTGATGTTTCTTTTAATTGTAAACTTTTGTAAGAAATGTTGGAATCTGCCATTATCATTATAATGTCATATAATATTGATTATCATCATTGCTAAGCTTAGACAATAAATTTTTAGTGATAATGTACAAATATGATTATGAAAGATTTTTGTGACAGAAATGGTGGATGATGCTTATGTTGCATATGTTGACATGTTTAGTTGATTAATTATAACTTATGTCCACCTTATTAATAATATTAATTGTGCATAAATTTGGTTATTACTAAAGTTTAAATAAATAACGTAATACTCAATTTGACTTCATTTAGTATTATTTAAATTTTATTTCATGTATTTAAATCATATTTTATTTTTATGTATTCAATTAATTAAAATGCATCAATCAAATGTATGGTAGATTAGCCATTAATGTCACATTCGTTATTGCATTGGAGGCAATAAGTGTACATTAGCCATTAGAGGAGGTTCAATTAAGAAATTAAGAAGTTCCACTAGATATTGCATCAAAAAAAAAAAATCTAAAAACCACATGCATGTCTTTGTCTACCAACAAGAAGCTCATATTGAAACATCACACCTTTGGAAGTAATTGATGGTAATTTAGTCATATCTTATCTAGCACTCTTTAATGTTGTAAATATCTCCAAAAAAAAACAACATAGATCTATTATTGCTGCCTTATAAGAAAGTGATTGTCCACATTTTTCACTTGTAGACTTCTATTATGGCTAACTTTTTGATTCCTGCAAAATATATGAATCAAAATGGGCATATTGTCTTTTAAGACATTGACTTTGCTAAATTTATAAGTGTACATGCATTATTATATCCAAATTTTAGTGATTGGCTTAGTGTATAATCAACTTTTCTCTTTTTTATTAGCCATTTGAGAAACATTTAGAGACCCAAAAAATTTCAAAAATGAAAAAGAAATAAAAAGTTTAGGAACAATAGAGTTATAATTGAAATAATTATAGGACTAATATTTCGTAAGTTTTAAACTAATAATTACATGCATTGTGTATGATGTGCATTGTAATTAACATTAGTTAATGAGATTTCTCCAAAATTCAACCCCAAATCCCCTTTCTTGTTACCTTATTAATACAATTTCCTTTATGATAATTCCATTCTTTCCAACTCAACAATAACAAGAATAATGCTAAAATCAACATCATTTTGCACATATAAAAGCATATTCTTAAACTACTTATAACAATTATTCTTTTTAACTACTTATATGTGTGGACATCATATTCATAACAATTACTTCAATTGCAACTACTAACTAGTTACACATTTATCCTTGCAATGAAAAACATGATTTTTTTGGACCCAAACTAATTTTCATACGTACCTATTAGAAAAACAAATTGATACCCCCATAGCCTAAGAAAAGTCTAAACCAAAACTAAGGCACCTAGAATAGCTTATATGATTGCTCAATTGACAATATGGTAAAATAGAAACTTAGTGAAAAGTATCAAAATTAAGAATCACATTGTAAAACTAAATAAATAAATAAATCAATCAACAAAATAGTTGAATAAATAGCAACTTTGAAAAAGGATACACCAAGTAAAAGTCATGAGCAAATGAGCTAGCTAACAAAGCTATAAATAATCAATCCCTCAAAATAGGTTTATGGCACAATAAGAGTCAAATTGAAACACTACAATCACCCATAAAAGCCAAATAGTAGACAATCAAAACTCAAAACACATGTAGTGAATAGTTTAGAGAATGAAAGAAAAAAAATGATTACCTAAAAAAATGGTGGGAAATTTAGTTAAAAGAAGAACAAGAGCATAAATGATAGGAACCTAAAACTTGAATGGGCCACTTTTGTTTTGCTTCCTAATGGGTGACTTTCTTCAACAAAATTCAAACACGATCATTAATTCTAACCAATAATACATCAATCATAAAAAATTTTGAAGCAAAAACATGTGTGTAATATGCCACTCCTTAGGTCAATTCTCACAGGCCATCATCTCATTAGTACATTTTTTTCCTTTTTCATTTTTCTTTTCCTTTTTGCTTTTTCAATGTTGTATTTTAATTTAGTTCTTTCCATCTTGGGGCATCATTGATGTGTTTCATTGGTCCAATCTGGTGACACTTCTTTCAATTGTAAACTTTGTAAGAAGCACTGAAATTTGTAATTATGATTATGAAAATTTTTTTTGATAGAAACCATGGGTTATACTTGCATTTTAGATGTTGAAATATTTAGTTGTTTTACTATAACTTATGCCCACCTTATTAATATTATTGATTGTATATATATTTGGTTATTATGAAAGCTTAGGTAGACAATATAATGCTAAATTTTATTTCATGATATCAATTAGTGAGTTTCATTTTATTTTATTTTAAGTATTCTTTTATCTTATTTTATTTTTATATATTCAATTAATTAAAAATGCATTGATAGAACTATTAACAAATTAGTTGTTAATGTCAAGTTCGTTATTGAGAATGAATTAGATGGCACATGTAATCCCTGTGATTTGCCAATTTCAAAGAAAGTAGAGGTGAGGAAAAAAGTTTTGAGAAAAATTGGAAATTTTCAATTGCAATAGAGTTGTCCATGTTAAAATAATAGTTAGCATAGTGGCTATTATTCTCCTCCACCTGAAAATCAGCTAGGGTTGAACAATTGAATCCATGGCATGAAGGGAGAGAAAAGTTTCATTAATAAAAGAGAGAGAGCTCTTGAAAAATCGGAAGGTGAGAAAGGTTATTGCCTATTTATAATCCACAAAATTAGTATGTTATGCTAAAATAATTATAGCTATTATGTTAAAAAAATTGTGAGTGTTGTGTTAAAAAAATTGAGAGGTGAAAAGGGTTGCTGCACATGTAACTTGAAAATGTCTTGGGTAGCTTGAGAAAAACACAGAGGAGAAAATGATTATCACACTTATTTATAAAGGCTTATTCATAATCAAGAAAATTTTTTCATTTGTAGTAAGAAACATGGAATTATTGTGCTCAAAAAACTAAAAGGAGCACTGTACATGAAACTTTTTGTATGCTAGCTAATGACGCTATAGAGTTTGGGATATAAGAATATAAGAAGGCAACTTATCACTTTAAGGTATTGTAAATGTACTTGACTCTTATATTTAATAGTTTTGTTACTTTTGTCCCTCAATTAGTCTTAAATCATGATGACAATAACAATTTATAAGTTGTGGTGCCACTTTTTTTTAATTAAATTTAGATATTTGGATCAATATTAAATTTTGCTTCATTTAAATATGTGCAATATGTTTGTTGTTTGAATACCAAAGGTTCAACTTGGCCAGTATATAAGCATATTTTACTTGATGTTGGTGGTCAAATTAAACATATAAAATGTAGTAATGTCTAAGATATCATCAATAGGTCAAAAAATGTCAATACCTCAACACACCTCTCATCTCATTTACACAAATAATGCAACATCTTTGATGACCAATCTAATGACATTTCTTTTGGTTGTACACTTTGCAATAGATGTTGAAATCTATAATTATCATTGCAATATTAAATTTTGTTTCATTTAAATATGTGTAATATGTTTGTTGCTTGAATACCAGAGGTTTAACTTGGCCAGTATATAAGCATATTTTACTTGATGTTGGTGGTCAAATTAAACATATAAAATGTAGTAATGTCTAAGATATCATCAATAGGTCAAAAAATGTCAATACCTCAACACACCTCTCATCTCATTTACACAAATAATGCAACATCTTTGATAACCAATCTAATGACATTTCTTTTGGTTGTACATTTTGCAATAGATGCTGAAATCTATAATTATCATTGCAATATTCTATCATATTGATTATCATTCTTGTTTGAGCTTGGAAAATAAATCACTATGACCAAATTTTTTTCTCAAAATAATATAAAAAAATAAAATAAAAGATTGTAATATTTAGATCATTAATTTTATGTACTAAAAAGTGTAATTTTTGTTCTTTTGACTATAAATCTTATAAATTTTTTTGTAAGAAAAAACAAAATACATTTATTGGTTATTACTTTATTTCTTTTTATTTCTTAGTCTATTTTATATACATACATGAGTATTACACATCTCATATGCACGCCATTTTTTATATATAATATGTAAATAAATAATATATTTAATTTACATAAATTTTCTTTCATTCTAATATATATATATAATATTTTTATTTTAAATATTTATGATATTTTAAAAATTATGTGCACACACACGTAGACATATATTTTGATATACACATCGTAGAAATATTATCAATATATATAATTTTTATAATATAATTAAAAATTTTTCATATAAATTAATATATAAAAAATTCATATTAAATAATAATTTTTTTATCTATTATAATGTAGCAAGTCAATATTTAACCAAAATTTAATAATAATATAAAAATTAGTATAAAAATAAAAAATTATATACATTTTATTCAAACTAATGTATAAATAATAAATAGTAAATAATAATTTTTTTTACCTATTATACTATATGATAAATAAAAAATTAGTTTTTTTAAATTAACTGCTTAACTTATAATTAAACTGGATGATAAAAGAAAAATTAATATAAAAATAAAAAATATACACTTTTGAAATAAATTAATATATAAAAAATTAAAACAAATTAAATAAAAATGACTAAAAATAAAAATTTAGTTTTTTAATAATAATTTGTCAACTCTTGAATTGACTTGAAACCTACGCAAAAATAATTTAGATGTAACATGATTCCAAAGTAATTTGACTCGGAATAATTCCACTTAAAAACTTCTGTTGACACAATTACTAGTGATGCTCATTATATGTTTTTTTTTTTTCATAAATAAGGGTAGCACTCACAAATCTATTAGGGAGGATTATACTAGGTTGCCACAATGTTGGTTGTGTCACTTCATTAAATTTATAGAATAACAAACTCTATGTTACCTAGCAAGAGTCACTAACCACTCATACAACTATATCAGATCAAATATAAATTGAATTCCACTGAATGCTTTGATAAGGACTCAAACTTATGACTTTGCATAGGATGATCAATTCTTTTATTACTTAAACTTGCAAATGGTTAAAACTACCTTGATAAGTACTTAAAATCACAACTTATGTGAATTGTAACAAAAATAAAAAAAATTAAAAACCCAAAAAATTTTGGTATAAAACCCAAAATTGGGGAAAAATAAACTATAGGCAAAGAATAGTCCAAAGAATGAAAGAAAAAAATAATCACAAAAAAATGGTGGGGAATTCAATTAGAGGAAGAATAAGAGCATAAATGAGAGGAACCAAGAGCTTGAATTGAGCACCTTTGTTTTACTTCCTAATAGGCAACTCTATCCAACAAAATTCAAACATAGACGTTAACTCTAACCATTATTACATCACTCAATAAAGATTTTGAAGCAAAATCATGCATGTAATATGACACTCTTGGGGTTGGTTCTCACATGCCATCATGTCATCAATACATTTTTTTTCTTTTTCATTTTTTGTCTTTCTCTTTTCCAACATTATACTATAATTTAGTTCTTTCCTTCATGGGGCTTCATTAACATGTTTCATGGGTTTGATCCAATGATGTTTCTTTCAATTATAACTTTTCAAGAGATGCTAAAATTTTTAATTATAATAACAAAAGATTTTTGTGACAGAAATCATGGGTAATGCTTGCATTGCAAATCTTGACATGTTTAATTGTTTAACGATAACTTATGCCTACCTTATTAATAATATTAATTGTGTGTATATGAGGTTATAATAAAAGTTTAGATAGACAATATAATGCCTAATTTCATTTCATGATATCAATTAGTGATATTTCATTTTATTTTATTTTAAATGTTTTTATCATATTTTATTTTTATGTATTCAATTAATTAAAATGCATTGACCTAATGAATAATAATCTAGCCATTAATGTCAAGTTTGTACATTTAGCATCTATCTGATCCAGCTGTTGCCACTCCTATGGGTAGTAGTGGATAGTGAAGATGATAAGATATAATTTAATATTTTGAGATTTTCATAATTGGATGACTAAGATTTGGAATGATTGTGCATCAAACAAAACATATGACTTGAGTAATATTGATTTCAATCATATTTCCAATTTAAACTTTTTTGGCCACAACAAAAATGATCCTAATGATGCACCAAAATCAATAACAATTCAAGATACCTCTAGAATTATTAAGATCCTATAATTCCTCGTGGTTTCTCATATGCATAGAGAATATGCTTATTTATGTTCAAATAATTAAGAGCTCAGACATTTTTAAAAAGTTTTCATTTCTTTTTGAAAGGTATAAGATTTATAGAAAAAATAGACAAAGAAAAAAAATATGCTTATGTTGGGTAACCCAAAAAAAGAAAATATTTTTGTTTTTATCTAGTTTAATCTTTTAAAAAATTTTTAAATCCTAGATAATAAACAAAATGGTTTGGATGTGTTGGAGGTTTTGGTTTTGTTTTCATGTAAAGGTAGTTAGCTTAGTTTTCCATAATACAATAACTTCGTTAGAAAATTGTTTTTGATACAATCATGATTCTCAAAGCAAAATTTAAAAAACAATCCAATCCAATTTTCCCCTAAGCTATGGCAACATTATGTATGACTCATAAAAATGAAAGTTAGTCACAAAAGAGATGTAAATAGAGTTCTTAACCATTTTGCATTTTCACTTGCTCTTAATGTCATATAGATTTGTTTTGTTACACATGCTTACTAAGGAAAGGCAACACTATTGCAAAATATAGGATGGAGAAATATCATCCTCCAAGAGATTGTCTATAAGGCCATCTTAATAAGAAAAATTAATGTATTAAAAGGGGGAAAAATAATAAAAACATATGTCATTTTCTCATAATTGGCTGCCACTATATTTTTATCATGTAAGATAAGGGTCAAAAGGTCGACTAGGTCCCTTACTTAATTTTCCAAACTAACTTTCTACATGCAAGACATAAAACAAAGGTAAAATATTTGTTAAACTACAAACTTTGAAGTTGAGTAGAATGAATGTTGTAAAACCAACCAAAAAGTTCCCATATCTATATTCACTGAAAGAAAGGATGACAAAGATGAAGAAGTCATAACCAAATTGAGATGGATACAGAGAAACAAAATCAACAAAGGATGTATCTTGAGTCAATTTTCTCTTCCAATCCCTATTGTAACATTTCTAGTTTTCAAAAAGGAAATAAACAATGCTTGAAATTTTCTCCATTGCTTTTGATTTTTTTTGGACTTAAGTTTAATATCTTGTGCATATATGATTAGTCCCTTAGTCTAGATGTTAACTTCAATCTCTTGCATTTATGCAACTAAACATGCATCTACATGGCAAGAAATATTGAACACAACTTTCTAATGATCATGTGCTTCATAAATTATAAACATGAACTCAATAGGGCAAAGAATGCAAAAGAGTATAGGAAACAGACTAACCAAAAGATTATGGAGTGGAATAAAGTTTTTAGTAATGAAACAAGAGAATACAATCTATATAGCAATGACATGTAACAAATTCAAAAAAATTAACCAGTTTTAGTGATATAGGTTGCTAGAAAACATAACAAGAACAACTTATATTTGTTGGCACCAAGTAAGAATGATATAGAAGAGTGGATCCTCTAGCTAAGTCCTTACATAGTATTGAAAATGTTTTAGATTTAGGCACATAAATACACAATTATATCAATGTCAAAGTAAGACTCCCTACCTACTTATATGCTCTTCATGTAAAATATCCATGTCTTTGAAATTGATTAGATAAGCAAAAAAAGCTTTGACACTTCCCTTGAATTCTCTCTCTATACTAGCCTTAATAAAGTAGCAAGTACCAATTTTAGCAAGTTAGGGCTCAAATAAAAAGGTACTATAAGTTTAATTAGTTAATGGGATTTCTTCAAAATTCAACCCTAAATCCCTCTTCTTCATTTTACCCCATTAATGCAAATTTTTTTACAATAATTTCATCCTTTTTAACTTAGCAATCAAAAGGATTATGCTAAAAACAACACCATTTGTGCCCATAACAATTACTTCAGTTGCAATTGCTAACCATACACACATGCTTATCCTTCCAATAAAAAACATTAATTTATGATCTCAACTGATTTTCATACATACCTAATAGAAAAGTAAATTGATACTTTGACAACCCAAGAAAAGTCTAAACCAAAACTAAGGCACCAAAAGCAGTTGATATGATTGCTCAACCATTGACAATTTGGTCAAAAAATTTAATGAAAAGAATAAGAATAAAAAATCACATTCTAATAATAACTAAACAAATCAATCAAAAAAATAGCAAAACAAGTAGTAAGTTTGAAAAAGGATACACCATGTAAAAGGCATGAACAAATGTGCCAACCAACACAATCGTAAATATTTAGGCCTATGGTGTAGTGAGAGTCAAATTGAAATATTACAGCCACCTACATAACTTTATCATTAGATAGTCAAAATTCAATTTCCATGTAGTGAATTGTCTAGAAAATGAAAGTTAAAAGAGAAAGGAATCATAAAAATTTCTAGGAAAGTTTACCCAAAGGAAGAATAGAAGCATAGATGAGAGGAACTAAGAACTTGAATAGAGGACTTTTGTTTTGTTTCCTAACCATTGCCTCTCTTCAATAAAATTCAAACATAGACATTAATTCTAATCAATAGTACATCAATCAACAAAGATTCTAAAATAAAAACATGTGTGTAATGCGACATGAACCCATAATAGATATTTAACGAAAATTCACTGATTGGAGGCATAACGATTGGACAATGAGGCCATAATTAGATGTCAATTTGGAAAGTGCTTGATCATTGTTCAAATATAAAAGGCCCATTTGCCATTTGAGTTGGATTTTAACTTTTAATAGAACAATGTGGGATGAAATTATTACAATTAATCTAAATAAAAAGCCAATTAACTTAATGTACGCCTAATTTTAATTTTAATAGTTATTTTATTTTTTTCAAAAATAAAATTAATGGAAAATGTGATTAGTACATGTATTTGTTAAGACCATTCCTTTTGTTGGGAAAATTAGACTACCAAAAAATTAAGTTATTTAATTTTCCTCCAATTTTGAAAACAATAATTTTTTTTATCATTATAAGTTTGTTAGTTATTCAACCCACTTGTTAATTGTTTGTATTCTCTATATCTTTCAATGATTTGATTTCAATATTAGTTAATATATTTAAATTTTGATGGTGACTATGATAGATTCATGATGATAGGAATTCAACTACAGGTTATTAATCCCCAAAGGAGAACAAATGAAAAGAAAACTCTAGTATAAAATAAAAGGCATAATTATACTTTGTATGTTATATTATTAGAAATTATGAAAAATATACTAATATTATCAGTCAACTTGGACAAAAATCATAAAATGATACTCTTGTATGTAATAAAGCATTAGCAACCTCATCTTCACCATGCAACTATAATGTCCCTCTCTTCCTCTCATAAAAAACTTCATTTTCTAAATGCTAAAATTGCAAATGTTGTAGTGTTTAGTTGTTCAATTAGAACTTATACCCACCTTAAAAAATATTAATTGTATATAAATATAATTATTATGAAAATTTAGATAAACGAAATAATGCCTAATTTCACATGATGTTGATGATGCTTATTAAAATGATTGTCATTAAAATAACTCATAATTCCCCCTCCCCCCCAAAAAAATAGCAAATAAAGCTTTCATTAGATGACATTATTAAAGAATAATATACAAGAGTAAATCCTTAAGCTCAATACTAACCTAGTACTTGAAAATGTTGAATTTGATATACATAAGTACATTATTATCTTAATATTAGACTCCTTTCTTGCTTATATGCTCTTCATGTAAAATGTCCATGTTGTTAAAGTTGATTAGGCAACTAGGGTTTCTCAATAGCTCCAACATCTACCTTTTTTCTTCACACTTATCCAACATCTCTAAGACATTGTGAGAAACAATGATGATGGTAGCACCCAAAACAATAGAAAATTCTTCCAATACATCACTATCATGAAGGAAAAGAATTCCAAGATTGACCAAAATAATTTTACAAATGAAATGTCTCAATGATAATAACAAGGTTTAAGATAAACAAATTGATAATGTAGCAAGCATGAAAAAGCAAAGAATAACCTTCTAATTAGTTGAATCTAAAATGGAAAAGTGTGTTGCCAACATAGGAAGAGAATCATGTGTCAGAGTGAGTGTAAAAGGAAGAAGTGAGGGTTTCTCCACTACCTAAAGTTTTAGCACAAACATAATGCAAGAGATTAAAAGAGATAGAATCAACTTAAACAAGGTTTTGATGGCTAAATTCAACTACAAGTGGCCAGGTCATCAACTTGATAAGAGTCAAAAAAAAAAAGAGAGAATGAGTAAAATAGTACATGTAATCCATGTGATCTACCAATTCCATGGAAATTGGGGGTAAGGAAGGAAGTTTCGAGAAAAATTAGAGATTTTCAATATCAAAAGAGTTGTCCATGTAAAAATAACAACTAGCATAGTGACTATTATTCCCCTCTACCTTGGAATCAACAAGGGCTAAACAATTGAATCCATGGTGTGGTGGGAGAGAAAAAGTTTCATTGGGAGATGAGAGAGAGAGCCTATGAAAAATTAGAAGGATAAAAGGATTGTTGCCTACTTATAATCACCAAAATTTGTATGTTTTGCCAAAAAAAACTATGTGTGTTGTGCTGAAAAAATTGAGAGCAAAATAGGGTTGCTACACATGAAACTTGAAAATGTCTTATGTAGCTTAAAAAAAATAGAGAGTAGTAAATGGTTGCTGCACTTATTTATAAAAGGCCTATTTAAAATCAAGAAAAATTTTTTGTTTGTAGCATGAACTAAAAGGAGTGTTATATGTGAAATTTTTTGTTATGCCAGCTAATAAGGCTATAGAGCTTAGCATGTGAGAGAATATAAGAAGGCAACTTATGACTTTATAATATTATAAATCTACTTAACTCTTATATTTAATAGTTTTGTTACTTTTCTCCCTTGATTAGTCTTAAATCATGATAATGATAGCAATTTATAAGTTATGGCATCACATTTTTTTAATTAAATTTAGATATTTGGATTAATATTAAATTTTGTTTCATTTAAATATATGTAACATGTTTGCTATTTGAATACCAAAGGTTTGACTTGACCACTATACAAGCGTATTTTACTTGATGCTGGTGGGCAAATTGAACACATAAAATGTATTGGTGCCTAAAATACCATCAATAGGTTAGAAAACATCAACACCCCAACAAACTTCTCATTTCCTTTACACAAACAATGTAACATCTTTAATAACAAATTTGATGACATTTTTTCAATTGCAGATTTTGTAAGAGAAACTGAAATTTGTAATTATTATTATAATATTCTATCATGTTGATTATCATTTTTTGTTGAGATTAGAAAATAAATTTGCTGTGACTTTTTTTTCAAGACAATATAAAAAATTGTAATATTTGAGTCATTGATTTTATATAATAAAAAATATAATTTTTGTTATTTTGAATCTTATAAATTTTCTTGTGAGTAAAAACAAAATAAATTTATTATTTATTATTTATTATTCTAATATATATATATATATATATATATATATATATATATATATATATATATATATATGTATGCACACCATTTTTATATATTTATAGAGTGAAAGAGGGAGAGAGAGAGAGAGAGAGAGAGAGAGAGAGAGAAAGAGTTAATATTAAATTTAGTTCATTATTATATATATAATAATAATTTATTTTTATTTTAAATATTTATAATATTTTAAAAATTTATACACATATACAGATACATATTTTTGTATATACATCTAATAAATAATATAGATATATATAATATATCTAATATATTTGCAAATTTTTCATATAAATTAATATATATAAAAAAATACATATTAAATAATATTTTTTTTTTTATTTATTATAAATTAACAAGTTAACATATAACTAAAACTTCATAAAAGGATAAATTAGTACAAAAAATAAAAAATTATATACTTTATATTTAAACTAATATATAAAAAATAAATAATAAATAATAATTTTTTTACCTATTATACTATATAATAAATAAAAAATTAATTTTTTTGAATCAATTGGTTAACCTATAATTGAAGTGGAGTTATAAGAGAAAAATTAATATAAAAATAAAAAATACAAATTTTAAAAATAAATTAATATATAAAACTTAAAAATAAATAAAATAAAAATGACCAAAAAAAATTAATTTTTAAATAATAACTTATCAACTCTCAGATTGACCCAAAGTTTACCCAAAAAAATTTTAAATGTAATTTGATTCAAAAGTAATCCAACTCAAAAAAATTCCACTCGATGACCTGTTTAGACAAATTTACTAGTGATGCTTATTTATATATATTTTTTTTTTTATAAGTAAGGTTAGCACTCACAAATCTATTAGCGAGGATTGTGCTAGGTTGTCGTAAAATTTTGAGCTACTACATTGAATTTATAGAAGAGTAAACTCTATATTACTTAATAAGAGTCCCAAACCACTAATACAACTATATAAGACAAAGCATATGTTTAATTGTATCAAATACTTGATAGGGACTCCATTTCATGACTTTTGCATAGGATGATTGTTCCTTTTTATTACTTAAAACCTACAAATGGTAAAAGCTACATTGATAAGGAGTTAAACTCATGACTTATGTGAATAGCAACAAAAATACAAAATTAAAAACATAAAGAATTTTGGTAGAAAACCCAAAAATTGGAAATGCTATGGGCAAAGAATAGTCTAGAAAATGAAAGAAGAAAATAAGCACCAAAAAAAAAATGGTGGGGAATTTAGTCAAAGGAAGAAGTGGAGCACAAATGAGATGAACCAAAACCTTAAATAGGGCACCTTTGTTTTACTTCCTAACAAGCGACTCTTTTTAACAAAATACAAGCACAAACACTAATTCTAATCAATAATGCATCAATCAACTAAGATTTTGAAATAAAAACATGCATGTAATACAATACTCCTTGGGTCAGTTCTTCCAATGTTGTAATATAATTTAGTACTTTCCTTCTTAGGGCTTCGTTGACATGTTTCATTGGTCTAAACCAATTATGTTTCTTTCAATTGTAAACTTTGTAAGAGATATTAAAATATGTAATTATGTTTATGAAAGATTTTTGTAATAGAAACCATGGATGATGTTTGCATTGTAGTTATTGACATGTTTAATTGTTTAACAATAACTTATGTCCACCTTATTAATAAGATTAATTATGTATATATCTAGTTATTATTAAAGTTTAGATAAATAATATAATGTCCAATTTCATTTCTCACAAGCCCCTTATTCTAGATGTTAACTTCAATTAGTTGCATTTGTGCAACTAGCCATGCATTTACATGGTAAGAAGTACTAATCACAAATTTCTAATGGTTATGTACTTCATAAATCATAAACACCAACTTAATGGGGCAAAAAGCCAAAAAGAACAAAGAAAACTAACTTATTAAAAGATTATGAAGTCGACTAAAGTTTTTAATACTAAAATATGAGAATATAATCTATGTAGCTTGCTAGAAAACATAACAAGTGAAGCTTATGTTTGTTGCCACCAAGTCAGAATGATATAAAAAAGTGGATACTCTAGCTCAGTATAAACATAGTACTAAAATTGTTTCAAAGTTAGGCACATAAATATAATATTATCTTAGTGTCAATGTCAAACTCCTTGCTTGCTTATATGCTCTTCATATAAAATGTCCATGTCTTTGAAATTGATTAGATAACCAAAAAAGTTTTGACTGTTCCCTTGAAATCTCTCCCTATACTAGCTTGAATAATGTAGCAAGTACCAATTTCAGCAAGTTAGGGTTGAAACCAAAAGGTACTACAAGTTTAATCAGTTAATGAAAAATCTCCAAAATTTGACCTCAAATCCTTCTTTTTTGTTTTACCTCAGCAATGCAAATTCATTTAAAATAATTCCATTCCTTTTAACTTAGCAATCACAAGAATTATGCTAAAAACAACAACTTTTTGCACATAGAAAGCATATTCTCAAACTTCTTGTAAGCACAGGCATCATGTCTATAACATTTACTTTAGTTGCAACTGCTAACCATTGAAACATGCTTATGCTTCCAATTGAAAACTTGAATTTATGATCCAAATTGATTTCAATACATCCCTAATAAAAAAGCAAATTAATACTCAAACAACCTAAGAAAAGTCTAAACCAATATTAAGGCACCTGGAGCAATTGATATGATTGATTACCATTGACATTATGGTCAAAAAATTTAGTAAAAAGAATTAGAATTAGAAATCACATTGTAATAAGAACTAAAAAAAATCAATCAACAAAATAGTAGAACAAGCAACAAGTTTAAACAAGAAGACACCCAAGTAAAAGCCATCAGCAAATGTGCTAGCCAACACAATTGTAGACCTTTAGGCCTGTGGTGCAATGAGAGTCGAATAAAAACATTGCAACCACCTATAATACTTTATCATTGGATAGTCAAAATTCAATTCCCATGTAGGGAATCATCCAAAATTTGAAAGATAAAAAAAATTATAAAAATTTGTTGGAGAGTTCACTCAAAGGAAGAATAAGGGCATAAATGAGAGGAACTAACAACTTGAATGGAGGACCTTTGTTTTGCTTCCTAACTGATGCCTCTCCTTAACAAAATTCAAAAATTGACATTAACTCTAATCAATAATACAACAATCAACAAAGATTCTAAAACAAAAATATGTGTGTAATATGACATGGACCCACAATAGATATTTGACAAAAGCTCACTGATTAGAGGCATAATGATTAGACAATAAGGCCACAAATGGATGTTGATTTGGAAAGTGCTTGTTCTTTGTCCAAATGTAAAGGGCCTCTTTGCCACTTGAGTTGGATTTTGACTTTAAATAGAATAAGTATGATTGGAATTATTACAATTAATCTAAATAAAAAGTCAACTAATTTAAAGTATACCTAAATTTAATTTAATAGTTATTTTATTTTTTTCAAAAATATAATTAATGGAAAATGTGATTAATACATGTATTTGATGGGACCATTCCTTTTGATGGAAAAATTAGACTATCAAAATTATTAGGTTATTTAATATTCCTCTAATTTTGAAAACAATAACATTTTTTCCCATTATTATAAGTTTGTTAGTTATTTAACCCATTTTTTAATTGTTTGTGTTCTCTATATCTTTCTATGATTTGATTTCAATATTAGTTGATATATTTAAATTTTGATGATAGGTAATCAACTACAAGGTATTAACCCCATAAGGAGAAAAAATGAAAGGAAAACTCTAGTATGAAATACAAGGCACAATTATACTTTGTATTTGAGATTATTAAAAATTATAAAAAATATACAAACATTATCAGTCAACTTAGACAAAAATCATAAAATAATACTCTTGTTTGAAATATAGCATTAAAAACTCCATTTTCACCTTGTAACTCTGGTGTCCCTTTCTTCCTCTCATCAGAAACCTCATTTTCGAAATATTGGCATTGCAAATGTTGTAATATTTAGTTGTAAGTAAAACTTATATCCAACTTAAAAAATATTAATCATGTATAAATATAATTATTATGAAAGTTTAGATAGATAACATAATGTCCAATTTCACATTATGTTGATGACAATAATTAAACTAAGTCATAATTTCCCAAAAAAGCATAGCAAACAAAGCTTTTATTAGATGACATTAAGTAAGAACAATATACAAGTGTGGATCCTTAAACTTAGTACCAACCTAATACTTGAAAATGTTGAATTTGAGATACATAAATACATTACTATTTCAATATCATACTCCCTTTAGACTTATATCCTCTTTGTGTAAAATGTCCACATTGTTGAAGTTCATTAGACAATCAAGCTTTTTTAATGGCTCCAGCATATGCCTTCTTTCTTCACACATAGTCAACATCTCTAAGACATTATGAGATACAATGATAATAGTAGCACCCAAAACAATAGCAAATACATCTAATATACCACTATTATAAATGAAATGAATTTTGGGATCAAGGAAAATAATTTTAGGGACAAAAAATCTTAAAAATGATGACAAAGTTTGACATAGTCAAATTGATAGTGGCACAAGTGTGAAAAAGCAAAAAAACAACCTTTAAATTAGTTGAATTTGAAATGGAAGTGCACATTGCCAACATGGGAAGAAAATTATATATCAGAGTGAGAGCAAAACGAAAAATTGATGGATTCTCCCTTACCCAAAGTTTCAGCACATAAATGACATAGGTGATTAAAAGAAACAGAATCAACTCAAACAAGGTTTTGATGGCTAAAGTCAACCAAAATGGTTGTGACATGAACTTAACAGAAGTAAAAAAAAAATTAAGAATGAGTTAGATGGTAGATGTAATTCTTGTGATTTGCCAATTCAAGAAAAATTGAAGGTGAGGGAAGAAGTTCCAACAAAAATTGGAAATCTTCAATAACAATAGAGTTGTCCATGTGAGAATAATAGCCATGGTGGCTATTATTCTCCTCCACCTCAAAATCAGTTGGGGCTAAACAATTAAATCTATGGTGTGGTGGGAGAGAAAAAATTGAATTTGAAATACACAAATACATTATTATCTCAAATTCATACTCCCTCCCTACTTGTATCCTCTTTGTATAAAATGGCCACATTGTTGAAGTTGATTGGACAACCAGGGTTTATTAATAGCACCAGCATTTGCCTTCTTTCTTCACACTCATCCAACATTTCTATGACATTGTGAGAAACAATGATAATGGTAGCACTCAAAACAATAGCAAATACTTCTAATACGCCACTGTCGTAAATGAAATGAATTCTTGAATCAATGAAAATAATTTTAGGGACAAAACATCTTAGTAATGATGACAAGGTTTGATGCAGTAAAATTGATAGTGCCACAATTGTGGAAAAGCAAAGAATAACCTTTGGATCAGTTGAATTTGAAATGGAAATGTGCATTGCCAACACGAGAAGAGAATTGTGTGTTAGAGTGAGAGCAAAAGAAAAAAGTGATGGTATCCCCATTACCCAAAGTTTCAACACTTAAATGATGTAGAAGATTAAAAGAAATAGAATCATCTCAAATAAGGTTTTGATGGTTAAAGTCAACCAAAATAGCTATGACATGAATTTGAGAGGAGTTAAAAAAAAAAATGAGATTGAGTCAGATGGTATATGCAATCCCTGTGATCTACCAATTCAAGGAAAATTGAAGGTGAGAGAAGAAGTTTCAATACAAATTGGAAATTTTCAATAACAATAAAGTTGGCCATGTAGGAATAATTGCTAGCATAGTGGCTATTAAGCTCCTCCACCTCAAAATCATCACATAAATGATGTTAAAGATTAAAAGAGATAGCATCAACTCAAACAAGGTTTTGAATACTAAAGTCAACCAAATGGTAGTGGCGTGAACTTGATAGGAGTAAAAAGAAAATTAAGAATGAGTCAGATGGTACATACAATCCTTGTGATTTGTCAATTCAAGGGAAATTGAAAGAGAGGGAAGAAGTTCCAATAAAAATTGAAAATTTTAAATAACAATAAAGTTATCCATGTAAGAATAATAGCTAGCATGGTGGCTATTATTCTCCTCCACCTCAAAATTTTCCAGGGCTAAACAATTAAATCCATGGTGTGGTTAGAGAGGAAAAGTTGAATTTGAGATACACAAATACATCATTATCTCAATGTCATACTCCCCCCTACTTATATCCTCTTTGTGTAAAATGTTCACATTGTTGAAGTTGATTAGATAAACAAGGTTTCTTAATGGCTTTAACATTTGCCATCTTTCTTCACACTCATCCAACATCTCCAAGACATTGTGAGAAACAATGATAATGGTAGCACCCAAGAAAAAGCAAATACTTATGATACCACTGTCATAAATGAAATGAAATTAGGGATTAACGAAAATAATTTTAGGGACAAAACATCTTAGCTATAATGACAAGGTTTGACATAGTCAAATTGATAGTGCCACAAATATGAAAAAGCAAAGAACATCCTACAAATCAGTTGAATTTGAAATGAAAGTTGCATTGCCAACATGGGAAGAGAATCATGTGTCAGAGTGAGAGCAAAAGGAAAAGGTGATGGTTTCTCCATTGCCTAATGTTTCGACACATAAATGACGTATGAGATTAAAAGAGATAGAAGCATCTTAAACAAGGTTTTGATTGCTAAAGTTAACCAAAATGGTCATGGCATGAACAAGATAGGAATAAAAAAAATTGAGAATGAGTCAGATGGTACATGTAATCCCTTTGATCTGCTAATTCAAGGGCAATTGAAGGCAAGGGAAGAAGTTCTAATATAAATTGGAAATTTTCAATATTAATGGAGTTGTCCATGTAAGAATAATAACTAGCATAGTGGCTATTATTCTCCTTCACCTTAAAATTAGCTAAGGCCAAACAATTAAATCCATGGTGTGGCGGGAGAGGAAAAGTTGAATTTGAGATACACAAATACATTATTATCTTAATATCATACTCCCTCACTACTTATATACTCTTTGCGTAAAATGTCCATATTGTTAAAGTTGAATGGACAACCAAGGTTTCTTAATGGCTCCAACATTTTTCTTCTTTGTTCACACTCATCCAACATCTCCAAGACATTGTGAGAATCAATGATAATGATAGCACCCAAAATAATAGCAAGTACTTAGGCCACTGTCACAAATGAAATGAATTCTGGGATAAACGAAAGTAATTTTAGGCACAAAACATATTAGCCATGATGTCAAGGTTTGACACAGTTAAATTGATAGTGGAACAAGTGTGAAACAGCAAAGAACAACCTTTGAATCAATTGAATTTCAAATGGAAGTGCACATTGCCAACACAAGAAGAGAATGATGTGTTAGAGTGAGAGTAAAAGGAAAAAGTAATGGTTTCTCCATTACCCAAAGTTTCAACACATAAATGACGTAGGAGATTAAAAGAGACATAATCAACTCAAACAAGGTTTTAATGGCTAAAGTCAACCAAAATGGCCATGACATGAACTTGATAGGAGTAAAAAAAGAGTTGAGAATGAGTTAGATGGTACATGTAATCCCCGTAATCTATCGATTCTACGGAAATTGAAAGCAAGGGAAGAAGTTCCAATAAAAATTGGAAATTTACAATAACAATGGAGTTATCCATGTAAGAATAAAAGCTAGCATGGTGGCTATTATTCTTTTCCACCTCAAAATCAGATGGGGGTTGAACAATTAAATCTATGGGGTGGTGGGAGAGAAAATGTTGAATTTGAGATACACAAATACAATATTATCTCAATATCATACTCCTTCCCTACTTATATACTCTTGGTGTAAATTGTCCACATTGTTAAAGTTGATTAGACAACAAGAGTTTCTTAATGGCTCCAACATTTGCCTTCTTTCTTAACACTCATCCAACATCTCCAAGACATTATGACAATTAATGACAATGGTAGCACCCAAAATAATAGAAAATACTTCTAATACGCCACTGTCATAAATGAAATGAATTATGGGATCAACGAAAATAATTTTAGGGACAAAACATCTTAATAATGATAACAAGATTTGACACAATTAAATTAATAGTGCCAGAAGTGTGAAAAAGCAGAGAACAACCTTCAGATTAGCTAAATTTGAAATGGAAGTGTGCATGGCCAACACGGGAAGAGAGTCATGTGTCTGAGTGAGAGCAAAAGGAAAAAGTGATGGCCTTTACACTATACAAAGTTTCAGCACATAAATGATGTCGGAGATTAAAAAGGACATAATCAAATCAAACCGAGTTTTGATGGCTAAAGTCAACCAAGATGGCTGCAACATGAACATGATAAAAGTAAAAAAAATTGATAATGAGTCAAAAGGTATGGGTATTCCCTGTGATCTACCAATTCAAGGGAAATTGAAGGCAAGGGAAGAAGTCCCTATACATATTAAAAATTTTTAATAACAATAGAGTTGTCCATGTAAGAATAAAAGTTAGCATGGTCACTATTATTCTCCACCACCTCAATAACTATTAGGATTGAACAATTAAATCAATGGTGTGGTGAGAGAGAAAGTTGAATTTGAGATATACAAATACAATATTATCTCAATATCATACTCAATCCCTACTTTTATCCACATTGTTGAAGTAGATTAGACAACTAGGGTTTCTTAATGGCTTTAGCATTTTCCTTCTTTCTTCACACTTATCCAACATTTCCAAGACATTGTGAGAAATAATATAATGGTAGCACCCAAAACAATAGAAAATACTTTTAATATGCCGCAATTATAAATGAAATGAATTATGGTATCAACAAAAATAATTTTAGGGACAAAATATCTTAGCGATAATGACAAGGTTTGACACAGTCAAATTGATAGTGCCACAAGTGTGAAAATGCAAAGAACAACCTTCAAATGAGCTAAATTTGAAATGGAAATGGGCATTGCCAACACGGGATGAGAATAATGTGTTAAAGTGAGAGCAAAAGTAAAAGGTGATGGTTTCTCCACTGCCCAAAGTTTTTGCACATAAATGATGTAGGAGATTAAAAGAGATAAAATTAGCCAAAACAAGGTTTTGATGGCTAAAGTCAGGCAAAATGGTCACGACATGGATTTGACAAGAGTAAAAAAAAATTGAGAATGAGTCAAACAGTGCAAGTATTCCTTGTGATTTTCCAATTCAAGGGAAAATGAAAGGGAGGGAAGAAGTTTTGATTAAGATTGAAAATTTTCAATAACAATAGAGTTGCCTATGTAAGAATAAATGTTAGCATGATTGCTAAAATTCTCCTTTACCTCAATATCTGCTAGGATTGAATAATTAAATCAATGGTGTGCTAGGAGAAAAAAAGTTAAATTTGAGATATACAATTATATTATTATCTCAATATCATACTCAATCCCTACTTTTATTCACTTTGTAAAAAATGTCCACGTTGTTAAAGTTGATTAGACAATCAAGGTTTCTTAATGGCTTTAGCATTTGCTTTCTTTCTTCACACTCATCCAACATCTCTAAGACATTGTGAGAAATAATGTAATGGGTAGTACCCAAAATAGTAAAAAGTACTTCTAATACACCACTATAATAAATGAAATGAATTCTGAGATCAACAAAATTAATTTTAGTGACAAAACAATCTTAGCAATGATTACAAGGTTTGACATAGTTAAATTGATAGTGGCACAAGGGTGAAAAAGAAAAGAATAACCTTTGAATTAGCTGAATTTGAAATGGAAGTGGGCATTGCCAATGCGAGAAAAGAGTATATCTCACTTTTCCTTGTAAGAATAATAGTTAGCATGGTGACTATTATTCTCCTTCTCCTCTAAATCTGTTGGGGCTAAGCAATTAAATGAAAGGTGTGGTGGGAGAGAAAAAGTTGAATTTGAGATGCACAAATACATAAATTTCGCAATATCATACTCCCTCCCTACTTATATCCTCTTTGCATAAAATGTCAACATTGTTGAAGTTGATTAGACAACTAGGGTTTCTTAATGGCTCTAGCATTTCCCTTCTTTCTTCACACTCATTCAACATCTCCAAGACATAGTGAGAAACAATGATAATAGTAGCAACCAAAACAATAGCAAATACTTCTAAATCGCCACTGTCATAAATGTAATGAATTCTAGGATCAATCAAAATAATTTTGGGGATAAAACATCTTAGTGATGATGACAAGGTTTGACCCAGTCAAATTGATAGTGCCACAACTGTGAAAATGCAAAGAATAACCTTCAAATCAGCTAAATTTAAAATGAAAGCATGCATTACCAACACAGGAAGAGAATCATGTGTCAAAGTGAGAGCAAAAGGAAAAGGTGATGGTTTTCCATTACCCCAAGTTTCAGCACATAAATGACATAAGACATTAAAATAGAAATTTAACTCAAACAAGGTTTTGATGGCTAAAGTCAATTAAAATGCCCATGACATGAATTTGATAGGAGTCAAAAGATATTGAGATTGAGTCAGATGGTACATGTAATCCTTGTGATCTACCAATTCAAGAGAAATTAAAGGGGATGGAAGAAGTTCCAATAAAAATTGGAAATTTTCAATAACGATAGAGTTGTCCATGTAAGAATAGTAGTTAGCATGATAGCTATTATTCTCCTTGACATCAAAATCTATTGGGGCTAAACAATTTAATCCATGGTGTGATAAGATAGAAAAAGTTGAATTTGAGTTACACAAATACATTATTATCTCAATATCACACTCCCACCCTACTTAAATCCTCTTTGTGTAAAATGTCCATATTGGTGAAGTTGATTAGATAATTAGGGTTTCTTCATGGCTCCAAATGTTACCTTTTTTCTTCACACTCATCCAACATCTTTAAGACATAGTGAGAAACAATGATAATTGTAATAGCCAAAACAATAACAAATACTTCTAATAAGCCATTATCATAAATGAAATTAATTTTGGGATCAATGAAAATAATTTTTGGGGCAAAACATCATAGCAATGATACCAATGTTTGATAGTCAAATTAATAGTGCCATAAGTGTGAACAAGAAAAGAACAACCTTCAAATCAACTAAAATTGAGATGGAAGTGTGCATTACCAACACAGGAAGAGAGTTATGCGTCAGAGTGAGAGCAAAAGGAAAAAGTGATGGTCTCTCGACTATCTAAAGTTTTAGCACATAAATGACATAAGAGATTAAAAGGGATAGAATCAACTCAAATAAGGTTTTGATGGATAAAGTCAACCAAAATGGACGCAACATGAACTTGACAAAAGTAAAAAAAATTGAGAATGAGTCAAATGGTACATGTAATCCTTAATGATTAGCTAGTTCATGGGAAATTGATGGCGATTGAAAAAGTTTCAATAAAAATAAGAAATTCTCAATAACAATAGAGTTGTCCATGTAAGAATAATAGCTAGCATGGTGGCTATTATTCTCCTCCACCTCAAAATCAACTAACGCTAGACAATTAAATTCATAGTGTGGTGCAAGAGAAAAAGTTAAATTTAAGATGCACAAATACATCATTTTTGCAATATTATACTCCCCCCCTACTTATATCCTCTTTGCATAAAATGTCCACATTGTTAAAGTAGATTAGACAACTAGGGTGTTTTAATGGCTCTAGCATTTGCCTTCTCTCTTCACACTCATCCAACATCTCCAAGACATAATGAGAAACAATGATAATAGTAGTAGCCAAAACAATAGCAAATACTTCTAATATGCTGCTGCCATAAATGAAATTAATTCTAGGATCAATCAAAATAATTTCAGGGACAAAACATCTTAGTGATGATGACAAGGTTTGACACAATCAAATTGATAATGCCACGAGTATGAAAAAGTAAAGAAAAAATTTTGAATTAGTTGAATTTGAAATGGAAGAGCACATTGCCATCATAGGAAGAGAATCATATGTTAGAGTGAGAGTAAAAGGAAAAGGTGATGGTTTCTCCACTACCCAAAGTTTTTGCACATAAATGATGTAGGAGATTAAAAGAAATAGAATCAACTAAAACAAGGTTTTAATGGCTAAAGTCAAGCAAAATGGATGCGACATGAATTTGACAGGAGTCAAAGAAAAATTAAGAATGAGTCAGATGGTATGAGTATTCCCTATGATTTGCCAATTCAAGGGAAATTGAAGGTGAGAGTAGAAGTTCCAATAAAGATTGAAAATTGTCAATCATAATGGAGTTGTCCATGTAAGAATAAAAGTTAGCATGGTGGCTATTATTCTCCTCCAATTCAATATCTACTAGGATTGAACAATTAAATCAATGGTGTGGTGGGAGAGAAAAAGTTGAATTTGAGATATACAAATACATTATTATCTCAAAATCATACTCAATCTCTATTATCATCCACATTGTAAAAAATGTCCACATTGTTGAAATAGATTAGACAACTAGGGTTTCCTAATGGCTTTAGCATTTTCCTTCTTTCTTCACACTCATCCAACATGTCTAGGACATTGTGAGAAACAATGATAATGGTAGCACCCAAAATAGTAGAAAATACTTTTAATATGCCACTATCATAAATGAAATGAATCCTAGGATCAATGAAAATAATTTTTGGAACAAAACATCATAACAATGATGATAAGGTTTTACATAGTCAAATTGATAGTGTGACAAGTGCGAAAAAGCAAAGAACCTTTGAATCAACTGAATTTGAAATGGAAGTGGGCATTGCCAACACGGGAAAAGAGTCATGTGTCATAACTAAATTTGAAACCAAGACAAGTGAGTTGCTATAGCAAAGACAAGTGGGGCTATAGTGGAGTATAAATTATAACATGATGTTTGTGTTATCGCTCTAATCTCACAAAATTAGGTAAAAGGGTCATGTATCATATTGCCCTATGCTATATCTCATTGTCTGTTGGGTCAATTTTCTTAGTTCTTGGTGACTTATTAACAAAACTTCAAAGGCACATAATTTTTGGGCTTCACATTGGCAAAATATTAACAAAGGCTTTTCTTATGAAAGTAATGTTTTTTTTTTATCTTTTAATTGTATTTTTTGGATGACAAAACTTTTCTTTAATCATCTTTTCTCATCAAAATAAGTTTTAATGTCACCAATAATAAAAAAAAGACATGAAAAAAATCTAAAATTAAAGAATTTTAATAATTTTAATTCTTAAAATTGTATGATTTTAATATCTATTTTATGTTATATTTTATAATGAGATTTACAAAAAAAATAAAGCAAAAGACTCAAACATATAATCATTAAAAAATTAAAAATAGATGCTATTTAACACTTTATAAATATATATGTTCATATTTTTTATTTTCTAAACACATCTTAATATATGAGAGAAGTAAGAATATTTTACAGAGAAAAACCATTGAAGCTAGAACAATATCATTTTTTTCCCTTGTTATTTTTCCCCCTTTTTTTTACTTATACTTTCTTTTACTATGATGTTTGAATGAAGATTACTACTTATTTTTAGCTTGTTACTTTATTTTTAATGTTTATAAGTTTAGATCAAAAGTTATATTCATCTTTTCTAGGAAAATGCTCCCCTTTAAGGCTGAGGACATTGAGGAGACCATTGAAGATAACTTGAAGAGGAGATATTCAAGGTTTGTCAACTTCTGTAGGTGCTGTTGTGGTTTGTTGATGCATATGTTATGGTTGTATATAAATTTAGGACCTATTTAGTAAAAGTATTTAAAGACATTTGTCATGATTGTTATGTGAATTGCCAAATTATGTTTGGTTACAATTGATATGTGTATCTAATACTTTAGAAGAGTATATCTTAGTTTTTTGATGCCATGTTTCTTAACAAATGTAGTCATTATACTAATGACTTCATGTTGCCCTTGAATTTGAATTTCATTTTGAAAATGCGTTCAATGTGAAAAAATGCATTCTTTAGGGATAACTTTGTGTTTTATCAAATTTTGTAGTTTTGTTTAAATAATTGTCACAAATGTAATAATTTTAGAACATTGAAATAACTAGAAAATTGACACTTATTCACTCAAAAAAACACTATCTATTCACATAAAAAAATTGCTAGCCTATTCTTAATAAACCACTATTTATTCTCTTAAAAAAAACTACTACCTATTCACTTAAAAAACTACTACCTATTCATTTAAAAAGCCACTACCTATTCTCAAAAATTCACTACCTTTTCTTTGGAAAAAACCATTGCCTATTTTAAAAAAATTGTTACCTATTCTCTTAAATCACTACCTATTCTCAAAAAACTATTGTCTATTCTCTTAATAAAATAGCTATCTATTCTTTAAAAAATTATTACCTAAAATGCCCTTAGGCTACAATTTCATATGCCCTATTATAGGTAGAAAAAACTGCTGCCTTAGATCTATTGTAGTGCTTGCAAATGCAACAGCCTAAAAATTGTTGCATTAGACTTTAAGTAATAGTTTTTGGGTCAAAGGTAGCGGGTTTGAACCCCTACCTTAACCTATTTTTATGGTAGTAGTTAATGGAAATTCTCCAAAATTTGACCTTAAATCCATCCTTTTTGTTTTACCCTAGTAATGCAAATTCCTTTATAATAATTTCATCCCTTATAACTCAACAATTACAAGAATTATGCTAAAAACAACATCATTTTTCACACAACAAAGCATATTCACAAATTACTTGTAGCCATGGGCATTGTGTCCATAACATTTACTTCAATTGTAACTGCTAACCATTTAGACATGCTTATCCTTCTAATCGAAAACATGAATTTATGATCCAAACTAATTTTATACATCCCTAATAAAAATGAAAACTGATGCTCCAACAACCTAAGAAAGGTCTAAACCAACATTAAGGCATTTGGAGTAGTTGATATGATTACTCACTATTTACAATATGGTGAAAAAATTTAGTGAAAAGAATTATAATTAAAAATCACATTATAGTAAGAACTAAAAAAATGAATCAACAAAAGAGTAGAATAAACAACAAGTTTGAAAAAGGATATGCCAAGTAAAAGCCATGAGCAAATGTGCTAGCCAACACAATTATAAACATTTAGGCATGTGGCCTAATGAAACTTGAATTGAAACATTACAACCACCTTTAAAATTTTATTAGTAGACAATAAAAATTCAATTCCCATGTAGGAAATCACCCAAAAAATGAAAGATAAAAAAAAAGAATCATAAAAATTTATTAGAGAGTTCACTCAGAGGAAGAATAAGAGCATAAATGAGAGGAACTAAGAACTTAGATTGAAGACCTTTGATTTGCTTCCTAACCTATGCCTCTCTTCAACAAGATTCAAAAATAGACATTAATTCTAATCAATAATAATTCAATTAACAAAGATTTTAAAATAGAAATCTGCATGTTATATGACATGGACTTATAATAGATATTTGACAAAAAAACTCACTGATTGGAGGCATAGCAATTAGACAATAAGGCCATAACTAGATGTCAATTTGGAATGTGCTTGTTTTTGTCCAAATCTAAAGGGCACTACCATTTGAGTTTGATTTTGACTTTTAATAGAATAATGTTGGCTAGAATTCTTATGATTAATCTAAATAGAAAGCTAACTAATTTAAAGTATACTTAAAATTAATTTTAATTGTTATTTTATTTTTTTCAAAAATAAAATTAAGCAAAAATGTGATTAATACATGTATTTGATGGGAATATTCCATTTGTTGGGAAAATTAGATTATAAAAAATATTAGGTTAATTAATTTTCCTTTAATTTTGAAAATAATAACATTTGTTTTACTATTATCATAAGTTTGTTAGTTATTTGACCCATTTGTTAATTGTTTATATTCTCTATATCTTTTAATGATTTGATTTCAATATTAGTTGATATATTTAAATTTTGATGGTGATTATGATAGATGCTTGATGATAGGAGTTCAACTATAGGGTATCAACCCCAGAAGGAGAAAAAAAAAAAGGAAAACTTTAGTATAAAATATAAGGTATAATTATACTTTATATATGAGATTATTAGAAATTATATAAAATATACAAACATTATTAGTCAACTTGGACAAAATCATAAAATGATACTCGTATCTGTAATATAACACTAAAAACCTCATCTTCACCATGCAACTTGAGTATCCCCCATTTCCTCTCATTAGAAACCTCACTTTCAGAATGTTAGTGTTGTAGTTGTTGTAATGTTTAGTTGTTTAACTAAAACTTATAGTCACCTTAAAAAATATTAATTGTATATAAATAAAATTATTATGAAAGTTTAGATAAATGACATAATACCCAATTTCACATCATGTTGATGATGGTAATTAAACTAACTCATAATTTCCAAAAAATCATATTAAACAAAGCTTTTGTTAGATGACATTAAGTAAGAACAATATACAAGTGTAGATTCTCAAGCTCAGTACCAATCTATTACTTGAAAATATTGAATTTGAGATACATAAATGCATCATTATATCAATAGTAGACCCCCTTTCTACTTATATCCTCTTCATGTAAAATGTTCACATTGTTGAAGTTGATTAGATAACCAGGGTTTCTTATTGCCTCCATCATTTGCCTTATTTCTTTACACTCATCCAACATCTTTAAGACATTATGAGAAATAATGATAATGGTAGCACCCAAAATAATAGCATATACTTCTAGTACACCACTATCATAAATTGCAACATGTGAGTATACTGTCAGGAATATGTGAAAAACAAGGAAAATGATAAAAAGTGTTATTGTAAAAAAATAAGTTAAAATGAAATTTAAAATAAAAATATGAGAAATGAAGAATCTTTTTGCCATATAAAGCAAAGGACAAAAGTGGTAACAAAAGACAAAATCAAAGTTATGATTTGAATTCTTACCCATATAACTCTTTATATATACAATACAACTAAAGATGTTGTAATCTTGTCACCTATCCAAGTGTTAGTCATTAATTCCTTCTTTTTGAGAGAACATAAAGGTTTTTTATTTTTTACATTTTTGCTTGTGCACTTTGTGAGAAGTTACCATCTCTTTAACCCAAAGCTTTTCCTCTCCCTATCCTCTCCCTTAAAACCCACCTCACTCCCTTTTTCAATTTGTCTATAAAAGATACTTCCTTGACTTTTGACAAATAACAATTCCTACCTTTCTCTCTTATGCTTCCCACTTGGAATTCTAATGTAGAAAATGAAGAAAAGAGGTTGGTTATTTGTACATATATTCTAGTCATTAATTAGGATGGACTTCTTATTCTAATTCTCAATTAACATGATTGTTTAGCATGGAATTCTTATTCTAATCCCCAGTTAACATGAACATGCAAAGTAATAGTACATTAACCTTTGTTTCTCCTCCAACAATAATTAGATGACAATTTTTTATTTACTACATTTTTTTAAACTTAATGTTCTTGCTTAAAAATCTAAATTAATAAAGCAACACATAATTCAAAAGCTAACCTACTAGTATAACAGAGAACATGACTACAATGGCCAACCAATGACCTATTTATTGATTTTGGATATGATTATATGCAAGCTTAGACCTTGTAACCAAAATAAGACAAATTCAAATAAAAGTGTAACTTGTAACCTGTAACATGATTATTACATATTGCCTACTAGTTAATAACATGAGGTAGAGAATATATATCTAAGACTTCAACATTATAATAACCAATGTAATTGGGATCAATATTCCCTCAAGCCCCTTAACATCTGGCATTTCCATAGCATGTACTAGTTGTAACTCATAAGTTGCATCACTCATAATTATGTATGCCGATAGCAATTATGAAATCATGAAAAATATGTTTGTGTATTTTTTTTTTATATAATGGTGACACCAAATATGAAATTGACAGAAATTCTCAATGCTACATAGTAGCCTACGTGCAATAAAAAAAACTCAAAGAAAAAAGAAAAGGTTGATAGGAGCTTGCCATAACCATTTGCACATTTGAAATTTTTTAGTAATATTTTATATATGTATGTATGTATGTGTGTGTGTGTGTGTGTATATATATATATATATAAATTGTACTTTTTTACATTAAAATTAAAATTTAAAATTTTTATTAAAATAAATTTGTACAAGAATGAAAAAATTATTAAAATAGAGTAAAATTGAAATTTCATGTGCCAAATTCAAAAGTGTGTTCAATCTTTTGTTCATGTTTTTCCTCTTTCAAATATATTGAGTAAACAAAGGTCATTTTTATTTTTATTTTTTAAAAAGAGGTTTGTAACTAGACCAAAACTAAAACTACTTGAAATTGTAATAAATTAAGAATTGTAAATGAAACCCAAAACTAAAAATACAAATTATTCTAAATAGAATTAACTTTTGATTGTATCAATATATTATTATTTTGATTGTATCAATATATTATTATTTTTAGAACTTCTTGAATACATTAAATTTTCAACAAAGAATATCAAATCATCAAATATATAAATTGTTGGGGCTCATCTAGTTATGATAGTAAATTTCATTAAAAAACATAAAAAGGAAAGTTTTCCAATCACTTAAGCCACCAAACAGACTTAATAGATGAGTTGAGTTGAGTAGTAGGAATATCCATTTAATTTGCATTGAGTACTCATAATCAACCTATAATTAACAATCATTCCAATTGAAAGAAATTTATCACATATACAAGTAACAAATCTATTTTCTAGCATACTTATGCTCATGTTTTAAATAAGGGTCATAGTCTCTCTTCGTTGGGATTGGCTACCAACCTAGATTAAACTCAAAGTATGAATATAGACAATTGATGAATCAAGATGTTTGGCTGCTTCTTGTTCAAAAAAAGATGTTTGGTTGCTTATGCCCCTATACTTTTGAGATGCAAAATAAAAAAATGTGCTAAATGGATAACAATCATCTAAAACTTTGCCATCTTTACTTCTATATGGCTAATCACGAAAAAGAATTTGCTAAGAGTTTAGAGATATGCATTTTTTGCCAACTTAGGATAGCTAAGATAATAACATGACACAAGAATAAAGAATTTTCTTCTGCCACTACCCTTGTAATTTTTATTTAATGAAACACTTCTATTTCTTTCTAATAAAGAGAGCTTTTGTTATTGCTTACTTTGGATGCCACCACCCTTCTAATCTTTGGCTAATTAGTTTTCCAGATAAATAATATAATCTTCCAATGACTATACTTTTTTTTATAATTGATGTTATATATTAGTATATAATGAAAAAATTAGGAGAAAACTTTCTTCACTTATAGTTAAAAATTAATCATTTTTTAAAAAACTCTTAAATTATATCATTGAGATAGCAACAGGAGTTACCTTAAATTATCTACCATTTTTATCTAGATTTAAAAGTTAAGAAATTACCACTTATATACCTATTAGACTTACCCTTATAATGTGGCCCACTTGGTTGAACAAATTAACAAACTTCCAAAAATTTAATTATAAATCATGGCCCAAATTATTTTGTATCTTAGTTCTTTGAGAAGGACTAAATATGAAGCCCACTTTTGTTCTTCGAGAACATGAACTTAGGCCCAAATATCAATCCAAGACACTAAATTATGCCCAAATCATATTACAATTGACTTGATATCCCAATCCCTAAACCCAATTCATTGTGTGTTTTTTCCCCTCTATGATATAAATCCACAGAAGCCATAAAAACTACTTGAGTGAAATTTTTTATGAAATCATAAAATCAACAATGAAAAAATTTTTACTTTATAATAATGGTCATCATAAGGGTTAGAGATGAAGTAGCCAAAGTTGGTGATTGAAAAGGAGATGTGTTCTGCCAAGGTTGCAATGACAAAGCAAGGAGAGGGATTCCAATGATATTATCTCCACCACATCCATGAGCTTCAATTACTTGTTCACCAGTAGAATCATTATCTCAATTGCCTTGAAGCCCATTGTAATGACCTTAATTCTAGAGGTGTGGTCTCAAATCCATCACATTTACTGCTGAACTGATGGGTTTTCTATTTTTTTTTTTCTTTTTGATTGAATCTTCTAAGAGGTTTATAGGCATTTTTATTGTTCAAATTGGGGATCAATTTTATTCAATTATGGTGATTTTGTTTTTAGCGAGGGCTTGATGCTTGGTGGTAATAATAATTCATTGTTTAATCATCTTATTGTATTTTGATTCTTTGTTTAGATGTAACTTTGAGGCTATATTTTATAAGCCATGGAATTAAGTTTAGGTTGTTCTATAGAGTATTGGCTTAACAAAGGAGGAATCTTTGAAAACCATGGAAAGAAAACCTAGTTTTGCAAATTGTATTAGTACCATGGTGAATGCAGAATTGTATCAATCAGAGCTGCTAGTGAATGTCCATTCATGATGGAAGAGTTCTCTAAAAATATAATTATCTCACTGAAAAAGAGAGAGAGAGAGAGAGAGAGAGAGATTGCAGTTAGATCCATTTGTTTTGGAATGGGTTCCTGAAAGTTGGAGTTGAGAAATGCCTTATGTGGGTTTTATAAAACCTTGCTTGTTGGTGCACTTATTGCTTGGTTGGTGAGGGGTGGAAAAGAAAAATGCTTAGGCTATTGCTATATCCATTGTAGGATTTGGTGCTCCTTTTTGTGGCTACTTGGTTGCTTAATTGGTGTATCACTTTATTTATAATGATGACACATATTCTTGGTTTTTGCAATGCTTGATAGTTCAATTAACTAAAATAAGTTTGATATAAATATTTAGGATGCTTTGTGAAGAACTGCAGCTACTTCAGGAACCTGGATCATATGTCGGTGAAGTTGTTAAAGTTACGGGAAATGAGGGTCGGTAGGCAGGGGATGGGGATGGTTGGTCTAAGGAAAACTATCAAAGAAAATAGGGAGGTGCTTACTTGTTTAATGTCCATTTGTATCTTGCTCTGCATTCACAGACTATGCATATAAAGGTCAGTATGTTTGCTTTAAGAGAGCAGAGGGTCCATGTAACACAAAAAGATTTTGAGATGGTAGTAGCAAAGGTGATGAAGAAGGAGATTGAGAAGAACATGTCTTTACTTAAGCTTTGGAAGTGAACTAAATTAGTAAATTTGTAAAGTGTGTGCTGTTATGCTTCTTTTTTTTTTTTTTTTTAGCTTGGGGACAACTTGGAACATGAAGAACAAGAACCAATTAATATTGCGTGCATAGTACATGCAATATATGCACCTAAATCTCCTGAATGGACCTACTCACTATCACGCATGTGATTTTGCTTCTTTGTGTTTCATTTAAAAGGCCTAGGACAAGGATATTATCCTGTAATTTGAAGAAAACATGCTAGTCACTTAAATGATAAAATTCTCTTTTTTGTTTTCTTGTATTTGTTCTTTTTGTGTGCACTTAAGCAATTGTAAACTTTTATGCTATTGGACTTGTGCCTTATGTTTGTTATTTTTCCCTTATGAAAATTCCCACAATTTGAATTTCCAATGCTTCCAAAGGCACTATGGTTAGAGAATGCTTTTGTATCCTTCTCTGTTGTAGCTTATTCTGATTCTCTATGCAAAACCATGTTTCTAAGGTATTTTTGTGTTATTAATCTGGCATGTCATTTCCTGCCTTTAATGGCCAAGTTATTCTAACCCTTTGAGATAAGGTATAGAATTTGCTTCATTGTAAACTAAATAATTTTTAGTAAGAATTTATATGACCTCTTAAAAATTATGCAGATTATACTTTGAAAAAATCTTAAATATGTGAAAAATTAAGTAAAAAGAAGAACACAAGGCCCCAGAGAAATGTATGGATGCTTCTTTCTTCCTTTTGCCCTTGTTCTAAAGGGGAAATGTTTTCTTGTTAGTTTACATGGAAAAAACATTTTCATGTTATATCAATCCTGCATCTAAAATAAGATTGGATAAGTTTGTTCACGAAAAGTTTAGATAAATAAAACTTAAAATCTAAATTAAACATTTTATTGCATTTATGCTATAAAAATGAGGTACAGTAGAAAGCTAGAAACCTTAGGATAAACAAGACATGAAAAAAACCTACAGTTTTCTTTCTGATGTTAAGTTTGACCCTCAGTTCCTGCAAATACACTGTTGATTTTTTTCCAACTATGTATTGCAAATCCAAAGACGATAATGTAGGTGGCCATGTGTTATCGGTAGAACTTTTGGCTAATGACAAAATGATGGTGCACTCTTAGATGGGTAACAGTCATGGTGGCAACTATCACGTCATTTAGGACATGTTTTTTTTTTTAGGGATGAATTTGTTTTTTATTGCCATTTTGATAGCTTTGGTTAGTGGGGGATGTTGCTATTTATTTGTGGGACATGTGCAACTCAAAACTACTAAAGTATTATTAGATTAATAGTGTCGGTAGAAGACTATTCAAGTATCTTACTTACTATTGAGGCTCAAAGATCTTATCTTTCATAGTTTTCTCCCCCCCCAAATCAACCCATATTTTCCATCAGTTGTCATTCCTTCTGTCTACCTAGACATGCCTCCACCAGTTGGTCAACTTGGATCAAGTGCTGAAGTTCATGGAGGCCTAGCCAATGTTGGTGATGTTAGCAACCACTTCAGCACCATAGAATCAAGTGCCTAGGAGTCCAATGCTAGTGGATGACAAATGAATACTTAAATTCTTGCCATAAGCCCTAGAGATCCATTCTCCATAACTGAGTCCATTTCCTGTAAAGCTTCCCTACCCCTCCCCCCACACTTTTTTTTGTTAGTATCTTAAGCTTGTAAATCATGCAACCACTTCTATTAACAGATTATCAACTTAACCATAAAGGAAGTCGTAGGAGCCAAAAAGAAAAAAAAAATGCATGCATGTTGATGCTTTAGGTGATTTTTGGTGAATGTTCATCGCCTAATGTTAGGATCTATTCATCACCTAATGTTAGAACCTTTTCTCCTATGATAAATCTTTATGCTTTACTCTTTAGCTCAACACCAAAAAAAATAATCATAAAAAATTAAAAAATACACACAATGCAATGTGGGATTATACATGCAATGATAATAAATTGATAATTGATTACCGTTTTCATTTTAGAGTTTTGTTATGTTGCTGGATGATTGATCTAGCCAAAATTTAGCTAGATTGATCTTAAGATAACATTCTAGAGCCTGCACATTATTTCATATTCATTATACATATAATGTTTTTTACAAAAAAATTTAAAATTTTGAAAAAATATAATTTTTTTTTGTCTTTGTGAGACCTAGAGTGATGTGAGCTGAATTCCGATTAGATCATGCATAATATTTCCATATTGGAGCTATGCTAACCATAGGGGTTGGCTGCCTACAAGTTATTGGCTATTTAGGAACACTCCACCTACCCTCCACAAAATTTGTACCATGTATCATTTTTCCCATCTCTACAGGGAAACTTCTCATCTACCACCTTTCTTTCTCTTGCCAAGGCCCAAAACTAGAAACTAGAAACTAGCCTCTCCAACTGAAGAAGTCTTGTAGAGGAAGTAAGTAACAAATTGGCATAAGCTTATAAATAGGTTAGCAATTTATAAAATTTTGTCAACTTGAGTCTATAATTTTCAAATCGTCCACCGAAAGTTGATAATTTTAATAATTTTCTCCATTCAAATTTTTTGTTAATTACTTTGTTAGTTGGTTGACATAGCACACATAACCCACCATTAATTGGTAGTCTCATTCACCTGACTTGAAAAAGAACATGAAAGAAAATCAAAACCGCCATTATTGCATCACTATTTCAATTTATTTGAACTTTTGTTTTGATGGTTCTCAATTAAACTTTAGGAAACAAGGATTTAGGCCACCTAAATAGGTTTCTCCACTAATGCTAAACAATCAACTAATAATGGAAAAAATTACTTACATTTTTATTAATGTCATTTTCTCAAAAGTGTATGTATAGTTAATTGGGTAAGACCGAATCAATAAATTTTTGTAGAGGAATTCTAGCCCAAAAAAAAAGGGTTATGTTGGTGTTTCCTATTAGTTAATATAATAAATAAATATTAATCATTCTAGTCTTCAGCTAAATAGCTAATCCCTCATAATTTTCAAAATTTTGAAGCAATGGTTTTCAAACTTTTAATCTTTAACAGCAAAGTAAGGCTACCACAGCACCAGACCCATCAATTGTCTATATAAGTAGTCCTTAACACCAACCCCTCTCTCTCCAAGTGGTAAGAAACCAGAAGACATTCAAATTCAATTGTTCTAACTATGGGAACCTTCTTCTAACTCTCATCAGAGCCCCAGTAACGCTTTCTTTCTTTCTCTATTTTTTTTTCTCTTTGTTTCTATCATTCTCTTTTTCATGTGCCTTTTATGTTTGGTATCTTGGAAATTTGGAATGGAACCTCCAAGAGAATGTTAGTAAAAAATCTTTGTTGCAATTTTTGATCTTGGGTTATCCAATCTTTAAAAGAATCTGATCTCCTTATGTGTCCTTGCATCTTTCAGAAGGTAACAACTAGTGAAGTGAAAGGAAAAACTGTTTTGGGCCTGATTTATGGTTCTTGATGCTTAGAATCATATAATTTTAAAATCTTGATGTTTTATTAACACATCTATGTTCAGTTCCATACTTGCTTGAGTTTGAAGTGTTTTCTCTTCATCACGTGCCACTTTTTTGTTTTGGTTCCTTGGAAACTATGCAATGGAAACCATCAAAAGAATGTTAGAATTTTATCTTTTCTATAGTTTTATTTTCTAGATGTCCCATCTTCAAAAGAATCTGACCTTTCATGTTCTTCATTCTTTATGAAGGTAATAGTGTGAAAAGAAAACCAAGTTCTTGATGCTTGGGAGAAATAAATTTGCAGTCTTGATATTTTATTTTCAGTATTGAATCTGATTTGTTGAAATTTCTTGTCAATTTAATTTCTCTTGCTTTTCTTTGAGTTGCTGTATCATGATGAGAAGGGAAGCAAAGCATATATAAAAAAAATTCGTGCTGTGAAATTTATCCTATTAATTCACGATTTTGATCACCACATTTTTTTTTTTTAAGATTTTGTTGTTTTTAGTCAGTTGCTATAGATTTTCAAATTAACAATGAAGCTCGAAGAAATTTGATGTTTATTTGTACATGGATAATGGCAGAATTGGTTGATCAAATGTTGGCACAAATGAATTTGGCAAAGGAATTTGGAGCTGACCTTGTCAAAGTTCGATTGGATTCTTAAAGAACTCCAGTCCTAGGCAAGATCTTGAGACCTTGATTAAACAAAGTTGTATACCCCCTCTTGCCACTTAAAGGTAATGAATTGTAAACTGATTGTGTGATGCTTGTTCTGAATTATATTTGGTATGTGTTTCAATTGCAATTTCTTGAGATCTTGAATGGTCACATCTTGGCTTATCAATGGAAAATTCTTTTTAGAGAGTAGCATGGGCTTGGCCTTTCCCAACAGGCTTACTTAGCCAATAAATGGGCATAGGGTTTTGAACTTTCTTTTACATTAGTCCAAAGGGGTTTGGGAAGGACTTTGTTTTAACTATTTAACATGCGTGTAAGTACTACATATATAAATAAATTATTTTAGTTCGTTGTTGCAAAGAACTAGTCTAACTTTGTTTCAAGGGAGAAAGACAAAATTTTCCTATCCCTCTCTCCTTATATATATATATATATATATATATCCCTTCTTAAAAAAAAAAGAAAATATATTGTCTTGATAAAAAAAACTATTTGTTATTTTAAATTATCTCATATTATCAGTAGTTTACTTTTAACTTGTTAACTTACATTACAATTTCAAAGAAATTTCTTTATTCTTCATTTAAATTAAAATATTTCATAACATTGTAAAAATTTATATATAAAAGTTTCAAAAAAAAATTAAATAATCTAATATTTTTGTGAGCATGATTCTCCTAACAAAAAGAAAAAAATTCATCAAATACATGTACTAATCTTATTTTCTTTCTTTCTTTCTTTTTTGGAAAATTAAAACAACTATTAAAATTAAGTATGTGTTAAATTAACTAGCTTTAGGCATATGATAATGTATTTAATTTAAAAAAATTTAAAATTAACACATTATATTTAGATTAATTGTAATAATTTCATCTTACATTATTCTAGTAAAAGTCATAATCCAACTTAATTGGCAAATGGACCCGATTTGGACAAAGAACAAGTGCTTTCCAAATCAACACCTACTGATGGCCTCATCATTTGATCCTTATGCCTCTAATCTAATAGGGCATAATAGCTCTACTACCATTGATAGAAAATTATAGGAATACTATAATTTTATTAATCTGATAAAAACATCATATAATAACTGAGAAGCATATACATAATAATATAAATAACATGCTTTTATACAATCATAGACACCTAAATTTACCTAAGTAGTTAAACTCAAATTAAACTCAACTATACTAACTTCTAACTTCCATCATAATAAACTCCTAATCTAAATTAATATTAACATTCCCCCTTAATCCTAATTTGGTGATGCTCTCAATCCCAACCTCTGCTTTAGCTTGATGAATGCTTCATTTTTCAATAGATTCGTGAGAATATTAGCCACTTGATCTTCAACTTTGTAATAAACCAATTCAATCTCTTTTTTATCAACTTGAACTCTCAAAAAATGAAAATGAGTATCAATGTGATTGTTCCATGCTCTAAGGGCTTGTTTCAAGCCATAGATTGCTTTCTTTAGTTTATTCACTTTCTCTTTACTTCCTTTCTTCACAAAGCCTAGAAGTTGCTTGACAAACACTTTCTCTTTAAGAGGACCATTGAGAAAAAATGACTTCACATCCATCTAATGAATTTTCCAATGATTCTATGTAGCTAAAGCAATTATTAGTTAGATGGTTTCCATTTGAGTAACATGGGAGAATACCTAATGATAATCATAGTTAGGTCATTGTTCAAATTTTTTTGTGACCAATCTTGCTTTATACCTCTCTACTTCTCCATTAAACTTTTTCTTAGTCATAAAGACCCACTTCACATCAATAGTTTTCTAACCTTATGGAATAGTAGTAATCTCCCATGTAATATTCTTCTCAATTGCCTTGATTTATTCATTCATGGAATTCACCCACTTTGCATCTTGAATTGCCTCATCAAATGACATTGGTTCACAATCTATAAATATAACAAAATGCATGAAATCTCCATCATCATTAATATCATTATCAAGGATTACCTCATAAATCTAATTGAATATTGGTGATTTCTCTTTGGTCTTTCATTCTCTTGTAAAAACTAGGCTAATTTGTAGGTTTTGGGCCATGATACTCTACCATCCAAATTTAAGGCCTGGAATCATGTCCAAACCACTTGGTATTGATGTCCAAATTGAGAAATAATCCATTCTAGAAGGTAGGAAAATGAAGAGGCAAGCTAATCAAAACATTATTAGAAGTGCTAATCAAGTTCAATCTAACCTTTGTTTGAAAAAATTCAATGGGTTTAGAGTACCAAAGTTGTGTAGATATGCTTGATGCAATGAATATAATGAATATAGATGTGCTTGTTATCAAAAAATGAAGAAACAATCACATTGTTCAAGAATTAAACCATTTAATATCTATAATGAAAGCTAATTAAGATCTATGACTCCTTCATTTAATGAATTTCAATGGATTTAAAGCACAAAAGGTATACAAACATGCTTCATCCAATGAATACAATGCTTTTATGTAGTCACAAAATTTAATTTCTCCATCATTTTGTGTAAGTGAGACCTTGAAATAAAAGAAGGAGCCTTGTTAGCTAGAAATGAATAAAATGTGTCATTTTTTAGGAGTTAAGACACTCAATATGTATAAAAAAAAGCTAATCAAGTCCTCTCACAACTTTTTGATGAGATTCAATGGATTTAAAGTGCCAAAGATGTACAAATGAGCTTGTTAGAATAAATATAATTGGTGTTGTTGACATAAAAGTTAATTATGTGATCCTTTTGCTAGATTGAGTCCTTGCAACAAAAAGAGATGCCTTGTTATCAAAAAATGAAAGGACAGTCTCATTACTAAAGAATTAAATCATTCAATGCCTACAAGGAAACCTAATCTTGATTAATGACACATTTGCTCGATGGAATTTAATGGATTTAAGTACCAATGGCATACAAATGTTCTTGTTCCATTGAATAGAATGTTTTGTGTTGACATAAAAGTTAATTTTGCCATAATTTTGATTAAATAAGTCTATGCAATGAAGGAAGGAGGCATATTAGCTAGAAATGAGGATGATCTCATTATTTATAATTTAAAACATTCAATCAAAGCTTTGTTCGATGGAATTCAATAGATTTAGAGTTCCAAAGATGTGCAAATGAGCTCATTGTAATGAATATAATGTTTACTATTGGCAAAAATGTTAATTTTGAAATCCTTTTGTGTGAATGAGTTATTGCAACAAAAAGAGAAGCCTTATTATCAAAAAATGAAGAGGTGATCTCATTGTTTGATAATTAAATCATTCAATACTTGTAAGGAAAGAAAATCAAGATCAATGGCTCATTTACTTGATGGAATTCAATAGGTTCAAAGTACTAAGGGTATGCAAGCATGCTTGTTCCAATCAATATAATGTTTTATGTTGGCACAAAAGTTACTTTCACTATAATTTTATGTAAATGATTTCTTGCAATGATGGAGGGTGCCTTGTTAGCTAGAAATGAAGAGAAGGCCCCATTATTCAAGAATTGAAACATTAAATAGCTATAAGAAAGCTAATCAAGGTCAAACTAATCTTTATTTCGAGGAATTCAATGGGTTAGAGTTCCAAAGTTGTACAAATGAGCTTCTTACTATTGATACAAAAGTTAATTATGAGATCATTTTGTGTAAATGAGTCCTTGTAATGAAAGAGAAATCTTTATCCAAAAAATTGAAGGGATGGTCTTATTATTCGGGAACTAAACCATTTAATTCCTATAAAGAAAGCTAATCAAGATTATTAACTCATTTGCATGGCAAATTTTTATGAATTTAGAACATCAAAGACATACATATGTTCTTGTTCCAATGAATAAAATGATTTATGTAGTCACAATAGTGAATTTCACCATCATTTTGGGTAAATGAATCCTTACAATGAAGGAAGGAGTCTTGTTACCTAGAAATGAAGAGAATGTCTCATTATCCAGAATTTCAAACTTTCAATAGGTATAAGAAAAGCTAATAAAAAATAATCAAAGCTTTGTTTGATGAAATTCAATGGATTTATAGGACCAATGATATGCAAACAAGCTTGTTGCAAAGAATGTAATGTTTTTTGTTGGCACAAAAGTTAATTATGAGATTATTTTGTGTGAATAAGTACTTGCAACAAAAAAAAAAAGCTTTGTTATCAAAAAATGGAGGGGTAATCTCACTGTTTAAGAATTAAACCATTCAATATTTATGAAGAAAACTAATCAAGATCAATGACTCACTTGATGGAATTCAGTAAGTTAAAAGTACCAAAGGTGTGCAAAAGTGTCTATTCTAATGAAAAAAATTATTCATGTAAACAAAATTGTTAATTTCACTGTCATTTTGTGTAAATTAGTCTTTACAATGATGGAAGGAGCCTTATTGGCTAGAAATTAAGAGACTATCTTATTATTTTGGAATTGAAACACTCAATACACATAAAAAGAAAAGGTAATCTAGACCAATTAGACTTTTTCTTTTATTGAATTTAATGGATTTAAAGTACCAAAGTTGTATAAATGAGATTGTTTTAGATAGTATATTATTTATCATAGAGACAAAAGTTAATTACACATCATTTTGTGTGAATGAGTTTTTGCAACAAAAGAGAAGATTTGTTATCAAAAAATGAAGAGATAGTATCATTGTTTAGGAATTAAACCATTAAATACCTATAATAAAAGCTAATCAACATTAATAAGTTATTTGCTTGATGGAATTTAATGCATTTAAAGTACCAAAGACATACATGCATGCTTGTTCCAATGAAAAGAATGTTTTGTCTAGAAGCAAAAGTTAATTTCACCATCATGTTGGGTAAATGACTCCTTGCAACAATGGAAGGAGCCTTGTTAGATAGAATTGAAGAGAAGGTTTCTTTATTCAGGATTTGAAAATTTCTAAAGGTCTATGAAAAGCTAATTAAGATCAATCAAAGTTTTGTTTGAAGGAATTCAATGGATTGAGAGTATCGTTGATGTACAAACTAGCTTGTTGCAAAAAATATAATGTTTACAATTGACACAAAAGTTAATTATGAGATCACTTTTGTGAATAAGTCCTTTCAATGAAAAGAGTTGCCATGTTATTAAAAAATGAAGAGACAATCTTATTTTTTGAGAATTAAATCATTAAATACTTGTAAGAAAAGCTAATTAAGATCAATGATTCATTTATTTGATGGAATTCAATAAGTTCAGAGTACCAAAGTGTGCAAACAAGCTTTCTCCAATGAATATAATGCTTTGTGTGGACATAAAAGTTAATTTCACCATATTTTGTGTAAATGAGTCCTTATAACAAAGGAAGGAGCCTTGTTGGCTAGAAAGGAAGGGATAATCTCATTATTTAGACATTGAAACACTTAATACATATAAGAAAAAGTATTTTATACCCTTTTAACTTGTTTTTGATGGAATTCAATGGATTTAGAATACCAAAATTGTACAAATAAGCTTGCTACAAAGAATATAATGTTTACTATGACATTAAAGTTAATTACATGATCTTTGTGTAAATGAGTCCTTACAACCAATGAGAAGTCATATTATCAAAAAATAAAGAAATAGTCACATTATTTGAAAATTAAACTATTCAATACCTTCAAAAAAAGATAATAAACAATGTTAAACAATTCAAACACAAAATACACAATTTTCAAACTCATAATACATGAGACACAAAACTAGATTCAAAAAAAGGACTTACATGAATATAACTTTCATTTAATGGCACTACAAGCTTACTGGAGTAAGTTGACAAATGAGGAAAGAAAGTTATGCCTTCTCCATGGGATAATCCTATTTGTCTCTAAATTCTATGCTAACAAACAAATACATGATAAAAGTTTTCTTTATAAAGTATAAAGTATCTTTATAAAAGTAGATTTTATAAAGTAGCTTTATACAATGGCTTTACAAAAGCATTTTGTCCATTTTGTCCCCTTTACAACTCATATAGATCTTTTGAGTCTTGCATAATATCATCTTGTTGAGTGAGTTGATTAGAATCTTTTGCTTGACTACTTTCTACTTGGTCTTTATCGAATTGTAAAATACTAGCCATCGTCTCAATTAACTATTCTCTTGGCACACTCTTGACTAGTGCTTTAAGCATTTAAGATGGAGTCTTGATAGCTAGAGGATCAAGTCTTACAATGTTGATTCCTAAATTAATAACTTCTTTAGTAGTGTAAACCCCTCCATTGAAATAGTCAAATTTTTCCCACCATCGAAAGTTAATCCTTCGAACAAGCCATGGTACATGCTAAGTACTTTCTCCTAGGATATTAACCTATATGGAAATGATATTATAGTCCCATTTGATGACTTATGGAACATGATACTAGATAGCAAAATTCAAAATTTTATTCCTCAAGTCAAAATTCTTTTCACAAAATTATTCATAAATAAGTTTTACTCTTAAAGGGAGTGTAACAAGATGTAATCCCCATTTAAGGAACCATATTTTAAACTAATTAGGAAATTTAACCTTATCATGAGGAGATTAATATGAAGAAACCAACTATATTTTTTTTGTGGGTTTTGTAGAACAAAAATCTCTCATAAGCTTCAATATAGTTAAAATAATTGAAAGTCTTAACCTTCCACTAGTTTTTTAATTCTTTATAGGCTAGCAAATCAGTTTGCCATTCATCTGTCTTGAAAGATGATCCTTTCAATTTTAAATTTTACATATGCCCAATTTTTGATTGATCCATAACTAGCACCTCATTCAATTGGTTCAGTATTCCAAATCCTAAAAGTCAAGCATAATAAGCTTTCTTTGTGGTGAACCTTTTGTTTCAATATTTCACCATATCCTTGGTTAGATTTTAAAGGCATTTGGATGGGGAACAATTAAACATGGAAGTTCTTTAGCTTTTTGTTTTATTTTCTTAACTACTTATGTATGAATTTGTGTCACCAAAAAGTCCGCGGTTCCTAATGGAATAGGTAACAAAGCAACTTTGCCGCCCACTCCCACTAAATCACTACCCCCCCAAGTCAAACTTGTGCTTGCTGTTGCACCAGGAGCCGTTGCAACAGGTGCTAAAGCATGGGTATTTTGTATCCATTGAGCAAAGACGGGTTGTAATTGTATAGCTAACATCATAAGCTAATTCTTTATAAAAATTTAAAATATAATGTAGGCTTATTAGAAATCTTTGCAATTCATTTCATTAAGAAATTTAAAAGCAAATTCAATTGCTTGATCTATTGGAATTACACTACCATTTTTGATGAGGTGGCCAAGAAATGTAATCTTGGTTTGGAATAACCTAATTTTTCTAGTAGAGGCTACAAGGCTTGCCTTTTGAATTACAAATAATAAAATATTTATATGTTTAAGAAGGAGAAGGCTTATCATCTAGGGGTTGCTATTTTGATGAGAGAATATGTTATCATTGATTTATGTAATCTCAACTTATATGAATAAGTCCTTACAACTGAAGGAGAAAACTTGTTAGCAAGAAATGAACAAATGGTTACATTCTTTTAGTATTGAACCATTCAATACCTACAAGAAGAGAAAATCAAGATTAATCACTTATTTGTTTCATGGAATTCCATGGATATTTAGGTCCAAGGTCATAAGGTTGTTGTTGTTGTGATTAATATATCCTTTGGTGTATACATCAATGTTGCAATTCATATAATTATTTCTTTTAATTATCTTATTTTTCCATTTAATTCATTTATTTTAGTGTAAAGCTCTTGTATAAAGGGTTCTTTTGAATTAGAATTAGACATAGATCCTGTGACTTTATGAATCATGATTTTAAGGCTATAACCTTCTTTTGAAAATATTCTAAGATCCAAAATCATAATATCTTCTTTTGTTAAGACAAATAAGCCTTTGCTTTGCTTTAAGACCTTATAATAACCACATTCTCCTTAACTTGAAATCAGAAGAGTGACCTTATAGAATGTATAATTCTATATCTTTTTTATTTGAATCATTAACAAATAAGAAAGTAGTCAACAATGACCTTTTATGGCCTTCATCAATAAAGAGTTCTTAAATTTGTGAAAATGAGTCATTGCAATGAACGAAGGAGCCTTGTTAGCTAGAAATGAAGAGAAAGTCTTATTAGTCAGGAATTACAACATTAAATAACTATAAGAAAAGCTAATCAAGATCAAACTAACCACTGCTTCAAGGAATTCAATAGGTTTATAGTACCAAATTTGTACAAAGGAGCTTGTTGAAAAGAATATAATGTTTACTATTGACACAAAAGTTAATGTCTTCAATATTTTGTGTGAATGAGTCATTGCAACAAAAATGAAGTCTTGTTATCAAAAAATGAAGAGATAGTCTCATTGTTCAAGAATTAAACCATTTAATACCTATAAAGAATGCTAAACAATATTAATGACTTATTTTTATCATGTAATTTAATGGATTTATAATATCAAAGAGGTACATATGTGCTTTTTTTAATGAATAGAATCTTTTAGGTAGATATAAAAGTAGATTTCACCATTATTTTGAGTAAGTGAGTTTTTGCAATGAACGAGGGAGCCTTGATAGCAAGAAATGAGGAGAAGGTCTCATTATTCAAGATTTCAAACCTTCAATATGTATATGAAAAGCTAGTTGACATCAATCAAAGCTTTGTTTGATGGAATTCAATGGATTTTGGGAACCAAAGATGTGCAAGTGAACTTATTGCAAAGAATATATGTTTCCTATCGACATAAAAGTTAATTATGAGATTATTTTGTGTGAATGAGTACTTGCAATGAAAAGAGAAGCCTTGTTATCAAAATATGAAGAGGCAATCTCATTGTTTGAGAATTAAACCATTCAATATTTATAGAGAAAGCAAACCAAGATCAATGACTCATTTACCTGAATGAATTTAATCGGTTCAGAGAACCAAAGGTATGCAAACATGCCTATTCTAAAGAATATAATATCTTGTCTTGATGTAAAAGTTTATTTCACCATCATTTCATGTAAATGAGTCCTTGCAACAAAGGAAGGAGCTTTAATGGCTAGAGATGAAGAGACAATCTCATTATTTAGGAATTGAAACACTTAATACATTTAAGGAAAGGTAACCTAGATGAATGAGACCTATTTTTGATGGAATTCAAAGGATTTAGGGTATGATATTTGTACAAATGAGCTTGTTGAAAAGAATATGAAGTTTATTGTCATCATAAAATCTAATTACAAGATCATTTTGTGAAAATGAGTCTTTGAAATGAAAGAGAAGTCTTGTTATCAAAAAAAAAAAATAAAGACAATCTCATTATTTGAGAATTAAACTATTTAATACATATTAGGAAAGCTAATCAGAATCAATGACTTATTTGCTTGTTGGAATTTAATGGATTTATAGTACTAAAAGTTTAAAGACATGCTAACTCCAATGAATAAAATATTTTGTGTAGACAGAAAAGTTAATTTCACCATCATTTTGTGTAAATAAGTCCTTATAACAAAGGAAGGAGTCTTGTTAGTTAGAAATGAAAAATGAGAAATGATCTTGTTATTCTTGAATTTGGACATTGAAAATGTAGAATAAATGCTAAGTAAGACCACTAAAACCCTTTTTTGTTTTTTATAATTTAATGGATTTAGAGTATCAAATATGTAAAAATAAGCTTCTTGCAATAAAGACAATGTTTGATGTTGACATAAATGTTAATCACAAATTCATTTTACCAGAGTTTTTGCAACAAAAAGTGAAGCCTTGTTAGCAAAAAATGAAGAGGTAGTCTCATTATTCAAGAATTAAACCATTCAATTCTTGTAAGGAAAGCAAATCAAGATCAATTCCTCTTGTTATCAAAAATTGAGGAGACAATCTCAATGTTTAGGAATTGAACACTCAATACCTATAAAGAAAGTTAATCAAGTTTAAGGACTCATTTTGCTTGATGGAGTCAATGGATTCGTAATATCAAAGATGTACATACGTGCATGTTCCAATGAATATAATTTTTTGTGCAAAAAAAAAAAAACTAAATTTCACCATCATTTTGGGTAAATAAGTCATTGGGATGAAGGATGGAGCCTTATTAGCTAGAAATCAATGATGGACATACATGCTTGTTCTAATGAATATAATGATTTTTGTAGACAAAAATTGAATTTCACCATCATTTTGGGTAAATAAGAATTTGCAATGAAGGAAAGAGCCTTGTTAGCTAGAAATGAAGAGAAGATCTCATTATTTTAGATTTAAAAACTTCAATATGCATAAGAAAAGCCAATAAAGATTGAAGTAAGCTTTCTTTGGATAAAATTCAATGAATTTAGAGAACTAAAGATGTGCAAAAGAGCTTGTTGCAAAAAAGAAAAGAAAAAGGAAAATGCCTCAATCTATTTAACTTTAAGAATAAAGAGTCTTGTTCCATCAATGGATTTAGAATATCAAAGATGCACATATGTGCTTGTTCTAATGAATAGAATGTTTTGTGCAAATAAAAGTGAATTTCACAATCATTTTGGGTAAATAAGTCTTTGCAACAAAGGAAGGAGCCTTGTTAGGTGAAATAAAGAGAAGGTCTCATTATTTAAGATTTCAAACCTTTAATATATATAAAAAAAGCTCATCAAGATCAATTAAAGCTTTGTTTGATGGAATTCAGGGAATTTGGAGAACCAAAGATATGCAAATGAGTTTGTTGCAAAAGGAAAAGGGAAAATGTCTTAATTTATTCAAAAGGTTTAAAAAAAAATTTTACCTGATTTTTTAGTCCCCAGTAAGTGTCTAGCTCTTGAAAATGCTTATCAAATATATTTGATAAATAAGGGTGAAAGTGTTAGTAGCATTCATCTTCCACCTTTAAATCTCTTTATTAAAATCAATGATAATGAGATTATTGCTTCAACTTATAAGGTCGAAGCAACCACTAGTGTTGTTATACAACAATATAATTATAGTAATCCTTATCTTCAATTTGTTGGATCTTAGCTTATGTATATTAAGCAAATGATTGAGGAAATAGCTCCAAATAGGGATGTTATTCTCAAACATCTAGTTAAACCAAAAGTAGAAAAAAAAAGGTTTTATTTAAACCTCTTTCATCAATAGAAATAAATTATAAAATGGTAGATAAAAGTTCTACTAAAGTAGAATTGGTAAGTGAAATCTTCAAAAGACTTAAAGGTATGAAATTAAAAGAAAAGGAAGTCATAGTGCAAGAAAAAGGGGAATAAATTAAATTTGAAAGTGAGATAGAAGATTATGTAGATTAATTACAAAATATCTTCTTATTAGAATAGCAACCTCTAATGGATAAACCTTCTCCTTCTTATGCAAATTAACCTTTTGATATTAATAAAATGACCTTTAATAAGGCTAATGCAAAATTATATTATCTAAGACCAACACTTGTTAATTTTGTGTTAAAAGAACAAGTTGATTATAGCTATCTTTAATATGATGGTAGTAGTATAGTGGAATGGAATCTAGAAAGTCAAATAAAACATCAAATTCTCTTACTATTACATTATATGATGATGTTTGCAATTGTTACTAAAACAAAGGGTAATTCTAACCTTGAAATTGCAAAAATAATTACAAGTAGATTTACTATATAGCTTAAAGGCTAGTAGGAATTTTATATGTCTAAGGAAGTAAAACAACAAATATTTTCTACAATTAAGACTAAATCTAAAGAATTTCTTTTTCATTATATTATTACACTTATTTATACTATTACCAATCATTTTATAAGCACTTTGCTAGTTGATAAGACTTATAAGCAACTCAGTAGATTTGAGATACCCTAACTTATCGCACTTCAGGTGGTATAAAGATGTATTCTTCTCTAGAGATTTTATTTAAGAAGATAGCTAGAATATTTTTTGGAAAGAAAATTTTCTTTTATAGTTACCTACCTTATTTGCAAAGAGTTAAGACTATATTAAAATCTAATAATGCTAGAAGTATGGATTATAATCAATATACTTATGGAGGATTAGCTATTAAAGTAGTAGCTAAAGGAGTTAAACTTTGTAATGAAATGAAATTGCACAGGTAATCGCAAAATGAAAAAGTTCAAGGTAAGCAACCTTTAGAAAAATTTTGTGAGCAGATGGCTTACAAATGCAAGTTGAAGAGATAGTACTATATAAAGTATGAAATTAATAGGTTGAGAAACTATTCACCTCATATACCTTTAGATTAATTTAAATAACTGTTAAATATTAGAATTTCAAAGAAGCAAAGGTGATATAATTTTATATTGACTTCTTGTTATTGCTATAATATAAATACAAGTATAATCATTAACCAACGTAAAGAATCAACAAAAACAAATAGGAATGTACACTACAAGCAAAAAAAGTTTAGTTAAGATTCAACAACAAATAGTAAGCAAATTACAAAAATGTCATAATATATCCAATTGTTATATATGTTATATTGATCTTGTGGTTTATTTAACCATGATTTGGTACTTTTTCAAGTTTGTATTAAAAAAATTGAAATCCTAGTAAAACCCCTCTTTCTTAACTTGAAATTTTAAAGTCTATTCACAAAAGAAGACCCAACCGAGAATATAAGCTCTAAGATGAAACATCTCAACAAAATGTAAATGATTCTATTTCTTTTTTCTTTCTTCTTTTTTATTTTTGGTGTAAGAGTTAAGGTTCTATTAGATTTTTTTACCTTTAATCTCACTTGCTTTGGATTTAGAATCTAATTGAGGAGCTTTTATTATGGGGGAAGGGCATCTTTGAGGGTTTGGCTTTATGGAAGAGGTGTCAACCACACATCTTTGATAGATAAATCAATTGTTGAAGATGTTGTCAAAGTTCCAAATGGCTTTATGCAATCTATTAGAAACAATATGCAAGCTAAGTTACAAAAGAAGTTTGAAATTTAAACAAAAGAGTTGCAAAAGAAGATGAAACTACAAACTATTGTAATAGATTCCATTTTTATATAATATTCCAAAAATTGCAATAATAAAATCTTGAGTTGAACATGACTTTTGTCATGTCTCATATAAGTATTTCATTGGCTCTTTCACTTGATAATGCTTTTAGTGCTCTAGATCAAGATTTATAGCATCATAATCATTTATGCTCAGTAAGCACATATAGTCCATGCATTCAGGTATTCTTCTTTTTTTCTTATTGTCTATTTTTTAGTTTATTTTAAATTTTTATAAGTTTACATCAAAAACCTTGTTTATCTTTTGTAGGATAATACTTCTAATCAAAGCTAAGGATTTTGCAATTTTGGAACTTTTCCACTTAGAACTTATGAAAATACCTTGATATTATGTAAGATGATAAACATTAGTTAAGTCATTTCTTGTTGCTTGAACTGTTTAATTATGTTTATTACAATATTTGTTACTTTATGCAATGCTTATTCTATGAACTTGTGAATGTACTATTTAATTACATTTGTATCAATATTTGTTATTGCACTATTATATTAATTTTACTACTTATTTAATAAGAAACCATTATCAATTCAAGTTGAACTTGTCCACCATTATGACAAGAATTGCTACATATTTTGCTAGAAAACTATTACTACTTCTATTAAAAAATTGCTACTTAATTTATTAAAAAAATTACTATTTATTCTACTAAATAAATGTTACTTCTACTAAATAATCATTGCTTATTTTATTAAAAAATTATTATTTATTATACTAAAAGAACTAATATATAATGCATAGTGAACACTTCAAATTTTATTAGAAATTGTTATATATTAAAAAATTACTACCTATTTTTTTTTAATGATTGTTGCTTATTTTTCTAAGAATCGCTATTTATTTCTTCAATAACTACCATTAAATGTAAAAAAATTACTATTTCAACAAATAACAAAACATTCTTTAAAATAATATAACTATTATGTATATATTTCATAACTACTATATATGTAATATTAAAAAATATATTATAATTATTATTTAAAATTATTACATAAAATATGTTTATACAATAGATTTATATGTGTTGTTATCAATTGAAGAAATCATTATGTAAGATCTATTATAGCGCATACAAATTTAATAAATTAAGAGTTATAAGATTTAACCTTTTATCATATAAACAATAATTTGGATCTACTACTATAATCCCAATATTATGCAATGATTTAAATATTATAGGCAAATAAGTGAAAAAAATTGTTATTAGATAGAATAACACTTGGAAATCTATTTAAATATTAATATATGATTGAATGGTTGAGTAATTTGATAAATTAGTAATAACAATTATTTAAAAAAATTGTTTTTTTTTGTTTATTTTTATTAATTGCGTGAGATAGTGAACCATGCATTCATAAAAAAATATTTTTAGTTTTTCTAAAGTTTTTGTTCTCTAACTACTTTTCCAAAGAAATGGAAAATTATTGTCTCGTTTATTTCTTTCTTATCATTTTCTTTCCATCCCATTTCTAACAAAGCAAACCAGGGTTAATTTCAGTGAACAATAGGAATACAAAGCAACAATAGAAATTACAAAGATGTAAATTCAATGCAGGTTTACGAGCTACTCTCCCCAATCGTATGGGTAGTCCCTTACAAGGATAGGTATATAAAGCATTCAACAAACTTGGGATGCACTCCGATAAGAGCCGAACATTAACACGGAAGAATCATCTTGTCATCAATCAATCACTTATTTTTTATTCCTTAACATTAATACTGTAGCCTATATGTGCTTCGAACTGCCTGCCTCTCTTGCTCTTTTCTATCAAGCGGCTAGCTTTGGTGGCCATTGCCACGATCCTTAACATTGAATCTGCCAGCTGCTGGCTTTTGAGAAAGAGAAAAGTGCACCCCAGGATCATGGTGAGTGCATGAAGATTGGAAGACAAGCGAATTGTTAACCCCTTGAACGTTACTGTTTATAAAGGCACTCAGTGGAGGTGGGTTCATGGGCATTCCTTTGTGGCTCTTGTCCTTAGTCTTGAGGTTCTTTTCTTCATCACTGCTGCTCCTGCTGCAGGGATTTTCCTCCCTGTTGCGATGATTAGAATTGCCCTCAAAAGCATTTTTCTTTGGAGAACGGAATATTTCCATTGAAGCACCTTTGTTTTCTCCAGCAATCAGAAGATATTTTCTTGCCATGAACTTCTGCTCCCTTTCTTTCCATCTCTTCATTCTTAGAGATATGAGTAGCAGTTGGCTTGCGAGCCTCTGGGAAATTACTGTCTGATTCAGTGCCTTTGGTCCATGGCCAATCATTAGGCTTGCCAATAGTCTTTTGTATCACCACAGTTTTCTGTTCTGCATCTAATGGGATCTTGGGTTCCAGGTCTGCATTTGTTTTTATCCGAGAAGTGGTAGAGATAAAGGAGAAGTTCTGCATCTAATGGGATCTTGGGTTCCAGGTCTGCATTTGTTTTTATCCGAGAAGTGGTAGAGATAAAGGAGAAGGTGGTGGAGTAGGCAGAGTTGGCTCTTGAGATTGAGTTGGCGGTAGCTGAGGCTGACCAATTTGACTAAATTCAGGTCGAGCAAGAAGTGGCTGAGGATGGGGAGGAGGGGGCTCAGGGGCCGGGGTTGGACCAGGGCCATTTGCTGGACGAGCTCTTAATGCCAAACGGACCCAGGGAGGAGCTTGGCGGGGTTGGTTTGCTGCCATATTGATGATTATGTGAAGCCCTGGAGACGCGGGATTTTACCTTGTCTAAACCAGAAACACGGGATATGGCTATTTATAGTGTTTCGACTGGTGAACAGAGCAATGATGCCTTAGCAGTTTAATAAACAACAATGGTTGAAATAATACTGAGAGTGACACGGATAGAATAAGGGGAAGGCATCGGATTCGAAGAGCACTTGGAGCTGACAAAAGCTTCACGCACCGCAAAGCAAGGTTGGTATCATGTATCAACGGTGACTTTATTTTTTTCTTTTGGCAAATATGATACTGTATGTATGACTACTCCATTTCTGCATGTTTTTGGCATTTCTCTTGCTGTGATGATGGCGGCTCCCTCTCCATCTCTCGAAACGAAAAATGTCGCAATGTCTCAAGATGAGATGCATGGTGACCCAATTGCATTGCTGTAACGAAGACCCCAAGAAGAAAATGACATAAACTTCGTCGCTATTTTTATTCTTAGACTTTATTTATTTTTCTCCTTCTTATATATATGATTCTCCATAATAGTACACAGGCTAACGTTTTAGTGAATTTAAACAGGAAGTAAAAGACAGATGGAACTTTTGGAAGGATTTTCAAGAGATTCAAATACTTTTTACTGTAATCTTAGGCACCAAAAAACAAAAGGAAAGCTTTTGGAGAGCTTTTAAGGGGTTTATATGCATTTGAAAATTTTAAAAGGAGTTTAAATGTTTTTTTTTCCTCTCTAGTGATTATGCATAAGAAAAAATGAGAATATAAATTTTTTTAAAGCAACTTGATACTTTTGGAGGAATCTTTTGCACCCAAAAAACAAAAGGGAAGTTTTTAGAGATCTTTTAGGAGGATTAAAATGTTTTTTATAGTAATTTTGCTTATAAAAAAAAGTAAGAATAAAATTTTGAAAGTATTTGGAATGATTAAAAGAGAATCATTTTTTTTATATTGATCATGTGTACAAAAAGCAAAATGATTTTTTTTTGAAAGATTTGAAAGGAGCTTAGATTTTTTTTTTTTTCTATAATCCTATGCCTTGAAAATTGAAAGGGAATGTTTAGGGCATTTTTGTAGGCAATTAGGATGTTTTTTAATAGGATCCAATGCCCAAAAAATAAGAGGGATATTTTTAAAAAAATTTTGGAGAACATTAAGATACATTTTATGATGATAATACTTATGCGAAAAGGTGAAAATGAATTTTTTCAAATTTTGAAAAGACTGTAGATATTTTTTGTAATAATTATATACATAAAAAAAATTATAATTTCTTTTTTAAAGGGTTCAATAGTTTTTATATTCATACCTCATAACGAAAAACATCATTGAAGATTTTAAAAGTTTTGGAAGAAGATAATTTTTATAGTGATCTTGCATACCACAAATATAAAAGTGGTTTTTTTCGAAAAGTTTGAGAGAATTCAAATACTTTTTATGATGAGACAAAAAATCTTATTGGGTATTTTGACAAGAATATTGATGTTGTTTTGTATCTGTAGACTCACGTGAGATATCCCATAATGATATTACCACAAGGAATATTGTGTTATTTAATTTACTTTTTTTTTGTCCTCTTTTTGGTACTTGTTCTTGTCTCTCCTTTTATTTCTTTTTACCTTCCTCTTTCTTCTTTTTTCTTTTTTTTTTCTTTTTTTTTTTTTTTCTCGACTTCCAAACCCTCATTGTATGTCTCTCTCTTATTTTTGACCCAAAATTGCCCTTTTTCTCTCTACACTTATCTTCTCTTTGGTCATTTTCTCATGTTTCAAGTTTAGAAATGTCTAAATCATGAATTTTGGACATGATTTTTGGTGGCGGAAGCCAAAATTAGGCCATGAAAACATTGGTTTTTAGAACTAACTGTGGTAGAGAGAGATGGTGGCAGCAATCACCAAAGGCGCCACCACCCTATTGTTAGCACATGGAAGGCACCAATGGGTAGATTATCAATTGTTAAGTCATCTAGTCTCGGTTTTGTGTGGTGATGGCCCTTAGGGGCGACATGTGTGATGGGAAATGTGGGCAATGGCAATGTGCTTTTGTCCAAAGGTCAACGTTGCCCTAGTCTTCTTTGCATTTCTGTGTCTGCTTCATCCAAATCTCCACTTGCCCTTCACTGCATTTCAACATCTTTCTCTTCCAAATCCCTAACTTGTCTACTTTGGTGATAGTGATTTCTTTTGTGCCTTGAATTCCATTAGTATAAGGTTTGACTCCTCTCCATTTCTTACCTATTGCTTATTTGTATGTTTTTTTGCCATTGTACTCTTGGGTTTAGTCTTGAAGGATAATGCAGTGGTTATATGATTGCTTTATCTCTTAGCATGTCTCGATCTCAGTTTAATCTCTTATATTTATATTTGTAATTTTAGAGCTTATTATTTGTGATTCCTCAATTTTCTTTTTTTGAGACTTGATTTTGTTGTAATCTTAGGACATATGCCCTTTTGTTGTGTTGGGTTCACAACTTTGGCAGCTTGCTGCAATTTTGGGGGCTTAAGTGGCTATTGCAAGGTCTTGTTTAAACTAATTGTAAAGGAATTTATATTGTTCCCTTGAGGAACAATAAGGTATTCTTATTAGAGCCCTCTAAGTTCCTGTTGTTTTGTTGTTTGTTGTACTTTCATACCATGCTCCTTTTCTATTTGATGAAATGTCTGGGTCACTTGCTCTTTTTCTTTCAACTAAAGTGCTTTTTGGATGTGTGTGACATTTGTGCTTGGAAGAGATGGCTTTGTCTATGTATTGCTTTGACTGCAATTCTATTTTTTCAACAGATTTCCATGTAAAGGGCAAGCCAATTACTAAACAGAAATAATGAAAAATCATTGAAAACTAGTTGCACATAATTCTTTGCTTCTCAACTTCTCTTAGTGAATCTTCATTTATGCCAATTGGGTCTTGAGGTTTTGAATCTTCACTTTAGTACCAACTAATCCACAGCTCCTTGCATCTCATGGATACATACTCTTCATTTTCTTCATCAAAGACCATTGGCTTGTCTATTAGTTTTGAGAACCTTGTCTCACAATGCTACTTGTAACTTGCCATTTGGCACAAACACAAATTAACCACCAAGAAACTAAAAAAGGGTAGCTTGCTCCATGTAAATATACTTGGAGATAGAAATTAGCTATTGGAGATGCTAACTATGAATTCAATTATAGTGTCCCTCACCATGGTCTCATTCTAAGAATTAATCCTTATCTTGGAATTCATTAGAGCACTTGGAGCTTAGGGACAAGGGAGAAGCTCGAGAAGTGAAGGTGGCATGGAAGTTGCATTGTAAGCCTAATTGAAGCTGAAGCTATTAGCATTAAAAGATAGTAAGAAAACTAACTTTGAATATTCCAACAAAGGAGCTTGAGTCCAAAAAGAATCACAGGAAAAGAGGAAAGTTCTTTACTTGTCTGATCTACAAAAGAATTGATCATGTAGGAGATGACTATTATTAGAAAAGCAATGTTTAATGCAAGATTTGCTCCAAATTTGGTCATATTAAAAATATTGTGAAAAGAAGCAGCAACAAGGTTAAGGCGAATAAAACACTCAAGGCTAGCAATCACAAAAAAGCTAATTTCACTAAAGAAAAGAGGAAAGATGAACATTTGTTTCTAGCTTTAATGGTGACTAGAGCTTAGAATTAGAGATCTTGGTTTTTGGATAGTGTTTGCACTCACCACATGGCCATGCTGATCTTTTTAACTCAATTGACACCAATCATACCTGGAGTAAAGGTTGGCAATGGAGAGCAAATGATACAAAAGGGCTACCTTGTTGTTCAAAGATAAAAATTGTTTGGTTTATGATCTTATTGGAATATAATTCATTAACATTCATATGACAAATAGGAGTTTTACTGAGAACTTGAATTCAATTGAAATGTTAGAATGCAAAGCAATAGAGTAATTGATGATTCTAAATTATGGTAGAAGAGACTTGTCACAAAAATAAGAATTTGTGAATGATTTTGTTATGGACTCATTTATTGGATGCGTGTATAAAAGACACGCTAATTAACTTCAAGTTTAACTTTTTATTTTTCTACTTTTTTTTTAAGTTGTTTGGGTTTACTGGAGACATATTTCCTAGATTAAGTCGTTCCTTAAATTTCAAAGTTTAGATTTGAAATTATAGGTTTCCTAATTTTAGCAAACTTGTCCTATTTAAAAGACCTAGTGACTAATAAAATCACAAGCTGACTTTTATTGTTAACCTAGAGATTGGGTTCTCTCTCTAAATGAGGCTTAAGGTTTTACTCTCCCTTTGATGAGCTAAGCTTTTATTATAAAAATAAATCATTCTAAAAATCTTAATAAAGGGAAGGGACGAGTCATAGAGCCAAATTTTCTTGTGAATTGCCTAGTAACAAGATCCTTAGTCAAGGAAGGCAGCAAATTGGTATTAGAGCCAAACATAATGGGAAACTCTCAAACCAAGGACAAACTACATGCACTCCTCCAAGAGGCACAAGCCACGAGTGATGCTAGGTTGTTGAGGTTGAGCAATGGCTAGGAAATTAGATGCAAGAACTGTCATTGCAATTGAAAGAGATGATGGCCGACCTCCTAAAAAGTATGCATGTGGAATCAGAAGGAACCGCAAGTCATAACCTGCCACAAGAGCAAACACCACCTGCGATTAACACAAGCAATCCAACAATAAGGGCTGGTGTGGCAACTGGCGGGGGAATGGTGCCTCGATACACGAAGTTGGATTTTCCAACTTATGTTGGTGCAAAAGATCCCTTAATCTAGTTACATTGGTGTGAAAAGTTCTTTGCTAATCAGTGCACTATAGATGTAGACAAGGTGAGGCTAGTTGTATTCCATCTCCTCGGGGAGGCACAATTGTGGTATCACCAGTTGGAATCCAAGCTACCCACAATCAGTTGGGATGGGTTCAAGGAGTACTATTCGCTTTGATTTGGCCCTCTGGCGCATAGCAACCCCTTAGGGGAGCTAGTCAATCTTAAACAAATGGGGTCAATTAAGGATTATTAGAGCCAATTTTAGTAGTGGTTGGCATGAGCAAGCCAATTCATTAGAACAAACAAGCATTTTAGTTTAACCATTGTGCGATTGTCCGATTCAATTTGCTTGGATGTGGAGCTTCATGCACCACTTGATTTAGCCCATGCCATGAATCAAGCTAGAGCTTTTGAAGCCAAACAGAAGGTGTTGTGAGAACTAGTACAAAAGAAGGGGATATGGTAAGGCAATTGAGGCGTTCCTTCATCTAACATGACACAGACAACACCTATAGTCAAGAACAACACTAGCCTGAAAGTGCAAGCTAACAACAAAATTGCAAGTTCTTCCTCACCTTTCATTCAGAAACTAACAAGGGCTAAGATGGCAAAAAGAAGGGCATGAGGGTTTTGTTGTTATAAGCCATATTTACAGTACACTAGTGTAAGAAGCTCTTTTGACTTAAGTTGGTTGAACAGAATAGGGAGGAGTTAGCACTTGAGTCTAAGGTGGAATTAGAAATTTCACTTCATGCCATCACAAGACAAAAGTGGGCAACTACAATGCAAGTCATGGTTGTTATCCAAGACTTGCCACTATGCAAGTTAGTAGACTCAAGGAGTACCCACAATTTTATTAGTTTAATAGTAGCCAAATACCTTGGGATACAAGTCCAACCAAATTCTTGCACTACTATATTGGTGGTAAATGGGGAGAATGTGCGCAGCAGCGGCCTTTGCCAAAAGGTTCCTTTCTCAATTGATAATATTAACTTTTTTGTTGATTTTTTTATGCTTTCCCTAGTTGGTTTTGATTTAGTGCTCAGAATTAAATGACTCAAAATGTTGGGACCAATACTTTGGGATTTTGCCTTTCTAACTATGAACTTTGATGCTGATGGAAGATGAATTGTGCTCCATGGGCTACAAACTCCAAACCAACACCACCTTTATTCACTCAAACAGATGGATTCTCACCATGCCTAGCTTGAACAATTATTATTTGTGTTTGCTGATTTATTTCAAGAACCAACTGGTCTACCCCCAATTCACAATTTTGATCACCGAATTTGCCTTAAGCCAACTTTGGGTTTAGTAGTGGTACAACCATATCAATACCCACACCTTCAGAAAGATAAGATAGCGAAGCAATGTGCAAAAGTGTTGCAGCAAGGGATCATTTGGCCAAGTAAATCCCTCTTCTCCTCACCTGTGCTGTTGGTTAGGAAACACGATGGATCTTGGTAGATTTGTGTCGATTATAAAGAGCTAAATGCCAAAACTGTGAAGGATAAATTTCTTATCCTGGTGGTAGATGAATTACTGGATGAACTACATAGGTCCCAATTCTTCACCAAATTAAACTTGAGGTCGGGTTATCACGAGGTGCACATGAATGCATTAGATGTTGAGAAGATAGCATTTTGCATCCATCATGGACACTTTGAATTCCTAGTCATGCCCTTCAGGTTGTCGAATGCCCCCTCCACTTTTTAAGCTCTTATGAATGAGGTATTTTAAGCCCATTTGTGCAAATTTATTTTGATTTTCTTTGATGATATCTTAATTTATAGCCACACTTGGGATGAGCATCTAGCACAATTGCACGTCGCATTTGACTTGTTACATGCCCATCAACTGTATCTAAAGAAATCTAAATGTTTTTTCGGAGAAACTTAAGTTGCATACCTTGGCCATGTCATCTCAACTACAGGTGTGATTGTTGAGTAGAGCAAAATTAAGGCAATTACAAATTGACCACAACCATATTTAGTTACAACCTTGAGGGAATTCTTGGGGTTAATAAGTTACTATTGAAAATTTATTAAAGATTATGGACAGTTGGTTGCTCCTTTAACTAGTATGTCGAAGTAATATTCTTTTCAATGGAATGAAGTTGCCATGACTTCATTTACTCAATTAAAGCATGCACTTGTTACTGCTCCAATTTTGCAATTATCTAATTTTGAACAACAATTTAATATGGAATGTGATGCATCCGAAGAGGGCATTGGGGCTATCCTTTAGCAAAACATCCACCCTATTGCATTTTTTAGCTGACACTTGGCTACGAGACATCACAAGTTGGCGTCCTATGGACAGGAGTTGATTGTGATGGCAATGGCAATGCAACATTGGAGGCCATATTTATGGGGTTGACACTTTCTCATTCATACTGATCACTATAGCTTGAAGTTTTTGCTAAAATAACACATTTCCACTTTACCTTAACAACATTGGATCAATAAGCTAATGGGCTTTGAGTTTGTGGTGGAGTATCATACAGGAAACTTAAACAAGGTTGCCAATGCATTATCTAGATGCTTTTAAGAGGACTAGCTCTTACGTGCTATAAGTTAGCCTTGTTTTTTGCTAGTTGAAGCAATCAATGATGAGATTGCTAGTGATCTGTCATTACAGGGGTTGTTCACTAAAGTTACCAATGACGAGTTGGCTACCCCTTAGTCTATTCGTGATGGCCTTCTCCTTTACAAGGACTAGATTTATTTGTTGACCTCTTCCTCCTTGATTTCTGCAATATTATCCAATTTTAATGATAGCATTCATGAAGGGGAACAAAAAACTCTACATTAGATCTATAGTGATTTCTGCTAGAAGGGAATGAAAGTTGCTATTGTTAAATATGTGGCCTCTTGTTCTACTTGTTAATGTCATAAAGCTGATAACTTGACTCCTATAGGTCTACTTTAGCCATTGGCTCCCCCTTCACAAATATGGGCCAATATTACAATGGATTTCATTTATGGGCTACCTAAAGCATAGGGGGAAGATGGTCTTGTTTGTGGTAGTGGATCATTTCTCTAAATATGTAGACTTCATTCCCTTGGCACATTTGTATATCACTACTCTCAGGTTGTACATATTTTTCTAGAGAACATTGTTTGTCTTCATGGCATACCGGAATCCATTACTTCTAACTGTGATGTGGTTTACACTAGTACCTTCTGGAAAGAACTTTTTCACTTGAGTGGAACTAAATTAGCCTTTTTCTTTATCATATCATCCACAATCTAATGGGTAAATAAAGGTTGTTAATTGCACAATTGCAATGTATTTAAGATGCTTTGTGGGGGACCATCCAAAAAGTTGGGTTGATTGGTTGCCATGGGCTGAATATTGCTATAACAAATCCTTCCATTCAACTCTACAAAAGACTCCCTTCCGATTTGTTTATGGACATGACCCTCCTTGCTTGTTATCATCTTGTGTTGAGGCTGTTGACAAAACCTTGGCCAACAGTGCGTTGGTGCTCATTCAAATTAAGAGCAAACTACAACAAGCTTTATGAAGAAATATTATGACAAGGGGCATAGGGATGTTGAATATAACATTGGGGATTGGGTTTGGCTTTGCTTACAGCCATACCGTCAGCACTCACTTGCTAGACAGCATTGCCACAGGTTGTTCCTGAAGTTTTATGGTCCTTTTCCCATCTTACAGCTTGTGGGGCCCGTTGCTTACAAGCTCCAATTATTGGCTGACTCCAAGCACCACGATGTCTTCCATGTCTCTCTTTTGAAACCACATAAGGGTGTGCCACATACCCTTTTGCCATCGTTGCCTCCAATTGACAATGGTCAGGTCATCCCAACTCTTGCTACTGTTTTGTGAGCTCATCTAAATCATGGTAATTGGAAGGCTGTTAATCCATTGGACCAAACTGATGTTTTTGACTTAACTTAGGAATTGTTGGATCAGTTATGCAATGCATATCTGGCCTTTGAGCTTGAGGACAAGCTCTTTCTTTAGGGGGAGGGTGATGTTATGGCATCATTTGTTGGACACGTGTAAAAAAGATCCGTTAATTAACATCTAGCTTAAGTTTTTATATTTCTACTTTATCTTTAAGTTGTTTGGGTTTGCTAGAGACTTATCTCCTAGATTAGGTTGTTCCTTAAATTTTGGAGTTTAGATCTAAAATTATAGGATTCCTATTTTTAGCAAACTTGTCTTATTTAAAAGACCTAATGACTACTAAAATCACAAGCTGAATTTTATCCTTAACCTAGAGATTGGGTTCTCTCTCTAAATGAGGCTTAAGGTGTCAATCTCCCTTTGATGAGCTGAGCTCTTATTATAAAAATTGGTCATTTTAAAAACTCTAATAAAGAGAAGGGATGACTCATAGAGCCAAACTTTCCTATGAATTACTTAGTGACAAGATCTTTGGTTAAGGGAGACAACATATTTGCCTATGATCAAAGTCTTTTTTAATGTGTGTGAAAGTTGTGAATTAGGCATGCAACACAAATTGTTTTTTCCCATACAAGGTGCCTAGAGAGTTAAAGGCTTCAATTGGTCCTTTTTGATGTTTATGGACCAATAAAGACAAATTCTTGAAAAAGCAAATATTTCCTTTCGTTTATTAATGACTAATCAAGGATGACCTCAATGTACTTCATAAAGTTAAAGTTAGAGGTTTTTAACCCTATTCAAGAAGTTTAAAGTTTTTGTCAAAACTCAATGTGGCAAAGTTTTGAAGACCCTAATATTAAACACTGGAAATGAGTATGTTTCTGGGAAGTTTAACCAATCTTCTGAGGAGTTGGGGATCCAACATTTGTTGATAGTTAGTTACATTCCACAACAAAATAGAGTGGTAGAGATACAGAACAAATGAGTACTGGAGATGGTAAGGTGCATGCACTTTGAGAAGAAGTTATCAAAATCCTTCTAGATAGATGCTATCAACATAGTTGTTTATTTGTAGAGCAATATGCCAACAAAAGTAGTAAAGGAGAAGATTCCAATTGAAACTTGGAGTGACGTCAAGCCATCTCTTAGATACTTGAGTGTTTAGTTTCTTGTGTTACTCACATACACTAGATGCAAAGAGAAGCAAGTTAAATGAGAAAGCAAAAAAGAGGATCTTAATGGGCTATAACAAGTGGAAAAGTCATTGTTAGTAGAGACATGAAGATTGATAAGGGAGCCTACTAAGATAGGAATAAGCCATATACTCATGGGAACCTACAACAAAAGTTATTGATGCTGGAGATGTAGATTTTGGTATTGATTTTGATAATTATAATCATCCTTCTATTAGAGATATATGATCTCTTGCTGATGTTTATCACATGTTTAACAAACTTATAATGGAACCAACTACCTATGAAGAAGCTCTTAAGGGTGATGAGTGGAATGTACCAATAAAGGAGGAGATTGGCATGATTAACAAAAATAAATCTTGGGTCTTAGTCGAGAAACTTGAAAACAAGTAGGTGATAGGAGTGAAAGGGGTATTTAGGGTAAAATTGAATCCTGATGGAAGTGTGAACAAGTATAAGGTAAGATTTTTAGTCAAAGGCTATTCCTGTTAGCCTAGAATTGACTACACTAACAAATTGGCACTTTAAGAATTTTGATAGTAATTAAAACTCAAATGAGATGGAAAATCTCTCATTTGGACATCATATATGCATTACTAAATAGCATTCTAATTGAGGAGATTTATATTACTTAACCTGAAGACTTTGAGGGTAAATGTAGTGAATAGAAAGCTTGTAAGCAAGCTCTTATAAAACCTTTCTTGTATGGCCTAAAACAAGCTCCTAGGGCACGGTATAATAGAATAGACCCATTCTTATGTAGTTAACACTTCAAGAGGAGTGATAATGATGCCATATTGTTTATCACAAAGAATTTTGAACGAGGCATACTAATGGTGCCCCTTTATGTTGATAATTTATTTGTGACAAGAAGAAATGAAGATGAATTAATGAAGTTCAAAGTCGAAATGCAAAGTCAGTTTGACATGTCAAACTTATGACACATTGGGTACTTGCTTGGGCTTGAAGTTCATCAATCTAATGAGGGCATCTTCCTATGTCATGAGAAGTATGCCTAAAAGATTTTAACAAGGTTTAGAATGTAACATTTCAAACTAGTAGTAGCACCACTAGTTGTGTATGTAAAACTAGGGAAGGAAGATGATGCAAAGCTAGCCGATGCATCTAAATATAAAAGTTTAATTGGAAATCTGAGGTTTAATGTTTGATGTAAAAGCCATCTAATGTTCAATCTGATGTAGCTAAGAGAGTCCCAAGGTACTTATAAGGAACAAGTCAGATTGGAATATGTTATAAACTAGTTAAGAGGGCAAATAGGTAGGTTTTGTAGTCAATGATTGTGCAAGTGGCTTGGAAGATATGAAATGCGTTAGGTTATGCTTTCTCACTTGGTTTAGGAATGTTTTCTTGCAGTGCCAAGAGGCAAGAGGTGGTACCCAATCTATTATAGAGGAAAAGTATGTGGCAGGAGCAGCAGCAGTTGTAGCAGCCAACCAAGCAATTTGACAGAGAAAAATTCTCAAGGTCCTTTGCTTTGAACAAACACCAACAATAACAATTAAGTGTGACAAAAAAATTTGTAATTGGAATTGAAAAAATTCCAATACAGTACAATAGGAAAAAGCATACAAATGTTAAGTATCATGCAATCAGAGAAGCTAAAAGAAATGAGGGAATAAAATTAAAATTAAAGTATTGCATATCAAAAGATTAACTAGTACATATTTTTAAAAAGTCTCTACCAAAGTCCAATTTTCAAAAGTTGGAAATCATGCTTGGAGCCTCCAATAAAAATCTCAAGGAGGAGTGTTTATGCACTTGATAATTTTGTTAGAGACTTAAGAAGTTGGAAAAAAAATTTAGAAGGAGGAGTTGAGAAGTAGAAGTAGAAGCAAAAGTGGAGAAGTTGCAGAACCAACAACTTAATTGAAGACAAAGTAACTAGTTTTTGTACTTGGTAGTTAGTAACCAAGTTTAGTTGTATTCTTTAAGCATGGGAAAATGTCAGACTATAAGATAGATAATCGTTAAAGCAAGTACAAGAGTTGTTTTATAAGCAGTGACTCGGCAGCCAAAATAATGTAAAATGTTCCTATATAAGGAACTAAGCTACAACAACAAAGTTTTAAGCTTTTCTCCAGAAATTCCTTCTCCACTTTTTATTTTTTCTTCTTTGACACTAACACTACATTAACCATTATTGAAAATGGGCACCTTGATCATTATACAAAATATTTTACAATTTTTCCATCTGGTTAAATGATCTTTATGTGTATTACTTTATTGGAAGGATTTCAATGGATTTAGACTTCCTAAGATAGAATCACATGCATTTTGCAATGGAATCAGTGATAGGTGTAGATGTTTAAGCTAATTTCATGATTCCTTTATGTGAATAACTCCATGAAACAAAGGAGAAGCCTTACTACATAGAAATTATGTGACAGTCTCATCCTTCAGTCAATGAACCATTCTATCCAAGAAAAGCTATTCAGGATGAGAACTCTTTTGTTTGATGGAACTTAATGGATTTAAGCTACCAAAGGAGTATTAATGTGCATGTCACAATGAAATTAATGTTTGTTGTAGGCATATATGTCAATTGCATGCTAATTTTTTGTGAAGGATTCCTTGCAATGAAAGAAGATGCCTTATTACCAAGAAATCAGTTAACATAATCAAGTTTTTAGCAATGAATGAATATCCCACAGTAAAGAAAGCTAATCAAAAGAGATAGCTTCTTCACTCGATGGACTTCGATGGATTCAAACTACCTGAAATCATTTTTATAGTAACAAAGTCTCATTCTTTTTTAGGCAATGAACAATTCTCTTGTAGTAATGAAAGCTATTGAAGAATAATGGCTTCTTTATTGGATGAACTTTAATGGATTTAACTTATTCAAGATATAATTACGCATGCCTTGCAATTAAATTAGTGATCAGTGTAGATGTTTAAGTTAATTTCATAATTTCATTATGTGAATGACTTCTTGGAACCAAAGGAAAAACCTTATTAGTTAGAAATGAAGTCTTAGTCTCGTGTTTCAAGGAACAAACCATTCTATCCATGTAAGAAAAACTATTCAAGATTAATGACTTGTTTGTTTTATCAAAATAAATGGACTTGGACTACCTAAGGGTATTAAAGTGCATATAATGAAATTAATTTTCTTCATAGATTTATATGTTAATTAAATGACTATTCTTTATGAATGATTCCTTACAAGAGTTATTGAAAAGGAATTAGGTGATGACCTAAGTTTCAAGTAATGAATGATTCTCTCCTTGTAAAGAAAAATAGTCTAGAGTAATAGCTCATTTAGTTGATGGCCTACAATTATTTTAGTCTAACAAAATGAGAAGCCTTATTGCAAGTAATAAAGAGATAAACTTGTGTTTCAAACAATGAACAAATCTATAGGCTAATGAAGAGTAAAGGCTTCATTATTGGATGGACTTTAATATATTCAAACTACTAAAGACAGAATTATATGCATCTCACAAAAGAATCAATGATCATTATAGACTTTTTAGACAATTTCATGATTCCTTTATGTGAAGTGTGAATTGACACTTTAGAAGGAAAAGTGAAGTCCCATTAGCTAAAAATAAAGTCGGTCTTATGTTTCATCTCATGAATATCCATGTAAGAAAAGCCAATCATGATGAATGACTTCTTTTTTAATGGAATTCAATTGATTCAAAATACCCAAGGTGTATTGATGTGCATGTTGCAATGGAATTAATGTTTGATGTAGGCATGAATGTTAATTGTATGCTTATTTTGTGTGCATAATTCATTGCAACGAAAAGAGAAGCCTTGCTACCTAGGAAATTGGTGACAACCTCTTGTTTCCACAAAGAGCAATTTTGTCCTAGTAAAAAAAGCTAATAAGAGTAATAGCTTCATTATTTGATAGACTTCAATGGATTTGGAGTGACCAAGAAAAAATCCTTATGTCAAGTAATCATCAAGGTGTTTAAAGTTTCAAGCAATAAGTTATTTTCTCATAGTAATGAAAGCTAATCAAGCATAACTGCTTCTTTATTAGATGGACTTCAATAGAATTGGACTACCTAAGATAGAATAAAGTGATTCTCGCAATGGAATTAGTGATTGATGTAGATATTTAAGTTAATTTCAAGATTCATTTTTGTTAATGACTCCTTAGAATGAAAGAAGTCATATTAGCAATAAATAAAGTGATAGTGTTGTGTTTTAGGAAATGAACCATTCTATCTGTGTAAGAAAGGCTAATTAAGATGTGTGACTCTATTATTTGATGGAATTTAAAGGATTTAGACAACCTAAGGTGAATTGACGTGCATGTTGCAACAAAATCAATATTTGGTGTAGACATGAATGTTAATTAGATGCTTATTTTGTTTAAATGCTTCCATGCAATGAATGGAGAAGCCTTATTGCCAATGAATCAAATGATACCTTTGAGTTTCAAGCAATGAACAATTGTCTTCTGGTAAAGAGAGGTAATCAAGAGTAATTGTTCTTTTATTCATTAGACTTGAATGTATTTAGCTACTTAGAGGTGAAGTCCTATTGTCATGTAATCAAGAGGTGGTCTCTTGCTTCAAGAAATAAACAATTCTTTGATAGTGAAAAAATTTAATCAAGAGCAATAGCTTCTTTAAGGTATAAGTTTCAATCAATTAAAACTACACAATATTGAATGACATGCCTCTCATAATGAAATTAGTGATTGGTGTAAACATTAAAGTTATTTTTACAATTCCTTTATGTGAATCAGCCATGCAGTGAAAAGAGAAACCTTATTAGATAGAAGTGAAGTGACTTTCTATTTATTAAGCAATGAATCATTCTATCCATTTAAGAAAAATAATGAAAATGACTGACTACTTTATTTTAGGGAATTTAATGGATTTAGACTACCTAAGTTGTATTAACTTGAATGTCATAATGAATTTAATGTTCTATATAGCATAGATGTCAATTACATAATCTTTTTATGTGAATATATTCTTGTAAGAAAATAAGAAGCCTTATCACTAAGAAATCAAGTGATGGCCTTAAGTTTCAATTAATGAATGATTCACTCTTAGTAAAGACAACTAACCAAGAGTAATAGCAACTTTATTTGATGGACTTCAATGGATTCAAACTACCTAGAGGAGAAGTTCTCTTGTCAAGTAATTATGTGATGATCACATGTTTTAGGTAATAAATAGTTCTCTCTTATAAGAAAGAAAGCTAAGCAAGACTAATAGCTTCTTTATTGGATGGACTTCAATGGATACAAATTACCTAGGACATAATAAGGTGCATCTCATAATGAAATTAGCCATCAATGTCGACATTTAAGTTAATTTCATTATTCTTTTTGTGTGTATGACAACTCAAAATAAAAGGAGAAGCCTTATCAGCAAGGAATTAAGTGTGTTCTAATCTTTAAGTAATTAATCCTTCAATCTATGTATGAAAAGCTAATTAAGAGGAATGACTTGTTGAAATAAAGGAGAAGCCCTATTACATAAAAATGAAGTCTCAATCTCATCTTTCTAGCAATGAACCAATGTATTTGGGCAAGAAAAGCTAAAAAAAGATGAATCATCCCTTTATTTTATGGAATTTAATGGATTTAGATTACTTGAGGTGTATTAATTTGCATGCTACAGTGAAATTAATGTTTTGTGTAGATAAAGATGTAAATTGCATGATTATTTTGTGTGAATCATTCCTAGTAATGAAAGGTGAAGCAGTATTAAAAAGGAATTAGGCAAGGGTCTTAAGTTTCAAATGATGAAAGATTTACTAATTATTAATGAAACTAATCAATTTTATTAGCTCAATTATTCAATTGACTTCAAAAGATTCAAATTGTGTAAAGGAGAAGTCCTATTATAAAGCAATCAAGAGACAAGTTTCAAGCAATGAACAAATCTATCATGGTAGAGAGGGCTAATCAAAAGTAAAAGCTTCTTTATTGGATCGACTTTAATGTATTCTTACTACTTAAAACTAAATTATGTGCATATTCTAATGGAATCAATGATCAGTAAGACATTCTAGTTAATGTCTCAATATGTTCATGTAAATGACTCCATCCAACAAGAGGAAAAGCCTTGATGGCTATAAATGAAGTGCTAATTTCATGTTTTAGGTAATAAATCATTATATCCATGCAAGAAAAGTAAATCAAAATGAATGACTCCTTTATTTGATAGAATATAATAGGCTCTGACTACCTAAGATTTGTTGATGTGCTTTCATAATGAATTTATTGTTCTATGTAGACATGGATGTTAACTACATAATCATTTAATGTGAATGACTACTTGTAAGAAAATGAGAAGCCTTATTATCAAATAATGTGGTGATGGCCTTAAGTTTTAAGCAATGAACAATCCTCTCTTGGTTTCAAGAGAGATATAAGATCAATGGGAGTGATTGGATTGGTACCATACATTTCCTCTATTTAAGAGTGATTGGTAGTGTGGTGAGGACTCTAGTTATAAGTAAATTTTGCATGAGCAAATTGATTATTCCAATCCTTTAAAGCTTTGTTGATTGACCCTCAAGATAATGTTCACTGTGTAATTCACCACTTTGGTTTGGCCATCAATTTGTTAATGACAAGTTATACTAAACAACATTTTAGTTGTAAGCTTTTACCACAAAGTCTTCCAAAGAGGCTTAAATAAACATCTTTACTAAAACTTTTTGGCTTTACATTAATTCGTATTAATAACTATCATCAAGGCTAAATGAATATTAAGTACCTTATTCTTAATGATGCAATGGTAGATAGTGTGAATAAGGGTTGATCCTATAAGGAGTCTTATCAACTCTATGCTACTTATATGAATTTGGAAAGGTAAAATTCAAACTTCATTAAAGCAAACTACTTGATTAACCAAAATAACATATTGAAATATTAATTAACAAAATTCCAATTCTAGGTTCATTTGCAACTATGATATTTGATGCTTTTCATTATCCATAATGTTGTTATCTATTAACCCTAGATAACAACAATGTTTATTACTCAAATTCTCCCTTAGATATTCACTAAGGGAAACAAATTCTCCACTGAGACCCTAACCATTTTACCTTTAGAAGAAGCATTCTAAAGTTATATATAGATAGCCTTAAGAATTAGGAAAATAAGTAAATTAAAGCAATAATCACACAAGCCCTAATTCTTTAACTTGTGTTGAGTTATTCATAACAATAAATTAAAAACTTGTCCATAATTCCTTGCTATTAATTACTAGTCAATCATTAGGAGTAGGATAGATATGAGTCTTAATCCTTAACTCTGGCAATTGACCATTAGGAGACCTAATCAAAAGAATTAAATCAACAATCATTCAATAATTTAATGAGAATAACTAAAATAATTCCATTAGAAAAGAAAACAACATAACAAACTAATCTAGTCCATCAAAATACCAAATGTTTTGAAATCTCCTAAAATTGTTAAAATGTTTTAGCTACACATATTTGAAAGAAATTGAATTCTTACTAAAGCTATGTCTGCCAACCTCCTTATGTGTCCATCTTATCTTCTTTAATTTTCAATAGCCAAAAGGTCCTTTTTTTTAACCTAGAAAATGTACATAGCTGGCACAAGATTACCTTAGCACTCTCTGCAAAAAAAAAAAAAAATCTCCTAAATCTCAAGGTTACAATAAATTTGTTTCCTTAATTGTAATAAAATTCTTGTAATGTGGTCCAATCTAATTCCAAAATAGATATAATCTAAATTAAATTATGTTTTAGTTTTATGCAAAACAAAGGTCTAGAGCACAAGTTAGGAGTTAAAAACTAAGACTTAGTCCAACACATGACAAATTTTGCAGCAACTTATCAACTATTTTTCAATAATTAAACAACTATTTTGGGCTTGGATGTCTTCATAACAATTGTAGGACTAAATGTGAAGTTCAATTTAGGCTTTGAATCACTTGATTTGGATTTCTGAAACTGAACCATTGTGGTGCAAATGCTAATTACATTCAATTCTCAACTAATATACATACCTAACTTAAAAATGCAGTAATGTCAAATAAAATAGCAACAAACTCATCTCGCTTCCTCTCTATTCACAATTGCTCTCAATTAGTTCATGCAAATCTCACAACTAACATAACCAATTTATGTATAGTTATCCTATCAACCATTCCTCTTTATCATTTAAACCAAGCAGCAAACTATGATATCCCTTATTAAAGTATAAAAGAAAAATTGATATTTTTCCTTAAGATATTCCTGAAAATAAGGAAACATACATCAAGTTGCTTTGCATACTCATGTTTAAGCCATTATCTGATGTGAGTGTCAATACTTTTGGTGAAGTACCCCAAAATATGAGGTAGGTTCAATCATAGAGTAGAATTAAAATTTTGCATTCTTGCCCTCCGCTTTTTTATTTTTAAAAGAAAAAACCCTATTTAGTAAACTCAAGTTTAGGACTAGCTTAAGAAGAACAATTTTAAGACAAACCATGCATTGCTCTATCATGCTTTATTACAAAATAGGCTTAAGTTCTCAAGAAGCATTATTTCAATTGAGCATTACAAAGTCAAGCACACTTATGACTATTTTGCCAAACATTGCTCACATCCTAAGTGAAGTAGTATATTATAAAAAAAGTCCAATTTCATACTTTTGCATTACAAACCATTCTAAAGCATAACCAACATATGATCATTATTTCACAAAAATTAAAAAAAAAAACAATAACAACATCTTACCTAAACCTCTCCCCCCACTTAAAACATACATTGTCCTTAATGTAAGGTCAAATTTAATGAAAAGAAATTTGAAACATAAATTAAAAAAGGGTAAAAAAAATCAAGTTTAAAGTATGCTTGGGTTGCATCCCAAGTAGTGCCTTTATTTAATGTCATTAGCCCAACAACATGTTTCCTTAGTCAACATAAATGGGGTTTGCCAACTCCATCACCTTAACATTCTACACCTAAGTACCTCTATAAAAAGGTTTAAGCTAATGACCATTAACCTTGAAAGCCTAAGCCTATGACTATCCACCTTGAAAACCTTGACTGTTTATAAACCCCTTATCTCTATTGCACTATGACCAAAAACATTAGTAATTAGAAAAGGACCAACCCACCAAGATTGTAACTTATTTGGTGTTAATAAAGGACTTTCTATCTAACAACAAAGTTTTTCCTTGAAATCCTTCCATCTTCCCTTAATCATTTCAATCATGATCTGATTATAAGATGAAAAGCCATCAAGAAAGCAATAATAAGTATGACCAACTAGTGGTACAGTTCGATTTCTTATAATCAATGCACACTCTTCACCCTATTTGTACGTGTATTGGTACCAAAACTCATTGTTATTATTATTTAGGACCATTGTGACACCATATATCTTTAGGACCACCTACACTAGTCTTACCCATTTGCTATTTAAGATTGGATATATGATGCCAACATTAAGAAGGTTCAAAATCTCCTTCTTCTTTACCTCCATTATTATGGTGTTCAATTGACATTAAGCTTCTTTGGTTGATTTGGCTCCTTCTTCCAACAATATGTAGTGCATACACTTGGTTGGACTTATCCCTTAATATCTATAATTCTGACCAATCATCATCTTATGCTTACTTAGCACTAGAATAAATTTCTCTTCCTACACATGGGTTAGATTCCTTATAATAAAAATTAGTAAGGTGTCTTATATTACAAATATGCATACACTAGGTGAGCTGGTAATAGTTTTAGTTTTAACATTAAGGCCTACAAAATAGAAGGTAAAAGTTTCTTGTTAACAACTGGCAACTAAATGGAAGAAATGTCATACCTATTTAGACTCATTGATACTGAATATAATTCAACCATAATTTTCTTCAATACCTCATCTAGCTCTACTTCTCCTTCTATTTGTAGCTTAAAATGTTTGATGATTATTGCCTCCAACTCTTCCTTGTTACCTCAAACATTTCCTACACTAAAGAATCAAAACTCTTATGGCATAAACTAAATGGACATCTCTAGGGTACCTTATAGCCTTATAATTATTAAACTAAATCTATTCACCATCAAACTCCCCAGTCAAGGTACCTTCATGCACATCAATCCTTATCCTAGTTGTCTTCAAGAATGGCCTCCCCTATAAAATAGGCGTAGGGTTAGGTAAAGCATCAACATCCATATTTGTTATGTAGAAGTTAGCTAGAACACATGCTCATTCACTTGCATTAAAGCATCCTCATATACCCTGGTAAGGATTAGTACAATCAACTAATTATATGATAACACTAATATTTTTAGTGGCCATAGATTTAAAGAAACATAAATGGATCATGACATTACATTAATAATGGCTCCTAAATCTAACATAGTTTTTTCAAATTTGGTCTTGCCTATTTTGCATAAAATGGTGAACATACCTAGATTTTTGCACTTAGTGTGATGCTTACTTTGGAGAACTATGGATATTTTCTCCTCCACTTTGATCTTTTCATCATCTCTCAATCTTCACTTATTAGTGCATAATTCCTTAAGGAACTTTGCATAACTTAGTACTTACATGATCACCTATAGTAGTGGTATGTTTACCTTTATCTTGTGGAAGGTCTCAAGGATTTCTCTCTCCAATCCTCCCTCTCTTAGAATTTATTCACCTTATGGGAAAAGGAAGGGGATTAGCTTTAAACTTAATGGAAGAGTTTGGATTTACCTTTGTTAGAGAAATCTCTGCCTCCTTCTTGATTTTCTCCTCAAAGGCCACAACAAGTGTTTTCTTCCATGGTTCCTCTAGCTGTTTTCCACTCCTTAATGATATGGCACTTGTATTCTCCTTTAGATTTGACATAGAGCTCTTTAATAAATTCAAATCCCAATAACATAACTTCAAGCATAGAAATAAGAGCATACCATCTTGAGAGAGCATCATCTACCACATTGGACCATTTCATTTATAACTTAAGGTATTGACTCTAAGAACTCCACCCATATTGCATGCCATTTGTTAAGTATGTGCTCCCACTTCAGATATTTCAAGGACTCAAAGTATGAATGAATGAAAAATTATCTAGGAAGTAGATAATGCTGCCAATGCTTTAAAGTTCTAATAAGGGTAAAGAACTCCTTATCATAGGCTTACTAGTTCTTTAAAGAACTAGTTAACTTTTCAATAAAGTATGTAATAGGTTTGCCTAATGCATAAGAATTACCACAATCCCCATTCCGAATGCATCACATTCAAATTCAAATGTCTTGGAAAAGGTCATTGGGTGCAAAAAAAGGTGTAGAGCATAATCTATACTTGATCTCATTGATACCTATTCAAGTACCCTCTATCCATCAAAATTCTCCTTTCTTCATGAATCTTTCAAGGGAGCCATAGTTGTGCTAAAGCCTTGAATAATTTTTAATTAAAGGAGGAAATGATATACATGTGCTTGTGGATATCATGACAAGACTCAATGATTTAGCTAACTCTTTTTGGGCCTTAGAAGCATTTATAGCAATTTTATAGAAACATATAGTATAAAGGAAAATTTAAATAGAAACAAAAATCTCAATTAGCTTTTTCTAGGATATTAATAGGGAAATGTAGACTTGATTAACATGACAATTATCAACCTTGTTTTTCTTTTTTTTTTTGGAAAAAACTATTCACTACATTTTTATTGCATAGAATGGCACCAATGCAATTAATTAGAAATTCTTGATAATTTATTTATGCTCTTTCACTATTCTTAGTGTTTGGCTATGACCATTGCTGGTTTTATGAAATTTATTATTGTTTTTGTTTGTATTCTTATTATCTAATGTCTTTAATGAGAGATGATAATAATAGCTCGCCTACTACTGAGGTTTTCACTCCATCACATGTTGGTTCTTCTAAAAGCACATCTCCTATAAAAACTACAGAAAAAAGCGTAATTAGTTTTTTCTAGAATTTTAATAGGGAAATGTAGGATGCTTGATTATCATGATAATTATCAACATTGTTTTTCTTGTTTTTTTTTTGAACAATTCACTACATTTTTATTTCTGATCTTGGCACTAATGTAATTAATCAAAAATGCTTGGTAATTCTTTTTTTCTCTTCCATTATTCTTAGGCCTTTTGTTGGTCTTAAGATAGTTTATGTTTGTATTATTATTGTCCAATGTCTTCAACAAGAGATGATAACACCTTGCCTAACTATATGAAGAATATTAAATAGAAAATTGATTTAGCAAGGGGCCATTATAAGAAGGATGATGAAAGAGCAAGTAATGGAAGGAAAAAAATTGATGTGTTTGCACTACATAGAGATCCTTTCAAGGCAAGATATTAATCAAGTTAAGAACTATTCTTAGTGCTTGACTAAGGCCTTTTGCTAGTCTTATGAAGTTTATTATTATTTATGTTTGTATTCTTGTTGCTAGATGTCTTCAATAGGAAATGACAACACCTTACTCTCTACTAAAGCTTTCACTCCATCTAATGTTGGTCCTTTCAAAATTATCTCTTGCTAGTACTATAAGAAGCAATATTAGACAAAAAAAATAGATTTAGCTTAGGGTCATTGTAAGGAGGTTGGTAAAAGAGTAAGTAATGGAAGGAAAAAATTGATTTATTTGAATTGCGCAAAGATCCTTTTCGGGGGGGGGGGTAATTAATCTAGTTAAGTAAGGTATTAATTAAGTTAAGTAACATTTAATAGGAATGAAAGGAGAAGTAGATTATTGATGGAATGTATGGTCTGATGTTTGATATCAATTGAAGCAAAATCATTAGGATTATTCTTCAAAGAAAAGGAAAGCACAAAAAACATTGGCTGATTTAAAACTTTTGTTTAGGTAAAGTGTGAATCCCTATGCATTTGTAATATTATCTAGAGTAGAAGTACTTGCTTGTTTACAAGAACAGTGCTTGAATCCTAAGTACATGAGAAAATAAACATAAATGAACAACAGAGTTAGAATAACAAGGGATGTATGAGTACATTTTAAGGTCTAAAGAAAGAAATAAGAAATTTCTTGTTTCATTCAAATTAATATTTTTTATATCTAATGATACAAGAGCATCTCCTAAGAATAACCAAAAATTAATCCAAGACTTAGGCCAAGTACAAAGTTCTCATTATGATATTAGAAGAATGGATTGCATGACAAAGTTGTTCCAACTACTGGACCTTCAGCCCAAGCCCAATGACAGTTATGAGTGGCCATTTAAAAGCCCTAGATGTCTAAATTTAGATGAATTTAAAACATTCAGAGTCAATTTCCTTAACTAGCCACCAAGATAGTCAAAAGTCAACATAATGAAGCATTTTCTTATGCTTGGAGGGATGTTTCAAAGCCTTTTATTTATAGTTTTCTCTAGTATTTGAAAGGGCAGACCTTTGGAACTCTTACCCCCTAAGGAATTTGAAGAGTTTTCTTCTATGTTTAGTATCTCGATGGTGGATTCCATTGAGTTGACATAACCGTAGCATTTTTGGATCTCTTGAGTGGATCCCTTAAGAGTGGTGAATGCTATCAACCCTGTATCTCTAAGGTGGTAGAGTTTTTCCTAAATTTTTGGAGTGAAGGTTACTATTGGTTCCTTTTTTCCATATCATCAAAAAAATATTTTTCATCATTCAAAAGAAAACCTTTTTTTTATTGTATAAATATTTAATCAAAAAATTATTTACTATCCTTGCAATAAAAGAAAAAGAAAAGAAAATCACTTTTTTTATTTGTTAGGGTAAGGGCATTGCAAATCAAGGGGCATTATAGATCATACACAAATCACACACACACACACACACATAAAAGATAGAGATAAAGAAAGATAAGGGAACTCATTTCCACCTATACAATGCTTGACATAAGAGGAGAAGTTTTTATAGACTTACTAACTTAATGCACTTAATTTGCTTAGATATATGCACTTAAAGCCTTATATGTCTTCTATGACACACAGGTGTTCATAACATGCAAGAAATAACCTTTTGGTTGAAACTTTAGTTTATGCCAAACTCATTTACATGCCCAATAATCTTATGGCCATAAAAAATATAAAGTTGGAGGCTAATTAATTTGGTTTTTTTTTTTATTTTCTTGGCAATTAAACATATAGTGAAGTACTTCAAAAGAGGAACCTAAAGAGAAAAAAGGCTTTATGTTGTTATTATTAATGACTTCAATTTGGATTGCAATCTATTTTCCACAAAGAAAGAGAGCAAAAACATAAGTAAAAAGGAGAGTCATTGAACACTAGTTAAAAGAGAGTAATGAAATCAAACTTGGAAAACAATGAATTAGCTTACAAGAACTAATTTAATATTGAATGAAGGAGTATAATTGAGAATTAAATTGAATTTTTATGATTTGTTCTCAAGCAGGTTTCAATAATCATAATGTTGGATGAACTTACTCAATTTAAATTACATTTCCCTAGTTAAACCAAATCTTTTGGCAGCTTGCACAACTCCTCTATCACCATTATGCATTCTTGCAAGAAACCAAGGAACTTGCATCACAAAAGAGTTTAGCATTGGAGTTGAAAGGGAAGAAATAAAATTAAATAAAAAAGTCAATGTGAAGTAAATAATTACCTTCTTGGTGGTTTAAAGTTAGGACAATCAAAGCATTTTGAGGTGAGCTTTCATTTGGCTTTGAACCTCAAGGGTGACCAAGTTAGATAATAAAAAATGCAAAATTTATGCTCATTTGAAGATCTAAACAAAAGAAAAAAGGAATATGAATAAGAAGGGAAGAACAAAACATTTCAACCCTTATTTCAGTTTGGGAACTAGTATATATAGGCATAGCTAGAGCTGATAGGCAAGAGCAAGTTATGTTGGCAAATAATATACAAAGTAATATTAAATGCTAGAATAAAACTAAATTATCAAAAAGAATATTTTGTCTAAAGCATGTGTAACATATTCTATCATAGTGAATCAAGTTATTGTGATTATTCTTCAAGGATATGATAGACTTTCCCAATAATATGCACTTGAAAATGTGTGGTCATTAAAGCTACTCCTTTTCTAATTAACCTAGCATCATACACCTTTTTTCAAATAGATTGTAGAAGAGAATTCACAAAGATCTCTCTTAGTAAGTTTTAGGTGATGAAAGAAGACCTTTATGAAATGTGCTTGGTTTTATTACTCATAAGTAAGAATGATAGCTCATAAGTTAGAATTATGATATTAACAATTAATTATTTTAATATATATAATAACTAGTTTCATGGTCAAATAACATATAATTTAATGGTCTTAAAACAACAAGTCTAACAATTATAAAATAGTTAGTTTAACCACTTGTTAAATTATGGTAATTAGCTTTTAAAAATACACTAATTTACAACAATTTACTATTATTTCCAAAGACCAATTTTGCTGAATTAATCAAAAAAAAATAGCATATTATCTTTGATGCCTTTTGGGCTAAGAACCAAAAACTAGTAATACAAATTTTGATATTCAGAAGTATGGTAAAATAAAAATTTTTATGGGTCATACTTCTACATGAATAATGGTGAAGTTGTTCTCATATTATATTCTCTGATATCATGTTGTTTAGCATAGTTTAATGTTGTTAGGCCTTAATTTACCTAATTTTAGGAGAATTCTAGAGATCTTATTTAAGGTCTCATAGGAATGGCGACACTACACTCTTAAAAGTATAACTCAACCTCAAATGTTAAATTTTTTGAACAATTTATACCATATAATGGAACTTTATAATTTTGATAGTACACACAAGGTTAATAAGTGAATTGTTATTACCCATATGAACTTAATTAAAGGAATCTCTTATCACATATGTTAGATTTCCATTACTCTTGACCATTCTTTATAAGCATTAGTCTCATTTCTCTTAATGTATTTTTTTCACTAGCTCAATGCTTAATAGTTTAGTTAGAAGATTCATCAAATTCATCTCTAACCTTATAAGATCATATGATTACTTCATTAATCAACTATTGCTTTACCAATCATAAGTTAGACAAATATATTTATTCTTTCAATCATAAAGCTAACTCTTGTGATAAAAATATAGATTTGGCTATCATAATACATTTATACTTATAATGTAAATTTCACCAATATTAAAATATTCATTAAAAAATTTCTTAGCCAATTTTTCTTCATACTAGCTATATCTAAGGTTATAAACATTGTTTCCATTATGAATCAAATAATAATTAATTTCTTGACAAAATTTCAAGTTTTTGCTCCACCTTAAAGGATGAACATACAACATTATATCATTACATGTTAGATAAGCCTTTGTTCCACCTCAAGGGATGAATATATAACATTATATCATTACATATTAATCAATGCATCCTGTCACTTTCACAAAAATGATCTAATCAATAACTAGTTTTGCCTTTAGATTTTGTAATCATAGGATAATTATAATATTCACAACAATAAGCTGTATGTATGAAATCAATCACAGGATACTGTAATCAGTCACAAGATAAATGTTGTGATCAAATCAATGCATGTATAATAATATTCATTATAACTTTGCTATTTTTCATGCCTCCTATATTATGTAGTAGTTTCTCTTATTGATTATGGTTTCTTACCTTCAGTCAAATTTTGAAAAGTTTATGACCCATAATTTATAGTTATCTTACTTCTGGAAACCAAATCAAACTTTAGCATAAACTAGAATGCTATAGCTCTATCTTTCAAATTTCTTTGGCTACAAGAATCACTCAATTTATATATGTGTAGCAAAGGTTGTGCTCTAAATATTGTATAGTCCTTAATGAGTAACTAGATAGAATACTAATAAGCTTTGGATTCCTTATTGAGACAACATTGTTTTCAAGTAAATGTCCAAATTAGACCACAACCTCTCTTGAAATTTTTCTCAATTTTTTTTTACTTGTCCATTGATAATTCTTCATGTTTATAACCCAAATTGACACCAAATAAGCACTTTGCTCCTTTACTACAAAAAGAAAATGCAAATATATAAAATCTAGATAAAGGCAAACTTAAGTAATAATATTAATATTAATTTAAGACCAAAAACATATGAAAATATATATCAATTTAGATCATATCAAAATGCATAAAAAAGGGAGAGTTCATGTAGATTAATGCTTGTCAAAGGAGTTTTGAACTTGTTAGAGAGAAGCTTTGCTCAACTCCCATTTTAGTACTTCTAAAATTCGGCAAAACATTTGAGATTGAATGTGATGCTTCTAGAGTCAGCATTGGTGATTTGTTGATGCAATAAGGTTGCCCCATTGCCTACTTAAATAAGAAAATCTTTGTTTCTTTTTTATACTTTACTTATGATAAAAAAATATATGCTTTTAATTATGCACATGAAACACAACTAAATTACTTCTTACCCAAGAGATTTTGTTATTGACACTAATCATTTATCACTAAAAGCATTTTGGCAAAAGAAAAGTAAAATCAAATTAAATGTTGACATCGATCATTGATTTCATTGTGAGATACACATTATTATGTCTTTGGTAGTTTGAATCTATTAGAGTCTATCCAATGTAAAAAGCTAGTTCACTTATTTACTAGACAATAAGACTTCTCCTCTCATAGTTTTAATCAATTAAAGACTATCAAATAAAGGATCTATTAATCTTAAGTAGCTTTCTTTGCCATAAGAGAATTATTCACATAAATTGATAATGTAATCAACATCCTTTTTTACACATAGCATTAATTTCTTTGTGATATGCACATTAATAGATGTTGGGTATCCTTAAACCTTTGAATTTTATCAAACAAAGGAGTCATTCATTTAAATTAGTTTTTCTTACTAGGATATAATGATTCATTGCCTAAAAGATGAGACTAACACTTAATTTCCAAAAAATAAGGCTTCTCATTCCTACATGGAGTTAGTCATACAAAGGAATCATGATATTAACCTAAATTTCTACATATTATTATGTTTCAAGGAGTCAAAATTGATTGAAGTTCATTGAATAAGCAAGTTATTATGCTTTATTTGTTTCCCTTTGCTAAGAAAGTAACATTTATTGCCTGTAACATGAGACCATCTCTTAATTGCTTAAAAATATCACTCCTCACCATGGTTATCTAAATCCATTGAAGTCCATTAAATAAAGGAGTAATTAATCTTTATTTGCTTTCATTTTCATGTGAGAATCATTCATTGGTTGAATCATAAGACTATCAATTGATTCCTTGTTAATCAAGATTTTTCTTTTGTTGTAAGGAATTATCTATACAATATATTATTCAATTAACATCTAGCCCTATACTAAACTTTAATTTTATGGCAATGTGCACATTAGTATGCCATAGATAGTGTAAAATCCACTAAATTCCATTAAACAAAATGAGTCATTCATGTTGATTAAATTTCCTCCAATGGATGGATGGGTCATTGCATGAAAGATAAGAATGGTAGTTCATTTATAGCTAATTAGGGTTCTCCTTATGTTCTAAGGAGTCAGTCACATAATGAAAATATGAAATTAACTTAAATGTTTGCACCAATCAAAGATTTCATTGTGTAATGCATGTTATTATGTATTATAGAGTTTGAATCCATCAAATTCCACCCAATAAAGTAGTTATTGCTTTTGATTAGATTTTATTACCATAAGGGATTTGTTTATTGCTTGAAGCTTAAGACCATCTCTTGATTACTTGAAATTATGACTTCTCCTTTGGAGTAGTCCATATCCATTGAAGTCTTTTAAGGAAAGGAGCTATGACTTTTAATTAGCTTTTCTTACTAGGGAAGAATCCTTCATTACATGAAACTTGAGACATACCTATTCTTGGATAATTAGGCTTCTCCTTTCGTTATGAGGAATCGGTCACACAAAATGACCCTTCAACCAACATCCAGCTTTACTAAAACTTTAATTTTTTGCAACATGCTTATCAATACACCATAGATAGTTTAAGTCCATTGAATTTCATCAAACAAAAGGTGTCATTTATCTTGATTACCTTTTCTTAGATGGAAAGAATGGTTCATTATGAGATTGATGAGACTAACAATTCATTTCTAGCTAATAATGGTTTTCCTTTTGTTCCACTGAGTTGTTCACTCATAGAAATCATCAAATTAACTTAAATGTTTACATCGATCATTGATTTAATTGCAAGTTGCACATTATTATGTCTTAGGAAGTTCAAATCCATTGAATTTCATCCACTAAGGAATCTATAATTCTTGATTAACTTTCTTTTCTGAGTGAATGTTGTTCATTGCTAGAAACATGAGTTTGTCTCTTGATTACTTGATAATATCACTTCTCATATGGGTTATTTGAATCCAATGAAGTCCATCAAATAATTGAGTTATTACTTTTAAATAATAAGACTATCATTTGATCCCTCAACAATAAGGCTTATCATTTTATTTCTAAGAATCATTCACATATAATGATCATTTAATTAACATCTAAGACTACATTGAACTTTATTTTGCTGTAATACCCATATTGAAAAAATGGGTCATTACTCTTGATTAGGATTCTTTAACATGAAAAAATCATTGATTGCTTGAAACCTAAGACAATCAATTGACTCCATTATAATAAATCTACTCCTTTGTTCTAGGGAATCATTCACACAAAATAATCATGTAGTTAGCCTTAAAATTTATAGCATTTATTGATTTTGTTGCTACATACACATCAACATAACTTTGGTAAAGGAAATCTATTGAATTTCATCAAACAAATGAATCTTCATCTTAATTAACTTTACTTACATGAATAAAATGGTTCATTGTTTAAAAGATAAACACTCTATTTCTAGTTACAATGGCCTTTCTTTCATTCCAAGGAGTCATTCATGCAAATGAATCATTAAATTAACTAAAATGTCTACTTGATCACTAATTTAAGTGAGAAATGCATGTTATGATGTCTTAGGGAATCTAGATCCTTTGAAGTTCATCAATTAAGAAGGTGTTATTATATATTAGCTTTCCTTATAGTGAGATAATTATTTGTTGCTTGAAACATGAGGCTATCTCTTAATTACTTGAAAATAAGAATTCTCCTCTGGGTTAGTCTATACCCATTAAAATCCAAAGAATAAAAGACTTATTACTCTTAATTAGCCTTTCTTACAAGGAAAGAATTGTTCATTTCTTGAAACATGATACTTTACTTGATTCTTTTTCAATAAGGCTATTCCTTTTGTTACAAGAAATCATTCATACAATGTGATCTTACAATTAGCATCTAAGTTAGCACCAAACTAAGATTTGTTTTACCATTCAAATCAATACATCTTAGGTAGGCTACATCTATATTCAATTCCATCAAACAAAAGGAGTCATTCATCTTGATTACCTTTTCTAAAATGGATAAAATGGTTCATTCCTCAAAAGCTAAGACTAATACTTCATTTCTTGGTAATAAGGGTTATCATTTTGTTTTAAGGAAGCATTCACACAAAAAAACTATGAAATTAACTTAAATGTCTACATCCATTAAGATTTCATTACAAGATGCATGTTATTATGTCTTGCAAAGTTTGAATCTATTGAATTCTACCCAATAAAGAAGCTATTACTCTTTATTAGCTTTCATTACTAGGAGTGAATTGTTACTATTACTCTTGATTAGCTTTCTTTACTAGTAAAGAATCATTCATTACTTGAAGCTATTACTCTCATAAAAAGGAAAGTTAATCAAGAGTAATAGATTCTTTATTGAATGAACTTCAATGGATTTGGACTACCTAAGACATCATAACAAAAGGAGAAGCCTTATTATCTAGGAATCATTCATTACTTAAAACTTGTGGCCATCTCATCATTGCTTGACATTAGGACTTATCCTCTAGGTAGTCTATATCCATTGAAGTTCATCAAAGAAAAGTGTTAATACTTTTGATTAACTTTCTTTACTAGAAGAGTGCTATTCATTGGCTAAAATTTGAGACCTTTACCTTATTTCTTAATAATAAGGTTTCTCCTTTCATTGTCTGACACTTCATTTGTAGCTAATTAGCCTTTTCCTCTTGTTTTAAGCAATCATTGACAAAAAAAAAATCATGAAATTAACTTATATTTGTACATTGATCTTTGATTTCATTATGAGATGAATTTTATTATGTTGTGGGCTGTCCAAATCCATTGAAGTCCATCCAGTAAAGAAGCTATAACACTTTATTAGCATTCTTTATAATAAGAGATTCATTCACTAATTTAAATATGAGACTGTCACTTGATTTACCTAACAATAGGACTTCCTATTTTCGGTAGTCCAAATCTACTTAAGTTTATCAAATAGAGGAGCTTTTACACTTTGTTAGCTTTCTTTATAATGAGAGAACAATTCATTACTTCAAACATAAGACCTTTACCTAATTCTTTGGCAATAATGCTTCTCCTTTTGTTGCAAGAAATCATTCACACAAAATGATCATGCAATTAACTTCCAATTCAATAATGAATATTAATTTTATTGTGACATGCACATCAATGCACCTTAGCTAATCTGGAGTCATTAAATTCATCAAACAAAGGGATACATTCATCATGATTAGCTTGTCTCACTTGCATAGAATGGTTTATTGCTTGATAGATGACACTTCATTTTTAGTTAATAAGGTTTCTCTTTTCATTCACAACAATCAGTACATAAAGAAATTGTTAAATTAACTTATATGACTACATTCATCAGTAATTTTATTGCATGATGATCATTATTTTCGTTGTGGAGTTTGAATCCACTAAAGTTCATCTAGTAAAGGGAAATTTCATTATATTTCCCTATTTATGGGAATGAGACTCCCTTGTGCATGACAATCATCATTTCCTAAATTTTAGTTAATTTCATTCATATTCCCTCTTTTCTTTACTTTACAAAGTAGATAATAATAATAATAATAATAATAAATATTTGTGTATTATAATGACATTAAATATTTTTAAATTATGATAATAATTAAATTATCAATAATAGTTATATATATATATATATATATATATATATATATATATATATATATATATATATATATATATATATATATATATATATATATAAGTGTTATATGAAATTATTATTATTACTATTATTATTATACTATAATGAGGAAAAAAAATGTAATGATTAAAAAATATTCAAATTATTAATTAATGAATTACTTTTCATTATAAAAATGTTATGTTAATTTATTTATATTAAATTTTTATATTTGCGATAATTAATTTAAAGTATTATTATGATAAATATTGTTGTTATTAGATAAATTTATTAATATAATTTTTATTCACATTTGTATTATCATTAAATATGATCTAATAATTTATTAATTTGAATTATTATTATTATTATTATTATAAATATCCTTAATACTAAATAATACCTTTAATACAAATTTTATTTACATTTTTATGAATTAAATATATTTTAATTATATTATTATTGTTTATCTTTTTTCTTATAATAATTTTTATTTTGATTTTCATTCCAAATTTATTTAAAAATCTACAAAGAGAATTTGATTTTGATTCTAGAGTAAACTAAATATATTACAAAATTTACTATTTTTTTCTAGGATTTTGATTCTAAACTATAAACCAAACGTTCCCTTCAGTCCTTGATTCTTGAGACTCACACATGGCTTTTTTGCAATAAGACATCTCTTTTTGTTGCAAAGAAACATACATGCAAAATGATCAAGCAATTAACATCCATCATAACATCGAACATTAACTTCATTATGACATGCAAGTCATTACACCTTAGTAGTTTGAATCTATTGAATTCCATCAAATAAAAGATTAATTTATCTTGATTGGATTTTCATACATAGATAAAATAATTCATTGCTTGAAAGATGAGACCATCACATTACTTATAGCAAGAGGACTTCTCCTTTCATTCTAAGGAGTTATTCACACAAATGAATCATGAAATTAACATAAATGTCTACACCTATCAATGATTTCATTGCAAAATGCATGTTATTATGTCTGAGGTAGCTCAAAACAATTGAAGTCCATCCAATAAAGAATCTATTACTTTTAAATGGCTTTCTTTGCTATGAGAGAATTATTCATTACTTGAAACATAAGATTATCTCTTGATTACTTGACAATAGGACTTCTCTATGTAGTCCAAATCCATTGAAGTCCATTGAATAAAAGAGTTATTTATCTTCATTAGCTTTTCTTACATTGATAGAATGGTTCATTGCTTTAAAGAGTAGGTCATCACATCGCTTTTAGGTAGTAAGTCTTCTCCTTTCAGCATAACAAGACTTTCACATAAAGGAATCATGAAATTATATTAAATGTATACACTAATTAAAGATTTCATTATGAGATGCAACTCATTATGTTTGGATAGTCTAAATCTATTGAAATCCATCCAACAAAGAATTTGTTTCTCTTGATTGACTTTCTTTACTATGAGAGAATTATTCATTGATTTAAACATAAGATCATCTTTTGGTTGCTTAACAATAAAACTTCTTCTTTGGGTAGTCTTAAACCATTAAATTCCATAGAATAAAGGAGCAATTACTCTTGACTAGCTTTCTTTGCGATGAAAGTTGCTTGAAACTTTAGAGCATCACCAAATTCCTTGGCAATAAGGCTTCTTTTATCATTACAAAGAATAATTCACACAAAATGATAATGCAATTAATATCCCTATCTACATTGAATGTTAATTTCATTGTGCCATGCTTGTCAATGCACCTTTGGTTGTCTCAATTCTTTGAATTCCTTCAAATGAAATAGTCATTCAATTTAATTAACCTTCTTCACATGGATAAAATGTCTTACTATTTGAAAGAGGAGCTTGTCCTTACATTTTTTGCTAGTATGGGTTCTTCTTCTATTTTGAGAAGTCATTCATACAAAGGAATCATGGAATTAATATTAATGTCTAAACTAATCATTGATTTTATTAAGAGATGCATGTTATCATGCCTCAAGTAGTTTGAATGCATTAAAGTTCAAATAACAGGAAGTCCATTGAGTGAATCATTCATTATGTGAAAGTTGAGAAGGTCTCTTAATTACTTTAAACATGGACTTCTAACCTTAAAGTCCATTGAGTGAAGGGTTTACTAACCCTAATTAGCTTTCTTTACTATAAGGGAATCATTTAATGCTTGAAACTTGAGACTGCCATCTGATTCCTTGGCCATAAGGGTTCTATTATTACAAGTAATCATTGACATAAAATGATCAAGCAATTAACATCCATGTTTACACTTAAACATTAATTTCATTGCAACTTGCATGTCAATACACCATAAATAATCTTAATTCATTGATTTTCATCAAACAAAGGTGACAATCATCTTGAGTAGCTTTTCTTACTTGCATAAAAAGTTCATTGTTTGAAAGATGAGGTTGTCACTTCATTTCCAACTATTTCTCCTTTCATTTCAAAATGTCATTCATAAAAAAAATCATGAAATTACCTTTAATTTCTATACCAATCATTGCTTCATTGTGAGATGCATGTAATTATATCTTGGGCAAACAAAAGTTATTAAAGTTTGTTGAATAAAGGAGCTACTACTCTTGTTTAGCTTTCATGATGAGGAGAGATCACTCATTGCATGAAAAATGAGACAATCTCTTGATTACTTAAAAATAGAACTTCCCATCAAGAAGCTTCAATCTATTGAAGTCCATCCAATAAAGGACTTATAACTCCTAAGTAGCCTTATTTAGTAGGAAAGAATCATCTCTTGCTTGATTCTTAAGATTGGTACCTAATTCCTTGGCAATTAAGCTTCTCCTTTCAATGCAACATTGATACAAAATGTTCATGCAATTAACCTCCATGTCTTTAATAAACCTAGGGAATCTGAATCCATTGAATTTCATAAAGCAAAGTAGTCATTCGTCATAATTGTCTTTTCTTACATGCAGAGAGTAGTTCACTGCCTAAAACATAAGACTATCACATCATTATTAGCTAGTAAGGCTTCTCATTTCAGTTTAACGAGTCCTTTACCCAAATGATTCATTACATTAACTTAATTTTCTGCACTAATCACTGATTTGAAGGCAAGATGCATGTTATTATGACTTAGGTTGTCCAAATCCATGGAAGTTCATCCAATAAAGAAGTTATAACTATTGATTAGCTTTATTTACTACTAATGAGTCATTCATTGTTTAAAAAAGTGAGAGTATTGTGAGAATTTAATCATTCTAGTACACGTGCAATTAAACCTTAGTCAATTTTATTTGAAATACCAAATGTTAACAATGTTATTAAACCCTATGTATAAGAAGCAAATTTAAAATTGCAATTGATAATGAAAAAATGGCTTAGGGCAAATAATTTCACCTAACAATTAGTTTGATGAACTTCATCATCTTAAAATATATTACAAAGTTCAATGTCAACTGCATGCACTAAAATATTTAACACCTCTTCCAATAAGTTGATGAAGATGCTCCATTAAATCAAAACACTATATTCTTATGTTAATTTACTTAAAGTAGCTCATCAAGATTGAACATTCTTTCATAGTTGCACATCTTGCAAAGCTATATTCCTATCCATTTTGGTGATATGTCATGTTATTCATTTTTCCTAATTTAGATTATCTCTTTCAAGAGTCTTCTAAATCTTGTAATTCATTCAATTGTTAATCAAATTACTAAAAACATTATGAACATAATAAAACAAACAATCAACAATATGATGTAATTAATCAAGAATACAAAATCATATCAAACTTCAAGCTAAAGATCCATTACCACCATAGAAAAAAAATGCAGCCCATGCTTGAATATTGAAATGAAACATTTACATGAATAAATATGAAGAAAGATTGAAGATAGAGCTAAGAGCACAATGGTGTGCTACCCAAAACATAAAAATTGAAAAAACTCCAAGATTTTTATCCAAAGCTTGCTTTATGTTCTCCTTCTTCAAGTTTCCAAGTCTTAGCTCTCACTTTGACAATTATGTTCTTTTGTTTTTAGATTAGTTGGTGGATACCCTGCAACTCCACTATGCTTTTCCTTTTATCCCTTTCTTGAATCATATCTCTACTATTCAAATTCTTATGTGCATAACCAAATGTTGCATGAAATCCAAAAGAAGATTCCCCCAAATTTCAACAAGACTAGATCATCTTTCTTTCCTTACATGCCATTTGTCAAGGACTTACAACTTATAGCTGAATGTGCTCTAAGATATCAAACGAATTAGGCTTAGTTTTAAATATGAATTGTACCTCTTTCACTTATCTTTAATTTCCCATAAGAATCTCATTAATTTGAATTATAGGTAGGAAGTTATGCCTAAAAAATGCAACATGCAAAATATGGATATCTTCATTCTTTTGAGTGCTTGGTTCCTTAAATTGCAATAACTTCTTATTGCATGCACTATGGACATGCATGAATACATGGATTCTCCTTTCGAATGCCAAGTCCATGGTTATTTAGGTTTTTTTATAAGATCTTTGAATCTATTTTCTTTAATTCCCACCATTGAGCTCCAATTAGCCTTACATGACAATTTTGCAAGATTTAGTGCATAACCATGCTAATTGAAGAAAACAAAAATACTAATTTAGAGATGTGGAATTATGTAAAAAATGAGCTTATTAGAGATTGTCTTTTGATTACTTGAAAATAAGTCTTCTTCTCTGGTAGTTTCATCTTATTGAAGTCTATTGTTTAAAGGAGCTATTACTCTTGATTTCAATTTTTAATTAAGAAAGAATCATTCATTTCATGAAACTTCTGATTGACATTAGATTTTTTTGGCTATAAGGATTTTCTTTTCATCACAAAAAATCATTCACATAAAATGATCATAGAACTAACATCCATATTGACACCAAACATTAATTTCACTGCAACATTCTTGCCAATACACCTCGGGTAGTTTGAATCCATTAAATTTCATCAAAAAAAATTTAGTCATTTATCTAGATTAGCTTTTCTTTCATGGATAGAATGCCTCATTGAAGTCCATCATGAAATTAACTTATGTCTACACTGGTGCTTGATTTTATTAGGAGATATATATTCCTATGACTTGTGCAATCAAAATCCAATGAAGTCTATCAAATAAAGAAGCTATTATTGTTGACTAACTTTATTTACTATGATAGAATCTTTCATTACTTGAAACATAAGATTGTCTTATGATTCATTGAAAATAGTACTTCTTCTCAAGGTAGTCTGAATCCACCAATTTTAATCAAATAAATAACATATTACTCTTGATCAAGTTTTCTACCAATTTGAAATCATTCATTGCTTGAAACATGAGATTAACACCAAATTCCTTCATAAGAAGGCTTTACTTTTCATTGCAATGAATTATTCACACAAAAATATCATATAACTAACATCCTTGTTTACACTAAACATTAATTTAATTGTGATGTGCACATCAATACAGCTTAGGTAGTTTGAATCCATTAAGTTTCACCAAAAAAATTAGTCTTTCATTTTATTTAAGCTTTCTTTCATTGATAGAATGGCTCATTTCTTGAAAGAGTAGATCACTGCCTTATTTCTTGCTAGTAAGATTTCTATTCCAAGGAGTCATTCACATAAAGGTAGCATGAAATTAACTTAAATATTTGCACTGATCACTGACTTCATTAAAAGATGGATGTTATCATTTCTTGTGTAGTCCAAATCTATTAAAGTTCATCCAATAGAAAATTTGTTACTCTTAATTAGCATTCTTTACTATAAGATAATTATTCATTACTTGAAATAAGAAACTATCCCTTGTTTACTTTACAATAGGACTATTCTTGGTACTCCAAAATATTTGAAATGTATCAAATAACAAAGCTATTACTTTGGTTAGCTTCACTTACCATGAGTGAATCATGTTCATTTGTTGAAACTTGAGATTGTCACTTGATTCTTAGGCATATCTATTTTTGTTGTAAGGATAATATACAAAAAATAAGCATGCTATTAAATTCCTATCTAATTTAATTCCATCAAACAAAAAAGTCATACATCTTGATTAGATTTCCTTAAATTGACATTCATTGCATGAAACATAAGACAAACACTTCATTTCTAGCAAATAAGACTTCTCCTTTTGTTTAAAGATGTCATTCACACAAGGGAATAATTAATTTAACTATAATATCTACACTAATCATTGATTCCATTACAAGATGCACATTATTGTATTTTAGATAGTCCATTAATTTAACTATAATATCTACATTGATCATTGATTCCATTATCGAGATAGTATTTAACAAGTGTAATCTATCTAGATATGGAGTTTTTAAGGAGTTTTAATGTTATGTATGCTAGAATTTTCTCTAATTCTTTAAATGGAGTTGAAATTTAAACATTGAAGGAAACATGGTTGAATTTTACAAAAACTAATGTTTTTCTATTTTTATCATGATTTCAATATCTTCTTATAGATTTAAGAGGTGGCAAACTTTGAATTCCTTATTCTTTTGCATGGTAGCGTGGCTTGTATCACTATTGATGGTGGAATCTTGTTTAAACTTCTCACTTACTCATCTCTAATTCCTTTCCAGCTTACCCTTGTTCGCATCATTTGATATCAAAGCTCTTAGTTATATATCCATGGAGAATCAAAATACCCTTTTGTGCCCAAGGCCTTGATCTTGCAAGAAAGTTAAGTTTAAAGTTAAAAAATTGAGCTTGTTTGCTAGGGGAGAATTTAGCTTGGCAAGAGACATGGAAAATCTAAAATTAGATGTTGGCCACAAATGAAAACATTTAATAAAAAAATAATTCATCCTAGAAAGTTATAGGCATTACTTATACTAAAAACTCCACACCTTAAAGCAAAATGATTTAAGTCTTGAAGATTATATATGAGAATTTAAGACTCTCCTCTTGAAATGTGAAATGAATAAGAGTTCAAAGGAAACCTTAGCTCATTTTTTGGGTGGATTAAGTAAACACAATCCTAATATTGTTGAGATGGAACCATACTGGTCCTTAGATGATGAAATCAAAAGACAACTATGATAGAAAAGCAACTCAAAGGCTCCAAGAAGATATTGTACAAGTTTGTTGAGAAGGCTCAAATTCTTTACTAGGGGAGTAAATCTAAGGGAAAAGACAATAATTTTGAACCATCATGAAAGAAAAAAGACAAGTGATGTGAATAAGGGTAGGATGGAAAGGAAATAAAGATGTCTAAGTGAAATGTTAAAGGGAATTCAACCACCAATAGTGATACAAGCTAAGCCACCACACTGAAGGATCACAAAATAAAGTTTCATGATCTTTTGAATCCATAAAAAGATACCAAAACCAAGTTTAAAATAGTAACACCTTAGTATTCATAAAATCTATACCATGTTGCCCTCCGTGTTGGGAGTTTAACTCAATTTAATGGATTATAGAAAATTCTATAAGGCATAACATTAAAACTTATTAAAAACTCACTATCTAGATAGATTACACTCATTAAACATAATACTACTATCTAGATAGACTTTACAATTACCAAAAACCATTTATTAGACATATTCTCCCATGAGTAGAAGAATAAAAATTTGCATAAGATTATTTAACTCTAATTTAGTGCTTGGACGTCCACAGATGCAAGAGATTTGGCCTTACTACTTCAAGACATTTGTCAATGCAGCAAATTGGGCTAAAGAATGGTCTATCTAGATAAGTGTGTTTTGAATGGTCTTATGCTTATCAAAGATGAGTTGATTGAGCACTTCTTCCATGCAACCATTATACAATATTTTCTCATTTAGTGCATAATTTGTCTAGTGACAATTTCAATAGGAGCATTTTGATGAAAAGCATCAGATTCCCCTAGTTGAGAAGGATTTGTCCTCAAATCCAACAAGTCATTGTCCACCAAAGAGGGAGAAAGGCCTTTGACATTCAAGGTACTAAAATCATTGTAATATCCCATCAAATCAATATTGTATGCATTGTCACCAATCCTTTCTAGTACTTTGAAGGGACCTTTAACCCTTAGCATTAATTTGGACTTCCTCTTTGATGAAAATTGTTTTATTTGCAAAGGAATACAAACATAGTCCCTTAGAGCAAAAGGAGTACGTTTTCTATGCTTATTAGCTATTTTCTTGTAGATTTCATTTTGTCTCTAAATTCAAGCTCTAATCTATTTATAAAGCTTGTTTAAGATCTTAGCTCTTTCTTAGGCTTCAATTAACCTTCTCAAAATTTAAAAGAGGATGAGATCAATGGGAATGATTAGATTAATATGATACACTACAACAAATTGAAAGTGATTGGTAGTAAGATCAATGGGAATGATTAGATTAATACCACACACTGCAACAAATGGAAATTGATTGGTAGTACAAAGAGGACTCTTATTATAAGTAAATTTTAAATGAACAAGTAAAGTTGTCACCATTCAATTCACTAATCAGTTTGGCCATTAGTTTGTGGATCGCAAGTTATACTAAATAATAGTTTAGTTGCAATTTTTTGGCCACAAGGACTTCCAAAGAACATGGCATCTTGATCAAAAATAATACCTTTTAGCCCTCAACAAAGCCCTTTCATTTCTTTAAAGATCAAGTTAGCCATATAAGAAGCATTATTAGTTTTATGGCATAGTATAAAATGTGTCCTCTTTGAGAATCAATCAATAACTGTAATTAACCATAATTAAATGCTTTTCTCTTTATGTTCTAGTCAGCCCTTGAGAGAAGTCCATAGTTACATCTACCTAAGGAACATCTAAAGCCAAAAGTGGCATGTGCAGGCCTTTGGATGATTCGTGGCTTTTGTTTTGCTAGCGCACAACCCATCTCTCAATAATGGTCTAAACATCCTTACCTATCTTTTGCCAATAAAAATGCTTTTGAAGCTTTGCCAATGTCTTATTCATACCAAAGTGGCCAAAAGGACCACTACTATGGGCCTTTTGGATCATTAATTCACTCAAAGAACTCTAGGAAATGCACCACCTATTTCCCTTAAAAAAAATCTATCTTGTTTGAAATATTGCTTAATCTCTTTATTGTCACAAGAATGATAGATAGATTAAAAATCTAGACCATCAATGTAAAGCTCTTTAATAAATTCGAACCCCTAATAACTTAGCTTTAAGCATAAAAACAAAAGCATACTTTTTTAAGAGAGCATTAGCTACCATATTAGATAGTCTAGTTTTGTGCTTAATGACATGCAAGAATGATTCAATAAAACTCCATCCATCTTACATGTCCTTTGTTGAGTTCGTGCCAACACTTTAAATATTTAAAAGACCCATGGTTTGAATCAATGACAAATTCTCTAGGAAAGAGATAATGCTACCAATGCTACCAATGCTCTAATACTCTAATAAGGGAAAATAATTCTTTATCATAGGTTAAATAGTTCTTTTTAGAACCAATTTGCTTCTTAGTAAAGTATGCAATTGGTTTTCCTTTTGCATAAGAACAACCCTGATCCCTTTTATAGATGCATCACACTTCACTTCAAATGTCTTCAAAAAGTTATGGTGTGCAAGGATTGGTGCGGAGCATAATCTACACTTGATCTCTTCAATGCCTTTCTAAGCAACCTCCATCTAGAATTCTCCTTTTTCATGCATTCTATCAAGGAATCCTTGAATGAATCTTCAATAGAAGGAGGCAAGGCAATGAAAACTTCTCACATCATAAATTAAGGTGGGGTTTGGCCATTCTTGGGTTACCTCAAGTTTCTCTTCATTCACCTTAATGCCTTCATATGAAATCACAAAGCCAAGAAAAGTCACTTGCCTTTGCATGAACTAACATTTCTTTAAGTTTCCATATAATTTTTCATATCTCAAAACATCAAAGATTTGCAGTAAGTGGTCTAGATGATCTTTTTGGCTCTTACTATAAGTCAAAATGTCATTAAAGTATACAATAGCAAACTTTCTTGGGAACCTCCTTAGTACATAGTTGATGAGGCACATGAAGCTACTTGGTGCATTTGAAAGTTCAAATGGCACTACAAGCAACTTATATAAGCCCCGTTTGGTTTTAAATTTTGTAAACTCAATCCCTTCTTTCATTTGAATTTGATAGTATCTAGCTTTTAAATCAACTTTAGAAAAAAAAAAACATCATCATGAAGTTCATCCAATAAATTATTACTTTAAGAAAAAAGAAAGTAATACTTCACTATGATTTTATTGATTGTTCTACTAACCACACACTTTGCATGGAACCATCATTTCTTTGGAATAAGTAAGGCGAGAACTAAATAAGGGCTTATGGGTTCTCAAACCAAACCTTTTGAATTAAGCTCATCCACTTGACATTAAACCTTTTTGGCTTCCTTAGGATGGCAATGGTATGCAGGACAATTTGGCAGTGTAGTATCATGTATAAGATCAAATCAATTTAATGGTTAAGTCCCATAAAGGAGATCAACTATGACACAATTCATCTAGAAATACAATAAGAAATTTTTTGAGAACAAATTATACGCTAGATGGAATGGATGACTTCACCTTTACCTATTTCTCCCTAAAGAGTAAAGCATGTACTTTTTCTCAAATTCCAATCACCCTTTCAACTCAAGTTGTATTAAAATAAAGGCTTTTTCTGGTATCCTTCAAATTTTGTATACTTTCTTGGACTTAGTGGTGGCTAAGGGGTGCCAATGTAATGTGCTTACTATCTTTGGTGAAAGAATAAGTATTTTTGTGTCCATCATGGTAAGTGTTTCTATCAAATTGCCATAGGTCTCCAAATAGAAGGTGGCATAAATCCATGCGAATAACATCACACAAAACCTCATCATTGTATTGCTTGCAAACAAAAAATGAGATAAGTGCTTGTTTATCTACCTTTACCTCATTTCCCTTGTTGAGCCATTGGAGCTTATATCAAATGTGGTGCTTTGAAGTAGACAAGTTCAATTTCTTAATAAGGGTTATGGGAGCAGTATAGGCACAACTTCACATTTTGCCTTTGATTGTCCATCTTATTAGAAAGATGTTGTCTCTTTGCTCATCCATAGGCCTTAATAAAGAGTTAAGAAGCTTTCAATCAACCAACAAGTCTCCTTCTTTTGCTTGCTTTATGATCTTTTCCTCAATGTCATCATGGCTAAATTTTTCTCTTCCTCCTTCAGGAATTTCTTAACTTGATGAATATTTTGCAAAGTCATTAGCCTTTAATTTGGATACTTTGTAGCAATGTGTCCATATCCTTGGCATGTGAAGCATTTGATGGACTTAATTTGTTAAAGTGTTTCCCCTTTGTCTTCTTATTTTCATGATAGTTCAAACTTAAAGTCTTCACCCTTAGAGGAACTCCCCTTGTTATGAATTAAAGCCTTTCTTTGGAGGTCTTTTTAAAGCTTTTGAGTTGCTTTTTTAACTTAGTAGTCAATTTGATCACATCATCCGAGGTCTAGTATGGTTACAACTCAACCATAATAATAATGTCCTTGCTTAATCCACCCAAAAAATGAGCCATGGTTTGCTCAGGACTCTCATTCATTTCATATCTCAATAAGAGAGTCTCAAATTCTCACACATAATCTTCAACACTATTATCATTTTGCTTCAAGTTGTGGAATTTTAAATACAAGTCATGCCAATAATCTTTTAAGATCAATTGTTTTTTCATCAATCTTGTTATTTTTTTCCCAACTTTTAATTTTAAGTTTTCACTCTCCTTTTTAGGGCAACCAATTTCTCTCACCACTTGCATGCTTTTTTCATTTTCAAACTTGCAACCTTGCATTTTGCATCATTAATGAGCCATATTTTGTCTAACATTAGGGATTCTTCTTTTCAGGCATTATTATCCTTCAAGGAAAGTAAGAATTTTATTCATATCAATTCTAAGCCTTTCAAGTTCATGCATAATGCCTAGAATTTGAGCTTCTTGCAAGGTCAAGGCACCTACAGGGGTCTACAAAATGATGTGAACAAGGTTAGGCTAAAAAGGAAATGGGTATGTCTAGGTGATATGTTAAAACAAATTCCACCACCAATGGTGTTATAAGCTAAATTACTATGCCACGAATAAGGAATTAAAGTTTCACCACCATTTGAATCCATAAGATGACACAATAACCAAGTTTAAAGTATTAACACATTAATTTTGATAAAATCAACCATGCTACCCTCCATAGTATGAATTTAGGGCATTTTAAAGGATTACAAAAACATCTAGCAAATATAACATTAATACTCATTAAAACTCACTATCTAAATAGACTACACTTAAAAACACTTAACCACTATTTAGATAGACTCCATAATTATCATAAACTATTTATTAGACTCATCCTCCCAACAACTAGAAGAAATTCTTTGACTTTAAATTAGTGCTTACATGTCCTCAAATGCAAAAGCATAGGCCTTATTACTTCAATTGCTTATTTGAATATCTTTCAATGAAACAAATTAGGCTAAACAATGATCTATCTAGATGATTGTGTTTTAAATGGTCTTGTATTGATCTATGAAGAGAAGTTTGATCCCTTCTTCCATGCAGTCTAATAGCTATCATCAAGGATACAAAAATATTAAATACCTTATTCTAGATCATGCAATGGTAAATAGTGTGAATAAGGGTTAATCCTACAAGGAGTGTTATCAACTCAATGTTAGATAACCAAACATATACATAAAATCACTAATATGAATTGGGAGGGTAACATAGAATTCTAACTTTATAACAATTAAAGTAAATTACTTGATTAAGGAAAACAACTTATAAAAATATTAATTAACAAAATTCTAGTTCTTGGTTCATTCACAGCAATATTGTCACAATTTTGTTAGAGCAATTAACTTAGATAATAACAAGCTCTGTTATCTAAATTCTCCCTTGGATATTCATTAAGTAGAACAAGCTCTCCACTTAGATTTTAACCACAATACCCCTAGAACAAGATCTCTAGAGTTATTTATTAGTAGTCTTAAGGACTAGGAAAATAGATTAATTCAAGCAACAATCACATAAGCTTAGATTATTTAACCTGCATTGAGTTACTTATAACAATAAGAAAAAAACTTCTTCATAATCTCTTATTATTAATTGCTATTTAGTGATTAGGGTTATGATGAATATAGTTCACAATCCTTAATTCTAGCAATCAACTATTGTTTAACCAATTCAATAAGTTTAATTGAATGAATTAAAACAACAATCATTCCACAATTTAATTAGAATAACTCAAACAATTCCAATCAAAATGAAACAACAAAACAAAATAATATGTTCCATCAAAACACCAAATGTTTTGAAATCTCCTAAAAGTATTGAAAAGTTTTAGCTACATGTATTTGAAAGAAACTAAATTCTTACTAAAACTATGCCTACTACCCTCTCCTTATGTGTATGCCTCCTCTTCTCTCTCTATTTCAATAGCTAAAAGGTCCTTACTATGGTTTATGAAATGTACATAATATCCATAAGAAAACCCTAGGAAACAAAAAAACCTCCTAAATTCTTGATATTACAGTAAACTCATTTCCTTAGTTATGACAAAATTCCTATAATGTGTCCCAAGCTGATTCTCATATAGATATAGTATGAATTAGGGTCTACTTTCTTTGTCAAAATTATAGTCCTTTTCTTTAGGTTTCTAAGGCATTCAGTCCTCTTCAATTTAGGCTTTTGAATGACTTAATTTGGATGTTTGAAGCTTAAGTATACCCATTTAAATATTTAGTGCTCAAATAGAAATCCTACTCCAATTAAGATTTGGACTATAATTTTTGCCCTGTGTTTGAAGAAAACTCTCAAGGCCCAAACAAAATCAAATCTAGAATTGTGCCCCTAATATAGAAATTTTGAGATTGCTACTATAACTTCACTGAAGACCACTTTTATAAACTAAAACTATAAGTTAGTGAAAAATCTAAAATAATAAACAAAGGTCAAAATGACGAAATGTTGAAATTCTGCCTACAAAAAGCAAAAATTCTCAAAACCTTTCCAAAATATACCTAATTCATAAAACATATTATAATCAACCTAAATAGGTATAAAAATTAGTAAAAACAACTAAATGTAAAAAGAGAATGAATAAATAAATTCTTGCTCACCAAACCCCCCTACATTTAGCTTTTGTGTGTCATTAAGCAAATCAAAATCAAACTCAAAAAAATAGTAAGCCACATACTAGTCATACCTTAGGACAGAGTTCTAATGGACAAGCTAATTACATTTAACTCTTAACCAACATACTTACCTAATTTCAAAATTCAACAATGTCAAATACAATAACAATAACATACTTATCTATCTTCCTTTCTATCCACAATTACTCTCAATTAGTTAATGCAAGTTTTGCAACTAACATAATAAACTCATGTATAGTGTACCTATCAACCATTCCTGATTACTATTATAAAATAGGTAGCAAAGTAAGGTCTCCCTTATTAAAGCAAAAAAAGTAAAATTGATATTTTTTCTTAAGACATTCCCAAAAATTAGGAAACATGCAGTGGAGTAGAATTAAAATTTTGCAATTTTACCTCTTAGTTGTTTTCTTTTTCTTTTTTTGTTTCTTTTCAATCACCCTATTTACTTAATCTAAAGTTTAGGACTAGCATAAATGAATAGTTTCAAGACAAACAACACACTGCTCAATCGTGCTTCTTTACAAAATGCATATAAATTATCAAGAAATATTGTTTCTATTGAGTAATAAAATGTCATTCACACTACCACTATTTTACAAAATATTGCCAACATCCTAAGCCATGTAGTATATCATAAAAATAATCGAACTTCATATTTATGCTTCACAAAACATTCTAAAACATAACCCATGTATGATTATTATTTCACAAAACTAAAATAAAAATTCTACCTAGCCTCTCTCCCACACTTAAAACTTACATTGTTCTCAATGTAAAAGCCAAATGTAATAGAAAGTTATTTGAAACATAAATAAAAAGAAAGAGTAGAGAAATCAACTTTGAATTATACTTGTATTGCCTCCCAAGTAGCACCCTTATCTAATATTATTAGCCTAACAACATACTTCCTTAGTTAGCATAGATGCCAGCCACCAACTTTGTCAACTCAACATTCTGCACCTAAAAACCTTTGTAAAAGGGTTTGAGCCTATGATCATTCAACTTAAAAACCTTGTTCATCTATAAACTCCTTATCTCAGCTGCACCATAACCAAGAACATTACTTATAATAAAAGGACCAACCAATCGAGATCACAACTTACTTAAATACAGCTTAAGCCTTGAATAGTAAGGAGGACTGTCTATCTAACCACAAAGTTCTTCCTTAAAATCCTCTGATCATGAGATGCCTCCACCTTCTCTTGATCTTCTGTTGCAATCATGGTCTAATTATAACCTAAAAGGCCATCAAGAAAGTAATAATGATTATGACAAAATAATCTTTCTATCATTTGATTAGTAAAAGGAAGAGGAAAATGATCATTGCAAGTGGTTGAGCTTCCTTAGTTGGTTTGTCTCCTTCTTGCCACAATATGTGGTGCATGCACATGGCTAGACTTATCCTCTTAATGTCTACAATTTTTCTAAATAATCACCATCATATGCTTAGCACTCAAATAAATTTCTCTTCCTAAACAAATGCCAAATTCCTTATAATAATCATTGGTAGGGTGTCCTCCTGTCCTAAATACACATACTTCAAATGAGTTGATAATGGCTTCAATTCTAAAATAGGAACCTACAAAAGATGTGATAGAACTTTTTTGTGAGTAAATGTTAACTAAATGGAAGAAACTATATACCTATTTAGAATCACTAATAATGAATGCAATTTAGTTATAGTCTTCTTCAACTCCCATCTAGCTCAACTTCTCCTTCTATTTATAGTTCAAGATGTTTGATGATTGTCACCTCCAACACTTCATTACTTGTCAACTTAAACATTTCTTGCCCTAATGAATTAATAACACTTATGGCATAAATTGAATGGACATCCCTAGGGTACCTCATAGACTTATAAATACTAAACCAAATTTGTTCACCATCAAACTCCATAGTCAAGGTACCCTCATGCACATCAATCCTCATCTTGGTTTTCTTTAAGAATGGCCTCCCCAATAAATTAGGTGCAAGGTTAAGGGAAGCATTATTATCCATATCTACTATGTAGAACTTAGTTGGAAACACAAGCTTGTTCACCTATGCAAACACATTCTTAACTACTTCCTTAAGGTAAGAATTAGTATGGTTAGCCAATTGTATAGTAACACTAATATTTTTTTAAAGTCTCAAATTTAAGGAAGCATAAATGGATTGTAGCATCACATTAATAGAACTTCCTAAATCTAACATAGCTCTTTCAAATCTAGCATTACCTATTTTGCATTGGATGGTGAACATACTTAGATCTTTGCACTTAAAAGGAAGCTCCCTATGGAAAATTGTGGAGAGATTCTCACTTAGTTTTATCTTCTCATTATCTCTCAATCACTATTTATTAGTGCATAATTATTTAAGAAACTTCACATATCTTGGTACTTGCTTGACTGCCTTTAATAGTGACATGTTTACCTTTACCTTATGAAATGTCTTAAGGATTTCTCTCTCATACACCTCCTTCTTAAATTTTATGCCCTGGGTGGGAAAAGGAAGGTAATTTGCTTTAACCTAAATGGAAGAGTTAAGATTCATTTTAGCTAGAGAAATCTTTGCCTCCTTTTTTTATGTCCTCCTCAGTGGCTACAATGGGTGTCTTCTTACATATTTCTTATAGCTATTTTTCATTCCTCAACGATATGACACTTGCATTCTCCTTTGGATTTAGTAAGGGTTGAGAAACCTGAGCATCCAATCTAGCTACTATGGAAGTTAGTTACTCACCTAATTCTCCAAATTGTGTATGCTTGCCCTTATCTCCTATTAGAATTGTTAAGTGTGAGTTAAGAAGGTTTTGGACATATCTTCCAATGATGTGCCTTTACTAGATAGAATTGCTTGTTTATGTTGAGATGACTATTGAGTTTGTTGGAACATTGCTTACTTATTTTGATACATTTTCCAAACCAACTACTTGTTAAATTTATTGCTAAAGGATAAATGCATTTACCTCATGGACTTTTCTAATTTGGGCAGCTTATCTTGTTCCATAATATAGGGAGTTTGTTGTAATATTGGAAATAAAATTCCTAACAATATCTAATCTCTTGTCTACCAGAGCTCCTTCATTTGTTATGTCTATCATTTTCCTATCTATAAGAAGTAAGCCCTTATAAAAATATTGAATCAATAACTAATCACTTATCTGATGGAGTGGATAGTTTGCACGCAACTTCTTAAATCTCTCCTAGAACTCCTAAAAGGCCTATTATATTACTAAATACCACAAATTTCCTTCCTTATGTTTATAGCCCTAGAAGTAAGGAAATATCTTTCAAAAAATAGCTTCTTCATCTTGTTCTATGTTGTGATTGACCTTGATAGTAGTAGTAGAGCTAATCCTTGTCATCATTAACCAAGGAGATTGGAAAAGTGCTCAATTTTATTTGCTCCTTTATCACCCCTATTAGCTTTATGCTTGAACAAACAACATGGAACTCCTTTAAATGCTAGTTGGGATCCTCTCTTGCATGACTATGAAAAGTGGGTAACAAATGTATCAATCCCAATTTATGCTTGAAAGCTACATCTAACACAAGGTATTGTATACATAAAGGTTACAAATGAAAGAAGCAATAAGCTCCTTCAAAGTCTTTTTAATTGTAACAATGTTCTCAAACTTAGAGTCATAAGATGAACTCCTAAATACTAAATCAAGGACTATGTTAGTGCTAGGCAAGGTAACCACAAATTGTTCTTGGTTCTCTTAAACTTCTTTACTCAACCAATGCAAGGTTCTCTCAACTTCAAGATCAAAATTGAGTTTTGAGGGAGATGATTGAATCATAAACCATAAATAAGCACAAAACATCGAAGAAACATGCAAAAATATCTAAGGAAAAATGAAAATTTATGACCAAAAGAAAACTACAAAACCCTCATCAAATAGTATTTTTAAGGCTTAAAAGCATAATGTTGGTGGTTGCACCACTTAGATCTAAGCTAAATGACATTTCCCTTGAAATAATGTAAGCTTGTCACCAAAACTTCCTTTAGGAATAGTGCCACCACAACTAAAAACATCAAAAACACATGAGAAATAGACAACTTCTCACATAATAGGGGATATAATCACTATAATCAACAAAATAAAATTATGAACAAAAACAAAATGCAAAAACTTGCTAGAAAACACTCCCCAACAATGGCACCAAATTTTTTATAGTTATTGCTAAGGCTACAAAAATATTAAGTACCTTATTCTTAATCATGCAACGGTAGATAGTGTGAATGAGGGATTGATCCTATAGGGAGTTCTATCAACTTTAAGTCAAATAATTAAACTTAAATATACTAACATGAATTAAGGGGTAAAATAGAATTCTTACTTCATAACAATTGAAGTAAACTACTTGATTAAACATGATAACTTATAGAAATATAAATTAACAAAATTCTAGTTGTAGGTTCATTCACAATTATGATATTTGATACTCTTAATTATCCATAATGTTGTCACAATTTCATTGGAACTATTAACTCTAGATAAAAACAAGCATTGTTACTAAAGTTTTCCCTTTGATATTCACTAAGTAGAACAAGCTCTCCACTTAGACCTTAACCACTATACCCCTAAAACAAGTTACATACTAGTAGCCTTAAGAATTTGGAAAATAAGTTAATTCAAGCAATAATCACACTATTAATTGTTACTCAGTGATTAGGGATAGGATAAATATGGATCCACTAAGATTGTTTAACCTGCATTAAGTTGTTCAAAACAATAAGAAGAAAACATATCCATAATCCCTTACTATTAATTGTTACTCAGTGATTGGGGATAGGATAAATATGGATCACAATCCCTAACTCTAGCCATCAACCATTGTTTAACCAATTTGGCAAGCCTTATTGAATGAATTAAAATAATAATCATTCAACAATTTAATTAGAATAACTCAAAAAATTCCAATTAGAAATAAAAAAAACATAAAAAAATAAATTATTTAATGAAAATACCAAAAATTTTGAAATGCCCTAAAATTGTTGAAAAGTTCTAATGACACATGCTGAAAGGAAACTAAATTCTTACTAAAGTTATGCTTACTACCCTCCTTATGTGTCCATCTCCTTTTCTCTCTTTATTTCAATAGCTAAAAGGTTTTTTTTTTTTTTTATAGCCTAGAAATCATACATAGGACACAAGGAGACTCTAAAAAAATCTCCAATTTTCAAGATTACAATGAACTCATTTCCTTAATTGTGACAAAATTCTTGTAATGTGTTCCAAGATTATTTCCAATTAGATATAATCTGAATTAAGGTCTATCTTCTTCAACAAAGTTCTATTGCTCTTCATTATCTTTCCAATGCATCTAGTCTTGCCCAAAACAAAGTTCCAAAGACCAACTTATGTGCTAAAAATTGAGATTGACTTAGTCTAACCTCAGATGGATTCTACAACAACAAATGTCAAAATGATGAAATGTTGGAATTTTGCCTACTATAGCACAAATACTCAAAACGTCTCCAAAAGATGCCTAAGTCACAAAACATATTCTAATTAGCTTAAATAGATATAAAAACTTGTAAAAAGAACTAAATGTAAAATGAAATAAATAAATAAATTCTCACTCATCACAACCACAATTCCTATATTTTTCCACTAAGACATTCATGGGTCAAGTAAGAATTTAGGCTATAGTCTTTTCTTGAAATGCATCAATAAAGGGAAAATTCCATAACAATCCAAGTCTATCATAATGCTTTAAGTGCCATTGATATGGACACATCATTGCAAAGTGTCCAAATTGAAGGGTGATAACTTTGTAAAGTATTTATGAAGTTAAGGCTTCTCTTGATGTGAAAGAGAGAAAATCTGCCCATGATGATTGTGAGGAAGTGATCATAGGCCAAACTGATGAAGGAGACTTATTGGTTGTTTGAAAGTTTCTTAACTCTTGATCAATTCCTATGGAAGAAAGAAGAGAGACCATCTTCCAACAAGGTGCATAGAAAAAGGCAAGGTGCTAGTATTATCATTGATTTTGGAAGTTGTGCCAATGTCACTTCCATAACTCTTGTGGAGAAACTAAATTAGTCTACTTCAAAGCAATATGTTTCATATAAGCTTCAATGGCTTAATAAAGGAAATTAAGTAAAGGTAACTAAACAAGCACTTATCTTGTTTTCCATTGTCAAACAATACAATGACGAGGTTTTGTGAGGTGTTATTCCCACGGATGCATGCCACATTTTTCTCTATCACCCATGGGCACAAAAATACTTATTCTTCCACTAAAGACAACAAGCATAATACATTGGCTCCATTAAGCCCAAGCTAGTTCACAAAAGGTGAAGGATACAAAAGGAAGCATTTTTTTTTTAATACAAGTCTAGTAGAAAGGGCCATTGAAATATAAGAACAAGTGTGTGCTTCACTTATTGTGGGGAAATAAATAAAGGAGGAGACATCCATTCATTAATTGTATAAGTTATTCTTAATAGATTTCTTGATGTTTTTCCAAATAAATTGCATCCTAATTTACGTCCTTTAAGGAGAATGGAGCACCAAATTGATCTCATACTTAATGCTCCACTACCAAATTTTCCAACATATCATTAAGTATAAGTTATATTCAAAAAAGCTTAAGCCTTATCTTCTTCTTTCAAAATCTCGTCACAATTTCTACTCTATCTACATGAATAACCTCATATTGATATCTCATCACAAGCTTATCATCACTATTAAAAACTCATAAAACATGAATCAAAGACTTAGTAATATGCATAATGAATGCACATTCTCTCCAAAATCTAGAACAAACCTCTTTCCATTGACTTTTGTAGCATATGCATATGTGTTCCAATCTTTAGATGTCACCATAGCCCTTAATGCATCTTTTTGAGTAAAGACACTTTGCAAGGAATCAAATTGAGTTGGTGTAGGATGAAGTATTTCTCTTATATTAGTAAACTTCCTTATCATGTGCAAAGGATAACAACAATTGTAAAAGCATGGTAAAGAAGGCCACTAACCTCAGTCATGTTGCTTATATCATAGAGAATCAAATTAATACAATGTGTTGCACAAGGAGACAAAAATAATGTCTTAAATTCACACTCCAATAATTTGCTAGCAACTACATAATAAGACACATTGTTAGTCACCTTATAAACAACATTTTCAACACAAACAAATAACACAACTTCTCTTATCAATTTGTACAATGTTTGAACTATCTTTGTTGATTTTGACACATCAATTGACTTCAAAAAAATAGTTCCTTTGGGACAATAAGCAATGAAATTTATCAAAGTTCTATGATTTTGATCTACCCACCCCTCAATCATTAATGTATAGTTGGACTTACTCCATATGACACAATAGCTTGTTACAAAATTTTTTTATCTCTTCAACATTCTTGGTCAACAAACAACTACAATAATCATGAAAAGATGGTGCCTTATAACCCAGTCCCATACTAACTATGACATTACTAATTGGTTGATAGTAAATTGAATTTACAACATTAAAAGGTATGGAAGCATCTATCATCCATCTAGATACAACAATATCACACCTTTCTATTACATCTTTATTTTACAATATACTTTTCAAATTTGGTTAAGCACTAAGCCCTCTTATTGATAATAAAATGACTAAATTTCTCCTAACTTATCAACTCATTTTTTCCTTTGCTTGTATTAACTTTCCCTTTCCTTTATAGTTAGAATGAGAAGATAGAATTGAAGGTCATTGAACTTCTTGATTATTAACATCAAGATTTTGATATTCTTACTCTTAATAGGACTTGTATCTTGGTTAAAAAAATTTAACTCATCCAATGTTTCTTGTGCTTTCCTTTTCTTTGAAGAATAATCCTTACGATTTTGCTTCATTTAATGTCAAACATTAGGCCACACCTTTTGACAATAATTTACTTGCCCTTTAATTTTTGTTAAATGTTACTTTACTTGATCAATACCTTACTTAATGAAATTAATACCTCCTCTGAAAAAAGATCCTTGTGTAGTACAAACACATTAATTTTTTCCTTCCATTACTTCTTACTCTTTTATCAACCTCCTTACAGTGCCCCTACGCTAAATTAGTTTTCTATCTAATATTTCTTCTTGCAGGTCTTCCAAGAGAGTTTTAGAAGGACCAACATTTGATGGAGTCAAAGCTTTAGTAGAGGGTAAGGTGTTATCATCTCTAATTGAAGACATCTAGTAGCAAGAATAAAAACATAAATAATAATAAACTTCATAAAACTACCAAAAGGCCCTAGCCAAGAACTATGAATAGTGCTTAACTTGATTAATACCTTGCCTTGAAAAGATCTTTGCGTAGTACAAACACAACAATTTTTTCCTTCCACTTCTTGCTCTTACATAATCTTTCTTACAATGGCCCCATACTAAATCAATTTTCTATTTAATATTCTTGTCATAGTTCTTTTAGGAGATGCACTTTTAGAAGAACCAATATTCAATGGAATTAAAGCTTCAATAGTAGGTAAGGTCTAATCATCTCCTATTCAAAACATGAGACAACAAGAATGCAAACATAAACTATAATAAACTTCATAAGACTAGCAAAAGGCCTAAGAATAGTAGAAGAGAAAGAAAGATTATCAAGTATTTTTCATTAATTACATTGATGCCAAGCTAGGCAATAAAAATGTAGTGAATTGCTCAAAAAAATAAAAAAAACAAGGCTGATAATTATCATGTTAATCAAGTATCTAACATTTCCTTGTTAAAATTTTAAAAAAAGCTAATTGAGTTTTTCCCATAGTTCTTGTAGGTGATGCACTTTTAGAAGAACCAACATTTGATGGAGTGAAAGCTTTAATAGTAGGCAAGGTGTTATTATTTCTTGTTAAAGACATCAGATAATGAGATTACAAAGATAAACAATAATAAATTTCATAAGACTAGCAAGAGGCCCTAGCCAACCACTAAGAATAATGGAAGAGTAAAAGAGAATTATCAAGTATTTCTAATTAATTATGTTAGTGCCATTCTGGGCAATAAAAATGTAGTGAATTGTTCAAAAAAAAACATAGTTGATAATTATCATGTTAATCAAGTATCCCACATTTCCCTGTTAAGATCGTAGAAAAAGTTGACTGAGTTTTTCCTTTCTATTTAAATTTACCCTTATGCTCTATGTTTTTATAAAATTGCTACAAATTGCTTATAAGGGCCAAAAAGAGTTAGTTAGATCATTGGTTCTTGGCATGATATCCACAGGCACACATATAGCAACATAAACTCATATATGTAATGCATATGCCCTCAATTAGTGGACTAAAGGAAAGATTTATAGGTATTTTAGAATAATGAAAAAATATTAATCATTGTGTTTAAATAACTTGAGTCAACAAAATATCTAGCTTCTTAATTGGCTCAGATGACGTTGTTTGATCTTTTGGATCCAATGTTTGCAAAGTGATCAAAGGAGAAAAATTATCCCATGTCCAAACTAATAGAGATAGGGAAATTATAATATCATACTCAAAACCAAGTGACAAAAATTCCAAGATGTAAACAAAGATAAAACCAAGTGAGAACCTACTTTAATGAAAAGCTTTTTCTAAAAGCTTGAAAGAAATGCAATAGAGATAAAGGAAACTGAAAAATATATATTCAATCTTTTAGCCTTATAGATTAAAAAAAAAACTATATAATACTATGCAAATACTTGCATTAACTCATAACTTTTTGTATCAGAAGGAAAAAAAACACATTCAATTCTCCACATTTATAGTACTTTTCATGGATTGGTTTGACATTATGGCAATACACTATTTTTTCTAACTTTAATTCTCATTTGAGCTTTGACAAGTTTATCGAGATGCATTGGTAAAAAGAATGGGTTGCACAATAAATAGCTTTCATTTTTGTAAAATATTATTTGAATAAAGAATAAAAAGGCAAACATTTTTGGAAAAATAATAGAAAAGTATAAAAAAACATAAACAAATATTAGATAGATGAATAAAGTAGAAAAAATATGCATTTAACTTAAAACAAATAACTAAGCTTTGCTTAGGCTTATAGATTTTAAAGAAATGGGAAGATTATGCAAGACTACCTCCTATTAGACAACTCATAACTTATTAATGTTTTGAAAGGGCCAAGGAAAAAGAAAAAGAACTTTTTATTGACTAATTTTACCATAGCACTAAAGGCTTACTTTTCTAGAATATTATAAAACAAAAGGAAAGCAAGCACTGGGAAAACAAATATGGTCTAATATAGCTAACAAGTTCAAAAGTTAAGAAGTTTCTTCACATTAATTCATCTCATTTGAGACAAGTAATAATAAAATTTCCCATCAACTATGCTTTTGCTTTTCATTTATTTCATTTTATATGAACTCTTGATTTAGTTTACTTAAGAATTAGAGTTTCCCATGATTAACAAACATTGTCCTTTTTATTTTGAATGATAATTGTTGCATCATTGTCAAATTTTTAGTGATTCATATTTTTCTAATCATGTTTATTGGTAAATAAGAACCTACATTAAACATGAGATCATAGCTTTATTAGTTCCAATAATAAGCATTTCAGGGATAAGAAGGAGGGTATATAGATTAGACAAAAGAAATCCAAGATAATATATCTTAATCATGGTCATGAACAAGAGGAGGATCATGAAGTCAAAACACAACCTATGAAAATTAGTGTTTACCTTAAACATGATCGAAAACAATTGGAGTCAAAGGTGGACTCTAAAAGAGTGGGCAACAAAAATTGAAGCATATCGAAGATGATGGAAGGTTAGATTAGGAGGTTGCAAGAATGTCGAGTCTTTTGCTTTGGATCATGTTTGGGAGACAGGAGAATTTTAGCCACCACCTATTAAAAATGATGTCATTTAACCAAAAAAGACTTGGTCTAGTTTATCTACTTTTCTTGATCATTTGAGTTTCAAAAAGTTGGTTGGATCAATTGGCTTTTTCTGGTTCAAAATACCAAATGGTTTTTATATTGACCCAGCCTAGTCCAATGTTGGCTTCACTAATTCCATGGTCTAACTACTTGGGCTGAGGTTTAATTAGATTGATAATGTAGTTTGTCTCCTATGTGTTTATATACAAAAGTTTGTGAAACATATACAATATTGTTGATGAAGTTAGTTTTTAATACTCATATATAATGTGTTCTATAAAAAGACATGAATTAAACCTATAAGGTAAATTATGAAAAGTAAACCATGGCTTGCTAGAATTGAATTATTCCATAGAACAAAGGAATCGATCTTGATTTACTTTCTTACCTAGATAAGATGGTTTAATATTTGAAAGAAGACACTAGCACTTCATGTGCATAGTAAGTCTTATCCTTTCATTCTAATACCTAATTCAAGTAAAAAAAATTGTGAAATTAGTTTAAATATCTACACCAATTACTCATTTCATTGTGACATTTATGTTATTAGGTCTTGGTAGTTAGAATCCCATGAAGCCTATCTAATAAAGAAATTATTACTTTTAATTAGTTTTCTTTAGTAAGGGAGAATCATTTCTTTCTTGAAACATGAAATTGTCTCTTAATTCCTTGACAATAAGACATTTGATATAGGTTATCTCAATCCATCTATGTCTATCAAAAAAGGGAGCTATTATTATTGGTAGTCTTTCTTTACCACAAAGAATCGTTCATTGCTTGAAACTTTAGACAACTATCTAATTTCATGGTAAAAAGGCTTCTCTTTTTGTTGCCAAGGTTCATTCACATCAAATGATCTTAAATTATTATCATTGTATAAAGAACATTTATTTTTTAGGTGACATGCATGTTAATACAATTTGGATAGTCTAAATTGCTTGAATTCCATCAAACAAAGGAATCATTCATCTTGATTAGGTTACCCAAAACACTAGATTGATGCTTCATTTTTAAAAAATAAGGCCTCTTGATGGGAATTAAGTTAGCACATGTATTGATTCATTGCACATACATAGAGGTCCAATAACATGAGCTAAAGCTAAAAGGATGTAAGAAGCTTAAAATGGGCTTACTAAAGTAATTTGGATTGAAAACAATCCACAACAAAAGGATCAAGGCTTGAAGGAACACCAAGACTTAATAAGCCTCATACAAGTTCAATGACAACTTATTTGAGGAGTTTGGGTTGAATTCTAGACTTGGCCACATTGTTTCTTTCTTTGGGGGGGGCAATGCATGTTATTTAGTTATTTTATAATTGTAATGGATTGAATAATGTCTCAATTTAAGCCCAATCCTTTATTTAGTGGTTTGATAGGTAAGTTTGCTATTTTCTATTTTGTTTTGGATTAACTATTATGTTTTAAACTCTATATATAGGCAAATACCCTCTTTTGTGGGATGGTTGATTAATTTTTAGTAAATTTAAGTGACCTTTTTATTTGGTTATTTTGAGAACTTTAAAACATATTGAGGTTACTCTTATGGTATTTTTATGACATTGATTAATCTTGTTTTGTGTGCATTCATCAATAAATTTATGATTGTTTATTTTGATGACATTTTGGTCTACAACAAACACATAGATAAGCATCTTGATCATTTACGTTTTGTTCTAAGTGTTTTATGTGTCAAGAAATTGCATGCTAACTTCCAAAAATCTTCCTTTTGCACTAATCATATCATGTTTCTCAACTATGTCATGAGTGCTAGGGATATTGAGGTTGCAATCAATGATTAGCCTACACACATGTCTATTAGTAATATGCATAGTTTCATGGTTTAACTAGTACTTATAAACACATCATTTAGGACTTTGGCATCATTTCTACACCACTAATTGATTTTCTGCATTAATAGTACCAATGTAATTGAAAACACGAAAATACCAAAATTGCTTGAGAAACACAAACCTTTATAAACAAAAGGGGAGATAATGTTACAATCAACTTACTAGAATTATATATATATATATATATGTAATGCAAAAATTTATAGACAAGACTCTCTAGAAATGATGGCAAATTTTAGTAGTTGTTGTTAAGGCACCAAAAATTTAATACCTTACTTTCAATTATTCAATAGTAGATAGTATAAGGAAGGGTTGAACCTAAAGGGAGTGCTATCAATTCACTACTGATTAACTAAAAATTAAACACCTTAACATCATTGGGTGGAGGGAAAAAAGTCGAATTCTAATTTTTAGCAAAGAAAATAAATAAATTAATCAAACAAAATAAATTATAAAAAGATCAAATATTAAAAATCCAATTTTAGGTTCACACACAATTATGATAGTTAATGATTTTAATTACCCACAATGTTATTTCAATTTTAATGGAACCATCAATCCTAAATATCAACAAGCTCTATTACCCAAATTTTCCTTTAGATATTCATTAACTTAGATTCTAATCATTGTACCCCTAGAAAAAGTTCACTACAGTAATATACAACAACCTTAAGAACTATGTAAATAGGTTAATACAAGCAACAATCACACAAGCTTGGATCATTTAACCTATGTTGAGTTGTTTATAAAAATAAGATGAAAACTTGTCCATAATCCCTTATTGTTATTCACTACTTGGTGACTAGGAAAGGGATATAAATGAATTGTTATTCCTAATTCTAGCAATTGATATTCCTTTATTTAATTTAGTAGGTTTAACCAAATTAATTGAATAAACAATCATTCAACCATTAAATTAGAGTAACTTAAACAATTCAACAAAAAAGAAATAGTACAACATATCAAAATAGTCTATACCTTTGATGTATCAAAAGTTTTGAAATCTCCTAAAATTGTTTAAGAGCCTATAGAGTGATGATTTGGTTCGCTCCATCTCTCTTTTCCAAAAGATGATTATTCATATCCTTAAAAAAGAAAACCATCAATAGCACCCACTAGCAAACCCTAAAGAATTAGGGTTTCCTTAATCTTCCTGAATTCCTTTATTCTCTTTCAAGTTGATTTCGTACAAGATACAATCAAAATTAGGTTACATCTTTCCAATGCATCAAGTCTTGCTATAAACAAAGGTCCAAAGCCCATGTTATGGGCTAAAAGTTAAGACTAACTCAATCTAGTCCATGATAGATTCTATAGTGACTTCTCCATTATTTTTAACCCATTAAAAAAATAATTTGGGTTTGGACTTTTTCAAAATAATTGTAGGCTTGATTGTCCACTACAATTTAGGCTTTTAAATCACCTATTTTGGATGTTAAAACTTAATTTATACCCATTTTTTGTACACAACATTTGAACAAAATCCTACTTCAATTAGGACTAGACTTTAGTTTTTTACCCTATCTTTGAAGCAATGTCTCAAGGTCCAAATGAAATTGCACTTGGATTCTTGACTTTAATCTAGAAAATTTGAGATGTCTATGACAACTTCACTAAATACAACTTTTCCAATTTGAGATAAAGTGTTTTGATGGAGACGAAAGAGCCAAGATAGTAAAAATCTCTATGAGAAAATTCTAGGTCAAATTGAAAGCAATAATGAAGTTTAAATGCACATCGATAACAAGCATCAAAAGGAATATAAGTTTGCTTTTGGTGACTTGATGTGACTTCAATCAAGGTAATGAAGATTTCCATGTAATAGAAAGTCAAATTTGATGCCTTGAGCTCATGGTCCATTTAATGAGATGGAAAGATCAGAGACATGCCTACAAGTTAGAATTACCAAAAGATTACAATGTTTGTACTATTTTCAATGAGAATTTATTACTCTTGATTAGCCTTATATACTTTAAGTTCTCTAAGAGAATTGTTTGCTTGATTGAAACTTGAGACTATCTCCTTATGACATGACAAAGGAATTCTCCTCTAGGAATTCCAAATCCATTGAAGTTTATTGAATAAAGTAGCTAGTACTATTGATTAGCTTTCTCCTCTTGTTAAGAATCGCTCATTACATAATACTTATGACCATCACCTCATTGCTTGATAATAATGTTTCTTCTTTCATTACATAGAATCATTCACACAAAATAATCATGCAATTAACATCCATGTCTACAACAAACATTAATTTCTCTATAACATATGCTTCAAAAATTCTTGGGTAATGTGAATGCATTAAATTCCATCAAATAAAGGGGTCATTCATCATGATTAACTTTTCTTTCATAGATGGAATGGTTCATTGTCTAAAAGATGAGACTAATACTTCAATTCTAGCTAATAAGGCTTCTCTTTTCATTTTAAGGGTCATTCAAAAAATGGAATGACAAAATTTAATTAAATGTCTTCACCAATCATTAATTTCTTATGGAGATGTACATTATTATGTATTGGGCAGGTTGAATGCATCAAAAGTCCATCCAATGTAGAAGTTATTACACTCAACTAGCTTTCTTTGTTATTAGAGAAGTTTTATTACTTGAAACATGGGATGTTTGTTATTTATTTGACAATAGGACTACTTTTTTAGTAGTTTGAATTGATTAAAGTCCATTTAATAAAAAAGCTATTAATCTTGAGTAGCTTTCTTTTCCATCAAAGAAGGATTCATTGTTTGAAACTTCATACTATCACTTGATTCCTTGGCAATAAGGCTTCTCATTTCATTGCAAGAAATTAGTCACACAAAATGGTTGTGTAATTAACATCTATGTGTACACTAGACATTATTTCCTTTGCAACATTCACATCAATACATCCTAGTTAGTTTTAATCCATTGAATTCTATCAAATGAAGGAGTCATTCATTTGGATTAGTTCCTACCAAGATAGAATGGTACATTGTCTAGAAGATGAGCACCACTTCATTTCAAGAATGAAAAAAGCTTCTCCTTTCTTTACAAGGAGCTACTAACATAGAGGAGTTATGATATTGCACTAATCACTAATTCCATTATGTGATGCATGTTATTTTGGTTTGGGTGGTTCAAATTGATTGGGGTCTATTGAATAAAGTGATACTACTTTTGATTATCTTTCTTTACTAGGAAGAATCATTTATTTCTTGAATCATGAAGTCATCACTTGATTCTTAGGCGGTAGGCTTATTATTTCATTGTTAGAAAACATTTATAGAAAATGAGCATGCAATGGACATCTATGTCTACAATGAATATTAATATTGTTGTGACATGCATGTCAATACATCTTGGGTTGTCTAAATCCATTGAATTCCTTAAAACAAATAAGTTATTCACCTTGATGAGCTTTCTTAGGCTGATAGATTAGTTTATTACCTAAAAGATGAATTGTTCACTTCAATTATGGCTAATAAGGCATATTCTTTTTTTCCAACAAGTTAATCACATAAAGGATTCATGAAACTTAAACATCTACTATGACCCAAGATTCTATAGGGACATATGCACATTATTTTGTTTTTGGGTAAACATGCTTTACCCTTGATTAGCAATATACACTATGAGAGATTTGTTCATTACCAAAACATGAGATTATCCCTTAATTATTTAACAATAGGACTTTGCTTTTACTTAGTCTAAATTCATTGAGGTCCATCAAATAATGGAGTGTTTGGGAAGGGAACATATTGCATCTAAGTGCCAAAAAAAAGCATACTAGGGTGTTGTGGGGTAATGGTGATATTAAGATAAAATGTGAGTTTGATTATGACTCCATGCCACCATTGGAAAGAGTAGTACCCAATTGAGGGAGACATGTTGGTGGAGAGTCTTAGGGTTTTCTTGTGTCAACTATGTACTTTTTCTATGTTAGAAATAGGACCTTTTAGCTACTAAAAATTAAAGAAGATGAGATGGACACACAAGGAGGTCAATAAGCATAGCTTTAGTAAGAATTTGGTTTCTTTTAAATATTTGTAGCTAGAAGGTTTCAACAATTATAGGAGATTTCAAAACACTTGACATATCGATGGAATATGTTGTTGAATGATTATTGTTTTAATTCATTCAATTAGGCCTCCTACAATGTTTAAATAATGGTCAATTGTTAGCATAACGGATTATTACCTATATTTATCCTAATCCTAATCATTGAGTAGCAATTAATAGGAAGGGACTATGGGCAAGTTTTTCTTTTATTGTTATGAGTAAGTCAACACAAGTTAAAAAAATTTGAGCTTGTGTGATTCTTACTCTAATTAACCTATTTTCCTAATTCTTAAGGCAGCTAGTATATAACTCTAGAGAGTTTGTTCCAAGGGTACAATGGCTAGGGTCTAGGTGGAGAATTTGAGTAATAAATCTAGTTGTTATTTAGGGTTAATAGTTCAAATAGAATTAAAGCAACATTATGGATAATCAAAAGTATCAATATCATAGTTGCAAACAAACCTTGAATTGAAATTTTGATAATTGATATTTCTTTAAGTTATTTTGGTTAATCAAGTAGTTTACTTCAATTGTTATAAACTTAGAATTTTAACTCCCTGAATTCATATTAGTGTATTTAAGTTTAATTAATATCATAGTTGCATATGAAACTAGAATTGAAATTTTGTTAATTGATATTTTTGAGTTATTTTGGTTAATCAAGTCATTTACTTTAATTGTTATAAAGTTAGAGTTTTACCCCACCAAATTCATATTAGTGTATTTAAGTTTAATTAATATCATAATTGCAAAAGAACCTAGAATTGGAATTTTGTTAATTGATATTGCTATAAGTTATTTTGGTTAACCAAGTAGTTAACTATCAATCATGGGTAGCTTTCTTTAATATGTGAGGATCATTCATTACTTGAAACATGAGTCCACATCATTATTACTTGACAATGGGACTTTTTTTTAGGTTGTTTGAATCCATTGAAATTTATCAAATAAAGGAACTTTTACTCTTGATTAGCCTTAGGAGAGATTGTTCATTACTTAAAAGTTAAGGTCATTACCTAATTTTAAGCTAGTAATGCTTCTCCTTTCATTTCATGGTATTAGCCATAAAAAATAAGTATGCAATTGACATTTATGTCTTGACAAAACTTTAATTTCATTACAACATGCATGTAAATACACTTTGGGTAGTTTGAATCCATTAAATTCAATCAATCTGATGATTCATTCATTTTGATTAACTTTTCTCACTTGGATAAAATGTTTCATTACCTAAAACATGAGATTAATAGTTCATCTCTAGCTTAAAAGGCATTTGCTCCTCATTGCAAGGAGTTATTCACATAAAGAAATTATGAATATAACTTATATGTATCACTAATCATAGATTATATTGTGACATGCATGTTATTTAATTTTGGATAGTCCAAATGGATTGAAATCCATCCAATAAGGAGGCTTTTACACTTGATTTACCTTCCTAAATCTGAATGCGTTGAATTCTATCAAATAAATTGAGAAATTAACTTTAATCTCCTACTAATGATTGACTTCATTGCATTATGCATCTTATTAAGTTTTGGGTAGTGTGAATGCATTGAAGTTCATCCAATAAAGAAGCTTTTACTCTTGATTAGCCTTTTCCACTATGAGAGAGTCATTCATTGTTAGAAACCTATCTCTTGATTACTTCATGATAAGACTTCTACTTTGGGTAGTTCAAATCATTTGAAGTTAATTAAATGAAAGAACTATTATTCTTAATTAGCTTTCTTAATTGGGAGAAAATTGTTCATTGTTTGAAACTTGAGATTGTCATTTGATTCCTGAACAATATAATTTCACCTTTTTTTAAAGGGAAATAGTCACACAAAATAATCAAATAATTAACATTTATTACTACACAGAACATTAATTTCATTCCAACACTCACATAAATACACCTCAAGTAGTTTGAATCCATTAAATTCCATGAAATAAAGAAGTCATTCATCTTTATTAGCTTTTCTTAACAATATAGAATGGTTCACTCTAGAAAAAAGTGATTGATACTTCATTTCTAGGTGATAAGGTTTCTCCTTTAGCTTTAAGGAGTCATTCATCTTGATTAGCTTTTCTTACATGGATTGAATGGCTAATTGTTGAAAGATGACAAAACACTTCAATCCTAGTTAATAGGGCTTCTCTTTCCACTTCAAGTTGTCATTCACTCAAAGAAATAACGAAATTAACTTACATATCTACATCAATCACTAATTTCATTATGAGATGCACATTATTATGTTTGGGGTAAAGTTTATCTAATGAAGTCCATATAGTAAAAAAGCTATTACTCTTGTTTAACTTTCTTTCTTATGAGATAATCATTTATTACTTATGCTATTACTCTCAATTAGATTTCATTAACAAAATATAATCATATTTTTCTTTGAGGATGTTGCTTAATTCCCTAGTGATAAGTCTTCTCATTTTCTTACAAGCAATAATTCACACAAATTGATCATGCAATTAACGTCCATGCCTACATAAAACATTAAATATTTTATGACATGCATATCAATACACCATGGGTAGTTTGAATCTGTTTTATTTCATCAAATAATGGAGTCACTAATTCTAATAACTTTCTTACATGAGTAATATGATTCATTGTCTAAAATAAGAAACCAATACTTCTTTTCTAACTAATAAAGCTTTCCCTTTCACTGCATGGAGTTATTCACAAAATGAAATCGTAAAATTAACTTAAATGTTTCTTTCATCTCTAATTCCATCGTCATATGCATGTTATTTAGTTTTGCATAGTGTGAATGCTTTAAAGTCCATCCAATAGAGAAAATTTACTCTTGATTAGCCTTCTCTACTATGAGGTATTTGTTCACTACTTAAAACTTGTCCCTTAAGTACTTTACAATAGGACTTCTCATTCAACCAATTTGAATTCATTGAATTCAATTCAATAATGAAGCTAGTGCCTTTGATTAGCTTTGCTTGATGGGAGAAAATCATTTATTGTTCAAAACTTAAGTCTCTCTTATGATTTATCAATAATACAACTTCACCTTATGTTACAAGGAATGATTCACATAAAATAATCATGCAATTAACACACGTCTCCAAAGAATATGAAACTCATTTAGCATGCACTACAACTTCACCTTTCATTTAAAGGAATGAGTCACACAAAATATCAAACAATTAACATCAATTTCTACACAAAACATTAATTTCATTGTAACATTCACATAAATACATTCCATAAATCAAAAAAAAAGTCATCCATCTTCATTAGCTTTTTTTTTTTAACTAAATAAAATGGTTCATTTTAGAACAATGAGATTGACACCTCATTTCTAGGTAATAAGGCTTATAATTTTATTTCAAGGAGTAATTGGTCTTGATTAGCTTTTATTACATTGATTAAATATTTAATTGCTAAAATATGACAATGCATTTCACTTCAAGTTGATAAAGCTGCTCCTTATGCTTCAAGATATTATTAACTCAAACAAATAATGAAATTAACTTAAATTTCTACATCGATCCCTAATTTTATTGCCAAATGCACAATGTTATGTGTTAGGTAATCCATATTTAATTGAGTTACTTCAATACAAAAGCTATTAGTCTTAAACAACTTTTTTTTCTTGTAAGAGAATCATTTATTGCTTGAAACATGAAACTATCTCTTGATTACTTAACAATTGTACTTCTCCTATAAGTAGTTTGAATCCATTAAAGTCCATCAAATAAAATAGCTCTCACTCTCAATTAGATTTCTTTACGGAGAGAGCTATCACTCTTACTTGATTCCTTTACAATAAGGCTTCTCATTTTCTTGCTAGTAGTCATTCACATAAAATTATTATGCAATTAACATTCATGTCTACTAAAACATTAAATTCATTGTGACATACATATCAATAAACCTAAGGTAGTTAAAACCTATTATGTTCTATCAAATAAAGGAGTCATTCATTCTACTTAACTTTTCTTACATGGATATAACGATTCACTGCCTAAAACATGACACTAGCACTTCATTTCTAGCTAATAAGGCTTTTCCTCTTGTTGGATGGAGTCATTCACATAAAGAAATTGAGAAAATAACTTAAATGTCCTACTGATCATTGATTCCATTACTATATGCACGTACTTTAGTTTTAAGTAGTGTGAATGCATTAAAGTCCATCTAATAAAGAAGCTTTTACTCTTGATTGGCCTTCTCTACCATGAGAGATTTGTTCATTATGTGAAACCTGTCTCTTGATTACTTCATAATAGGACTTCTCATTTGTGCAATTTGAATCTTTTGAAGTCAGTTGAATAATGGAGCTAATACACTTGATTAGTTTTGTAAATCGTGAGTAAATCTTTCATTATTTGAAATTTGAGACCCTTGCCTAATTCCTTTACAATAGTGCTTCACCTTTCGTTGATAGGAATGATTCACAGAAAATAATCATGCAACTTACATCTATGTCTACACAAAAGCATTAATTTCACTACAACGTGCAAGTAAACGCACCTCAAGTAGTTTGAATCCATTAAATTTCATAAAACAAAGGGGTTATTCATCTTCATTAGCTTTTCTTATGCAAATAAATGGTTCATTGCTAGAAAGACTAGATTGAGACTTCATTTCTATGTAATAAGGCTTCTCCTTTTATTTCAAGAAGTCATTCATCTTAATTAGCTTTTCATACATAGATTGAATGGTCAATTGCTTAAAGATAGGAACACACTTCATTCCTTACCAATAAGGCTTCTCCTTTGATTTTACGTTGTCATTCACACAAAATGAATAATGAAATTAACTTAAATGTATACACTGATGGCTAATTTCAATATGAAATGCACATATTATGTCCTAAGTAATTTGTATCCATTGAAGTTCATCTAATAAAGAAGCTATTACTCTTGGTCAACTTTCTTGCATATGAGAGAGAACCATTTATTACTTGAAACATGAGATCATCTTTTATTTACTTGACAATAGGTCTTTCTCCTCTAGGTAGTTTGAATCCATTGAACTCCATCAAATAAAGTTGTTATAACTCTTGGTTAGCTTTCTTTACTAGGAAAGAATCATTCATTGGTTGAAACTTAAGGCCATCACCTAATTCCTTGGTGAGAAGGCTTCTTAATTTCTTCCAAGGATGTATTCACATAAAAAGATCATGCAATTTACATCTATGTCTACATAAAAAGTTAAATTAATTGTGACATTTAAGTTAATACAACTAAGGTAGTATGAATCCATTAAATTCTATGAAACAAATTAGTCAATCATTTTCATTATTTTTCTTAAATGGATAGAATGGTTCATTGCTTAATAAAAGAGACCATGCTTCACTTTTGGCTAATAAGGCTTCTCTTTTCATTCCATGGAGTGAATCACATAAAGGAATTATGAAAATAACTTAAATGTTTACACCAATCAATAATTTCATTACAAAAGGCATGCCATTCTATATTAGGTAGTTTGAATCAATTGAAACCTATACAATAAAGAAGCTATTACTCAAGACTAGATTCTTTCACAATAAAACAAGCGTTTATTACTTGAAACAAGAAACCACTTCTTGATTACATGACAATAGGACTTCTCTTCTAGGTAGCCAAATACATTGAAGTCTAATGAATAAATGAGTTATTCTCTTGATTACCTTTCTTTACCAAAAGACAATTATTCATTGCTTAAAACTCAAGGCCATCACCTAATTCATTGGAAATAAGGCATCTTCATAGATTACATGGAAACTTTAACAAAATGAGCATCTAATTAACATTCATTTTTACACTGAATATTGATTTTGTGGCAACATGTATGTCAATTCACCTTGGGTTCTTTATATCCATTCAATTCCATCAAATAATAAAGTCATACATCTTGATAAGCTTTTCTTACATAGATAGAATGGTTCATTTCTTGAAACACAACACTATCACTTTATTTATTGCTATTATGACTTGTTTCATTCTAAGGACTCATTAACACAAATGAATCATGAAAGTAGCTCAAATGTCTACACTGATCACTAATTCCATTACAAGAATCACTATATTCTATCTTAGGTAGTCCAAATCTATCGAAGTCCATCTAATGAAGAAGCTATTATGCTTAATTAGCTTTCATTACAATGAGAGAATAATTTGTTACTTAAAACTTTAAATGCCCTGTTGATTACTTGACAATAGGACATTTGCTCTAGGCACTTCAAATCCATTAAAGTCTATCAAATAATGCAACTATTACTCTTATTAACTTTCTTTACAAGGATATAATTGCTCATTTGTAGAAACTATAGACCCTTACCAAATTCCTAGTTAGTAAGACTTCTCTTTTTATTACAATGAATTATGCACACAAAATAAGCATGCAATTAAAATTCATGTCTACACCAAACATTAATTCCATTAAAACATGCACATCAACACACCTTAGGTAGTTTGAATCAATTGAATTCCATTAAAAAAGAAGTCATTCATCATGGTTGCCTTTTCTTACATTGATATTCATTAGATGAAACACAAGACCAAGACTTTATTTCTAGCTAATAAGGATTCTATTTTCCTTCTAAAGTGTCATTCACACTTCACATAAATGAATCATTAAATTGACTAAAAAGTCTATAACAATCAATGATTCCCTTTTGAGATGCATATTATTCTATCTTTAGTAGTTGGAATGTATTGAAGTCCATCCAATAACAAAGCCCTTACTCTTGATTAGCCTTTTTTACTATTATAGATTTGTTTATTGTTTGAAACATGAGTTTATCTCATTATTACAAGTAATAAGCTTCTCATTTTGTTAGTCTAAAACAATTGAAGGCCATTAAATAAAGGAATCTCTAGACTATTTTTCTTTACAAGGAGAGAATCATTCATTACTTAAAACTTGAGGCCATCACCTAATTCCTTTGCAATAACACTTACAAGGAATCATTCACAAAGAATAATCATTTAATTAACATCTATGTCTATCAAGAAAATTAATTTCATTATGATATGCACATTGATACCCTTGGGTAGTTCAATTTATTTCCATGAAACAAACAAGTCATTAATTTTGAATAGTTTTTCCTACATGGATAGAATGGTTCATTCCTTGAAACATGAGACTAACACTTTATGTCTAATTCATGAGGCTTCTCCTTTTGTTCCAATAAGTCATTCACACAAAGGAATTGTGAAATTAACTTAAATATCTACACTAATCACTAATTTTATTGCAAGGTATGAATTATTATGTCATGGGTAAGTTAAATCCATTAAAGTTCATCCAATAAAGAAGCCATTATTCTTAAATGGCTTTCATTACTACAAGAGAAATTTCATTACTTGAAAAACAAAACATCACTTCATTACCATAAAAAGGATTTCTATTCAAGGTAGTTTGAATCAATTGATGTCCATCAAGTAAAGAAGCTATTTCTTTTGATTAGCCTTCTTTACTTGGATATATTTGTTCATTGCTAAAAAACTTGATACAATTAACTAATTCCATGGCAATAAGGCATCTTCTTTCATTGCAAGGAATCCTTCAAAGAAAATGAGAATGCAATTAACATTTATGTCTACAACAAATGTTAATTTCATTGTGACATGCATGTCAATACACCTTTGGTAGCTTGAATCTATTGATTTCCATCAAACAATTGAGTTTTCATCTTGAATAACTTTTCTAACTTGGATAGAATGGTTCATTGCTTGAAGGATGGGACTGTCACTTCATTTCAATGTAATAAGGCTCCTTTTTTTTAGTTTATGGAGTCATTCACATAAATGAATCATGAGATTAAGATAAATGTCTACACCCATCACTGATTCAATTGCAAAATGCATGTGATTCTACCTTGGGAAGTCTAAATCCATTGAAATCCTTCCAATAAAAAAATACATGTAAAGATCATTTAACCACATGGGAAAATTGTAGAAATTTTTGTAGAATGACCAAGGTGCCCATTTTCAATGATGGTTGATGTAGTGTTAGTGTCAAAGAAGAAGAACATGAAGAGAGGAGAAGGAATTTCTTGAGAAAAGCTTGAAACTTCATTGTAATAGCTTAATTCCTAATATAGGGACATTTCATGCCATTTTGGCTACTAGTTCACTGTTTAAAAAACAACTCTTGTACTTGCTTTAACAACTATCTATATTACAATCTAACTTTTCCTAAACTTATGGAATACAACTAAACTTGGTTAATAAATACGAAGTACAAAAATTGGTTACTTTCTCTTCAAGTAATTTGTTGGTTTTCAACTTCTTAGCTTCTATTTCTGCTTCTGGCTCCTTCTGCTTCAAAGGTTTCTTTTCTAACTTCTTTAGTCTCTCACAAAATTATCATGTGCATAAACACTCCTTGAGATTTTTATTGGAGACTCCAAGCATGACTTCCAACTTTTGAAATTTGTACTTTGGTAAAGACTTTGTAAAAATATCTACTAGTTAATCTTCTGATCTACAACTCTTTAATTTTAATTTTATTCCTTCATTTCATTTAGTTTTTCTAATTGCATGATACTTGACATTTGTATGCTTTGTCATCCCATACTGTATTGGAATATTTGCAATTCCAATTATAAATTTGTTGTTAGAAATAATTGTTGTTGCTACTGTTTGCTCAAAGCAAAGGACCTCAAGAATTTTTCTCTCCCAGATTGCTTGGTTGGCTGCTGCACCTACTGCTGCAGACTTTGCCTCTACAATGCATTGAGCTACCACTTCTTGCTTCTTGGAATTCCAAGAAAACATTCCTAAACCAAGTGAGAGAGCATAGCCTGAGGATTTTTTTTGTATCTTTCAAGCTATGTGCCCAATCATGGTCCACAAAACCTATCAATTTGCCCTCTTTAACTGGTTCATGACATATTCCAATCGGACTTGTCCCTTTTGAGTACCTTGGGATGCTCTTAGCTACATCATACAGAACATTAGATGGACTTTACATCAAACCTTATTAATAGACTAGCTACAAACATCAAGTCTGCTGTTATGGCAATTTGGTATAACAAACTTCCAATTAAACTTCTATATTTGGATGCATCCGCTACTAGCTATGCATTTTCTTCATTTCTCAGTTTTGCATTGACAACCAATGGTGTTGCCACAGGTTTGGAATGTTGCAGTCTAAACCTTTTCAAAATCTTTTAAGCATACTTCTTATGACATAGGAAGATGCCCTCATTAAATTGATTAACTTCAAGCCCAAGGAAGTACCCCATGTGTCCTAAGTCTAACATGTCAAACTAACATTGCATTTCAACTTTGAACTTCATTAATTCCTCTACATTTCTTCTTATCTCAAATAATTTATCATCATAAATTTTTTATGACTACAATATGGCATCATTATCACTCCACTTGAAGTGCTAAACTACAAAAGAGTCTATTCTATTGTACTAGGCTCTAACAGCTTTTTTAGGCCATACAAGAAAGAGTTTATAAGGGCCTACTTATAAACTTTCTATTCACTATGTTTTCCCTTAAAGTCTTTAGGTTGAGCAACATAAATCTCCTCATTGGATATATAATTACTATCAAAATTCTAAAAGTGTCCATTTTATCAATGTAGACAATTTTAGGATGATGGAAATAGCCTTTGACTATAAGTCTTACCTTATACTTGTTCACACCTCCATCAGGATTTAGTTTTACCCTAAATACCCATTTCATTCTTATCACCTATGTCTTTTCAAGTTTCTCAACTAAGACCTAAGTTTGATTTTTCTTAATCATGCCAATCTCCTCTTTCATTGCTACATTCCATTCATCACCCTTAGGAGCTTCTTCATAGGTGCTAGATTCTATTATAAGTCTATTAAATCTATGCTAAACATTAGTTGGAGGTCATATGTCTTTAATGGGAGGATGATTATAGATAACAGATTCAACCTCAGAATCTATATCTCCAAAATCAATAATTTTTGTTGCAAGTTCCTTTTAGTTTGTGACTCATTCCTATCCTAGTAAGCTCTCTTACCAATCTTCATGTCTCTACTAACACTTACTTTTCCATTTTTCTACTTTCTCATCTAGCTCGCTTCTCTTTACATTTAGCATATGTGTGTAACACAAGGAACCAAACACTCTCAAGTGTTTATGAGCTGGCTTAAAGTCACTCCAAGTTTCAACTAAAATCTTCCCCAATTAATGTTGGCATCTTGTTCGACAAATAAATGATTATGTTGATAGATTTGTTGTGGAATCTAGCTAATTGTCAACTATTGTCGGATCCCCCACTCCTCAAAATATAGGTCAAACTCCCTAGAAACATACTTATTTCCAATGTCCAATCTTAGGTTCTTCAAAACTTTTCCACATTGAGTTTCAACAAAAACTTTTAAACCTTTTGGACAGCCCAACCTCTAACTTTTACTTCATGAAGTAAATCGAGGTCATCCTTGAGTAGTCATTCATGAACAAAAGGAAATATATGGCTCCATTAGTCCACAAACATCAAAATTGACCAATTAAAGCTTCCTATTAGCTCTCCAAGCACTTTGTATAGGAAAAGACAATTTTACTGCATGCTTAATTCATAACTTTCACACACATCAAAAGAGACTTTGATGGTAGGCAAATCATTCACAAATTTATGTTTTTCTATGAAGGCTCTTCTGCCACAATCTAGAATCATCAATCACTCTACTATCTTGCATTTTAACATTTCAATTGAATTCAAGTTCTCAGTAAATTTCATATTCTCCATAAGAACATTAATAAATTATATGCCAATATGATCATAAAGCAAACAATTTTTATCTTTGAACAACAAGTTAAAGCCCATTTGCATCATTTGTCTTCCATTGTCAATCTTTACCACATGAATGAATGGTGTCAAGTGACTTGAAAAGATCAACATGGCTAGTCATGTGGTAATACAACCATTATGCAAAAATCAAGATCTCTAATTCTCTACTTTAGTCACTATTAAAGCCATGATCAAATGTTCATCTTTCACCTCTTCTTTAGTGAAATTAGCTTTTTGAGATTGTTGGGCTTAGCCTTGCTATGACTTCTTTTTGAAATACTTTTAGTATGACCAAATTTGGAGCAAATATTGCGTTAAACCTTGCCTTACCAATAAAAGTCATCCCCCTACATGATTAATTCTTTTGTAGATAGGACAAGTTAAGAACTTTCCTGTTATCCTATGATTCTTTTTGGACTCAAGCTACATGCCTTGAATGGAATATTTAAAGGTGGTTTTCTTGTGTCTTTTAAAGCTAATGGCTTTAACTTTAATTGAGCTTGCCATGCAACTTCCACACCACCTTTAGTTCTCAAGCTTCTCCTTTTTCCTAAGCTTCAAGTGCCTTATAAGAATTAAAATGCACATCCTAAACTTTCTAGAGTGGGCTTATTTGTAGAGATCCAAGAAGAATTGGGCCATAAACTAGTGTCCTTAATCCAACTTATAGGTTGGTCAAAGCCATCCTAATCTAATTAGGAGTTATTCTCTAAAAAAGCTAAGTTGGTCCTAAAGAGAAAGTGCCTATCCTTCATTAGGTCATTTTGTTGTCTCTTAAAGTTATAAAGAGACTTGTTAGGCTTCTGAAAACACATACATACACATACCTCTCTTTTCTTTCTTTCCTGAACACACTTATGATAAGCAAGGCTAAGATGCTATTTTCAGTTTAAAGGATTGAAATCATTGGAGGAAGCATTATAAGACTTATTGATTTTTATTTCTAATCTAATTCTTTACTTTGAATTCTTAAGTTATTCTATTCAAATTTTTTATAATTATACTATTATATTGTTTGATTGTTAAGAGTGTATTAGACAATTATATTTTGTGATCTAACACTAGTTTAGAATTCAAGTTTGTAATTCTAATGCTAATGAGCAAATAGAAATGGTAACTATGGTCATCTTTATCTAATTTCTGTGGAGAACATGGACTAAATTAAACAAATCAACTTGTGAATTTGTTGTTTAGGTTCAGCTATCTTTCTTACTTAATGCTATCAATAAATTATATTCAAAGAGATTGTACTAGGTAGTTTTATTGATAAGAGATTAATTGAAACCTTGTCTTGATTAATGATGAACTAAGGAAATATTTAAAATAATAGAGTTTGTTATTATTCTATTCTAAACCAAAAATTCAATTAAAAAATTAATGATTTTTAGTGTTAATGATTAATTGTGAATCCAATGGGGTAAAATCCTCATTATCAAAGGTGTTGTCATCTACTGATTTTATTTACAATTAGTTTTTGTTTTAATTTTTATTAGCTTAATTAAAACCAAATTCCTCTCTCTTTACTCTTTTATTTGCATGAATTCAATATAATTTAGATCATTAGTTAATGACAGCATTATGTTTTATTTTTTACAATTTGTGCTTGTAAATTGGTCATTTGATTTATTTCGTGAGTGTTTTGTAGGTAAGTGACTATAAAAGTAACTTTGATCATTATGACATGAATTGTAAAACAAAAAGTCAAAGGTGTCAAAGGAGATTAATTTACAAGACATCCAAATCAAGTTCCTATAACTAACCATTGGAACACCTTAAAAGAACATGGGAGTCGATGTTGGATTGATACGACTCTTGAACTTACAAAAAGTTAAGACATTAGTCTACAACTTTTGAGTTGATAGCTTGGTTCAATTTAATCATTTTCATCATAGAAACTTCATTGCAAGTTGATTTTGCTAGAATTATGGGATTTAAAATGTGATTTTAATGAAATCCTTGGGCAAGATTTGTGGCAAAAGATAAGTAGCCGAGATTGTACAACTATTTTAGGGATTAAAGGAGACTTATCAAGGGAATAAAGTGCTAAAATTAGGAAAAAAAAAACCTAAAATAGAAGCACAACTAGTTTTTAACATATGTGAAAGTTATTAATATGAATTAGGTAAATTGCAATATACAATATATCATAATTCAATAAATTGAGTAATCAAATATATGTTAAAATTTTAATTTTATTAAAATATTAAAAATATTAAAAAAAACAATTAAGTTAATGTCAAATATCCCAAATCATTAGAATTTACTATGAAAATTAGAGTTTAAATGAGATACCTAGATATTTGTAAAATTAAGTAAATACCACCACTTAAGAATTTCATCAACATTCTCTTATCTTCTATAATATATATATATATATATATATATTCTCTCTTTGTCACGGGATGATTTCTACTTAATATAAATTAAGGGCAATAAAAGATAAAAAAATTTCTTCTAAATTTTTTTTTATTTTCTTAGTAAAGAAAGAAAAGAAAAAAAATACTCAAAATTTAATTCTATTGATATTTTTCCTTCTTTTTTTTAAAATAAAAAGAATAATATTTTAATTCACTTTTATTTTTCTCTTTTTGCTTATAAATGAAAAAAAAAATATATAACATTTAAGTTTTCTTAAAGAAAAAAGAACTACTTCCAATTTATCTACAAATTAATTTTCACCTCTTAGAACATAATAAATATTTTAATTCTCATTTAATAATCTAATGTAATAAAAGAGTTTTTCATAAATTCTTTTTTTAAAAAAATTAAATAGAAATCCATTTATATTTCTCTTAATCTATTTTTCAGTTGCTATGTCTATTGATATATGACCACTAGAATTTAATAGAAGAAAGAAAGTTACAACATAAATTTTTTTTGTGCTACCCTTAATTTTTTTACTTTTTTCATAGATTATTTCTTACTCTTTATCTTTGCTTCTTTCATTAAGGTTTAGGAGTTTCTCTTTTCAGTGTCTGATTTAGTGAATTGATCAAACCAAATAATTAAACTAGCTTTCTTCTATTATTAGAGAATAAACAATAAAAGGAGAAAAAAACAAGGTTTGATTCTTTTGTTGGTTTAATTTCACTTTAGTCAATATCCTTATCATGCAATGGTTAGTCACTTTTAGAATCAACACTTTTTATGATGCCACAATGTTTGGTACTTTTTGTTTTGTAGAATCACTCTTGAAATCATTTGTCCATAATATACAACCTTCATATATATATTTTTTTTTCAATGAAGAGCTTTGTCACATACAAATATGAACAAAAATCTTATAGCCACTTGATGATTATTTTAAACTTTTTTAGTTTGATTATATTGACATTTACATGGTGGGACATCTTTATTTATGAGAGTTTTTGCAACTTGCAATATTTGAAAAAAATAACAACAATGTATAAAATGATACACAAATTAGCTTTTATTCAAATAGATGGTTTAAAACATATGACCAATAAAACAAATGGAATAAGGTCAAGGATATTAATAAATCTAATTTAAATTATAAAAATATGAAAAATTTCAATTTCCTTACAAATTCCTCACATTAAAATGGGTTATCAATTTAAATATATAATTATATTATTGTTACATTATCTGTAATAGCAAAATAACTAAATTTGATCTCAAAGTCCAACTAAATTTTTATTAATACTTTCTAACTTAATATCACCAACTCACCCATTGCACAAATCTAACCCTTGAGTGTGTATGTGTGCAATTAGTTTTGTCAAAGGTGAAATAAGTGTGCAATTTCAACTGCATATACACTCCATGTGCTCATGTAGCATGGATGTTAAGCATAGCTCATATGATCTTATAACTAATACATGTTCCATCAAATGTTATGTGGTTTAGTGATAATGAGGTTATTCTTTGTCAAGCCAAAAATCCGAAGGTCAAACCTTCACTAAGGTGTTTAGGGAAACTAAATGTATGCTCCTAGAGTTTGCTCCTCTAATAGTGCATAGTCCTTCTTGGCAAGACTATGGGATATTATTTTACTTTTCTACTTCTTTAATGAAAAAAGAAACTAATACAAGTTAATGGATAAAAGATATGAAGGTTTATATTAATTAATAAACATAAAGTTGGTTTGTAACATTAAATTAAAACATTAGTTAATTTAATGAAACTAAATAATTTATAGCCATGGAAGGTGTTGAAAACTTGTAGAACATGAATGATTAGAATTATATGTAACATTGGTTGGTTTCATTAGTTGGTGTAATGAAACCAAATCAAATTTGGGTTTCTCTTGCTAAGCTTTTGGTTCTCAATTATTACTTAATTTGAATCTTTATTTTACAACAAATCAAGTTTTGTTTAGTTGTAAGAGTTGTTTATGACTTGTTATTTCTAGTCATTTTCTTCAAACTTAAAATTACTGAAAAATGAACCACTAGATATAGTTTAGTAGTCACCAAGTATAAAATTTAAGATGAGATGTGCAATTTGAACCCTAAAACTAAAGAGGCAAATGGGTGGGTTGAGTTAGTTTTAAATCTTGTTATTTGGGCTTTCAAGTCATTTGGATCTTGGGTCATTTGGATATTTCTAAATTTTTCCAATTTTAAGTGTCTCAAGTCTTAGATCATTTGTGTTTTGAGTTCATCAAGTTTTGGGTGTTTTGAGTATTAACTTGTTTAGAATTTGGTCAATTCAAATGTAGATTATTTTGGTTTTAGGTTATTTTGATTTTAGGTCTAATTTAAGTTACAGGTCATTGATTATTTAGTTAATGTAGGTTAGGCTAGGTTGAGTTTTGAGTGAGTTAAGTTGGATTATTCAAGTCAAGTTAATTTTTGCCACTTTTATCTATGACCCTTTCGTTTCCAGTATTAGGCTAATACAAAAATTTATCTCTTCTTACTAGTAAAGACTAGGGAGTATTTTTTGGTAAGAATGAATTATTATTATTATTATGCAAAGGCAAAAATTTTTAGGGTAAATAATTTGTAATAATCTCTAAAGGAGAGGAAATAAAAGTGAATTCAAAATATATACTAAGCTTCTAAAATGCCAAAATTAAATTGACAAGTAATATGAAAATAATTTTATAAATTTATTTTGGTTAAAATAATTAAATTAATAATAATATTGTAAATTTTAGATTTTATCTCATATTTATCATTAAAAAAATTAAAAGTGAATGATTGATATTTGGTATATTGAAACTAGTGCATATGTTGATTTAAATATGAAAAATAGTTTTAAAAATAATCATTATTTATAAATAAAAATAAATCAAATAAAAAATAATTTAAATTAAAAATATCCAAAAAAATTTAGGTATTAATAAAATGAATTAAAATTTTAAATCAAATTTTATTTAAATTTTTTTTGGTTATTGTTGGTTTTAGGTTACTTGGGTTCAAGGTTTAGGTTATATTGGTTTTGAGTTATTCAACTTTTCTATTGATTTTGATTTTGAGTTTTTGGTTGTTTTGGATACAAGTCATTGGACTTTTTCAATCAAAGAAAGTTAGATTTAATCAAATTTTTGGTAGGTTAAGTTAGGTTACTGAGGTCAACATTTAATCAAATTTTTAGTTAAATCTTCTTCTCTACTCCAATTAAACCAAAAAGAAAACTTACAAGTTGATTTAGAAACAAAATATAAAAGTAAAAATAGGAGAAGTACCAAATATTTTAACAATGACATCAAACCAATTTATAGCAATTAAATGGGAGGGAAAAAAAAAGTATATCCTTTGATATTTTCTTGCTTTCCCCCTTGGCATTGCCAATGGTTAGGATTAATCCTCAAAATGTTACATAATTATAATAGTACTTGTCTTTCAAAAGTAATGATCATGCAAGAAAATTGCAATATATTTAATATTTAGTTACTTTTCAACATAGATATCTATGAGCAACATTGCAAAATGAGAACAACCAAACTCTTTAAAGAGACAAAATGAAAGGTTTTCATTCTTTTTTTTCTATTTCTTAGATAATTGATAGATGGAAGAATTTGTTGCAAATTAGTTTATTTTCAAAGGATAATTATCACAATTTAACACTTAGTCAAACTAACCATTTTAGATTATTGGACTATATGTGTTATAATCATTGGACTATCCACTTATTTGACTGTTAAACTTGTTATTCCATATATTAAAGTAGCTAGTCATTACTATCGTAATTCTTACTTATAAGCTATCATTCTTACTTATGAGTAATAAAGCCAAACAAATTGTATAAAAGTCTTCTTTCTTCATGCGTTATGACTTATTTTCAATATTTTATTTTAAAAAGGTTTATGGGGCTGGGTTAATCAAAGACTTATTTCTGTGGCCTCACTATCTAAAGTGCACATTAGTGGAAAAACTTGTCATATCTTGAGAGGATAATTGTTATAACCTAACTTATTGTGACAATTTGTCTATAGAGATTGAAACAATCCTTAGATTGTTGGTAAATAATCAACAAAATAATATATAATGTTACAACAAAAGTAAATTAGTGAAAGGGATTGATTATTTCTAAGTTATGTGTTATGATAATCCATTTTTAATTACCATTAAATCAGATTGTCCTAACATTTTGGGAAATTATTATGATTTTAAATTGATAAAAATAGGGGTATTTCCAAGGCTATTAATTGAGAAATTGTTACCATCCTTGGCTGCAGTTTTTTATTGTATTACTAAAATTTCATATCTATTATTTAGTTATGGTACATTAGGTTGTTGTTTTTCTTTCTTGCTATCACTTTAGCCTTGTAAAATATTACATCTAAAACTTAAAAAAAAAAAAAACAAAAAGTGGTAGACTTTTGAATTTAGTCATGAGATGGCAATGGTTTCTTTTGTGATTTCAGATAATGAATTGATGGACTCCTAGTTATTTTTACTATTATGATCATTACTTATGTTTTGGAGCTATGCCTATGGTATTTTGATCATTTTTTTTTGTTTTACTTGATGTCATCATTATTTATTGTAGTTAATATTTAGCAAATCTATAAAGAACTAATGGACTAACTAAAGAATCTAGTTAAGAGTTCTTCAAAAATTTATTTTTTTTTTGCGAAACAATTTGGTGTAGCATTAAACAACCACTATTCACTCCTATCACACTATTGTAGCATGTCAAAGTCAGTAAGACTAATTTAAAGGTGAAAATCATGATTCCATGAGACTATCTTGTGTTGGCCTTAATGCTCTTTAACGTGTTATTTTCAATGCATGAAAATTACCTTGAAAGAAAGTACAACGCCTTGTGAAGTCATATTAGTTTAGCAACCTTTTATTTGACTAGTACCAACTAATTAGTGCCTTATATTATGTTGAAACAAGTGAAAATTTGGTACACATTCTCTCACAAGCTTTAAGATGTAGCAAAGATATTATAACACTATGCACATACAAACTTGATACTATGAGCCATGATCGTAATGTAATGACATATTATCAATGATTCCATGTATGTCTCTAGGCTCTTTGTCAACACTAGAAGTGGTTGCAAACTTCACATTTTAAAATTTTAGCATGTTGTAACAAGTTTTAGGCTTTGTATCAACAAATATTAATTTCAATGCCTTTATAAAGATCAGATAAGTTTTCATATGATTGCTTACTTATGAGTAATAAAACCAAGCATATTTCATAAAACCAAGCATATTTCGTAAAAGGTCTTCTTTCATCACCTAAAATTTACCAGGAGAGATCTTTGTGAATTCTCTTCTAAAATCTATTTGAAAAAAGGTGTATGATGCTAGGTTAATTAGAAAAGGAGCTGCTTTAATGACCACACATTCTCAAGTGCTTATTATTGGGAAAGTCTATCATATCCTTGAAGAATAACCATAATAACTTGATTCACTATGACAGAATAGTGCTACACATGCTCTATACATAATATTCTTTTTGATAATTTAGTTTTATTGTATCATTGTATAATATTTTGTATATTATTTTCCAACAAAACTTGCTCTTGCCTATTAGCTCTAGCAATGTCTATATATACTAGTTCCCAAACTAAAATGGGGATTGAAATGTTTCTTTTTTTCCTTTTATATTTATTCCTCTTTTCTTTTGTTTGGATCTTCAGATGAGCATAAATTTTGCATTTTTTTTATTATCTGACTTGTTCAATCTTGATGTTTCAAAGCAAAATGAAAGTGCACCTCTAAAGGCTTTGATAGTCCTAACTTTAAACAAACTAAGAAGGTAATTATTTACTTCACAATGACTTTTTCATTTAATTTTATTTCTTCTTTTTCAACTCCAAAGCTAAATTCTTTCATGATACAAGTTCCTTTGTTTCTTGCAAGAATGCATAATGGTGATGGAGGAGTTGTGTATGCCACAAAAAGATTTGGTTTGACTAAGGAAAAGTAGTTAAATTGAGTAAGTTCATCCAACACTATCATTATTAAAACCTATTTGAGCAACAAATCATAGAAATTCAATTTGATTCTTGCTTATACTCCGTGATTCAATATTGAATTAGTTCTTGTAAGCTAATTAATTGTTTTCCAAGTTTGATTTGATTACTCTCCTTTTAACTAGTGTTTAATTGCTCAATTTTTTATTCATGTTTTTGCCATCTTTCTTTGTGGAAAATAGATTGCAATTGGAATTGAAGTCAATAATAATAACAACATTAAAGCCATTTTCCCTTCAGGTTCCTCTTTTGAAGTACTTCACTATATGTTTAGTTGCCAAGAATTTGGAAAAACAAAATTAATTAGCCTTCAACTATATATTTTCTGTGGGCCCCAAGAATTTGGGCATCTAAATGTGTTTGGCATAAACTAAAGTTTCAACTAAAAGGCTATTTCTTGCATGTTATGAATACCTATGTGTCGTAGAAGACATGTAAGGCTTTAAGTGCATATGTTTGAGCATATTAAGTGCATTAAGTTAGTAAGTCTATAAAACTTCTCCTAGAAATGAGTTCCCTTATCTTTATCTCTATCTCTTGTGTGTGTGTGTGTGTGTGTGTGTGTGTGTTTGCTCACGCACATGGTTCAATCCTTGCTAATTTCCAAGTTTCTTGTATTGCACCCTCTTTCAAATTCCTTTTGTGTGCCTTTAGTCTCTTGTATTAGAGAAACTTGACTTTTTTCTCTCAAGTGTATGCTAGTTATACTCATTGGTCTTCAAGAGGTAATTTTCTAAGATCAATTAATTGCATGCTAATTGATTTTATTTTTAATTGTGATCTGATTATTTGTCTTATGTTTATTTTCTAACCACATTTTTGTGTCTTTTAATATGCTCTTTAAGGAAAACAGGTCATAATCAAAATTGATGGCACTCAAGATAAGAACAATGAGGCAAATCATTGTCTTAGGACAAAGAATTTGTCAAAGTTGATGATCTTTGGATCTTCTATGTAAATTTGACATTCATGACCATGCTTCAATGAGCATATATGTTGAAATTTACAGTCATTAATCATTAAATCATACATTGCAATAGACAACTCTTTAGTTAATCTATGATATTTGATTTTTAGGAATAATGATCTCTATAGATATACTGAGGTTCTTTAATCTTTGAAATTTATTAGAAAATTATCTTTAGGCTATTTAGTTACTTATATAATATTTAAAAATCTCTAGAAAAATAGATACTTTTTGTTATCTATGTATACTAGTTGATATTTGATGAGTAGGAATTTATTTATCCATTTCTTTTTACATTTAGTTTTTTTTTTGACTAAGTTTTATACTAATATAAACTAATTAGAATATATTTTGTAATTTAAGTTTTGGAGAGATATTGAGAATTTATACTTTTGATAGGTAAAATTTCATCATTTTAAACTTTGTCACTTATTTCAGGTTTTCATCAACTTACAAGTTTAGATTGAAAAAGTGGTCTTCAATGAAGTTGTAGTAGACATTTCAAATTTTCAAATTTTCTAATTCTTGGACTTGAGACTTTGCTTCAAATGCAAGGCAGAAATTTGGAGTCCAAATCATAATTGGAGTAGGATTCCTATCCAAGGACTAAATATTTATATGGGTATAACTTGAGTTTTGAACATCCAAATTAGGTGATTCAAAAGCCTAAATTGAAGTACACATTTAGGCCTATAATTGTTATCAAGATACCCAAGCCCAAAATAGTTGTTGAGTGGTCTAAAAATAGCTAAAAATTTGCTGCAGAATCTATTACGAACTAGATTGAGTAAGTCTCAGTTTTAAGCTCATAACTTGGGTTTTGGACCTTTGTTTTGGGCAACACTGGATGTGTTGCAAAGCTAAATAATAGAACTACAACTTTGATGATGAAGAAGTACCATAATTCAAACTATATCTATTTAGGAATTAGCTTGAAACTCATTACTAGAATTTTGTCACAATTAAGGAGACAAGTTTATAATTTTTTTGGAGTGTCCTAGATTTTTTGTGTCTACTATGTATGTTTTCTAGGTTATAAAAATGACTATTTAATTGTTGAAAAGAGGAGATAGACACACAAAGAGGGCAACAAACATATTTCAATAAGAATTTGAGTTCTTTTAAGCATGTGTATCTAGAAGTTTTCAACAATTCTAGAAAATTTCAAATGTTTGGTATTTTAATGGAATATAATATTTTGCCATGTTGTTTTCTTTTTTATTGGAATTGTATGAGTTATTCTAATTAGATTGTTGAATGATGATATTTTTAATTCATTCAATTAAGACCACTAAATTGATTAAACAATGACCAATTCCCAGAATTAAGGATTGTGACTCATATTTATCCTATTCCTAATCACTAAGTAGCAATTAATAGTAAAGAATTATGGACAAATTTAAAAGAAGGGATCTGTTACCAAGTCATATTATAAGGAATAATGAAAGTTTCTCTAAATACTAAAAGTTTCATATTGGAGGCAAATTTTCAAGAAACTACTCATGGTTTAGCAAAAGTAGCTCTCCACAATCATATGGATTGGTTGAAAGGCCTAAAGGAAAACATTGTTCTAGGTGGTATGATACCCGTTGGGATCAGATTCAAAGGATTCATGTATTGCTTAACACAACATAAGAGCATTTATGTTCCACCACAAAGAATTAAAAAACATTTAAAAAGCAAAATGAAGAGTTTATTCCAAGAGGAAATGGGAGACATTTTGTTTCACCACAAAGAATTATTTGATTCTTGCAATTCAAAAATTTTCTATGATACATCAAAACAATCATTTATAGAATTTAATGATTCTTGAAAGCAAATTTATTCTTTTAACTATCTAACAATCAATGGTCCTATGATTTTTTTTTTACTTGTGATTTGTTAATAGTTAATAGTACTAAAGAATAATCGAAATAATAAAAATAAAGATAATTAATAAGGAATAAAAAGAAATTAATCGCTTGGATTATGCATCAACATCCAATTTCCAGGAAAAGATAAGGTTCAATCAGAATAATTATTTATTTCAAGATAACCTAACTCTCCTTTTTTTTTTTTCTTTCATTGTAAAAGGAGAAAAAGGGAGAGGAAGTATGTGGAGAAATGGCAAGAAGATATTAGAACATTAATTTGGAAGAGATGTTGGAAGTAGGAGTTCATTTTGGTCATGGTATTAGAAAATGGAATCCTAGAATGGGACCTCATATTTCTACAAAGAGTAAACGTATTCATATTACAACTCTTACTAGAACTACTGGTTTTTATTAGAAGCTTGTGATTTAGTTTTTGATGCAGCAAGTAGGACAAAGCAATTCTTAATTGTTGGTACCAAAAAAAGAAAAAGCAGCTAATTTCATAATGTGGGCTGCAGTAAGATCTCAGTGTCATTACATCAATAAAAAATGGTGCAACAGTATTTTAATGAATGACCAAACTATAGAAACAAGATTTCAAAAGTTCATGTACTTAAGAATAGAATAAAAGACAGGGAGATCTCATTGCAAACATAATTGGGTGGGATTAAATATATGTCATGGTTACTTGATATTGTAATAATCATTTAATCTGAAAGTAGAATATATAGCTAGCAGTGAATATATCCCTTTGGGAATTCTAATGATTTGTTTAATTGATACAAACTGTGACCTCCATCAAGACAATCTTTTTAGCTTAATGCAAAGCAATCCCTACCTTGCTTAAGAGAATTTACTTAGTAAACATAAATATACACTCTAGAGGAATAGTAGATAAACTTACCATATTGGCAAATTGTAAAAGTAAAGGGGAAGGTGATCTAAAAGATCTTTTTCCTAAAATTTGTTTGTTTGGTCCTTTTATACCTACTTTCTATGGATATTTTCTTTATATTACCAATGTTGATTATTTTAATTCCAATCTTTGGATTCATAATTTACCAACCATAATTTACTTAGGAATTCTTTATTTTTTTCCATTTTTATAATGTGTGATTAAAAAAAGATTTTAAATAATAATGCCTATTAAATTTCAATTGTTTTTTTATTCAACTCAATAATTGACCAAAACAAAATGATAAAATAAAAAATATTATTAAATAATCAATTATATGAAATTAAATCAACTAAGATTTCTATTTTATATAATGATTCAGATTAATAAATTTGTTCATTTAAATTGATTGTATCATCATCGAAAATGATAAATAAAAGCAAGCCAAGAGTTTACAAAAAATGAGATTTAGGAAAAAAAAAAAAAAAGGTGATTTAGGAGAGTAAGATCAAACTAGGGGTAAATATATATAAGTCTACTTTATGGGTGTATCAAAAAATAATTTGAATTTTTGAATATGATCACATATAAGATATTAATAGTTGGTTTACATTATGGCAAAAAAGACATATATATATGTAATATTAGGTATTAACTAGTTATATATGTGTTAAAAGTTATAATTTAATCTATCTTACTATTAATGGTAATGGGAATTTAGATAGGGATTCCATTAAAAATAGGGTCCATTTTCCTTATTTGTAATTGAAAATTGAATAAAAAATTCATTCAAGAAACATAAAAGAGTTTGAATTCAAAGAATGTTTCTAAACAAAAAAAATAATAATAAAAACGAAAAATTGTATGAATTAACAAAAACTTTGCATATAATAATTAAAATATAGATATCAAAATAATTTTGATGGTTCATTAATATTATTATTTTAATTTTAATTTGGAATTTTTAATTATTTTGCTTTAATAGATTGAAAATCTTATCAATAGAATATAATAGTTAAATCATAATTAATTGGTTGATTGTATCATTGATGATTTCTTTAATTTGGTGTGAGGAATTTATCATGAATCCATTGATTTTTTGCTGCTTCAATTATTGCTATTGGGTTAGCCATTGGGCTTACTTCTATTGGATTTGGGGTTGGTCAAGGTACTATTGTGGGCCAAGCTATAGAAGGCATCGCGAGCTACTTTATTGCTTAGTCTGGCTTTTATGGAAGCTTGAACAATATAAGGCCTAGTTGTAGCATTAGCACTTTTATTTGCAAACCATTTTATTTAATCCTAAAAAAAAGAAATATTTTTTTATTACATTGGATGTGTTGCTTGCTTTTTCAAATTATTATAAGATTTCACTCCTATAATTTATTTATCGTATTTTTTATTGGATTATTTTTTATTATAAAAATTTGTATATTGATTTGCTTTCTTTCTTCTTCTTATTCAATTGAAACTTTTTTTTAAAAATTTTTTTAAGGAAGTGTTGCAATAAAAACAAATGATATATTTCATAATTTACACAAGACGTGGTACTAAATTTTAATAAAAATATATTTCTTTTATTATAAATTTTTAATTAAAAAACAATATATATTATCTATAAATCTAAAACATTTTTTATTATATTTAATTCAATCTATGAAAAATAATAGACAAATAGGTAAGTGATTGAAAAAATAAGGAAAACAAAAAGAAATAAGAGCAAAAGATTGAAATAAAGAATAATATAAAAAATTAATAATAAAATAATAATAATAATAAGGAATAAAAATAATAATTAGTCGATTCTTTCATACCTTTAGGTCATTGGCCATTTATTGGGAGTTTCGAAAGAGCAAATCCTATATAAGTGTAGTACCTGGTGTATTGATTTTTTTTTTTTTTGGAAAGGGAGCATGTGTGAGTTATTTATTTCAAGAATAGGCCAGATTGAACTAGTAGTACTTTTTTGTTGTTTTAACTAGAAACTAGCAAAGAAAAAATATGCATAATCTTACAAATTACTTCTGAATAAGTTAAAAAAATAATCTTTTAAGAGTCATAGCATTTCATGCTTTATTGGTAAATTTGATTCTCCATTAACTAATAAGGTAGGACCATTAACATGGTTAAAGCTAAAGCTAAGTTATTTGAAGTCTAGTCACAACAAGGTACCCTTTCTATTGCTATGTTAATACATAAATATATGGGATGAAAATGAATAGTTGGAAATTGTTTTAGGATTGTTAGAATTACAAGAATTAGAGATTGTGACTAGTATTTATTCTAATTTTAACTAGTAAGTAGTAATTAACATTAAAAAAATTATAAATATATTTATTTTTTATTATTGAAAAATTTAACACAAAATAAATAATTTAATTCTATATGATAGTTACTTAAATTAATATACTTTCTTAATTCTTAAGATTGTCAATACATGATTTTAGTGAATTTATTATAAGGGTGTAGTAATTAGGATTTATGTGAAAAAATTGGTTTATTTAGTAAATGATTGATGAAAAATTTGAGTAACAGATATTATTATTTTCATTTAAAATTAAAAATTTTAACAAAATTAAAATAACATTATAAACAATTAAAAATATCAATATTATAATTGTAAATGAACTTAGAATTAATATTGTATTAATTAATATTTTCATAAGTTGTTTCATTTAATCAAATAATATACTTTAATTATTATAAAATTAAAATTTTACGTTATTTTTTATTTATATTAATATATTCAAGTTTAATTATCTAATATTGAATTGATAATATTATTTGTGAAATTGACTTCCATGATTGAGAATAAAACATTGAGATCTTTTATAGCATTGGCATCAACTACTAAGAAAATGTGAGCATTCTAAAATTAGAAGTCTCCAGATTTTACAAATTTAGACTCTACATAACCTTTTGTTGGTCTTGTAGGCAATCAACATCACTAAGACTTTAATGTTCTTAGAAGTAAATTATTTTTACCCTATAATCTTAGTGCGTTACCTCCCTTACAAGTATTACATTCCCTGACATATGTCATCTACCTATAAATTATTACTATGAATCTTAGTGATATAAACATATTTTGGCAACAACTAATAAATTATGGAAATTTTAAAGATGATATTTTATTCCATTGATAACATATTAATGGTACACAAGTTGAGACATTAAGGCATTCATCAAATAAGACTAAACTTGTTATAACTAAAATATAATCTAAAGCAGTTAAAATGTCAATTTGTTGTGTTTTTTTTGAAAATATATTTATTATTGATTACTGATACTTGTAATTATTCTTTTAAATTCTAATCTATCAATCCTTTTAAATGCATATGAAATTTAATTTGGTATCATCATCTATAGGATAATTTATATATCTATCCATTACAATAACTAGATTTTTAGTTAAAATCTATGATCCTTTTAAATAATTTTTTATGATCTTTGTTTGACTATGACTTATCATTTTTATTGATATATATAGTGATTAATATTAATGAAAAAATAAAACAAAACTCCCCTTTATAAATATATACACAAGTTAATCCTACACTAAAAGCTTTTTTTTTTATTTTTGGCTCCTTATCTTTTTGACATAAGTGTCTCCCATTGCCTTTACCAAAAATGGGATGAGTCAAAATGCTTGGTGTCTCTAGGTGCAATGAATATATAATGTAGAAAAAGGTAGGCAATAATGAATTCTAAGTGGTATTGGATGCCAAAAGTTGGTAGTTAATGTGACTACAATTGTACTTTGTAGTGAAGAGGGAGATGTGAGTACTATGTTCTATTATTATTATACATAAATAATATTTATGTGTTAAATTTTAATATAATTTATTACTTTTGACAAAAATTTAAATTTAAAATTTAATAATATAAACAAAATTTTTAAATTATTAGACCACATAATTGGTGGTAAATGTATGAAGTTTTTTTTTTATTATTGGTTTACATTAAGAATTAGAACTTTTTCATTTTTTGCATGGTGTAGTCAATTTTAGGTTTTATGGTGAAAACCCATGATCTCCTAATCTTCTAATTAATCACAAAAATACTAGGAATGATTGTTTTTTTTTCCCATTCAAACACTCATCAATCATGCCTATACATAATTGAAATTTAAAAGCCCAAAGATGAATTCCTATATCCTTAAGCATTAATATATCTCATTGGGGATACAACACCATCACTATTTCATTGTTCGTCATTTTTATTAGTTTCACAAGTCAATTTGGTGATATATACTTTAGTTGAAATTATTATGTTTACAATGCTACAATTGAAATTCTTGAGTATTTCAAGTCCTCTTTATTCATGTATCTTGTTTTTGTTTTTTTTGGACAACATGAAAGTGATAATTAATTACAAAATATAATTTATAAAAGTTTTTACAAGTTTATCTTTGAAAAAACAATGAAAATTTAAAATCATGAAATTTTAATGTCATACAAACTTTAAAAGTAGTTAAGGAAAAAAAAGTTAAGTATACCAATTTTCAAATAATTTATCAATGAAATTTTAACCAATATAATCAAAGGAAATTGATCTACAAATTAATTATTAAGTTTATGAATCTATGCCAATATTTTTTGTAGCATGTATAATTGAGAGAGCTTCAAGAAACTAGGTTGATCTAAAGGTAACCTATCCTACATTAACTTATTTATAGGCTGAAGAACCAAATTGTTCCTCATTGGGATATATATGCATAACATAAAAATGGACACTAGCCATGCTATTAGGAGACAATTTATGATTTCATTGAAATAGGTATGTTTGAGTACTTCTACCATAGGTTTTAAGAAAGGATCATATCTTTGTCTTTTAATAAATTATCATAACATAACTTATTTAGAATAGACTTTTGTCACAAAAAGACTTAATGTAAAATTTATTATCAATCCAATTCCCATATTTTTGAATTGTAAATGCTTCTACAAATAGAGATTAATCATCATGTCACAAACCTAACAAATTGACTTTTGTAAGAATCTTGTAATTTTCAAATAGGTGAGGGATGGTTATTGAATCCAAAGGAAATGAGTTGTTTCCTATCCCAAATTGGAAACTCTTCTTTCGGTCTAGTACATGTTATGAAATGTGGACCATTTGTGAGAAGTCACTTTTGAGTTATGAATGCTGTTGGCAAGAAGTCAAACTATTATTGCTTAGTGCTTATGGTCCCAATATTTGTGAATTTGCTTTTCACATGCTGTCATCAACAGCTCCTTTTGTGATTATTCCTAAACATTTGTTTTTTCCTTTCAATATCATGGAGAAGAGGATGTTATTTTGAACCTAACTTCACAATTAAGTGATTACAGCTCAATCTAACTACCTCTTTTTAGTTGGGTCTTGTAGATGTAGCCTTGCATTGCTTTAGGTTACAAATACAATCCATAATTGCAACAGTAGGAAATTACAATTACTATTTTTAATTAGTTAAACTAATTTATTGGCCCGGTTAATTAACTTTGAGATAAGTTAATCAATAATAACTAAATATTTAAGTTTATTCAAGTGAATCAATAACCTTTAATTTGTTCAAATAATGAAAGTAAATGAACGTGAGCAATTGTTTGTGAGCCTTTCACGCTTGGTCAATTCTGCATAGGTGGTGAAAAAAATCTAGTTGAGTAATTCCTAATGAATAAACACAAATGGCATAATGTTTTCCTATCCTTTTTTCTTTTCCTTTTTTTTCATTTCATTTGGATTTTTTTTTTGTTTGGTTTACTATCATGTTGAAAGTTGGCATTAAACACTTTATAGGTTCAGAAAGATTTGTGAAACCTTAATTCGATGATAAAGCTAATGAAAGGTGTCCAAGACAAGCAGATCATCTACAGCCACTTGTTCCTTTTAAGGTGGCATTATATTATGGTTCAAAGCAAAGTTAGTTTAATCATAAATTGCTAAGTTGGTTATGTCTACACTCACCCCATTTTTTTTTTCTAATTTTTTTTCTCCTTGGCCACTTTCACATAACAGACACAAAAAAAGTTAATGATTTACATGATAAATACACTTTTGTGATCACATTAATAATTATAATTATGTATTAAAAATTTTAAAGTTTCAACTAACATTTATAATAATTTTGTGCATGAACTTGTGTCAAATTAATTTTGTCCATTTAATAGTCATGGTTTTTAATAAACTTGAATAATGAACAAATAATAAATTTTGGTTATGTTCATGATTTTTGATAAAGTGAAAATGTAAGAAGATTTCAAACAATGAATGGGTTGTATCCAATAATTCTCATTGAAATAGAGTTAATAATTTCTTTATTTTAAGTAATTATTTAAATTGAGATTTTTTTATTTAAATATGAATTTTTTTTTTATCTTTTACATGAATTTTAAATAACTTGTTAGTTGAATTGTGTAAATTATGCACAAAGACTAAATTTTGAATAATAATATGATTTATTTAAGAAGTTATTCAAATCAAACATTTGATGTGTGAATTATTTCACATATTTTATATCACAATTCGAGTATTTTCCTTAATTCTTATGTTAATTAACCTTAAACATTTTGGGGTTTAATTGCATTTATCTTGTCCTCATTATTTTGTTAATTTATATGTTTATGTGAAAAAATTGGGCTTTGAATAGGTTTAAGAAAATAAAGGATATGAAATTAGCAAAAAGAGAGACAAAAGTGCAAGACTCGAATACGAATGGTATTCTTACTTTCTTCTCTTCTTCATCATTAGTTACTAATTTATTTTAAGATGTTTTATGAACCTTTGGTTGTTTATTCATGTGTTTTGATAAATATAAGTGGCTAGATCTTTCTTTCTTTCTTACGTGAGAATGTAGTCACTATATTTTATTAACAAACTAATATTTCAATTGTTTTGATTGTTTTTTGTTAATTAAATTTGATACTTTCAAATTTTATTCGTGATAATATCTAGTCATTATTTGCATGTGTAAGGTATTAAATGATGGAGGAAATGTGAAAATTTAATACTAGTTCATAAAACATTAAACCTAGGTTGTCTAGTTTAAAAATAAATACACACCTTTCCAATCATTGTTAAAAATTCCACAAATCTTTATGAACTTGTGTTAGTTTTTATAGTCATAAAAGTAGATGTAGGATTAATATGAGTAAATAATTGGACTCACATCCACTTTATTACTTAAATGTTCCATACACTTATGGTAGATTTTTGGGCAATCAAGTTTTTGGGCCATTGTTGGAGAGGAGAGTTTTTAATATCAAAATAATGAATTTTATTTTATCAATTTAGATTGTATTTTTGTTTCTATTTTGATTTTTATTTTTACTTTTATTTTACTTTATTTCATTTATTCAGTTTTTTTGTTTTTGTAATTTTAGTGTGTGATTTTATTATGTATTTTTTCTTAATTAGTATTTTTTTATTTGATTTTTGAAACTCTTCTTCTTTATATTCATTTGTTATTGTTTAGGGTGTTATTGATTTTCTATTTTTGTGTGTTTTTATTCATAATATGGGTTGGATTAGGTTTAGTTGATATTTTGATCTTTTAGTTTTATGTTTGCAAAGTTTTTTTGTGATAGCTATTTTGAGCTAAAACTAAGATAGGCACTAGTGGAAATAAAAATTAATTGTTGAATAAGGGGTCATGCTTATATCTATTCTAAAGGAAATGACATTCCAATTAGGGCTAGTAGTTGTGGTGAAAAAACATTGTTTACTAGGGTTTCCAGTCATTTTTGTGCGCATGTTGTTTTTTTTTTTGTGTTTCTTTTTAGAGCTATTTTTGCTTGATTTTGATTCATATATACTACTTTTAGTTATTCTTTGTTTAATATTATTGAAATATTTTTCTTGACATTACAAGGTTGTTTAGTGTATGTCACATACATGTGGCAGATTATCTTATTTGATCTTGAGAAGGAACAATCATTGCATACACTAAAGAAAGATTGATTATTGGAGCAAAAACAAGCAATAATGAAAGACAAATTGATTAATCAAAATTACAATCCAAGAGCATTGCGTGATTATGCCTTGCCAAGTGTTAATGATGCCCAATCTATAGTAAGGCCAATAGTGAATGCCAATACTTTTGAGATCAAACTAGGTATTCAAATGGTTCAACAATCAGTTTGGTGGAGAGCCATAGGACCCGAATGCACATCTTGCTAGCTTCTTGGAAATTTGTGACATTATAAAGATTAATGGAATTAGTAATAATGTCATTTGTTTGAGATTTTTTCCATTTTCTTTTAAGGATAAGGAAAAGATCCGATTGAAGTCCAAGGCTCTTAATTCTTTTACAACTTGGAATGCCTTATCACAAGCATTTTTGGGCAAGTGTTTTCTAGTCATAAAACTATTAGAGGATTAGTTTGCTACTAGAAGGTTAGATCAATGCCAGTCCATGGCTAAACAGTGAACCAATTTGATAATGGATGTGCAACTTTATGAAACTAATTGTGTTGGTTTATTACAATTTTTTGAATGCTACATAATATTTTTTAGGGGTCATTTTAAGCGTATTTTGGCCATTTTGAGGGAGATTTATAAATATTATGATAACAAATGACTTAAGGGAAGAGAACAAAATAGAAAGTAGCAAAAACGAGAAATCAAAGTAAAAATATCGAAGACTACTAGCCTTCTTACTTTCTTCTCTTCTTTCTCATTATTTACTAATTTATTTTAGGATTTTATTATTAATGTTTAGTTATTTATTCATGTGTTTTGATAAATATGTGTGGCTAGATCTTTTATTATAGGGTAAAGATGTAGTCACTAATTTCTATTAACATGCCAATATTCTAGTTAATTTGATTATTTTATGTTTATTCAATCTAATGCTTTTGATTTTCATTCAAGTAAATATTTAACCATTATTTGCATGTTTAACGCATTAAATGATAAAGCAAAAATGAAAGTTTAATAATAGTTCCTAAAAGCATTAAACCTAACTTGTATAGTTTTGAAATAAATACACAACACCTTTATGATCATTTTTAAGAATTTCACAAATCATAATGAACTTGTGTTAATTTCTATAATCACAAAAGTAGATATAGGATTAATATGAGTATACTTGTTGAGTCTTGAAAGAGATCACCATATACCTTAGCGAATTTGGTTATTATTATTAACAAGTTTTAATTCTAACAATCATGTGTTAAGTTTGTTAATGATATTTTAGTTGATGAAATCCAAGTCCTAAAACCCTTGTTTATTGATTTTCAATTTATATTTAAAATTAAATTTTAATTTTATAATTAGACAATCCTTTCTTCATTTGATATATTAAAATAATATAGGAAAGTTGCGAAATTTGGTACTAGAATTTTCTCCTCATGAGATTGATACTTGGACTTATGTTCACTTTACAACCTAAATGTTTCATACATTTGTAGTGGATTTTAAGGTAACCAATGGTTTTTCTAATTTTAGGATGACCTTTATTTTATTTATTTTTAAAATTTAAGTAAATTTTTACTTAAATTATGAAAACTATATAAAAAATTTAAAATTTAAATAATATTGTGTTTCATTTTAGCTATTGCTCAAATATGACTTTTTTTTTTACTCAAATTTGTCATATTTATGCTTTTTCTTTTTAAATTTGAATAATTTGCTACTTGTATTATATAAAAATATATTTAAGAAAACTCAAATTTTGAATAATAATATTATTTATTTTAACAATTATTCAAATTGAGAGTTTTTACTAAATAAAATTTTATTTATTTAATTATAAATTATAAGTAACTTTTACTTAAATGATGTAAAAAGAATTTAAATTTCAATAATATTATAATTCATTTAAGTAACTACTCAAATATGATTTTTTTAACTAAAATTTGACCTATTTTTATTTTTTCTTAAATTGTAAGGAATTTTTTACCTAAATTATATAAATTTAAAAAACTAAATTAAAATGATGATAAATTTCATTTAAATAATTATTTATTTAAATGAATTTTTTTAAATTTTAATTTATTTCATTTTAAATAATTTTATTTTTTATATATTAAGTAACGGGAAAAAAATTACAATTAACATGCACCTTAAAGTTGATGCTATAAATTTTACAAAGCCCATTTTTCCACCAAACAAATAACTGATGATCTTATATGAATGCCAAAGTTAGCATAGTAAAACTTTAGTTAATTTTTAGCATAGAAATTGTAATCCTTGGAAATACAGACATATCAAACACCAAGAACAGTAGGCACATCATTCAACTAGGAAGTTACTATTCATGATGGGTGCTTGTTGAAATTGCCTAGTCCCAAGTAGTGTATAAGCAACTTTAGTATGTGACAAAGAGGTAAAAGATAATGCAAGTAGTGCATAAACGTCTTTGCTTCATTTGCCCAAGTCCATAAATTCAAGTGTCTCATCATGCCATGATTGTATAAGGAAGGAACCACGTTAAAATGGTGGAGACTAGAGAGCACTTATAATGATAAATTAATCAAAAGTCCATACTTAATTTAATTGACACTTTTTTTTATATATATACATAAATTTTGTACATATTAAATAAATTTGACGATAAAATAATTTTATTTTTTTATACTAAACATTAATGTATTATAACTAAAACTAAAAAAAAAATATTCTATATGACATTTATGTACAAATTAAGATATTAGTAAGTGATAAAAATTTATTTGTGATCCATTTCTAAATTTTAGTTTTAATAAATTTATTATAAATTAAAATATTATCGATACATTTTAATATTTTAACTCCAAAATTAAAGGTGTCTACGGTGGCTATACATCAATAGGTGTCTTACAATTTATAACTTTTGTTAGATATTAATCATTTTTTTATTAGAAGATAGAAAAAGACTAAAGGTCAAGCCTAATGCCAATTCAGCTTAGTCTTAAAATTATGTTAAACAATGAATACAAGATCGTTTTCTCAAACCCAAAAAAAAAAAACTTTATCTAATATGTAATGCCCCTACCTTAACAAATAAAAAGTGTTTTCTTTTTTACTTTTATTACAAAGATGTAAATAATTTATTGATTAAATACTTATACTATAAAAAAAGGTTTTATTTTGAAGAAAGAAAAATATTTTTTAGGTGAAATGGAAAATAGGATCCAATGGTAACCTCCACTCCAATGATACAGGAGAAACTCCACCACCTTAGAGATACAGGGTTGATAGCATTCACCACTCTTAAGGGATCCTCTCAAGAGATATAGAAATGCTAAGGTTAAATCACCACTAAATGAAATTCACCATAAAGAAATAGAACATAGAAGAAAACTCTTCAAATTTCTTAGGGTAAGAGTTTTATTATTCACCAAAAGTTTGCCTTTTCAAATACTAGAGAAAACTATTAATAAAAGGCTTTGGAACATCTCTCCAAGCATAGGAAAATGCTTCAATATCTTGACTTTTGACTATCTTGGTGGCTAATAAAAAAACTTGACTCTTGATGTTTTAAATTCATCCAAATCTAGACATATGGAGCCTTTAAATGGCTAATCATGACTATCATTGGGCTTAGGCTGAAGGTCTAGTAGTTGGAACAACTTGGACATGCAATCCATTTTCTGATAACATAATGAACATTTTTTGTGCTTAGTCCAGGTCTTGGAATAATTTTTGGTTATTCTTAAGAGATGCTCCTACATTGTTAGGTATAAAAAATATTAATTTGAATGAAGTAGGAAATTTCTTATTTCTTTCTTTGGAACTCGAAATGTACATAGACATCCCTTGTTGTTCTAACTTTGTTGTTCATTTATGTCTATTTTTCTCATGTACTAAGGATTCAAGCTCTGCTCTCCTAAACAAGCAAGTTTTCTACTGTAGATAAAATTAGAAATGCATAGGGATTCACACTCTACCTAAACAAACTGGTGATGGTTTGCAATCTTTTTCTTCAAGAAAGAAAACATCTCTAGGTTGTTGTTGTAGTTTCTTTCTCCATTAATCTTCAAGAAATTCAAGAAAAGCATTCTTTGTTTCTCTGCCACTACTGGAGAGAATGATAGATGCACTGTTGCAATTCACGAAAGAGGAGTTCTTGAGGAACGACTTCAAGAAGGCATACAGACTCGCCAAGTTGGCCGTGTAACTTGACCCCTTGACCCCTCTATGACAGCAAGGGTTTTCTTGACCGGTATGTTGCTGCCTACCATGTCCACAATGCGGCCGCCAAGAGTAAAAAGGAAACTGGACTCACTGATTGGTACAAGTTTTTGGGCATTCCTCGTGACTCACCCGAGAAGGCTGTCAATTACCATTTTGTCAAGATGGGGAAAGTCATTGATCCTGATTATCACTACTCTACCGCTACCAAGGGTGCCTACGTTCTCATCAGCAGAGCTGTAGAGGTTTTGGATGACTTCAAGATTAGGGCTTCCTATGATAGTCATTGGAAGCAACTTGTTTTACCGAGGCTTTTGGGTATGAAAAGCCATGCAGTTTCTAGTCTAACACCAAAAGCTTCCATGTTGCTTCTGGTTTCACCATGCCAAACATGGTTGAAGATGTGGAGGGTCTATGTACATATATATCATAATCTCTTTAATTCTTTTGGTTCACAATTGTAATTTTTCTGTAGTACATTGATGAATAGAATTAAAGATCATTGTATTTTCAATTTTTTTTTCTTCTTGGTCATCAATGTAATTTTTCTGCTTTATGTAGAATAACTCTATTATTGGATTTTCATTTTTCTTAATGAATATAATGTTCAAGCATTTTGCATCTTTTCTTGAAATTAATTGTGGATTCCAAACTATTCTTCATATTTTCTCTTGGGATCGAAATAGGAATTATCAATTTTTCTTTCATAAGTATGGCAGTGGCTCGTAAATGTTTATGTACTTTTAAGGCAGGTGCATCTCCAACTTCTGGCAAACAAAATTAGTAGTGTTCACTTTTGTTAACCTTATGCCAAACATAGGAGAAAAGTACCCTTGTTTTGGTACAAAATGTCTTGGTCTATTGAGTTTAATCTAATCTGGTACAAACATGAACTCAAGCAGTTGACTAGGTTATTGGATCATTAGTTTAATTAGTGAGTCAATAGTTGGTCCCACTAAATCAATGTCTATATTCATTTTTTCTTATTAAACATAACAATATAAGAAAAAAAAATTATGAACACTAAAAGAAACAAAAGAAAAAATTCAATGGGTTTGAAGTACCAAAGTTGTATAGACATGCTTGATGCAATGGATATAACGAATATAGTTGTGCTTGTTATCAAAAAATGAAGAAACAATCACATTGTTTGGGAATTAAACCATTCAATATCTATGATGAAAGTTAATTAAGATCTATGACTCCTTTTCTTAATGAAATTCAATGGATTCAAAGCACAAATGATATACAAATGTGCTTCATCCAATGAATACAATGATCTTATGTTGACATAAAATTAATTTCTCCATCATTTAGTGTAAGTGAGTCCTTCAACAAAAGAAGGAGCCTTGTTAGCTAGAAATGAAGAGAATGTGTCATTTTTCAAAAATTAAGACACTCAATATGTATAACAAAGGCTAATCAAGACCTCACACCATTTTTTGACGAAATTTAGTGGATATAAGCACCAAAGATGTACAAACAAGCTTGTTGAAATGAATATAATGGGTGTTGTTGACACAAAAGTTAATTATGAGATCTTTTTGTGTATATGAGTTATTGCAATGAAACGAGATGCATTGTTAGTTAGAAATGAGAAACAATAGTACCCTTGATTTGGTACAAAATGTCTCAATCTATTGAGTTTAATCTAATCTGGTACAAACATTAACTCAAGCAATTGACTAGGTTATTGGATCATTGGTTTAATTAATGAGTCAATAGTTGGTTTGACTGAATCAATGTCTAAAGTCATTTTTTTTTATTAAACATAACAATATAAGAAAAAAAAAATTATGAACACTAAAATGAAACAAAAGAAAAATTTTAATGGGTTTGAAGTACCAAAGGTATGCAAATGTACTTGTTGCAAGGAATATAATGTTTTGTGTTGGCACAAAAGTTAATTTCACCATTATTTTATGTAAATGAGTCCTTGCAACAAAGGAAGGAGCCTTGTTAGCTAGAAATGAAGAGAAGGTCTCATTATTTAGCAATTGAAACATTAAATAGCCATAAGAAAAGCTAATCAAGTTCAATCTAACCTTTGATTGAAAGAATTAATGGGTTTAGAGTACCAAAGTTGTATAGACATGCTTGATGCAATGAATATAGATGTGCTTGTTATCAAAAATTGAAGAAATAATCACATTGTTTGGGTATTAAACCATTGAACCTTTAAATTCCTTGATGATTTTATGAAATAGCACATTAACTTTCCCTTTGCGAATGCGCCAGCTCAAATGCCTAATTATGTGAAATTTTTAAAAGAAATTTTGGCAAATAAGAACAAATTAGAATAATTTGAGATAGAAAAGTTGAATCATTATCAATGATCAATCTCTCTCACATGCCATTATAAAACATGATGACTTTCTTGATAAATTAATGACTACTTTGCAAGTGACATTTGCACAAGATGTTGCTTCAACCCATTTTGTAAAGTAGTTGATTGCTACTAGGATGAGTCAATGTTCATTGGATGCTTTTAAGGTGATAGGGCCATTTACATCCATTTCCCACATTGAGGAAGGCTATAAGGATGTAATAGTATGCAATAGTGCAAGTGCTGCTTGTATTTTGTCTTCATATATCTAACATTCATAACATTTTAGGATGTCCTAAAAATAATTTAATTCCATAGTCAACCAATAGGATCCTACCTTTAAGATCTTTCATAGGCCCTCATGCATTTCTTTCATAATAACTTTTGCTCAGTTGCATCCATGCATCGCAATAGGACTAAGTCTTAGTTGCATTTATAGAGGATGTCTCCACTAAGGAAGAAATTCATTGCCAACCTTTATGGAGTTCATTTTTCATTTTCATTTGCACCTTTGGGATAGTCTTCAGTGATGAGGTAGTGCTTTATTTCATGGGACCATAGCTTGCCATATGCCTCTTTACCTATGGGCATGCATAGAGTGTAATGAATGTTGCTAGAGCATCAAATAACTAATTATTTTCCTAAGGTGTGTGACTAAAAGTCATTTAATTGAATTGTGCTACCAACTTCTTGATGTATTAGTGATAAGGAAGGAGTTTATGGTCTCAAGTTTCACATTTGCCCAATAATTGATAGATGATTAATGTCATGCCACCATATACATGAAGGTTTTTGGCTTTCATTTCAAGAGCATGTAGTAGACCCATTGTGCACACTTCATATTCCACCATGTTGTTGATGCACTCAAATTGTAGTTTTGCTATGATTAAATATTGTTTACCTTTGGGAGTGATGAGGATTGCCTTTATTCTATGCCTATAGTATTAAATACTCCATTAAACCACATTTTCCATTCATTTATAGCTCCCCTTGCCATCTTTTTGAGTCTAATCTATGGTTAGGATGTCTTCATCTAAAAAATCAAATTGTATAGGCTCATATTCAAGAATCATTTGATCTACCAAGAAATATGCTATCATGCTACCATTGATAGCTTTGTGATTGATATATTGACTACCAAATTCTAACAAGAGAACTTGCTAGTAAGCAACTCATCTCAACAATGTTGGTTTTTCAAAGATATATTTGAGGGGGTCATCCTTGGCAATGAGCTAAGTTGTATGATACAACATGTATTATTATTAGAGTCAATGAGTTATTCATGTCAAAGAATAGTGGATCATTTCAAGATATGAATATTGAATCGTATGATCAATAAAACACTTGTTGAGGTAGTAGATTAACGTTTCTTTTTTACTTTTTTCATCATGTTTCCCCAAGTCACAACCTAAGCATTGCTCTCACATGGTGAGATACAATATGAGTGGTTTGTGTGTGCTAGTGATACTAAAACTAAAGGGTTAGAGAGGTAACTCTTGATCTTGTTGAAGGCTTCTTAGCATTAGTCATCTCATCATCTTTGATTAATTTTTTGGAGCACTATAAATATTGACTCACATGTCATTGTTAATTGGGATATAAATTGAGCAATGTAATTGATCCTTCTAAGGAATTCTTATTCATCCTTTAGTGTAGAAGGTGTAGGCATTTCCTATATGGCTTTGATTTTGTCAAGATCAATTTTGATACCCCTTTTGCTCACTATGAAGCCTACTAGCTTGCCTAAAGTTGCTCAAAAGGTGCATTTGGCTAGATTAAGCTTAAGTTGAAATTTCCTGACCTAGTTGAACAACTTTCTAAGGACTGCCAAGTGATCTTTGTCTCTTTAGGATTTAGAGATTGTGTCATTGACATAGACCTTGATCTCTTTGTGCATAATGTCATGAAATAAGGTGACATAGACCTATCGGTGGTGCTTGTGTATTTGAGTCCAAATGGCATGACTTTGTAGTAAAAGGTACCACATATTGTAATGAACATTGAATGGCTAGCATTGTTGTCCACAAGGATGTCAATGTGTTGAAAATGGAAGTTATCTTTAGGGATTGCTTTATTCAAATCCCTATAGTCCATGCCCATGCCAACCTTATTGTATTTCTTTGGCACCTTCACAATGTTAGCAACCCATTCTAGGTAGGCTATCAACTGGAGAAAGCCAACATTTAGCTATTTCTTGACCACTTCCATGATTTTCAGGAGAATATATGGTTTCATTCTCTTAAGCTTTTACCTTATTAGTTTGCACTTTGGCTTTAAAGGGAGTTTGTGCATCACTATGTTAATGTTTAGGCTTGACATGTCTTAGTATGACTAATGAACACACCAATGTAATCTTTGAGCAATTGAATCATGCCTTGTCTATTTTATAGTAGAAGTCTGGTGCTAATTTTGACCTCTCATAATTCCTCTATGATGCTCAGGTTAACAAGTTCAACTAGTTCCTTCTTGGCTACTGACTACTTCTCTTCTTATTGATCAAACATTGGAGATCTATTAAGATTTCTTCACTATCTAAGTCAACTTGGATTAGCACATTGAGGACATTCTTAGACTTGATCTAAAGGCTAGTGCTTACCATGCCTTACCAAGCCTTTATAGGTTAATTTAGTTTGTTAGTATTTATAACTTTAAAGTTATTTCTTTCAATTGGATCTAAACCTTTATGAATTTTTACAATTGGATCTCAACCTTTAAGCATTTTCATTTAAATTTTATACCTTTTAAATTTGTTTTAAATTAGTCATTTTTCAATGGAAAATAGTCCAGTTTATAATTTTTTTTTTGGTAAAGCCATTCAAAAGGGACAGTTTTCAAATGAATTTAAAAGGTTGGAATTTAAATAAAAATATAAAAAGATTAAGGACCTAATTGTAAAGATCTATAAATGTTTCAAACCAATTTTTTTTTAATCCCATTTCTTTCATAATATTAATACTTTTGACTCTCACAAGATGGACAAAGATAGTGGAAAAATTATACAAGGCTTTAAGTACATAAATTTCACAAGGGAGTTGTAGTTGTTAGTGCAATAATGTTATGTAAAAATTTCCTCTTGTTTTATAGAAAAACAATGTGGTTTTGGGCAACTATGAGAATCAAACAAGTTCCTTTGGTTATTCCTTTCTTCTTGCTTTGTTTAGTATCTCACTTGATATTTTAATAAAATTTAGTTTTTCAACCAATTGAGAGTAGAGTTGCTAGTAACTTTTTATGTTTAGGTGATTAGATAACCAAGAATACCTAAACAAGAGGATCATATAATTTATTGGAAGGGAATAGTTGTTGGAAGCAAAGTTACTATTTGTGAAGGAAGATAAAGCATTGAATGAAACACTCCTTTGAGATGTAATTTGTTTGTTAATGCCTAAGTTATTTATGTAGGATAAATAGTCTTCTACCAAATTGTGTATATAATATTGCTATCCATCCAGAATTTACTTAAGGTTAAAACTTTTCTTTTTTTTCCTCCCTATTCTTCTTCTTTTTCTTCTTTTCTATTTAGATCTTTAAGTGAACATAATTTTGCATTTGTTAATGTCAAACTTGTTCTCCTTGATTTTTGAAGCAAAATGAAAGCACACTTCTTAATTTTATTTGTCATTTTTTTCTTTTATCACTTCGAAGTTAAATTCTTTCACGATATGTGACAACTTTTGGGAAAATTTTTATATTCTTATTATCTTAAATCATAGTAGAGATATAACGCTATTCTACATACAAACACAACTAAATCTAAAATAGTAAAGACTAGATAAAATTAGGTAATAATAGATTCCTATAAATTAGAGATAACATATCACTACAAACTACAAAACCTCCTAAATATATAGGTTATCTTATAGTTGAACACAATTAATTTTAATACACCCCCTCAAGTTGGTGAATAGATTTTTTCCATTCTCAGCTTGTAACTATCATTTGAAATATTCAATAGATAGTCCCTTTGTTAGCACATCAACCAACTACCCTTTAGTTAAAACCAACAAAGTGAAAATCAGTCCATTGTCTAACTTTTCCTTTATGAAGTGTCTATTAACCTCAACATATTTGATATGATCATGTTGTATAGGGTCATATGCTATATTGATAGCAATCTTGTTATCATAATAATATGTGTCCCTACATGATTTTCAAGTCTTCTAAGATTATTTAGTTCATAAATTTCAAGCACCATAAACCTAAGCTTTGCTTTTGTACTTGATCTAGCCACAACATTTTGATTTTTACTTCTTCAAGTTACCAAATTTCTACCCATGTCCCTAATATGGATTTCCTATCAATAACAAATTAAGCATAATTTGCATAAATATAAGCTTCAAGACTTAGCTTCTCTCTCTTCTTAAATAGAATATCCTTTCCAAGAGTTCCTTTCAAAGACTATAGGATCTGATATACAACCTAGAGATGAACTTCCTTAGAATTATACATAAACTACATTACCACCCCAATGACATAAGCAATGTTAGGCATAGTATGAGATAAATAAATAAGCCTTCCAACAAGCCTTTGATAAGCACTTCTCTCTACTGATGTATCTTTCAATGCTTCTCCAAATGTATGATTTTGTTCTATTGGTGTCTCAATTGGCTTGCATCTTAGTTTGCTTGTCTCCTTTAACAAATCTAAGACAAATTGTTGTTAAAAGTTCCATTTTAAGTGTGCAACTTCAATGTTGAGAAAATAATTCAATCTTCTAAGATTCTTAATTTCAAATTCTTTCTCAAGGCACTTATTCAAGATTTCTTTTCCTTGTAAATGATTGCTAGTGACAATTATGTCATCCACATACACATGTAATACTATCACTTTCCTTGAACTAGATTGTTTAACAAATAATGTAAGATTACCTTAGCTTTGTTTGTATTCCATAACAAGCATAACTATGGCAAATCTTCCAAACCATACTTATTGTGACTATTTCAAGCCATATAAAGCCTTTTTCAATTTACACACCTTTTCATTTTCCAACTATAAAGCTAGAACGAGGAGGAATCTCCATATATATTCTTTTCTTCAAGATCACCATGTAAGAATGCATTTTTTAACTTCAAATTGATATGAACTCTAGTCAAGACTAGTTGCCAATGACAATAACACTTGAACTATATTCATTTCGCAACTAGAGAAAATGTTTTAAGGTAATCAATTCCATAAGTCTATGTATAACCCTTTGCTACTAACCTCGCCTTGTACCCTACAAGTGATCCGTCAGCCCTATATTTCACTATGATGATCCATATACAAACCACTAGAGTTTTCTCCCTAGGCAATTCTACCAAATCCCATGTTGCATTTTTTTCAAGGGCATCCATTTCAACTCTCATAGCTTCCCTCCATTTCTCATAACCTAGTGCCTTAGATAATGATTTAGGTGAAGACACAATGTTTAGATGATGGAGAAAGACTTTATGGGTAGGAAAAAATATCTTGTAGGACATAAATAGATTTATTAGGTGTTTGGTGCATGTCCTAGTTCATTTTTGTAGAGCTATGGATATATCAATATCATTAGCTATGGGTACTTCAAAGTTATTTTTATTAAGCATGATTGATGTGGGATTAGAAATTGCAAGAGGAGAAGTAGAAGCAATTATCTCATTACTAAAATATGGTTTAGATTCTTAAGCATGATTAGGTTGAATAGTAGGGGGTTTCTTCCTTATGTAAACTTGTAATGGACAAGTAGGTTGAACTTATGCTTCTATTGTCATTACTAGTTCAAACTCAATTAAAATAGGAGTAGGAGACTTAGACTCATTTGAAATGGAAGTAAAAGATTTAAAAACAAGAGATGACATAAGAGGTAGTTTAGACAATATAAGAAGATCAAATAAAAAAGAATCCATGTCCTTGTCTTCTACAAATAATTTCTTCCCCTCAATATAAAGATTAGTCAAATAATTTTAGTCATAGCAAAGGTGGCATGATATATGTAGCAATTAAAATAGCCTCTCTCTAATAATTTTTAGGAACATTTCCTGAAAGGGGAAGGCTCTTGTGACTACTATTAAATGGCCATTTTTTATTTGTGCAACCCCATTTTATTGGGGAGATGTTGACATAAAATGACTCATGGATTATGCCCTCTATTTGGAAAAATGAAGACAAAAATTGATTGAAGTAATCCCTTGCATCATTTGATGCCAACCCCAAATTAATTTTTGACCATGTTAAAAGATATAAGAACAATTGAATCCACATCTGATTTGTTTTTCAAAAGATAAATTCATGTCACATAAGTACAATCATCAATAAAGAACACAAACTAATGAGATCCAAAAATATTTGGTATGGTTAAAGGACCCCAAATGTCACTATGAATTAAAGAGGAAGGAGTAGTGGTTTTTTTACTACTCATTTGAACTAAAGCACATTTATGTTTGCTAATTCACAAATAGTATAATGGAAAGAATCCACACTTATTTCCTTGAAGAATAAAGGAAAGATGACCTTAAGAACACTAATCAAAGGGTGACCAAGACAATGGTGATAAAGCTAGATCTTTTCTTCATTTGATATGAAAAAAATCAGAGAATAATGACAATGATAAACCTTTTTTATTTTGCCATTGGATTCCTTGAGATAGTAAAGCCCATTTTTATTTCTCACACATATGATCCTCTTAATTTTATCTCGAGAAGTCTGAATCCATCAAGTCTATCAAATAAAGAAACTATTGGTCTTGATTAGTTTTCTTTGCAATGATAGAAGCATTCATTGCTTGGACCATGAGGCCACATCTTTATTGCTGGGTAATAAGACTCCCCTTTTGGATAATTTGAATCCTTTGAATTCAATTGAATAAAGAGGTTATTACTTTTGATTAGCTTTCTTTTCTATGAAATAGATCATTCATTACTTTAAAGTTAAAGACTATCATATGATTCCATGTCAAATAGGAGTTTGTTATAAAATAGGATAATAATTCTTAAAGCAAATAGAACTAGATTGTTGTTAGCTTATTTAGTAAGTTTGTTATTGTCTCTAAGGTTAGGGTTGTTAATTTAGCTTATAAATAAACTCGATTCCATTGTTAAAAAAAAAAAAAACAAGAACCTTATCAAAAATAAAAGTGAGAACTTTCTCCTTTGGTTGTTTTAGGAACTAAAGAATTTATCAAGAACCAACTCTTCTTATGGCATTCAACCTAACTTATCACTCCCAAATTCCTCCTTTTTCTAAAGTGTGGCATCCATATCCTTCTTTATACCTTAGTTTTGTGTTCCTTTGAACATAGAGTCTAGGTCTTGAATGATTAAAATTTGATTTAGCTTTCTTAGGTTCTTGTTTGACTTTTTGTGTGTTTGGTCCTTAATCCATGTCTTTTGGGCTTGACATCAATAACACATAGGTGATATCAAGAGAAAGGAAGCAAAGTCTCTTTTAAACATCATCCTTAATGAAGCTCTCATCCATATCATTCATAAAGAGATAAGAAACTAACATTCATAAAGAGATAAGAAACTAACTCCTTCATGTATTTAGTCAAAGCTTTGTCTCCCAAATCAATCATTTTGACCCCATAATTCAATGCAAAGTTCTAGAACACCAGCACTACATGGGTGAACAAGAAGTTGCAGTCCACCACCAGGCTGCATTGCACATTTGATGCCAACATGCATTATGCCTTTGACACTAGCCTATATGGCCTTCAACAAGCCTTGTACAGATGGACTAGCCTCATTAGGTTGACGAAGAAGAGTGAGTCAAAATCCTTAGTGACCAAGTTGTAAATGTCATATTGGATTGAAGGTAGAGCTAAAAGGGGCTCAATTAAAAGGAGGGAGGAGTTGAAGAAAGTGATGTAGAAGGGAGAGATAAAGAGGTAGCTCTAAATATCTTGTTGGAAATCTTGGTTTATTAAGTATGTGCTATCAATGGGGTTGTAGACAACGGTGGAAGTAAGGTCATTTGTGGAGGTAGTGGTGGGAGAAGGGTGGAGGAATTTTTTGGAGGAAAGAGGAAAATAAAGACAACTAGGAACAACAATGGTTGTGTTATGTTCACTTATGTAGGTGGCTTTTATAAGGTTGCTGCCATGGTTGAGGATCATGATGTTCAATATGCAATAAGGTCACATAAGTAGTGGAGTTTCCTTTCAAAATTACATGTTTTATTGTTCACTTGATTTCATTTTTATCAAATAGTTATATATAATATAATTGGGTTAATGGATAATTAATATTTAGATTTTGGTTTGGGTTTAGCTTAATTGAGCTTATGCAGTATTTTGTTATCAATTTGTCTTTACTACACCTCAACTTCCTTTTCTTATCAACACACCATATTAGCAACATTAACATTTTTCATTAACTTGAGTTAATTATTGGCTGGAATTATGAAAAGAAAAAAAAAATTTCAAGACAACTAAATTGTTACTATTGAAAGGTTAGGCTAGATTTATTAAAAGGTGCAAAGTTGTGGATAAATTTGTATATTAACCCTAATCTAATTTTCATTAGTTTTCCTTAGTATAATTAAAGAAAAAAATAAATTAAAATTAATCATACTTAACTAATTTTTTTATTTTAACTATTAGAGATCATATGCATATTGATTACCATCATGATATTTATTTGGTATAGTATATAGATGACACATAATATTATCATATGCATAAAAAAAATTAAGATTTATTAAAAATTTATTCCAGTTTAACGTTGAGTTGTATTTTTCAAACTATGATTGTCAGTTATTTTTAAATAAATAGAAGAAATGCCTTTACATATATCTAAGTGCTTGAAACTATTGGTTAAATGCCTTTATCAAGATTGTTATATACATTATAAAGACCATCTTTTTTTGCAAAGTATAATAAAGACTTAGAGGTAAGTATTGTATAATTTACCTTTTCTTTTTGGCTAATATAGATCTTACTTAACAATTTGTCTACTGCAATAGATGTATTTGTATGCGAACTGGCAGACATTCTTTATAAGCTGCTATCTAAGTAAAATTACATCAAGTGATAGCCATAATAGAGGATCTAAAAGAATAGTTACAAAGATCTCAAGAATTATACATTGAATATCTTTTCAGTCAAAAAATTTGGGATATTTGGAAAATGAAGGATTATTTCAAGTTATGCACCAAATGCCACTAGCCTTAAAGTAAAATTAGACTTCACAAGCTGAAAATAAACCATAATTGATTACAATTTACACTACTAAAATCAACATGTTTGAAAGGATTTTAGGCAAAAAGATGGTATTGACAACCCTAAAAATTTCTCTTATGTTGTAAAGATATGTGGTATAGAGAATATTGCTAACATGTTAATTAAATTAGTGGTTACGAAGAAGTTGAGGCTGTGTGTAGTGTCAATTGGCCTTTATTGTTAATTATTGAGGAGGTATCATACTAAGGTTATGGATTATAAGAGGTGTTTAATTATATTGTAATAGTTGTTGGTTTAATAATTAGTTTTCAAGTGAGAGATTGTTATAGGAGTGGAGCCTATTTAATATTATATGAGGTGTAAATGTGTAATTTATGTCCATATAAAAGTTGCCATTATCACTTTTATAGAAAAAGGTATGCTTATTATGTAATTTGAAACTCCTAAAATTGTAAAATTCTAATCTAGCCATGGACTTAGGAACATTTAAGTCCCAAAGGTTAACATTACATCTTAATGCAAAACCTTAAGACAATAGGTTTATGGGTCCTTCCCACTTATATGTCTCCTCTCACTTCTAATGTGACATTCCTTAACCACACAATTTACAAATTTACACATGAAATATAAAAAAACTATCATTTTAATTCCTACTAAACAAATTGATTATACAATTAACTTTAGTGTCTAAACAAAACATTATATTCCTTGTGACCAGTAAGTCCTTACAATTTTGGTACTTTTATTCCATTAAATTCCATCAAACAAAGGTAAGGCTAATCTTGACTAGTATTTTTTATAGGGATTAAATAGTTCAATTCCTAAGGCTTCTTACCATCATTTTATTTCTTGCTAACAAGGCTTCTTCTTTTGTTATAAAGACCTGTTCAAAGAAAATGATCATAAAATTAACTTTTCCATCTACTAAATATTATATTCATTTCAAAAAAAATGTACCTACAACATCAGCACTATGAATCAATTGAATTTCATAAGACAAATAAGTCTTTGATCTTTAAATGGTTACATTGGTTCAATTCTTAAAGGGCAAGGCCATCAGTTTATTTCAAGCTAACAAGGCTTCTTTTTTGTTGGAAGAATCTAATCACACAAAATAATGATGAAATTAATTTTTGCATCTACATCAAATATTATATTTATTGTGCAAAGCACATTCTTAAAACTTTGGTACTTTGAATCCATTTAATTCAATCAAACAATGAGACATTAATCTCAATTAGCTTTTTTATAAAGATTAAATGGTTCAATCCCTGAGTGATGAGTAAGTAGCTTCATTTATTATAAGGGATCATTCACTTAAGATAATTATGAAATTAACTTTTGTATCTACATTAAACATTATATTTGTTGTTACAAGTACATCCTTACACATTTTAAATAACTTGAATTCAATCAAACAAGGACTCATTGATCATGGTTAGCTTTTCTTATAGGAATCAGAATAGAATGGTTTAATTCTTGAAGTTTGACACCATTAATTTATTTTGTGCTAACAAGGCTTCTCCTTTTGATTTAATGACTAATTAAAAAAAATGCTCATCAAGTTTTATTCTCATTACAACAAACACATTCTTATAAGTTTTACTCTTTGAATCCATTGAATTCCATGAAATATGGAGTCATTGATCTTAGTTAGCTTTTACTATAGAAATTAATTTGCTTAATGCTTGAAGGATGAGCCCATCACTTCATTTCTTACCAAAAAGATTTCATCTTTCAATACAAGGAATCATTCACACAAAATGATCATGAAATTAACTTGTGTGTCTACTCAAAAGTTACATTCATTAAGACCAACATGTCATTTGACCTTTGGTACTCTAAATCCATTGATTTCCATTAAGAGAAGGGGTCTTATGTTTCTAATAGGAATTGAATGGTTCAATTACTAAATGTCGACTCCGTCAATTTATTTTGTGATAACAAGGCTTCTCTTTTTGATTCAAAGGGTAATTGATAAAAAATGATCATCAAGTTTTATATTCATTGCAATAAATATGTCCTTACAAGTTTTACACTTTAAATCTATTGAATTCTATCAAACAAAGGAGTCATTGATCTTTATTAGCTTTTCGTATTGGATTTGAAGGGTTTAGTTCATAATGGAAGAGACCATTAATTAAATTCGTACTAATAAAGCTTGTCATCTCATTGTAAGGTTTCATTAACACAAAATTATCCTAAAATGAACTTTTTTGTGTTCAACAAATATTATACTAATTGCAACAAGCATGTGTTTACAATTTTGGTACCCTAAATTCATTAAATTCCATTAAACAAAGGAGTCATTGATCATGATTACATTTTCTAATTGTGTCTGAGTTGTTCAATTTTCTAAGGATGATTTGTTACTTCATCCATTACTAATAAGGCTCCTTTCATTGCAAGGACTTATTGACACCAAATGATTATGAAATTAATTTGTGTCTACATTAAATTTTATATTGATTGTGATAAAATGATCATGGAATCAATTTTTTTCTACATCAAACATTATATTCATCATAAAAAACATGTCCTTACACTTCTAGTACTTTGAATCCATTGAATTTCATCAAACAAAAGACCATTGATCTTGATTAGCTTTCCTATAAAGATTGAATGGTTTAATAATGAAGGTTCACACTATCACTTAATTTCTTTCTAACAAGACTTCTCCTTTCATTGCACAAAGTTATTCACACAAAATGATCATGAAATTAATTATGTGACTACACTAAACATTATATTCATTGCAATAAGCATGTCCTTAAAGCTTTGGTACTTTGAATCCATTGAATTCCATTAAACAAAGGAGTAATTATTCTTGAATATTTTATCTTACTGGATTTGATTGGTTTAACTCATGAATGATGAGCCTATAACTTCGTTCTTTATTAAAATACTTATGCTTTTGTTGCATAGAGTCATTCATACAAAATGATCCTGAAATTGACTTTTGTGTCCACTCCAATCATTATATTCATTGCAATAAGCATGTGCTTACAACTTTGGCACACTAAATTTATTGAATTCCATCAATCAAGGAGTTATTGATCTTGATTAGGGTTTCTTATTATGTTTGAATGGTTTGGTTTCTAAAGGAAGAGCCTATAAATTCATTTCTTACTAACAAGACTTCTCATTTCATTTCAAGGTCTCATTCATTTAAAATAAATATAAAATTAACTTTTTGACTCCATCAAACATTATATTGATTGCAACAAGCATGTGGATACACCTTTGGTGCTCTAAATATAATAAATTCTATCAAGCAAAGTAGTTATTGATCTTGATTAGGTTTTCTTATAGGGATTAAATGGTTCCACTCGTGAAGGGTGAACCCATTGCTTCATTTCCTGCTAAGAAGGTTTCTCCTTTCATTGCAATGACTCATTCACACAAAATGATTATGATATTAACTTTTGGGATAGCAACATATATTATATTCATTGTTGGAAGGACTTATTCACATAAAATAATCATGAAATTAACTTTTTTGTTTGTATCAAACATTATTCAATTATTATTTTTATCATAACAAGTGTGTTCTTACACTTTTGGTGCTCTTAATCCATTGAATTCCATCAACTAAAGGAGTAGTTGAACTTGATCAGCATTTCTTACAAGGATTCAATGGTCTAAATCCTAAAGGTTCACACCTTTACTTCATAAAATTAACTTTTTTGACTACATCAAGAATTATATTCATTGCAAAAAGCACATCCTTAGACCTTTATTACTCTAAATCTATTAAATTCCATAAAAAAATAGGAGTCATTGATCTTCATTAGCTTTTCTTACTAGGTTTGAATGATTGTATTCATGAAGGATGAACCTATAACTGGATTCTTTTCTAATGAGACTTATACTTTCCTTGCAGAGAGTCATTCACATAAAATTATTGAGAAATTAATTTTGTGTCTTCACCAAACATTATATTCATTGTGATAGGCAAGTGCTTTAAACTTTGGGACCATGACTTCACTGAATTCCATCAAACAATGAGTTATTGATCTTTATTAGGTTTTCTTATTAGAATTAAATCATTCCGTTCATAAGCAATGAAACTATAACTTCATTTCTTACTAACAAGATTTCTCCTTTCATTGCATAGACTCATTCACACTAAGTGATTGTGAAATTAAGTATGGTGTTTACACTAAACATTATATTAATTGCGTCAAGCATGAGCATACACCTTTGGTATTCTAAATCCATTGAATTTTAACAAACAAATGTGTCATTGATCTTTATTAGATTTTCTCACTAGGTTTGAATAGTTAAATTTATATGTCATTGAGCATACACTAAGGATGAGTTTGTTACTTAATTTCTTTCCAATAAAACTTCTCATTTTGTTGCATAGTATCATTCACACAGATTGATCTAAATTTAACCTTTATGTGTACACCAAACATTATGGTCATTGCAATAAGCATGTGCTTAAAGCTTTAGCATTCTAAATTCATTAAATTCTATCAAACAAGAGTTATTGATCTTGATTAGTTATTTTTACTAGGTTTAAATGGTTTTTATTCCTAAAGGTCTCAATCAAACAAAATGATCATCAAATTAACTTTTGTGTATACACTAAACATTATATTAATTGCAACAAGCATATGTATACACCTTTCATATTTTGAATCCATTAAATTCCATCAAGCAAAGGAGTTGTTGATTTTCTTTAGATTTTCTTGTAGGGATTGTGGTTCAATTCCCAAAGAATAAGTCCATCAATTCATTTCTTGTTAAGAAGGTTTTTCCTTTTGTTACAAGGAATCATTTGAATAAAATGAATATGTAATTAACACTCTTGTCTACACAAACCATTGATTTTATTGTGACATGTATCTCAATTCACTTTAGGTTGTCTTAATCCACTAAATTCCATCAAACAATAGAGTCATTAATCTTGATTAGCTCTTCTTACCAAGATAAAATGGTTCATTTTTTTAAACACAGCATTATCACTTTATTTATAGCTAATATGGCTTCTTTTTTTATTCTAAGGACTCATTATCACAAATGATTTATGAAATTAACTTAATTGTCTACACTAATCAATAATTTCATTGTGAAAATCACTTTATTCTATCTTGAGTAGTCCAAATCCATTGACGTCTCTATCCAATAAAGAAGCTAGTAGTCTTGATTAGCTATCATTACTATGATAGTGCAATTCATTACTTGAAACTTTAGATTATCTCTTGATTACTTTGCTACAAGACTTCTCTTCTAGGTACTCCACATCCATTGATGTCCATCAAATAATGGAACTACTACCTTTATTAGCTTTCTTTACCTATGGAGTATAATGCATTTGATGAAAATTGAGAGTGTCACAATATTCCTTGGTAATAAGGCTTCTCCTTTTGTTACAATAAATCATGCACACAAAATAAGTGTGCAATTAACATTCATGTATATGCCAAACATTAACTTCACTACAATATGTGCGTTAATTCACATTGGGTGAATCCATTAAATTTCATTAAAAAAAGTCATTCATCTTGATTACCTTTTCCTACATGGATACTCTTTGGATGAAACAAGTGATCAATAAATCATTATTGGTAAATAGGACTTCTCCTTTCCTTCAAAAGAGTCATTCACTAATTCCTTTCGGAGGTGCATGTTGTTTCATATTAGATAGTTTAGATCTACTGAAATCCATTCAATAACACAGCTTTATCTCTTGATTAGCCTCCTTTATTGTGAGAGATTTGTTTAATGCTTGAAACATGTGTTTTTCTCTTTACTACTTGCAATAGGGCTTCTCATTTGGGTAGCCTTAATCTATTGAAGTCCATCAAATAAAAGAGGTATTACACTTAGCTATCCTTATTTACCAAGAGAGAATTGTTGATAGCTTGAAACTTAAGACCATCACTTGACTCATTCGCAATAACACTTTTCCTTTCATTTTAAGGAACCATTCATAAAGAATAATCATTTAATTAGCATGTATGTTCACATAGATCATTAATTTCATTGTGACATGCATTTAATACCATTAGGTTTTCCAAGTCTATTTTGTTCCATCAAAAAAAAAAAAGAGTCATTCATCTTGATTAGCTTTTCTTACAAGGGTAGAACGGTTCATTGCTGAAAACATGAGACTAACACCTCACTTCCATGTATTAAGGTTTCTCTTTTCATTCCAAAGAGTTATTCACACAAAGGAATCATGAAATTAACTTAAATATCTAACATTGATCATTATTTTCACTATGAGATGTATGTGATTATGTCTTGAATAGTTTGAATCCAATGAACTGCATTTAATAAAGAAGCTATTACTCTTAGTTGAATTTTTTTATTATAAGAGAATTGTTCATTAGTTGAAACATAAGACATCTCCTAGTTAATAAAAATTAGGAGTTCTCCTTAGGGTAGTTCAAATTACTTAATGTTCATTAAGTAAAGGAACTATTGCTCTTGATTAGCTTCCACTACTAAAAGAAATTTATTTGTTGCTAAAAACATGACATTATCACCTAATTCTTTGGCAATAAGGCTTATCCTATTGTTGCAACGAATCATTCATACCAATGAGCATCTAATTAATATCTATGTCCACACTAAGCATTAATTTTGTTGTGACATGCATACCAATGCATCCTAGATAGTTTGTATTGATTGAATTCCATCAAAAAAGGAGTCATTCATCTTGATTAGTTTTTATTATGTGGATAGAATGGTTCGTTGCCTAAAATTTGAGATTGTCATTTTAATTCTTGCTAATAAGGCTTTTCCTTTTGTTCTAAGGAGTCCTTCGCTTAAAGGATTCATGAAATTAACATAAATGTCTACATCAATCACTTAAAGGATGAACCAGATTTTGTCTTTGGAAGTTCAAACCTGTTCAAATTCATTAAATAAACTATTACTCTTGATTAGTTCTTTTACAATGAGAGAATTATTCATCACTTGGAATGCAAGTCAACATCTTGATTGCTTGACAATAAGACTCTTTTTTCTAGGCAATCTAAATCAATTGAATTCTATCAAATAAAGTAGCTATTACTTTTGATTATCTTTTTTCTTATTGAAGAGAGAGATCACTCTTTATTATAAAGTTGAGAAAATTACTTACTTTCATGCCAACAAGGCTTCTCCTTAAATTACAAAGAATCATTCACTCAAAATAAGCATGCAATTAACATATGTGTCCAAACTAAATATTAATTGCATTGCAGCATGCATGTCAATACACCTTGGGTAGTCAAAATTCCTTGAATTTCATCAAACAATAGTGTTATTTATCTTAATTAACTTTTTTTTACGTGGATATTGTGGCTCCTTGCCTGAAACATGAGACTTGAACCTCATTTCTAGCTAACAATGCTATTCCATTCATTCCATTTAGTCATTTAGACAAAGGAATCTCGAAATTAACTTAAATGTCTCCCCAACAACTGGTTCCACTATGATATGCATGATATTCTATTTTGGCTAATTAGAATGCATTCAAATCCATCCAATAAAGAAGCTTTTACTTTTGATTAGGCTTCTTTATAATGAGAGATTCATTCATCACTGGAAACAAGAGCTTATCTCTTGGTTACCTTTTAATAAGACTTACGATTTGGGTAATCTAAATCCTTTAAAGCCCATCAAATAAAAAGACCTATTACTCATGGTTAGCTTTTTTAAGCAACATAAATTGTTTATAGTTGGAAAAATGAGACTATCACATGATTCCTTTGCAATAATTCTTCTCCTTTAGTTGGAAGGAATGATTCACACAAAAAAATTATGCAATTAACATCCATATCTACACAAAATTGTGATTTTATAGTAGCATGCACATCAATACACTTTGGGTAGTCTTAGTCCATTGAATTCCATAAAAGAAAAAAGTGTCATTTTTCCTAAATAGATTTTCTTAACTAGATAGAATGGTTCATTGCCAAAAAGATGAGACTTACACTTCATTTCTAGGTAATAAGGCTTCTCCTTTTGTTTTATGGAGTCATTCACATAGAGAAATCTTGTACTTAATTATTGACACTAATTTTATTTCAAGATGCATGTTAATATGTCTCAAGTAATTTAAATCCATTCAAGACCATTCAATAAAGAAGTTATTACTCTCATTAGCATTTCTTTTGAAGATAATATCTTTTATCACTTAAAATATAAGGTTGTCCCTCGATTACTTGAGAATAAGACTTCTCCTCTAGGTCATTTGAATCCCTTCAAGTCCATTGATTAAAGGAGCTCTTACTCTTGATTAGTTTTCTTTGGCAAGTGAGAATTTTTAGTACTAGAAATTTGAAATTTTCCCCTGATTTCTTAACAATATGGCTTTTACTTTCTTTGTGTGGAATCATTCACTTTGATCAAGTTTGGCTTGGCAAATTTAACTATCCAATGTCTCCTAAATAATGGATCAATCTCTTCTTTTGGTGTATTTGCTCCTCTATATAACAAGTAATCCATCAAAAGGGATATGTTTGAGAATCCCTAAGTCTTTACTCTAAAGAAGAATGTGACTATGCATATGTGTGTTGACTGTCATGCTATCAACAAGACCACCATAAATTAGTGCTACTTGATTTCATGGCTAAATAATCTTGATGGACTACATTATTCCAACATTTTCTCAAACATATGAAAGAGTGATTATCATTAGATCCATATAAAGGAAAGAGATGAGTGGAAGATAGCTCTCACAATAAAGCATGGCCTTTATGAATGGATAGTAATGCCTTTTGGTCTTTTTAATGCACCAAGTATTAATCCACCCATCATTACTACATCCATCATATTTGTACGTCTCCATAATTCATTCAATGTCAAGTACACATTATTTGATCTAATGTAAGGATTCTTCTCTTAGACCTAATTATGCTTATTAATTCAATTTATGTCATTAGGCTTTTAAGAGAATTAAGCACAATAACATGTACTTGCCATGAAAAAAATTGTAAAAAAGAATAAAAATGGAGAAAACTACATAACTATGGTTAGGCTACATCATAACCTAAACCAAGAAAATTAGTTCATCCTAGAAAAGGAAAGCCAAATAAAAATTGAAAGGAAGTAGAATTTTAGAAGAATAAAATGGTGAAATATCTTGGGAATCACTCCCTTGATGATGTCATCACTCCTACTCTCCAAATCCTTTCACATTGCTCTTCCTTTGGAGCACAATTCTCTCTTCATTTTGATATGGTTGTGCATAATTTTCCTCTTTTCCGTGAATCATTTATTGTGTGGTAGACTCTTTTATTAATTAGGGTTTCTTACCTCTAGTCAAATTCTAAAAAGTTTCTAACTCATAACTTTGGCATAAACTAGAATGTTGTAGCTCTATCTTTCAAATTTCTTTGGCTATAAGAATCACTCAATTTGTATGTGTGCAGTGAAGGTTGTGCTCAAAATATCATACAATCCTCAATCAATAACTACAAAGAATACTAATAAGCTTTGGTTTCCTTATTGAAACAACATTCCTTTCCAAGTAAATCTCCAAATTAGACCAGAACCTTTCTTAAAATTTTTCACAATTTTTCTTTTTACTTGTCTATTGATAATTCTTCATGTTTATAACCAAAATTGACACCAAATATTTACTTTGCTCCTTTAGTACAAAAAGAGAAATCAAATACATAAATTTTAAATAAAAGCAAACTTAAGTAATAATAATAATAATACTAATTTGAGACCAAAAATAAATGAAAATATATATATCAATTTAAATCTTATCAAATTGCATAAAAAAGGGATTCAAGCAAATTAATGCTCCTCAAAGGAGTTTTGAACATGTCAAAGAGAAGCTTTGCTCAACTCCCATTTTAGCACTTTTAAAATTTGACAAAACATTTAAGATTGAGTGTGATGCTTCTAGAGTCAACATTGGTGATGTGTTGATGCAATAAGGTTGCCCCATTGCCTACTTAAATAAGAAACTCTTTGATTCTTTATTAAACTACTTTGCTTATGATGAAAAATTTATGCTTTTATTTGTGCACATGAAACACAACTAAATTACTTCTTACCTAAGAGATTTTTTTATTGACATTAATCATTGATTTCATGTTGAGATACACATTATTATGTCTTAGGTAGTTTGAATCTATTAAAGTCTATCTAATGAAAAAAGCTAGTTCACTTGATTAGCCTTTTGATTATGACAAATTCATTCATTACTTGAAACATGAGACAATCTCTTAATTACTAGACAATAAGACTTCTCTCATAGTTTGAATCAATTAAAGACCATCAAATAAAGGAGCTATTAATCTTAAGTAGCTTTCTTTGCCATAAGAGAATCATTCACATAAAATGATAATGTAATTAACATCCTTTTTTACACATAGCATTAATTTCTTTGTGATATGCACATTAATACATGTTGGGTAACCTTAAACCTTTGAATTTTATCAAACAAAGGAGTCATTCATTTAAATTAGTTTTTCTTACTAGGATATAATGATTCATAGCCTTAAAGATGAGACTAACACTTCATTTCCCAAAAAAAAAAAGGGCTTCTCATTCTTGTACGGAGTAAATCATACAAAGGAATCATGATATTAACCTAAATTTCTACATGTTATTATGTTTGAAGGAGTCAAAATCAATTGAAGTTCATTGAATAAGCAAGCTATTATGCTTGATTAGTTTCACTTTGCTAACATAGTAACATTTATTGCCTATAACATGAGACCATCTTTTAATTACTTCAAAATGTCACTCCTCACCATGGTGATCTAAATCCATTGAAGTCCATTGAATAAAGGAGCAATTAATCTTTATTAGCTTTCATTTTCATGAGAGAATCATTCATTAGTTGAATCATGAGATTACCAATTGATTCCTTGTTAATTAGGCTTCTTTTTTTGTTGCAAGGAATTATCTATACAAGATGATCATTCAAGTAACATCTAGCCCTACACCAAACTTTAATTTTGTTCCAATGTGCACATAAGTATGCCTTGCACAGTGTATAATCCACTAAATTCCATTAAACAAAATGAGTCATTCATGTTGATTAAATTTCTTCAAATGGATATAGATGGCTCATTGCTTGAAAGATGAGATTGGTAGTTCATTTATAGCTAATTAGGGTTATTCTTATGTTCTAAGTAGTCATTCACATAAAGAAATCATGAAATTAACTTAAATGTTTGTACCAATCAAAGATTTCATAGTGTAATGCCTATTATTATGTACAGTATAGTCTAAATCCATCAAATTCCGCCCAATAAAGTAGTTACTACTCTTGATTAGCTTTTGTTACCATAAAGGAATTGTTTATTGCTTGAAACTTGAGACCATCTCTTGATAATTTGAAATTATGACTTCTTCCTTGGAGTAGTCCATATCCATTGAAGTCCTTTGATGAGAGGAGCTATTACTTTTAATTTGCTTTTCTTACTAGGGAAGAATCCTTCATTACATGAAACTTGAGACATATACCTATTCTTGGATAATAAGGCTTCCCCTTTCATTATGAGGAATCATTCAAACAACATCCAGGTTTACTAAAACTTTAATTTTTTGCAACATTATTCATCTTGATTACCTTTTCTTAGATGGAAAGAGTGGTTCATTATGAGATAGATGAGACTAATAATTCATTTCTAGCTCATAATGGATTTCCTTTTGTTCCAATGAGTTGTTCACACATAGAAATCATGAAATTAACTTAAATGCTAACATCAATCACTGATTTAATTGCAAGATGCTCATTATCATGTCTTGGGAAGTCTAAATCCATTGAATTTCTTCTAATAAGGAATCAATAGTCCTTGATTAACTTTCTTTTCTAAGTGAACATTGTTCATTGCTAGAAACATGACACTTTCTCTTGATTACTGGATAATATCACTTCTCTTATGTGTTATTTGAATCCAATGAAGTCCATCAAATAATCAAGTCATTACTTTTGAATAATAAGACTATCATTTGATCCCTTAACAATAAGGCTTTTCTCTTCATTTTTAGGAATCATTCAATTAACATCCAAGACTACATTGAACTTTATTATGTTGTAATATGCACATTGAAAAATGGGCTATTACTCTTGATTAGGAATCTTCAATAGGAAAGAATCATTGATTGCTTGAAACCTGATACCATCACTTGATTCCATTGTAATAAATCTACTCCTTTTGTCGTAGGGAATCATTCACAGAAATTAATCATGCAATTAACATTCATCTTTATAGCATTTATTGATTTTGCTACATACACATCAACATAACTTGGGTAAACTAAATCTATTAAATTTCATCAAACAAATGAATCTTCATCTTGATTAACTTTACTTACATGAATGGAATGGTTTATTGCTTAAAAGTTGAACACTCTCTTTGTAGCTATAAGGGCATTTCTTGCATTCCAAGGAGTCATTCACCCAAAGAAATCACTAAATTAACTAAAATGTCTATGTTGATCACTAATATAAGTGAGAAATGCATGTTATGATGTCTTACGGAATCCAAATCCTTTGAAGTTCATCCAATTAAGAAGGTGTTATTATTTATTAGCTTTCCTCATAGTGAGATAATCATTTGTTGCTTGAAACATGAGACCATCTCTTAATTACTTGAAATTAAGAATTCTCCTTCGGGTTAGTTTATATCAATTAAAATCCAGCAAAGAAAAGACTTATTACACTTGATTAGATTTTCTAACATAGAAAGAAATGTTCATTTCTTGAAAATTGATACTTCACTTGATTCTTTTTCAATAAGGTTTCTCCTTTGGTTATGAGAAATCATTCACACAAAACAATCTTTCAATTAGCATCTAGGTCAGCACCAAACTTAGATTTGTTTTGACATGCAAATTAATACACCTTAGGTGGGCTACATCAATTCAATTTGATCAATCAAATGGAGTCATTCATCTTGATTACCTTTTCTTGAAAGGATAAAATGGTTCATTCCTCAAAAGCTAAGACTAATACTTTATTTCTAGCTAATAAGGGTTATCGTTTTGTTTTAAGGAGACATTCACACAAAGAAACTATGAAATTAACTTAAATGTCTACATTCATTAAGATTTCATTGCAAGATGCATGTTATTATGTGTTGCAAAATTCAAATCTATTGAATTCCACCGTAGAAAGAAGCTATTACTCTTGATTAGTTTTCATTACTAGGAGTAAATTGTTGATTGTTTATACAATATCTCTTGATTACTTGACATTAAAACTTCTCCTTTAGGGTAACCATATCTATTGAAGTCCATCAAGCAAATGAGCTATTACTCTTGATTTACTTTCTTTACTAGTAAAGAATCATTCATTACTTGAAACTTGAGACATTTACTTGATTCTTAGATAATAAGGCTTCTCCTTTTGTTACAAAGAATCATTTACACAATATAATCATTTAGTCAATATTTAGGTATACACCAAACTTTAATTTTGTTGCGACATGTACATCAATAGACCTTAGGTAGTCTAAATCCATTAAATTTCATCAAACAAAATGAGTCATTCATCTTGAATACCTTTTTTCCAGTAGATAGAATGGTAGACTATGAGAAACAAGAGACTTGCAATTCATTTTTACCCAATAAGGGTTCTTATGTTGTTTTAGGAGTCACTCACACAAAGAAATCATGAAATTAACTTTAATGTCTACACTAATTGCTTCTTTAATTTTGAGATACACATTATTATGTATTAAGGAGTCTAAATCCATTGAAGTTAATCCAATAAGACGAAGCTATTATTCTTGATTACCTTTCTTTATTAAGGGAGCTTCATTTGTTGCTTGAAACATGAGATTATCCCAAAACTGCTTGATAATATCACTTCTCATCTTGGTTGTTTAGACCCACTAAAGTCCATCAAATGAGGTAGCTATTACTCTTGATTAACTTTCTGTTCTCATTAGAAAATCGTTCATTGGCCGAATAATAAGATAGTACTTTGACTTCTTAACAATAAGTCTTCTACTTTCTTTGTAATGAATCATTCACATAAAATGATTATTAACATAACATCAAAGTCTCACCCAAACTTTAATTTTGTTGGTCTAAAGAGAAATTTAAATAGGCTTCTATTTAATTTTCTTTAAAAAAAATTATGAATAACTCTTTTATTACATTAGATTATTAAATGAGAATTAAATTACTTTTATCCTTAAAGAGGTGAAAACTAATTTGTACATAAATTGGAAGTAGTTCTTCTTTCTTTAAGAAAACTTAAATCTTATAATTTTTTTTCCTTTATAAGCAAAAAGATAAATATAAAAGTGAATTAAAATATTATTTTTTTATTTCAAAAAAGGGAAAAAAAATATAAGTACAAATAAATATCAAGTATTTCTTTTTCTTTTCTTTCCATTTATAAAAAAAAAAAAAAATTAGAATTTTTTTTTATTTCCCTTATAAATTAAGGAGAAATTGTCACGTGACAAAAAGAGAACATCTATAGTTTTCTTTCCACTTTGATAATATATATATATATATATATATATATATTATAGAAGTTAAGAGAAAGTTGGTGAAAATCTTAAGTGGTGGTATTTACTTAATTTTACAAATATCTAGGTATCTCATTTAAACTCTAGCTTTATAGTAAATTCCAATGATTTGGGATATTTGACATTAACTTAATTGTTGTTTTGTAATATTTTGAATATTTTAATAAAATTAGAATTTTAACATATATTTGGTTACTCAATTTATTGAATTATGATATATTGTATATTATAATTTATCTAATTCATATTAACTACTTTCATGTATTCTAAATATTTCCTTAGTTCATTGTTAATCAAGACAAGGTTTCAATTAATCTCTTATCAATAAAACTACCTAGGACAAGCTCTTTGAATAAAATTTTTTGATAGCTTTAAGATAAGAAAGATAGTTGAACCTAAACAACAAATCCACAAGTTGATTTGTTTAATTTAGACCATGTTCTCCATAGAAATTAGACAAAGATGACCATAGTTATAATTTGTATTTGCTCATTAGAATTAGAATTACAAACATGAATTTTGAACTAGCATTAGATCATAAAGTATAATTGTCTAGTATGCTCCTAACAATCAAACAATATAATAATATAATTATAAATAATAATAATAGAATAACATGAGAATCCAAAGTAAAGAATTAGATTAGAAATAAAAATCAATAAGTCTTATAATACTTCCTCTAATGTTTCAATCCTTAAATTCGAAAATAACACCTTAGCCTTGCTTATCTTAGGTGTGTTTAGGAAAGAAACAAAAGAGAGGTATGTGTATGTATGTGTTTTTGGAACCCTAACATTTCTATTTATAGCTTTATGAAATAACAAAAATAACCTAAAGAAGGATTAACACTTCCTCTTGGGAACCAACTTAGCTTTTTTACAGAATAACTCCTAATTAGATTAGGATAGCTTTGACCAGCCTATAAGTTGGATTAAGGACACTATTTTATGGCCCAATTCCTTTTGGATACCAACAAATAAGCCCACTTTAGAAAGTTCAAGATATGCATTTTAATTCTCATAAGGCACATAAAGCTTAGGAACAAAGGAGAAGCTTGGGAACTAAAGGTGGTGTGGAAGTTGCATTGCAAGCTCAATTGAAGTTGAAGTCATTGGCTTTAAAAGACACAAGAAGACTACCTTTAAATATTCCAATAAAGGCATGTAACTTGAGTCCAAAAGGAATCAAAGGAAAGGAGGAAAGTTCTCAGCTTGTCCTATCTACAAAACAATTAGTAAGGTAGGGGATGATTATTAATGGAAAGACAAGGTTTAATGCAAGATTTGCTCCAAACTTGCTCATATTAAAGGTATTGCAAAAAGAAGTCACAACGAGGTTAAGGCCAACAATCTTAAAAAGCTAATTTCACTAAAGAAGAGCAGAAAGATGAACATTTGATTATAGCTTTAATAGTGACTAGAGCAAAGAATTAAAGATCTTGATTTCTGCATAGTGGTTGTACTTACCACATGACTAGCCATGCTGATCTTTTTAAGTCACTTGACACCATTCATACATGTGGTAAAGATTAACAATGGGGGGTAAATAATGCAAAAGGGCTTTAACTTGTTCAAAGATAAATTGTTTACTTTATGATCTTATCGGCATATAATTTATTAATGTTCTTATGTAGAATAGGAGTTTTATTGAAAACTTGAATTCAATTGAAATGTCAAAAATGCAAAATAGTAGAGTGATTGATGATTCTAAACTGTGGCAGAAGAGCCTTCATAAAACAACAAGAATTTGTGAATAATTTGTCTACTATCAAAGTCCTTTTTGTTGTGTGTGAAAGTTATGAATTAGGCATGCAATAGAAATTGTCCTTTCCTATACAAGGTGTTTAGAGAGCTAAAGGGAAGCTTCAATTGGTCAATTTTGATGTTTGTGGACTAATGGAGCCATATTCTTGCAAAAGCAAATATTTCCTTTTGTTCATGAATGACTACTCAAGGATGATCTCCATGTACTTCATGAAGTAAAAGTCAAAGGTTTTAGGGTTTTTCAAGAAGTTCAAAGTTTTTGTTGAAACTCAAAGTGGAAAATTTTTGAAGAACTTGAGATTAGGTATTGGAAATAAGTATGTTTTTAGGGAGTTTAACCAATATTTTGAGGAGTGGGGGATCCAACATTAGTTGATAGTTAGCTACATTCCATAACAAAATAAGGTGGTAAAGATAAAGAATAGATGAGTACTAGAGATGGTAAGGTGCATGCACTTTGAGAAGAAGTTACCAAAATCCTTCTAGGCAAGAGCTATCAACATAATCATTTATTTGTAAAACTAGATGCCAACAAAAGTAATAATGGGGAAGATTCTAATTGAAACTTGGAGTGACTTTAAGCCATCTCTTAAACACTTGAGAGTATTTAACTCCTTGTGTTACACACATATGCTAGATGTAAATAGAAGCAAGCTAGATAAGAAAGTAAAAAAGTGGAAATGTCATTGTTAGTAGAGACATGAAGATTGATAAGGGAGCTTACTAGGATAGGAATGAGTCACAAACTGAAAGGAACTTGCAACAAAAGTTATTGATTCTGAGGTTGAATTTGCTAACTATAATCATCCTACCATTAAAGACATATGACCTTCTGCTGATATTTAGCATAGATTTAACAAACTTATAATAAAACCTACCACCTATGAAGAAGCTCCTAAGGGTGATGAGTGGAATGTAGCAATGAAAGTGGAGATTAGCATTATTAAGAAAAATCAAACTTCGGTTTTAGTTGAGAAACCTAAAAACACATAGGTGATAAGAGTGAAATGGGTTTAGGGTAAAACTAAATCTTGATGGAGATGTGAAGAAGTATAAGGTAAGACTTGTAGTCAAAGGCTATTCTCATCTGCCTAGAATTGACAACACTGACAAAATGGACACCATTATAATTTTGATAGTAATTATAGATCAAATGAGATGGAAAATCTCTCATGTAGATGCCAAATCTACATTTCTAAACAGCATGCTAAATGAGGAGATTTATGTTGCTCAACCTAAAGACTTTAAGGGAAAACATAGTGAATAGAAAGTTTATAAGCAGGCTCTTATAAACTCCTTGTATGGCCTAAAATAGGCTCTTCGAGCTTGGTACAATAGAATAGACTCTTTCTTGTGTAGTTTAGCACTTTAGGAGGAGTGATAATGATGCCATATTGTAGTCATGAAAAATTTATGTTGATAATTTATTTGTGACAGGAAGAAATGTAGAGGAATTAATGAAGTTCAAAGTTGAAATGCAATGTTAGTTTGACATGTCAGACTTAGGACACATGGGGTACTTCCTTGGGCTTGAAGTTAATCAATTTAATGAGGGCATCTTCCTATGTTGTAAAAAGTATGCCTAAAAGATTTTGAAAAGGCTTAGAATGCAACATTCCGAACTAGTGGCAACACCACTGGTTGTTAATGCAACATTGGGAAATGAAGATAATATAGAGCTAGCAGATGTATCCAAATATAGAAGTTTAATTGGAAGTTTGTTATACCAAACTACCAAAAGAGTAGACTTGATGTTTGTAGCTAGTCTATTATTAAGGTTTGATGTAAAGTCCATCTAATGTTTTTTATGATGCAGCTAAGAGAGTCCTAAGGTACTCAAAAGGGACAAGTCAAATTGGAATATGTTATGAACCAGTTGAAGAGGGCAAATTGCTAGGTTTTGTGGACAATGATTGGGCAAGTAGCTTGAAAGATATGAAAAGCACCTCAAGCTATGCTTTCTCACTTGGTTTAGGAATGTTTTCTTGGAATTCCAAGAAGGAAGAGGCGGTAGCCCAATCCATTGTAGAGGCAAAGTCTAGCAGCAGTAGGTGCAGCAGCCAACCAATGCATTTGGGAGAGAAAAATTCTCAAGGTCCTTTGCTTTGAGCAAACAACAACAACAACAATTATGTGTGACAACAAATCTATAATTGGAATTGCAAATATTCCAATACAATATGGGAGGACAAAGCATACAAATGTCATCATGCAATTAGCAAAGCCAAAAAGAAATGAAGGAATAAAATTAAAATTAAAGTTTTGCATATCAGAGATCAACTAGTAGATATTTTATCAAAGTCTCTACCAAAGTCCAAATTTCAAAAGTTGGAAGTTATGCTTGGAGTCTCCAATAAAATCCTCAAGGAGGAGTGTTTATGCACATGATAATTTTGTTAGAGACTCAAGAAGTTAGAAAAGAAACTTTTGAAGTAGAAGCTAAAAACTTGAGAACTAACAAATTACTTGAAGACAAAGTAACTAATTTTTGTAATTGTTAGTTATTAACCAGGTTTTTTTGTATTCCTTAAGTTTAGGAAAAGTTGGATTGTAATATAGATATTTGTTAAAGCAAGTACAGAGTTGTTTTGTAAACAGTGAACTAGCAGCCAAAATAGTGTAAAATGTCCCTATATTAGGAACGATGCTACTACAATGAAGTTTTAAGCTTTTCCCCAGAAATTTCTTCTCTTCTTTTGTTATTTTTCTTCTTTGACACTAACACTACATTAACCATTATAAAAAATGGGCACCTTGGTCATTCAACAAAAATTTCTAAAATTTTCCCATGTGGTTAAATGATCTTTACATGCATTTCTTTATTGGAAGGATTTGAATGGATTTAGACTTCCCAAGATAGAATCACATGCATTTTGAAATGGAATCAATGATGGGTGTAGACATAATTTCATGATTCCTTTACATGAATTACCCCATAAAACAAAAAGTGGAGCCTTATTACATAGAAATGAAGTGACAGTCCCATCCTTAAAGTATTGAACCATTTTATCCAAGTTAGAAAAGCTATTCAAGATGAAAACTCTCTTGTTTGATGGAAATCAATAGATTCAAGCTACCAAAGGTGTATTGATGTGCATGTCACAATGAAATAAATATTTGTTGTAGACATAGATGTTAATTGCATGCTCATTTTCTATGAAGGATTCCTTGCAATGAAAAAAGATGCCTTATTGCCAAGGAATTAGTTAATAGTATCAAGTTTTTAGCAATGAACAAATATATCCAAGTAAAGAAAGCTAATCAAAACAAATAGTTTCTTTATTTGATGGACTTCAATTGATTCAAATTACCTTGAATAGAAATTTTTTTATAGTAATGAAGAGTTGTCTCATTTTTCAAGTAATGAAAGCCATTTAAGAATAATGGCTTCTTTATTGGATGAACTTTAATGGATTTAACTTACCCATGACATAATAACACATACCTTGCAATTAAATTAGTGATTAATGTAGATATTTAAGTTAATTTCACAATTTCTTTTGTGTGAATGAATTCTTGGAACAAAAGGAGAAGCCTCACTAGTTAGAAATAAAGTGTTAGTCTCACGTTTCAAGGAATGAACCATTCTATCCATGTAAGAAAAATTATTCAAGTTAATGACTTGTTTGTTTCATGGAAATAAATTGAGCTACCCAAGGGTATTAAAGTGCATATCATATGGAAATTAATTTTCTTTATAGACATAGATGTTAATTAAATGATTTTTCTTTGTGAATGATTCCTTGCAAGTGTTATTGCAAAGGAATTAGGTGATGGCCTTAAGTTTTAACCAATTAATGATTCTCTCCTTGTAAAGATATATAGTTTAGAGTAATAGCTCCTTTATTTAATGGCCTTCAATTGTTTTAGACTAACAAAATGAGAAGCCTTAATACAAGTAATAATGAGGTAAACTCATGTTTCAGACAATGAACAAATCTATCATAGTAAAGAAGGCTAATCAGGAGTTAGGGCTTTGTTATTGGATGGACTTCAGTACATTCAAGCTACTAAAGATAGAATAATATGCATCTCACAAGGGAATCATTGATTGTTATAGACTTTTTAGTCAATTTAATGATTCTTTTGTGTGAAGTGTGAATGACTCATTAGAAGGCAAATAGAATCCTTATTAGCTAGAAATAAAGTCTTGGTCTTGTGTTTCATCTAATGAATATCCATGTAAGAAAAGGCAACCATGATGAATGACTTCTTTTTTAAATGGAATTCAATTGACTTAAACTACCTAAGGTGTATTGATGTGCATGTTGTAATGGTATTAATGTTTAGTGTAGACATGAATTTTAATTGCATGCTTATTTTGTGTGCATAATTCGTTATGATAAAAAGAGAAACCTTACTACCTATGAATTTGGTGATGGTCCCTAGTTTCTACAAATGAGCAATTCTATCCTTGTAATGAAAGTTAATAAGAGTAATAGTTGCATTATTCGATGGACTTTAATGGATTTGGAGTGCCTAGAGCAAATGTCCTATTGTCAAGTAATTAATAGGGCATTTAAAGTTTCAAGTAACAAATTATTCTCTCATTGTAATGAAAGCTAATCAAGCTTAATAACTTCTTTATTAGATGGACTTTGATAGATTTGGACTACTCAAGATAGAATAAATTGATTCTTGCAATGGAATTAGTGATCGGTATGGACAATTACTTTCATGATTCATTTATGTTAATGAGTCCTTAGAATGAAAGGAGTCATATTAGTAATAAATAAAGTGATAGCGTTGTGTTTCAAGAAATTAGCCATCCAATTTATGTAAGAAAAGCTAATCAAGATGTATGACTTTATTATTTGATGAAAATGAATTGATTGAAACAACCCAAGGTGAATTGACGTGCATGTTGCAACAAAATCAATATTTAGTGTAAACATGAATGTTAATTAGATGCTAATTTTGTTTAAATGATTCCATGTAATTTATGGAGATGCCTTATTTCCAATGAGTCAAATAATGGTTTCAAGTTTCAAGCAACGAATAGTTGTCTTTTGGTAAAGAAAGGTAATCAAGAGTAATAACTCCTTTATTCATTAGACTTCAATGTATTTGGCTACCTAGTGGAGAAGTCCTATTGTCATGTAATCAAGAAGTGGTCTCTTGTTTTAATTAATAAATGATTGTTTGATAGTGAAGAATCTAATAAACAATAATAGCTTCTTTATTGTATAGGTTTCAATTGATTTAGACTACCCAATATAGAATGACATGCCTTTTGTAATGAAATCATTGATTGGTGTAAACATTTAAGTTATTTTCATAATTCCTTTATGTGAATCACTCCATAGAATGAAAAAAGAAGCCTTATTAGCTAAAAGTGAAGTGATGGTCTCCTTTATTAAGCAATGAACCATTCTATCCATTTAAGAAAAATAATGAAAATGAATGACTACTTTGTTTTATAGAATTTAATGGATTCATACTACCTTAGTTGTATTAACTTAAATGTCATGATTAATTTAACTTTCTATGTAGATATAGATGTAAATTGCATGATCTTTTTATACCCTTGCAAAAAAATCAGAAGCTTTTTCACCGAGGAATTAGGTGCTGGCCTTATGTTTCAACTGATGAATGATTCTCTCTCGATAAAGAAAGCTAACCAAGAGTAATAACAACTTTATTTGGTGGAGTTCAATGGATTCAAACTACCTAGAGGAGAAAGACCTATGGTCAAGTAATTAAAAGATGATCTCATGTTTTAAGTAATAAATGCTTCTCTTTCATATGAAAGAAAGTTGAGCAAGAGTAATAGCTTCTTTATTTGATTAACTTCAATGGATACAAATTACTTAGGACATAATGATGTGCATTTCATAATGAAATCAGCCATCAGTGCAGACATTTAAGATAATTCATTATTCAATTTGTGTGAATAACAGCTTAAAATCAAAGGAGAAGTCTTATCAGTGAGGAATGAAGTGTGTTCCTATCTTTAAGCAATTAACCATTCAATCTATGTATGAAAAGCTAATTAAGATGAATGACTTCTTGAAATAAAAGGAGCATCCCTATTACATAGAAATGAAATCTCAATCTAGTCTTTCTAGCAATGAACCATTTTATTTGTGCAAAAAAAGCTAATGAAGATGAATAACCTCTTTGTTTTATGAAATTTAATGGATTTAGACTACTTGAGGAGTATTTACTTGCATGTTGTAGTGAAATTAATGCTTTTGTGCAGACATAGATGTAAATTGCATGATTATTTTGTGTGAATGAATCCCAACAATGAAAGGTGAAGTAGTATTATAGAGGAATCAGGCAAGGGTCCCAAGTTTCAAATAATAAAAGATTTACTCATGATTTACAAAACTAATCAAGTGTATTAGCTCCATTATTCAATTGACTTCAAAAGGCTCAGATTGCATAAATGAGAAGTCCTATTATGAAGTAATCAAAAGACAAGTTTCAAGCAATGAACAAATCTCTCATGGTAGAGAAGGCTAATAAGAGTAAAAGCTTCTTTATTAGATGGACTTTAATTGAATTACGTGCATATAGCAATTGAATCAATGATTAGTAGGACATTTAAGTTATTTTCTCAATTTCTTTATGTGAATGACTCCATCCAACAAGAGAAAAGCCTTATTAGCTAGCAATGAAGTGTTAATGTCATGTTTTAGGTCGTGAATCATTATATCCATGTAAGAAAAGTTAAGTAGAATGAATGACTCCCTTATTTGACAGAACATAACAAGTTTAGACTACCTTAGGTTTATTGATATGCATGTCACAATGAATTCAATGTTTTATGTAGACATGAATGTTAATCACATAATCATTTTATGTGAATGACTACTTGCAAGAAAATGAGAAGCCTTATTGTAAAGGAATTAAGTGATGGCCTCCAATTTCAAGCTATGAATGATTCTCTCTTGGTAAAGAAATCTAATTAAGAGTGATAGCTCTTTAATTAGATGGACTTTAATGGATTCAAACTACCTATAGGAGAAGTACTATTATTAAGTGATTGAGAGATAATTTCATGTTTCAAGCAATAAATGACTCAATTGGATATAGATTACCTAACACATAACCTTGTGCATTTGGCAATAAAATTGGAGATCAATGTAGATATTTAAGTTAATTTCATTATTTATTTGAGTGAATAATATCTTGAAACATAAGGCGCAGCTTTATCAACTTGAAGTGAAATGCATTGTCATCTTTTAGCAATTAAATATTCAATCGATGTAATCAAAGCTAATTAAGACCAATGACTCCTTCAATCAAAATTAGAAGCCTTATTACCTAGAAATGAGGTGTCAATCTCATTGTTCTAGAATGAACCATTTTATTTAGTTAAAAAAAAAATCTAATGAAGGTGGATGACCCTTTTTTTCGTTTTATAGAATTTAATGAGGTGTATTTATGTGAATGTTGCAGTGAAATTAATGTTTAGTGTAGAAATTAAAGTTAATTGTTTGATATTTTGTGTGAATCTTTCCTTTTAAAGAAAGGTGAAGTTGTAGTGCATGCTACAATGAGTTTAATGTTCTTGGAAGACATGGGTGTTAATTGCATGATTAATTTATGTGAATCATTCCTTGTAACATAAGGTAAGTTGTATTATTGAGAAATCATAAGAGTGACTCGAGTTTTGAACAATAAACGATTTTCTCCCAACAAGCAAAGCTAATCAAAAGCATCAGCTTCATTATTGAACTGAATTCAATGAATTTAAATTGGTTAAAGGAGAAGTCCTATTATAAAGTAATTGAGAGACAACATTTGAGTAATGAACAAATACCTCATAGTAGAGAAGGTTAATCAAGAGTAAAGTTTCTCTAGTGGATGGACTTTAATGCATTCACACTATGCAAAATTAAATAACATGCATATGACCATGGACTTAGTGATGAAAGAAACATTTAAGTTAATCTCATGATTTCAATTTGTAAATAACACCATGCAATGAAAGGAAAAGCCTTATTAGTTACAAAAGAAGTATAGGTTTCTTATTTTAGACAATGAATCATACTATTCACATAAGAAAAGTTATTAGAATGAATGACTCCTTTGTTCGATGGAATAAAATGGATTCAAACTACCCATAGTGTATTGATGTGCATGTCATAATAAATTTAATGTTTTATGTAGACATGGATGTTGGTTGCATGATCATTTTGTGTGAATTACTACTTGTAGGAAAATGAGAAGCCTTATCACTAGGTAATCAAGTGACATCCTCGAGTCTGAAGAAATTAATGATTATCTTTTGGTAATGAAATCTAATTGAGAGTAATAGCTTCTTTATTTGATGGACTTGAATGGATTTAAACCACTTAGAGGAGAAGTCCTATTACTGTGTAATAAAAAGAGAATCTATGCTTTAAGTAATAAATGATTATCTCATAAGAAAGAAAGTTGAACGAAAGTAATAGCTTTTTTACTGGATGGACTTCATCAAATAAACATTACCCAAGACATAATAATGTGCATCTCATAATGAAATCAATGATTGATGTAGACATGTAAATTAATTTCATATTTCATTGAGTGAATGGCAACTTGAAGTGGAAGAAGAAACGTTATTAACTAGGATTGAAGTGTTTTGTCATCTTTTAGCAATTAGCCATACAATCCATGTAAGAAAAGCTAATCAAGATGAATGACCCCTTGGAAGAAAAGGAGAAACCTTAACACCTAGATATGAATGTCAATCACATCTTTTTAGAGTGAATTATTCCATACTGTTAAGAAAAGCTAATAATGATGAATGACCCCTTTATTTCATGGAATTTAATGGATTCAAACTACTTAAGGTGTATTTATGTGAATGTTGTAATGAAATTAATGTTGTATGCAGTAATAGATGTTAATTATTTGATTATATTGTATGAATTTTTCCCTTTAAACAAAGGTGAAGTTGTATTGTTGAGGAATCAAATGACAATCTCAAGTTTCAAACAATGAACAATTTTCTCCCAATTAAGAAATCTAATTGAGAGTAATGGCTCTTTGATATAATTAACTTCAAAGGATTTGGACTACCCAAAGTAGAAGTCTTATTCTGAAGTGATCAAGAGATAGGTTTCAAGTAACGAATGACTCTCTCATAGTGGAAAAGGCTAATCAAGAGTAAAAGATTCTTTATTGGATGGACTTCAATGCATTCACCCTACTTAAAACTAAATAAAATGCATATTACAACAGAGTCATTCATGAGTAAGGCATTTGAGTTACTTTCTCAATTTCTATGATAAACTTCAATGCATTTATAATAAAGATGGTAAATCAAGAGTTTCCTTATTGGATGGACTTCAATCCATTTAGACTATCCAAAATTGAATAACATGCATGTCACAATATAATGTATGATTAGTGATACATATAAGTTAAATTCATAATTTCTTTATGTGAATAACTCCATGCAATGAGAAAAAAATGCCTTATGAGCTAGAAATGAAGTGTTAATCTCATATTGTAGGTAATGAAACATTTTATCCAAGTAAGAAAATTTAATCAAAATTAATGAATCGTTTGTTTGATTGAATTCAATGTATTCAAACTACCCAAAGTGTATTTACATGCATGTTGCAATGAAATTAATGTTTTGTCTAGTCATGAATGTTAATTACATATTTTTTATGGCTAATTCCATGCAATGAAAGGAGAAGCATTACTGGCATAAAATTAGGTAATGAACTCAACTCATAAGTAATGAACAATCTCTCTTAAAGCTAATCAAGAGTAAAAGTTCCTTTATTTGATAAATTTCAATGGATTCAAACTACAAAAAAAGGAAGTCCTATTGTCAAGTAATAAGGATGTGGTCTCATGTTTCAAGTAATGAATGATCCTCTCATATTAAAGAAAGCTAATGATGATTGTTAGTGAACTAATTGGTTAACCAAAATAACATATAGAAATATCAATTAACAAAATTTCAATTCTAGATTCATGTGCAACTATGATATTAATTAAACTTAAATACATTAATATAAATTTTGGGGGGGGGGGTTAAAAGTCTAACTTTATAACAATTGAAGCAAACTACTTAATTAACCAAAATAACTTACAGAAATATGAATTAACAAAATTCCAATTCAAGGTTCATTTACAACTATGATATTTGATACTTTTGATTATCCACAATGTTGCTGCAATTCTATTAGAACTATTAACCCTAAATAATAACAAGATCTATTACTCAAATTCTCCACTTAGACACTAACCACTGTACCCTTAGAACATACTCTCTAGAGTTATAAACTAGTAGCCTTAAGAATTAGGAAGATAGGTTAATTATAGCAATAATCATACAAGCTTAAATTTTTTAACATGTGTTAAGTTATTCATAACAATAAAAGAAAAACTTGTTTCTAGTCCCTTCCTATTAATTGTTACTTAGTGATTGGGAATAGTATAAATACAAGTTACAATCTCTAACCCTAACAATTTACCATTGTTTAATCAATTTGGGAGGGCTAATTGAATGAATTAAAACAATAATCATTCAACAATATAATCAAAATAACTCAAATAATTCCAATAGAAAGGAAAACAACATAACAAAATAATCTATTCCATCAAAATGTCCAATGTTTTGAAATGACCTATAATTGTTGAAACCTTCTAGCTATAAATATTTTAAAGAAACCAAATTCTTACTAAAGCTATGCTTGTCGACCTCCTTGTGTGTCCATCTCATCTTCTTTAATTTTTAGTAGCTAAAATGTCCTATTTCTTACATAGAAAATGTACATAGTTAACACAAGAAAACTCTAAGACTCTTCAATAAAATCTCCTAAATTCTCAAGGTTACAATAAACTTGTTTCCATAATTGTGATATAATTCATGTAATACTGTCCAAGATGATTCTTGAGTAGATATAGTCTAAATTAGGGTCTACATTCTTCATCAAAGTTTTCTTCCTCTTCTCAAGATTTCCAATACATCAAATTTGGCCCAAAACAAAGCTCCATAGCACAAGTTATAAGTTAAAAACTAAGACTAACTTAGTTCAGTCCATGAAAAATTTTACAGTGACTTATCAACTATTTTTGGACTATTAGACAAATATTTTGGGCTTGGGTGTATTCATAACAATTGTAGGCTCCTGAATCACCTGATTTGGACTTCTGAAGCTTAACCATTGTAGCGCACATGCTAATTACATTCAATTTTCAACTAACATGCATACCTAACATAAAAATACAACAATGTCCATAAAATAACAGCACCATACTCATTTCTTTCCTCTCTATTCATAATTGTTCTCAATTAGTTCACCTATCAACCATTCCTCTTTACTACCACAAACTAGGTAGCAAAGTAGGATATCCCTTATTAAAGCATGAAAGAAAATTTGATATTTTTCCTTAAGACATTCCCAAAAAAAGGAAATGTACATCAAGGTGCTTTGCATACTCATGTTTAAGTCATTGTTTAATATGAGTGTCAACACTTTTGCTGAAATACTCATAGTTACTAGGTAGGCTCAATAGTGGACTAGAATTAAAATTTTGCATTTTTGCTATCTTTTTTAATTATTTTTAAAAGAAAGCACCCTATTTACTTAAACCCAAGTTTAGGACTAGCTTAAGAAGAACAATTTCAGACAAATCACACATTACTCAATGATGCTTTATTATGAAATAGAGATAACTTCTCAACAAGCACTATTTCAATTGAGTATCACAAAGTTAAGGACACTTATCACTATTTTACCAAACATTGCTAACATCCTAAGCCAAGCACTAGATTATAAAAATAATCCAATTTAATACTTTTGAAACAAAAACATATGATCATTATTTCAGAAAAACTAAAAGAAAAAAAATTGAAAGCAAAATCTTAACTAAACCTTTCCTTCCACTTAAATCTTACATTATCCTCAAGGTAAGGCCAAATGTAATAGAAAAATATTTGAAACATAAAAAAAGAAAAGAAAGAGTACAAAATCAAATATAAAAGTATGCTTGGGTTGCCTCCTAAGTAGTGTCTTTGTTTAATGTCATTGGCTTGACAAGATGTTTCTTTAGTCAGCATAGATGGGATTCACTAACTGCATCACCTCAATATTCTACCTAAAAATCTTCATAAAAAGGTTTGAGTCAATGACCATTCATCTTGAAAACCTAAGCCTATGACTATTCATGTTAAAGCCTTGCTTGTCTATAAACTCCTTATCTTAATTGCACCATGAGCAAAAACATTAGTAATAACAAAAGGACCAACCCACCAAGATCATAACTTATTTGGAAATAGTTTATGCCTTGAATGGTAGAGGAGGACATTCTATCTAACAACGAAGTTCTTCCTTGGAATCCTTTGATCATGAAATGCCTTTATGTTTTCTTAATCTTTTGGTGCAATTGTGATTTAATTATAAGATGAAAAACCATCAAGAAAGCAATAATGAGTATGACCATCTAGTGGTAGAGTCTAATTTCTTGCAATCAATACACACTTTCCACCTTGTTTGTACATGTGTATGTACCAAACTCATCATTATTTTTATTTGTAACCATTGTGACACCATATTTCTTTAAGACCACCTACACCAATCTCACCCATATGCTATTCAAGATTGGATATATGATGCCAGCATTAAGGAGGTTCAAAATCCCTTTCTTTAGTACCTTTATCATTGGGGTGTTCAATTGATGTTGAGCTTCTCTACTTGATTTGGCTTCTTCATAACAATATGCAGTGTATACACATGGCTAGACTTCTCCCCTTAATATCTATACTCTTCCAACCAATCATTGTCTTATGCTCACTTAGCACTTGACTTAATTCTCTTCGTGCACATGCATTAGATTCCTTGTGGTAAACACTAGTAGGTTGTCATTTTCTTCCAAATACACATACTTCAAATGAGTTGGTAATGGTTTTAGTTTTAACATAAGAGCCTACAAAATAGAAGGTAAAAGTTTCTTGTGAGCAACTAGTAAGATAATGGAAGAAACTAAATACCTATTTGGAAACATTGATAATGAATGGAATTCAACCAGATGTTAAGTTTTGTAATGATGTTTAGTTGTTGAAATTAGGGTCCTAGAACCCTTGTTTATTGACTTTTTAGTTTACGTTTAAAGCTAGATTTTAATTAGTTAGATAACCTTTTCTTCATTCAATTTATCTAGATAATATAGGAAATTTTCATAATTTATACTTGAGTTTTCTCCTCATAAGATTGGTACTTGGACTCATGTCCACTTGATTACTTAAGCATCTCATACACTTCTGGTAAATTTGAGCATAAACTAAAGATTCAGCATAAAAATTCTGCCTAAAAAATTTGAATTGTACCCTCACACCTAAACTAAACATTATCTTCAATGTTTGGAGCTATCAACCAAAATAGTTAAAAAAAAGAATGTGGGAAAACATAGACTAACAACATCTAAACATCATACAAAGAGAAAAAGATAGAAATTCCCAGGTAAACGTGGCTTGCCTCCCACCAAGCACTTTATCCAGTGTATGAGCAAGACTATGCATGCAAGATTACATTATCAAGAAACATGCACTTACTCATCATCAAGCTTGGTTATGGCTCCATCCAAGTAAGGCTTCATAAGATGTTTATTCACCTTGAATGTATTTTGAGTTCTTAGGCTCATTAACTCAGCAACACCATGGGGAAATACTAGCACTATTTGAAATGGTCCACTTCATCTTGATCTAAGCTTTTTTTTAGAAACAAATTAAATCTTGCATTAAATAGTAACACTTTCATTACAAGATAAAGAGGCTTACAAATTACAGCTTTGTCATGATAGAGCTTTATGCATGCTTTGTAAATTTTTACATTCTCATAAGCTTCATTTTTCATCTTTTCAAGGTCATTCAATTATAGTAGCCATCCCTCCTCAACTTTGTCCATATCCATGTTTAATGCCCTTGTAGCCTAGTAAGCTTTATGCTCCAACTCAATCGGGACTCATCCCAAAAGGTGTCATGCATGTTGTGCAATACATCCATAATACATCATTTAGCTTCAATGCCTAATCTCTCCTAGAAGGGCACACCATTTTTTTTTCCAAGATTACCTTAATTTGATGGTTACTTACATTAAATTAGCTTAAGGTTTAAGCCTTTTTCAACACACTATCAAACAATTTATTACAAAAATGGCTTCCTCCATCACTAATAATGTCCCTAGGTATCCCAAACTTGCTAAAAATCACGTTTCAAAAATTTAACAATAGAAATAGTATCATTAGTTCGACTGGGTATAATCTCAATCCATTTAGGCACATATCGATAGTAACTAATATATATACATACCCCATAGAGGGAGGAAAAGGACCTATCAAAAGGCTTAACTACCAAATTCCCAATCAAGGGCATTTCATTCCTTTTACCAATGCCTCCACTCCTTTGACACTTATCACATTGCAAGCAATAATAATGAGCATCCTTAAAGAGAGTAGGCCAGAAAGAACCTAATTGTAGCACCTTACTTGTTGTCTTTTTACCACCAAAATGGCCATTATAATGCAACTCTTGACAAAAGGCTAAAATACTCTGTTGCTCCTCTTGAGGCAAACATTTGTGAATAATCTGGGCTGCATAATGCTTGAATAGTAATAAATCATCCCAATAATAATGCTTGTATGCAAATAAAAACCTCTTTTTTCTTGATAAGATATTTGGCCCAAAACATGCAATAAGCAAGATAAATAATCATATTAGCGTACCATAGTTTCTTGGCTATAGAAAGTAACTATTAATTAAGAAAGGTTTCACCAATAGGTTTAACCCCTTTGTGGTCATCTGTGTTAAAGGAGGAAATCAATCTAAAAAGATTGTCAATTACAACATTTTTACAACCATTTTTATCACTAATTTTCTAGGTTAAATTCTTTCAAATGCTTTTCCATCTAATCAACCTTCACTTAGCATTGAGTTTAATTGATAAATATTTTAGTGCAACACAATTGGAATGCATAATCACCTTAGATCCTTCTAAATAAGACCTAAATTGATCAATTGCAAAAACAACTACCAATAATTCTTTTTCAATGGTTGAATAATTCAATTGGGCATTATTGAGTGTTCTACTAGCATAGTAGATAACATGCAACAATTTCTCCACTCTTTGTGGCATAATCAAATGCATCGGAAATTATCTAAAATGGAAATGTTTAATCTGATGCCATGATGATAGGTGCAAAGGTCACCTTAACTAAACTAAACGCATTCAAAGAAGTATCATAAAAAGCAAATGGAACATCTTTAGATAGTAAATTACATAAAGGGTGACTGATTTTGGAAAAGTTCTTATTAAATTGCTTATGGAACCTAGCATGTCCTAAGAATCTCTTGGCACCCTTCACTAAAGTGGGAGGTGGTAGATTAACAATTAGATCAATCTTACTTTATCTACCTCAATATCCTTATAAGATATGACATGACTAATGCTTAGCCATAAAGTGACTCCCTCCCTGATTAATGTTAGGGTACATTCTATACATCTTCTCAACACTAAAATCTAGTAATCTAGGCATGCATCAAAAGAAGTACCAAAATTTGAGCAGTCATGCATAAATACCTTTATGAAGCATTTCACCATGTCTAAAAGTATGGACATCATAAGTCTTTCAAAGATGTTTGGGCATTGCAAAGCCTAAAAGCCATCCTCCTAAAAGTAATTATCCTAAATGGATATGTGAAAGTTATCTTCTCTCAATCTTTTAGCAATTGGAATTTGATAGTAACCTAAATGACCATCAAGAAAATAATAAAAATCATGTGCATTTAATCTTTCTAACATATGATCATTAAAAGGAAGGAGAAAATGATCTTTTCTAGTATGTACATTTACCTTCTTGTAGTGTATGAACATTTTCATCCTACAGTTTCCCTAGTAGTCATTCTACTCATTTATGACAACAATGATGCCAAATTTCTTGGGCACAACATGCATAAGGCTAGCACACCTACTATCTAAAATAAGGACAAATCACTCCTGCATCTAAAATTTTCAATATTTGTTTCTTTATTACCTCCTACATATTTGGGTTAAGTCTTCTCTAGGCTTTCCTACTTGGTTTGGAATTTTCCTAGAGAAGGATCCTATGCCACGCACATTGCAAACCTAATGCAAATGATGTTAGAAATGGTCCAGCCCGTTGCTTTCCTAACTTCATTAAGTACCTAAACTAAGCTCCCTTCTTAAGAATAGGTTAAATTGGAAGCAATAATGATTAGATATGTATCTCCCTCTCCTACAAAGGTATATTTAACGTGTATGGGTAACTCCTTCAATACTAACTTGGGCAAAGGGCTCTCCTCTCCAATAGAAAGTGACTTAGGTAGTTCTAAGGACTATTTAAGTTCTCTTAGGGAATATTTTGGCTACCCTATCCAAAACATCATGCTACTCTTGAATTTCTCACTCAATTTCACTCTCCACTCTTTCTAAAGTTATTACACTTCTTATTTATCTTCCATCATGTTATGTAGATAAGTCTGATGAACCAATGAGTCCAAATGATAAATATAGGCACATTAATTACTAGGTAAACATAATAAAAGGTTAAGAGAATTAAAAATTTCAAATTCAAAGTCTCTCCTAAGACTATCATTGTTAACATCAATTATTATTTGGGTGATTGCCATGAATGGGTGGTGAACAAGAAAATCACCTCTATACTTAGATGGGGTGTTTTCCATGTTCAAGACCACAAAATCAATTAGTACAATGAGCATATCTAGTTGAATCAAGAAGTCTTCAATTATGCTGCTTAGATACTTCACAAAATGATTAGCAAGTTGTAAAGCCATTGTGGTAGCTTCCAACTCCCCCAATCCTAGTAGCAAGAAATCACAATATCTTTTGAGTTTTATGCTTACTCCTAAGTCTCAAATAGCCTTAGTAATCTTGTTGTCTCCCAATGTGATGGTAATAATAACACTTCCAAGACACTTCATCTTGGGAGGTGACTCGTGCTGCAAGATAGCATTCTTTCCTTTGAGATAATTACTTTCTCATTCTTCCCATATCTCCTTCTATCAGTGTTTAACTCCTCAAAAAATTTTGCATAAGAAGGGATATTCTTGATAACATCTAAATGAGGTAAATTCATATTCACTTTTGAAAACATATCAAAAGTTTCATAGAATTACTTATCCTATTTGCTTTCTTTCAAGCAATTTTAGAAAGAAATTGGTAGCTTGTATGGTTTGACTACTTTATGGAAATTTGGGGCAGTAAATGTTCTCTTTTTCATTCATTTAGTGCTACTTGGATGGCTATTTGACTTCATTTTGCACATTGCTTCAATTAACTTAGTTTATGCCTCTTCTTTAAGCTCCAAGCTTGAATTTCCTACATCATGTTGCATATCATCAATATCTTTATTAGCTAAATTTTATTCAATAACTTACCACTTATAAGGATTGTCATAGACTTTGCTTGCTCTAGTTTGCCAGTTAACTACCCTTTTTGGTTTCCTTGCAATGCTTCTACACGTTGCCCAACTTTCATCATTGCCTTTCTCCTGGATGCTTCTAAAGAGTCCAACCTTTGGTCATTTTTCTATTGATTTTTATTGTTGAGTTGCATGAAAGCATTCAAACTCTCTTCTAAGGTTGGTTTTCTTAATTGATTGGAAGGGGAAACTAAGGTATGAAATTGTGGAGGATTCTGGTTTGGAATATATGCAGGGTTAAGGTTGTTTTTCCATGAGAAATTTGGATGATTTCTCCATTAGAAGTTATAGGTGTTTGAGAATGGGTCATTTCTCAACCTGGTTTGATATGACTTCATTAAATTAGCTTGCTCTTGCTTCACATCTGCATAAGAATTGTATGAAAAGCATACATTAGCTTCATGTCCCAAAACACCACATACCCCACATACCTGTTGATTGGTTGAATTTTTGGTAGTGAGAATTTTGATTTGCTTAGTCAACTTTACCAATTGCATAGAGATTTCATCATGTGAGCCCAATTCTTGTGTGGCAGCTCTTCTTCCTCTATGACCTTTTTGTTGGGAGTTAGCTCCTAACTTTTCACAAGATCGTATGTCTCCTCAGTAGTCTTTTTCTCCCATATCTCCACTGATTGCTTTATCAACTAGAGTTTGACACTGTAGTTTCAAACCATCATAAAAAAACTGATATCAGAGTTTTAATGAGAAGTGATAATGCATACACTAAATAGGAAACATCTTAAATCTCTCACAATTCTCATGGAATAGTTCTCTATACATTTGAATGAAAGTTGCTATTTTGGTCCCCAATTCTATAATTTTCTTATAGGAATAGAACTTCCTAACAAATTTATTATGAACCAGAACCCATGTGGTCAAAGAACCAACTACCAATGTTCTCAACCAAGCCTTAGCCCTCTCCTTTATAGTACAGAGAAAGCACCTCATTTTAAGCTAATCTTCTATCAACCCTTGCTATGGAAAAGTTTGCATAGTAACATAAAAATTCCTAATGAATGTAAGAGGATCTTCACGTGCCATTCCTTAAAAGGATGGTAGCATAATGTAGTGGATATTATTGATCTCAAAATTTCTAGTTGCGACTTCTAATAAAATGCCAGAGGGTGAAGTCCTTACTACAAGACTAATGTATTCTTTCATGGTCCTTTGTGTTTTGGCTGTCATCATTGGATGTTGAATTTCTCCTTGCACAACCCTTACCTTGGCTTCATCCCTAATCTCAAACTCATGTCTCCCTTTTGTTAGTTTCCTTGCTTGACCACTAATCCAAGAGTTGTTCTCCAATCCAAGTATGAGCTCTCCTCCCAGAGATTTCCAGCCTTACATGGACCTAAAAAAACAAAATTAAAAGAAAATTCAGCAACCTAATGGCCAAATTAAGATTAAATTGAAGGAAGTCTAATAAGCATAAAAATGAGAAAAAAGTAAAAAAAAAAAATTTAAAATTTTAAAAGAAAAGCTAAACTACAATGTTCCATAAGCGAAGTGTACATAACAATTCAAAAAACCAAGAAAACAAGAAAGAAAATCAAATTGCAACTATCCAACAATGGTGCCCAGAACATAATGATTAACAAATTTGCAATTCACAACTATACAAATCAATTGTAAGACAATGCCAAATATACCTTAAGGTTTTTGTAACACCTGAAACTTCACACACACATTATCACATCATCTTGTGTAGGTTTATATGTTTAATATGCATATATATGCTCATGTTGCTTACATTTCTTTATTCATAATATGATTACAATGTGCATTTCTATTGTTGTGATGTGTATGTACTAGTGCCTAACTAGAAACTCTAATTGATCTTAGAATTAAATTAGAAAAGACATGTGTCAAGCATGTGAATGCCCACCTCATTTCACGCTTACGACAAGTGTCCCTTGATGTGGCAAGCATACAAATGTCGACCCTACTCCCTTTAGCCTAGAAATATATGTAAACTTTTGGAACACTTAAAGAGTAACTTATTCAAATCAAGCTTAGAGAGAAAGTGGCTGGCCAAAACTTGCAAGGTGAGTTTCTTTATCTTTCAAGCTTTCTCTTACTTTAGTTATGCATTGGAGAATAGATTAACAATATAGGATTGTGTCTAGAATGATTAAATGAAAGAGAATAGTAGAAACCCTAACTAAATATTATGCGGTTCATGTGAAGCTAGATTGGGCACACATATTTTAATAAATTTGGCAATAAGATTGAATGAAGCTTAGCTATGAAATAATGTTCTAATTAGTCTTAGAGAATAGAACATGTTGAGCCAAATCTTCTTCATGTAAAACCTGCTTTAATATTGATCAATTCAAAACATTCAAAAATAGATTTCTTTTTTTCTATTTTCTATTTATTAATTATTAAAAATTATTTCTAATTTCTAATGTGATGAGTAATTCAAATGGAATTATGCTTGAGATTGTGTTAATTAGGCTACCTTCTTAAATAATTGATCTAAACAATGTAATTAGGAACTGATTATATACCTGTTAAGGTTGTTTGTTTTAGATCAATATGATTAGATTTAACTAATAGATTCACTTGGAAGTTTAATGATCAAAATATGTCATAGTCTCAACTAAAGATATATGTATATATATCTTTTGGCTAGGATTAAGGTAAGTAGAATCTCAACTGTCATTACAAGTTGAATATGTGACAATGTGTATTAAGTGCTAGTTGATGGTTACTAAAGTATGTTCCATTGATTGGATACTTAACTAATAATGCAATAATACTTCATGCATTCCATGATGATGAACATGAATCACAGTACAAATAATGAATGAAAGAGCACTTCCATTATTCATGTTGCGCGGATGGTTTTCATAGGGACTTGGTATAACCACTATGATGTGGCTTGAATAAATATATCCATCACAATGTAGACTAAACAAGATATATCCATTGTAGTGTGGACTAAAGTGAAGGCCAATGATCCTAGGGTAAACCCAACAACAAAAGAGAATTTCATGCTTGGAAAGAGGATCTTATGATCATCATCATTCTCAAAGCATATCATGCATGATTCTATTTACTAAGCTAGAAACTCACCAACTCATAATGACAGGTGACAGACCTAGAGTATGCAGTGTAGCCTAACTCACAATGAGCAAGAATCGTAGTCATTGATGTCAAAGTCATTCTATCAATTGCAGTCCTTGAAATATAATATAGCCAATGACTCTTTCACATTTTATGATGTGCACATGTGGAGGGCTTTAAAAATAATGTAAATTATCAGGGTAGATGGTAAGTGGGGAAAATAGTGTAAATTATCATTCTCAATATGGATTGCAAAACAAATCAAATTATCTTACATAGAATTCTGGCAACTGAATTTAAGCTAGAAACTAAACCAAAATTCCAACTTATACTAGAAAATAGAGTGAGTGGACTTAAGAAAACTTAATTAATTAATTTTTCTTTCAAATTGAAACCAATTCTCAATCTGCTCGAATGAATATTTTGAATTAAACTTATTAGAATGCATGATTTGAATAAACAACACTCTAATTAATTAAACTTAGGTACTAAGCTTATTATCGTTCCAGGCATTAATACAACACTTAAAAATTGTCTAAAAACATATCAAAATCCAGACTAAGGAATAATCTCACTGAAATTAGTTAAGACTATTGATGTTTAGTTACCAATCCAAATTACATATAATAAATCAATGCCTTGATGTGAAGCTAAAGATTTATCTAATGTTGTAAAGAGTGAGAGATTGAAGTAAGTTCATCAAAGCTTAGTCAAACTAATGAATTAAACTAAAACTTTTGTCTATTCGGGCTATTTTAATTTGAAGTTGATGTACCTATCAAATTAATCCTAAAATCTAGTCTGGTTTACTCATGAAATTGGAGAAATAACATAAATAAACTAAACTTGTGAATTTAATAAACAAATCAAAATCCTAAATTAGTTGAAATAATAATCCAACATTCATCAACACATAAAGGAAGCTTACCAAGTACATAAGAGTTGGTCTAACTACTCATGCTTAACTAAAGTAAACATAACAACAGTGGATGACATAAATAAATTGAATTTGCAAACCCCTTTTTGAAAGCACTAACTCCACTTCTACAATGTAGTTGATTTCCTCCAACAAGCAGAATCTTTTTATCTCGTTCCTCCAATTTGATTGTCACAATCTGTTTTGCCAATGGACTCATTTTCTCCTCCAAAGCTCTTAGGAACAGCAGCCCATAACTCCTAAAAATTTCATGGCATGGCCACTCACAACCTCTTTGAAACTTCAAAAGTACCCCCCCTCTTGACCTATGCAAATGAGATGTATATATATATCTAAGAGAGGAAGCCCCAATGGAAATAAAAACGTCCCAAATTGATGCAAACCTTGTTAGATGTAGCTAAGATTCCCACAATCCAATCATGTATGAAACCCTAGAAAAGTGATGCGGACCACATTCAAGACCAAGAACTATGTATAAAACCTAAGGAAAGTGAAGCAGCCCACATTCAAGACCAAGAACCAACCTATGTCTCTCATCTTTGACTTTATCATTTCCCATGTACCACACCTTTTCCATGCATAATCTTGGAATAGTAACAGCCACAAGCATTGAAAATATTGTGCTTTTATTAGCTTCTAATTTATAGATTTGGCATAAGTCCTCCAGTCACCTTTAGATTTGTTTATAAGGCCATCAAGTTTCCATAAAAAAGGAGATGAATGAATGAATAAATAAAATTTGTGTGAGTGCAATCTCCTTGAAAACCTAGAAGTGTTTTCACTCCTTCCTTGAAGAGTTGGAACATTTCTAAAGTCTGCATTCTTGAAGTGTTGCAGCCATCAATCTAGAAGAATTGTAGCATTTTCATCTTCCTTGAAGGCCTACAAGAGCAACCATTGAAGTTCTATTCATTTACAATTTCCTACTTTTCACCCCAATTTTTGTGTGTATAAGTCACTCTCTTAATCCTACTATTTGATTAGTCAAACTTGGACTGCATTAGAAAGCCAAACTAGATTTATAAGATGTAAATGACCCTAACCTTAAGCTTTAAGAAGCCAAACCAATGGCATGGAAGAAGGATACGGATGCCACACTTTACAAAATAACAAACATAGGAGTGATAAATTGGTTTGAACATCACAAAATGATTTGGTTCTTAATAAATTCTTCAGTTCTTGAAAGAATTGAAAGGGAAAATTCTCACTTTTTACTTTACCTAATGTTTTGCCTCCTTCAACAATGGAATCAAGCCTATTTATAGGCTGAAAACAATCTACTCCTATTGTTTATGAGTTCCTTACAATCACTTAACACAAACCCATTCAGCATACTTATGCAATTAATAAAGTCTTGGCCTACATTAAGGTTTGCTTTACCTTGCTTCATATTTTTTTTGGGTCAAACTTCTTTGATCAACCTACTAAGTGCCTTTTTCATTTGTTTTGCTCTTAAACATGTCACTAATCCTTCGCAAATGCTCATTTGATCAATAGAATCCATCCATGCATCGATGCCTCCAAGGATATCATCATTCCCCCACTCTTCAAATGGATTCATCCTCAAATCATCATCTGCATCAAAAGAAGAAAGATCAGAAACATTAAATGTTACACTCACATTGTACTCACCAGGAAGGTCCAACTTATAGGCATTGTTATTAATTTGTTTCACCACTTGAAATAGACCATTTCCTCTAGGTTGCAACTTTGAATGGCATTGAGAAACTTTTCCTTGCACATATGCACCTAAACCCAATCATCAAGTTCCAAAATCACCTTCTTATGCACTTTGTTGGCATGTGATACATATTGCTCAATCCATTTTTCAATTTGTTGTTGTACCTTCTCATGTAACTTCTTCACCTTGCGTTCACCATCTAGGCTACCATACTCATCAAGAGGTAAAGGCATCAAATTCAAAGGAGTCAAAGGATTAAAACCATACACAATTTCAAATGAAGAGTAACTAGTAGCAAAATGAATACTCTTATTATGTGCAAACTTTACATATGGTAAACAATCTTCCTATGTTTTTAAATTCGTTTGAAAAATAGCATGCAACAAAGTAGAAAGAGTTCAATTAATTACATCAATTTGCCCATCCATTTATGTATGGAAAGTAGTTGAGAATAATAATTTAATACCTAACTTACCCCATAAAGCCTTCTGAGAGTAGTTCAAGAACTTTGTATCCCAATTTGAATTAATGTTCTAAGGCATGCCATGCAAGCATATTACCTCTCTAAAGAACAATCCACCACCTTGTTTGCATCCTCAGTTTTATGGCATGGGATGAAGTGTACCATCTTTGAAAACTTGTTAACAACAAGTACAAAATCTCTACCCCTTTTAAGCTGTGGCAGTCCTACCACAAAGTCCATAGAGAAATCAACCAAGGATTGGCTAGATATAGGTAAAGGGGTCTACAAGCAATGGGGTAATACTCTAGATTTAATCTATTCTTAAACCCATAATGAATTACTTCCAAATCATATTGTCTTAATTTTGCTAACAAAATATGCTTAGCATGCATGGGTACAACATCACACAAAACCTCATTAGTATATCTCCTAATAACAAACAATACTAACACCTACTTATTTACCTTAACCTCTCCACATTCAACCATTGAAGCTTATATGTTCTAAGGTGCTGCGTGGTTGGGAAATTAAGCTATTCAACTAGAATTGTGCCAGCTACATTTGTACAGCTACCCTTATCAATGATCATGCTACATACCCTATACTGATGTAGCACTATGTATGGAAGATATTATCTCTTTGCACTTCATCATCTTCTTTGGCTTATGCACTCAATGGTCATCTTAACTACCAATCAGGTCCTCCTTTCTCCAATGGTGGCATGGAGTAATCATTAAACTCACATTGTCTTAATATCACCATTACCCCACAACACCCTAGTATGCTTTTTTTGGCACTTAGATGCAATATGTCCCCTTCCCAAACAATCCATTATTTGATGGACTTCATTGAATTCAAACTATGTAAAAGAAAAGTCCTATTGTTAAATAATTAAGGGATAATCTCATGTTTTAGGTGATGAACAAATCTCTCATAGTATAAACAGCTAATCAAGGGTAAAGCATGTTTACCCAAAACAAAATAATGTGCATATGTCCCCATAAAATCTTGGTTCATAGTAGATGATTAAGTTTCATGAATCATTTGTGTGATTGACTTGTTCGAAAAAAAGGATAGGCCCTATTAGCCATAAATGAAGTGAACATCTCATGTTTTAGGTAATAAACTAATCTATCATCCTAAGAAAGCTAATCCAAGGGAATGACTTACTTTTTTAAGGAATTCAATGGATTTAGACAACCCAAGGTGTATTGACTTGCATGTTACAACAATATTACTATTCATAGTAGACATAGATGTCCAGTGCATGCTCATTTTCTATAGATGTTTTCTAACAACGATTTGACAAGCCTTACTACTCAAGAATCAAGTGATGGCTTCATGATTTGAGAAATAAATGATTCTTCCTAGTAAAGAAAAATAATCAAAAGTAATAGCTCTTTATTCAATGGACTCCAATCAATTTGAACCACCCATGCCAAAATAACATGCATCTCACAATGGAATTAGTGATTAGTGAAATATCACAATTTTTTTTTTTGTGTTAATGACTCTTTGTAATGAAAGGAGAAGCCTCTTTTTCTTTTTTGAAATGAAGTGGTGCTGATCTTCTCGGAAACATACCATTCTATCTTGGTAGGAACTAATCCAAATGAATGACTCCTTTATTTGATAGAATTCAATGGATTAAAACTAACCAGGATGTATTGATGTGAATGTTGCAAAGGAAATAATGTTCAATGTATGTATGGATGTTAATTACACAACCATTTTGTGTGATTGATTTCTTGCAATGAAATGAGAAGCCTTATTGCCCAGGAATAAAGTGGTAGTGTGAAGTTTCAAACAATGAATCATTCTTTGATGGAAAAGAAAGCTACCCAAGATTAATAGCTTTTTTATTTGATGGACTTTAATCAATTCAAACTACTAAAATAGTAGTCCTATTGTCAAATAAATAATAAACGTCTCATGTTTCAAGTAATAAAAATTCTCTCATAACAAAGAAAGCTAATTGAGTGTAATAACTTCTTTATTGGTTGGACTTTTGATGGATTCAACCTACCCAATACATAATAATGTACATCTTCACAAGAAATTAATTATTGGTGAAGACATATAATTAAATTTAGTCATTCCTTTCTTTGAATGACCCCTTAGAATGAAAAGAGAAGTCTTATTAGCTAGAATTGAAGTGTTGGTCTCATCTTTTAGGCAATGAACTATTCCACCTATGAAAGAAAAGTTAATCGTGATGAATGAGCCCTTGTTTGGAATTTAATGGATTCACATTACCCAAGAATTTTTTAAGTATATGTTGTAGTGAAATTAATGTTTGTTGTAGATATGGATGTTAATTACATGATCGTTTTGTGTGAATAATTCCATGCAATGAAAGAAGAAACATTATTATCAAGCAATGAGATGATGGTCTTAAGTATTAAGTAATGAGTGATTCTTACCAAGTAGGGAAAGCTAATCGAAAATAGTAGCTCCTTTATTCAATGGATTTGTAATTCCTAGAGGTGAAGTCCTCCTGTGAAGTCATAAGGAAATGGTCTCAAGTTTCAAGCAAGCAACAATTCTCTTGGAGAACTTGGAGTAAAGAAGGCTAATCAACAGTAATAGATACTCATCGAAAATAGTAGAGACATTGTAATCTCTCAATAATTCCAACCTATAGGATTGTCTCCAATTTTTCCATCTCATTAAATGGACCATGAGCTTAGGGCATCTAATTTGACTTCCTATTACATGGAAATCTTCATTTCCTTAATTGAAGTGACATCAAGTCACCAAGAGCAAACTGGTATTCCTTTTGATGCTTGCTATCTATGTGCATTTAAACTTCATTATTGTTTTCAATTTGACCTAGAATTTTCTCATAGAGGTTTTTTACCATAATGACAAGTGAAAGTGCTTTTTTTCTTGGTCCTTAAGGGCTATAGAAATTTGGTTATATCCCAAATACCCATCTAGAATACAATAATATTCATAACTAACAAGTCTTTCCACATTTGATTAAGAAAAGGCAAAGGGAAATGATCCTTACAAGTAGCCTTATGATGTTTTCTATAATCTATACATATTCTCCACCCAGTCATTGTCTTATTGGGAATTAGTTCATTATGCACAACAATCACAACAATCATCCTACCCTTTCTGAGTACTACATGCATTAGACTAATCCAAGAACTATCATATGTTTAATAGATAATCCTTGCATCCCACCATATAAGAGTTTAGTCTTGACCACTTCTTTCATATTAGGATTTAATCATCTTTCATTTTCAACAATAGGTTTATGGTTTTCCTCCATTAATATTCTATGGATGTACAACAAAGGGTTAAGTCCTTTAAGGTCTAAAATAGTCCATCCTATGGGCTTTTTTCTCAATCTCAATACATGCAACAATTTTTTAAGTTGAACATCAAATAAAGAAGCGCTTATAATCATGTAAAGTATTATTATAAGCCCAAAAAGCATACATAAGATGTGGGGACAATGGATTCAACTTCAAAATTGTGGCTTGCACTTAGAAAGTAAAGGAAGTGGCTTAGCTTTTCCTAGATCTTGAAATTGAAAACTTCTCTACTTCAACATCATACTAGTGGCTTCTAAGGCAAACACAACTATTGTAGCCTCCAAATTATCATCCTTAGTTGTTCTTGCTTTTCACTAAACAATTCTCAAGTGGCGTTTTAGATATCTATCCCTAAAAACATCTTGAGTTAGCTCTTTCACAAAATCAACTTGAAAAACATGACTAGTGTAAGAAGGATATCTAGTAACCTTAGATAGATTGAATTCTACTTCTTCATCACTAACCTTCAATGTCAACCTACCATTTTTAACATCTATAATAACTCTAGTCATGGCTAAGAAAGGACAGTCCAATAAAATTGCAATCTACCCATCTTCTTCCATTTCCAACACAATGAAATCAACAAAAATAAAAAATTTCTTTACCTTGACTAAGAAAATTTCCAAAATACCCATGTGTACTTCATTAATCGATCAACTAGTTGCAAGGGAATGGTACTAGGTTTTAGCTCCTTTAATACAAGTGGCCTACACATAGATAAAGTCATTAGTGAAACACCAGCACCTAAATCAACATCACCAATTGTGTAAGGGATTGAGAAACTCCTTGAATCCTTAAGCTTTGGTGGCAGCTTATTTTAGATAATTGCACTACATTTTTCAGTCAAAGTAATGGTCTTATAATCCTCTAATTTCCTCTTGTTTGACATCATCTCCTTAAGAAACCTTGCACAAGCAAGAATTTAAGCTAAGGCATTTACTAAAAAATGTTAATGTGTAGTTACCTAAACACTTTAAAAAATTTCTCGAGCTATATGTCAATCTTATTTTGCTTAAGCATTTAAGGAAAAGGAATGGGAGGGACATAAGGTTCAAGTACTAGTGGTGGTGTGGAGAATGTTTTAGTATGCTCGAATTCTTTTTGACTTACCTCTTCATGGCTTGCATCAACATCATCCTCCACTATAGCGTCATCACCTACCTAACCAAGTTGCTTATTACTTCTCAAGGTGATTGCCTTGCCTTGCTCCTTTGGATTGACCTTTGTTTTACTAGGTAGGCTCCCTTCACCGTGAGGTTGGATCACACATGCTATCTGACCCATTTAAACTTCAAAATTATAGTTGGAAGTAAGCAACTAATCAAATTTAGATTCTTGCTATTCAAAACTCTTTGAAGTGGCATTGGCTAGTTTTTCAATAGCTAACTCCCATGTTGGTTTGCTCTCTTGTTGTTGCATCATTCCTTGGGGTCTTGGTTGAAAACTAGAAGGATTGGAAGGTCTTAAGCTACTGCCTTGATTTCCTTAATCTCTTTAGGATAAAATTAGGATAATTTCTTCAACCTAGGTTGTAAGTTTGGGAATAAGGATTATTTTGCTACTGCATATTAAGTTTGGACACAAATTTTGCTTGTTCAACTTGCACAGAATTAAAACTAAGGTGTGCTCCTCCACACCAATCACATTTCATAGCGTTAAGGTTATAAATAATGTTAACATTGCTCAACTTACCAAACATTTTTACCAAGTTATCAACTTGGCATTAAGCATATTTATTCCATCAACTTCATATATACTTGGAGCTCTTTGGGGCATGCCTCTTTTGTTTGACCACTAATAATTATTGGAAGTCATATCTTCCAATAGCTTATATGCCTCTTTTATTGACTTGCCCATGAAGGCATTTCTTATAACTACATCTATAGTAATTTTAACTAAATGTGTCAAACCATTATAAAATGTTTGTACTAGCAACCAATCAGGTAAACCATGATGGGGACATCATCTTAGCAATTCCTTAAGCCTTTCCCAAGCTTTATACAAAGACTCACTATCAAATTGAATGAAACTTGTAATATCATTCCAAAGTTTTGCAATCCTACTTGGAGAAAAATACTTACTCAAAATGCTTGTGGTAAGGCATTCAAAGTTGTAAAAGGATCAAGAGCCTTGGACTTCAACTAGATTTTTGCCTTATCCTTAAGAGAAAATGGAAAAAGTCTCAAATGAATGACATTATTACTAACGCCATTAATCTTGATAGTATCAAAAATTTCCAAGAAGTTAGCAAGATGTGCATTTGGGTCCTATGGCTCTCCACCAAATTGATTATTAAACCATTTGAATAAGGCCTCGTTTGATCTCGAAAGTATTGGCATTCACTATTGGCCTTGTAATAATAGATTGGGCACCATTGACACTTGGCATAGCATAGTCACATAGTGCTCTTAGATTTTGAATTTGATTGATCAATTTTTCTTTCATTATTGCTCAATCTTGCTCCAATCATCACTCTTTCTTTTGTGTATGCTAAGTTCATTCTATTATAGGATCAAATAAGATAATCTACCCGTATGTATGTGACATACGTTTAACAACCCTGTAATGTCAAAAACAAATATTTCAATAATATTAAACAAAGAATCACTTAAAGTAGTGAATATGAATCAAAATTTAGCAAAATTGGCTTTGAAAAGAAACCACAAAAAAGAACACAAAAATGACTGGAAACCCTCTTAAATGATGTTTCTTTCACCATAGCCATTAGCCTTGATTAGAATGTCCTTTCCTTTATAATGGATATAAGCACAACCCTAATTCAACAATTAATTTTTATTTCTACTAGCACCTATCTCAATTTTTTATGAAAACACCTCTCACAAGAACACTTTGCAAACTTAAAACTAAAAGATCAAAATATCAATTAAACCTAGTCCAACCCTTATTAGGAATAAAAACACATGAAAATTGAAAATCAATAACATCCTAATCAAAAACAAATGAATCTAAAAAGGAAGAGTTACAAAAATTGAATAAAAAAACTAATTAAGAAAGAATCTAGAATCGCACATTAAAATTAGCAAAACAAAAAAGCTTAATAAATGAAATTAAAATAGAATAAGAGTATAAATAACATTACAAAAATAAAAATACAATCAAAATTAATAAAGAAAATTCATTATATTGATATTGAAAACTCTTCTCCCCAACAATGGTGCCAAAAACTTTATTGCCCAAACATCCACCATAATTGTATGGGACATTCAAGTTGTAAAGTGGATGTGAGTCCAAGAATCAATCCCATGAAGAAAAAAACTCAAGTACCAAATTATGCAAATTTTTTATGTTATCTAAATAAATTAAATGAAGAAAATGTTATCTAACTATGAAGTTAAAAGTCAATTTTAAATGTAAACTGAAAATTAATAAACAAGGGTTCTATCACTCAAATTATATCAACTAAATATCATTAATGAACTTAACATCTAGTTGTTAGAATTAAAACTTATTAACAAAAATGATCGAGTTCTCTAAAGTATATAAAAACTAACACAAGTTCTTTAAGTTTTATGAAATTTTTAACAATGATCACAAAGATGTATATTTATTTATAACTACACAACCTAGGTTTAATGTTTTTATGAACTAGTATTACACTCCCACTTTCACTCCATCATTTAATACCTTAAACATGCAAATAATGAATAGTTATTAACATGAATAATAATTTAAAGTATCAAATTTTAATTAAAAAAGAACAAGCAAAAGAATCAAAATATTAGTTTGCTAATAGAATTTGGTGACTACATTCTCACCATAGAATAAAAGATCTATTCACTTATATTCATTATAACACATGAATAAACAATTAAATGTTCATAAAACATCTTGAAATAAATTAGTAACTAATGATAAAGAACGGCAGAAAGTAAGAATATCAGTAGTCTTTGAAAATTTGTGAAAATTTTCTCTCGTCTCTTGTTTTTGTTGCTTTTTGCTCCTTTATCTCCCTAAACTTATTTGAAGCCAATTTGTCACTTAAATATATAAATTAATAAAATAATAAAAACTAGATAAATGCAATTAAACCCCCATAATATTAAGATTAATTGGCCAATGAATTAGGAAAAGCACTCAATTTGTGATATAAAATATGTGAAATAATTTCACACATCAAGCATTTGATTTGAGTAACAAAAATAAATTATATTGTTGTTCAAATTTTAATCTATTTACGTAATTTATGTAATTTAAATAACAAGTTATTTAAAATTCATAAAAAAACTAAAAAATGTCATATTAAAATAAAAAAAACTCAATTTAAATAAATACTTAAAATAAAGGAGTTACACTATTTCAAGGAGAATTACATCAGAAATTTGCCAAACCTTTTTCTTCTTTAATTTTCACAAGTTCATATACCACTAGGTGTAACCCATTCATTGTTATTTGTCTTCTTACATTTTCACTTTATCAAAAAGCATGGACACAACCAAAATTAATTGTTGATTTATTATTCAAGTTTATTAAAAACCATGACTATTACATGAACAAAATTAATTCGATACAAGTTTATGCACAAAATTATTATAAATATTACTTATAAATTTTTAATTTTTTAATACATACTTATAATTAATAATGTGATCACAAGCATGTATTTATCATGTAAATCATTAACTTTTATCATATTTGTTACATGAAAGTGACTGAAGAAAGAAAATTGGAAAAAGTAAAATGGGTGAGTGCACGCATAACCAACTTGCAAATATCTAAATAAACTGACTTACTTTTGAACCGTAATATAATTCCACCTTAAAAGGAACGAGTGGTTGGAGATGATCTACTTGTCCTAGCCACCTTTTATTAGCTTTGAAAATTAGTATACTTATTTTTTTCTTCAACTATTCTTAACTTTTAAGTTTGCATGACATTAGAACTTTGTGGTTTTAAAATTTTCATTATTTTACTATACAATAATTTGTGAAAATTTTCTATGAATTATATTTCGTAGTCTTACAAATGTGTATAAGGGTGGGGATGGGGACATTCAAACATGTATAAGCATGACTAATGGGCTTTTGAATGGGAAAACAGTATCGATCGTTACAACTATTTTTTCAATTAATTAGGAGATCAATCACACACTCCATCTCTAGTGTGTGGGTTTTCACCACAAAACCTATAATTAATTGCACTTATGTGAAAATTAGTACAATTTTAATTATTAATGTGAACACCATAATTAAAAGAAACTCCTATAATATACCATGCATTGTGTGGTCTAATAATTTAAAAAATTTGTCTATATTATCAAGCCATAGATTTAAATTCTCATAATAGCAAATAAATTGTCCTAAAATTTCACATGTAGACATTATTTATGTGTAATAATAATATAATACAGTACTTACAACTCCCTATTCACCATAAAGTACCAATTGTACTCACAACTCCCTCTTCTCCATAAAGTACTAGTGGCATAATCACAATCACATTAACTATTAGCTTTTGGCATCCAATACCAAGCATTTTCATGTTGTCCAATTTTTTGGTAAAGGCAATGGGTGATCATTATGCTAAAAAGATAGAAAAAAACAAACAAAAAGAGAGGTTTTAGTGTAGGATTTACTGACATGTATCATAGCTTGTGTATGTATATAGAAAGGGAGAGTCCTTAGCTTTTTTTTTTTTTTTTTCATTGTTATTGATCACTATGTATAAATAAAAAGGTAAGTCCCAATTAAAGAAAAATCATAAAAGATCATTTTTTACTAAAGATTTAGCAATTGTGATAGATAATATATAAGCTATCCAATACACAATGGTACCAAGCTAAATTTCATGTTCATTCAAAAGGATTGATCATTGCATCCAAAGATCTAGAAGAATTATTACAAATATCTCAATAATCAATAATAACTATATTCTTGATGAAGACACAACAAATTGGCATTTAAATTGCTTCAAATTATATTTTGTCATTAGAAGTTTATTCTCATTTGACAAATGCCTTATTGTCGCAACTTGTGTCCCACTAATGTATTTCTCAATGAAATAAAATATCAGTTTTAAAATTTACAGTAGCTTGAATTCATTATTTGTTGCCAAAATATGTTAATGTCACTAAGATTCATAATAATAATTTATAGGTAAATGACATATGTAGGGAAATGTAATACTTGTAAGGGAGGTAGCACACTGAGATTGCAAGGACAAAAAAGCTTGCTTCTAAGAACCATAAAGTCTTAGAGATGTTGATTGCCTACAAGATCAACAAAGGGTTACATAGACTGTAAATTTGTAAAATTGGGAGACTTTCAATTTTAGGACACTCACATTTTCATTAATATTGGTAGCCATCCTTAAGACTATAAGAAATATCAGGTACATTATTTTGGATCATGCAACTATAGATAGTGTGAATAAGATTTGATTTCATAGGTAGTATCTACTCAATGCCATAAACTTAAACTTGAATATACTAATATAAATGAGAGGTAATGTAGAATTCTAACTTTATAATAATTTAAGTAAATTATTTGATTAAACAAAAAAAATATATTGAAATACCAATTAATAAAATTTCAGTTTTAGGTTCATTTACAACTATAATATTCGAAAGTTTCAATTATGCATAATGTTAACTCAATTCTGTTGAAATTATTAATCCTATATAATAACAAGTACTATTACTCAAATTCTGCCTAAGATTTTCAATAAATAGAACAAGCTCTCTATTTAAACCCCAACTATTATATCCTAAGAATAAGCTCACTAAAGTTATATACTAAAAATCTTAAGAAATAGGAAAATGGGTTAATCCAAGTAACAATCACACAAGTTTAGATTATTTAACTTGTGTTGAGTTATTCATAACAATAAGAAGTAAACTTGTCCATGATTCTCCACTATTAATTGCTACTTAGTCATTAGGAATAGGATAAATATGGGCCCTACCAAATAAATGGGCTATGATAGGCATTCAAAACCTCTCCATAAAGTCTGATATAGTAATATAGTGGAAATAACTAATATAGTACTTTAATCAAACTAATGATGTATTTTGACTAATTAAACTCAAGATTTGGCATTGTGTTAATGTGTTCATCAAGTCTTTTGTCAACTTTAGCCTAATTTTGGTCTATTAATTAATCAATGTGTATAAACACATCATTTAGTATATATTATTGTGAATATTATAATATCAAAGAAAATACACATGGTTAAGTGGTTAATAAGTCACCCTAATTAGAAAGGGCAAGAGCTAGAAACCTATTAGAGTTAACACTTTCGCAAGATAGGTGTCCATTAGCCTGGTGGAAACCACACCTCTTTTACAAAGAAAGAATCATGGGTTCAAAGCCTTCTTTTGGGTGCCACGGGTTTACTACATAATTGGTTTATTAAAAATCCAATTATTTGTAATTACCAATAGGCCTAGCAATTACACTACGTCAAGGACATGGAATCTACCTAGTCCAATACACAGTAGAGGCAACCTTTTATTGTTTTCCCCCCATTTTTTTTAGTATGTTTGTTTGTACTAGATAAATTGGGTATATCTTCATATCATGAGTCTTAAACTTGATGCTTTTCACATAATTATAGGAAAAGAACATACCATTTATTAAAGAATAAAAAACAAAGGAGGTCATAACTTAATCAATTTAGACTTAATGAATATGTTTCAAATGTCATGAAGTCAGAAGCTAATTCCTTCAATGTTTTAGACATAAATAATTTTTCCCTAAGATTGTTAGTACTAGATAAATTGGTCTACCAAGAAAGTGGAAAATGGTATCAATTCATGTATCACATGTTATTTTTACTAGGCCAAATTCGCTTATATTATTATGTAATAGAGGTTATGTGAATCCCCTCATAAGATTAAATGGAGTAGAATTGATCGCAATTTATACTATTGATCTCAAACCCTTTGGAAATTTGTGCTTCTTCAAAATTGGTCTCAAAATTGTCTATTGTTTCTTTTACAAGGAAACCATAGATGAAAGATTCATCTAAATAATCCAAGGAAATACATCATACTCTATATCATGTAATTTTATATAATGCATATAATAGAATTCTAAGGGTTACTTAGCCATATAATACATGTCTTGGATATAATAGACAAAAGCCTCTTAATGGGTCTTTTTATAAAAGGTCGTCAAGTATAACTACCAAGTGAAGACCCATTAGTGCCTTATTTATTTGAAAATGCACCAACAAACTATACATTCATATCCTCAAGTGTGTGGGAGGTAGGTATAGTCCATTGGGTTTGCCAACTCTGAATGGGCTTGCAAATAAGATAGGTAGAATTCATTTTCCATTGTTTGCTTCATTGCTCAAAGATATAATCTTATTAATAATACACATAATGTACAACTAACAGAATGGAACAAATAGATTGTATATTTGATTACAAATTTAGTGAAAATAGAGTTATCTCCACTTGAAAGTTGCAATAGTGCAAAATAATGATTTCCAACTAGCCCTTCAAATGAGGCATGCAAGACATACATGTAGGGGCAATGTTTTTCACCTATTAACAATATGTTCATATAGTATTGCCCTATAAGGAAAAGGAAGTTTATATTGTTTAAGATCCTATAGAATATTTAGATAGATGGTAATGACTGTTAATAAAGCTTAATATAAATGAAAAGGAAGAGTAGTTGTACGTTGAATTTTAATCAAATTCCTCTTCCTATCATCATCAAATCTAATTTTCCTTGTCACTTGAATACTAGAAAAATTAACTTGTTTTTTTTTTCCTTTAATCATTATCTTAACATCATTTGGATTCTAGCATGATTACTTTCCTAATATGTTTTCAAATTAGAAGAGTAATTGTTGCACACATAGTATTTTTGTTAAAATTTGATCTTGGACATTGAAGTCTAGATCCAAAAAATCTAAGATCTACAACAATAGATAAACTTATTTGTCAAAGCTAATGTCATACAATGGCAACAAATGAAGCAATTAGCAACTTTAGATCTGAGCCCTCTTTAACAAATAACATAGGAAGATTACATTCAATGAAATGGATAAGAATTGCAACATAAAGCTTAGAAGAAGTTTTTATGAGTGGATTAGATCCAAATTTGGTTATCAAAATTACTTAAGATCAAAGGAAGAATGTATGGTTGAGACTAAGATTTAAGTGAGACAAATTTGTAGAAAACTTTATAAATAGAAGTGAGGTGCTAAGATCTAGCAAGCCAATTCAGCTTGAAAGGGCCAACTAAGAAGCCTAAAAAAAGCAAAGAGAAAATGTAAACAAAAGAATTAAAAAAAAGTTTATTTCCCTTTCTCACAAACTTTATAAAGACATCCCAAAAGCCTATAATGAGATGAGTTTGACTCTCGGTTCTTTTTAAGCCAAATAGATGATAGATATTTATTAGTTTATGATTGGTTATGATAATATGAGATTAAAATCTCTTAATGGCATATTTTTTAAACATAGGGATGATTGATGATGGTTAAAGGAAAATCTTTTATAATTAAAATGAACCATTTGGACATAAAATAACAAAAACTCAGTTCTCAAGTTGTGTTGCTTTTTTATTATATATAAACTTTGCAGACATATTTGGATCAAAAAGTAACCATTGGATGATCAGCTATTGAATTTGGTGGTAGTTGATGTGCATATATTCATTATGCACTTTGGTTATTATGTGCTTAAGTGTGATGGGGAGATTTAAGTGTTAATAGCTGGCTAGCCATGAAGATAAATATGTATATATATTATATATGTGGATATGGTTCAATAGAAGTGTTTGTTCTCTTTTCTTATCTCTCTTTGTGTCCTAAGTTTTTGATATTACATATGTATGTACATATAAGTGTGGTACCTAATTATGTTTCCAATGCCTATATTTATTTTCCAACGATTATATTGATTTTTTGTAACTATATTTTTGTATAGCAAAACGTCTCATTTTTTATCTTGCTATTTATTTAATTAAACCTTTCATTTATATTATGCATATTATAATTGCTCCCTAAGTCATCATACTCATTCCCTTTCCAATTTTTTAGATAGCCTAAAATTGATGTGACTATCCTGACATCCTTGGATACTTAGATGGACTTGGTGGTACTACAAGGCATATGCATCTAATTATCTACTTCAGTGCTTGATTGAGGTTAAACATTTGTAATTCAAGTCATGTACATTATTTATAACTTACATTATAGTATCTAATGACCAAATTATGTGCTTAGTAGTAGGCTCCACTTACATGTGTTGAGATATTATTTTGTGTGTACTTCCCTAGAGGCATATCATAGAGTAAATGATGAGTTTTCATGTATGCTTACATTGTCCTTGTCAAGTACCCTACCTAGTGAATGGGATATCGATAGTATGAAATTGGTGGTTAATTGACTATGATGCTGGAGTTCATATTGACATTATGAATAAGAGGTGAAGCAAGAATGAGACATGGAATTGGGTGAATATAAATTACAAAAAGAAAACAAAGTGATGATTATGTTTCTCCTCTAATTGTTTGAATGGGTAGAGTAGGAAAAATGTCATGTTAGAAAACATGTGACTGGATTTAGTGAGGTTGAATTCAAAGAGTAAAGGAAGTGAAAACTAATTTCATTTTCATGAGATAATACATAAGTTTTGCTTGGAAATGAAGGGATTGGAGAAGATTTGCTAAAAGTTTGTCTAAAATGCATTTGAGTTAATGTTGGGAGGATTCAAGTGCTTAGATCCTAAATAATGAGAGAAGTGGATTAGTTTGTGTATGAAAGCTTGGAAAAAAAACAGACCAAATGGTTATTTAGATAGTTGCATGAGCAAAAATTATTTAAGGTTTGCTAGTGAAAGAATTTTAAGTGTCGCATGGAATGAAGTGAAAGTAGAAGCAACATAATTAAAGGGCCTAAAGTATAGTATGACAATGATTGCTTTCTTGCGATAGGAGGTAAGTCAGAAATAATCAATGTTATGACGAATGATGCATATAGTGGTACAAAAAAATTCTTGTAATATTTCAAGCGATTAAATAATATATCTTAGTGTAACATGAGGTTGTGAATTGTAATTAAGATGTGACAAAGGGATGCATGGGACAAGTGATCAGAAAAGGTTTGTTGATTAGTAGTGAGACATTGGTAGATTTGGCACATAAATAGTATACTAAAAATAGTTTATAATTCAAAAAAAAATTAGAATGGAACTTAAGAAGACCTATACAATGTCTATTTGGTTAGGGAAAATATTGTGGAAGGAAAAAAAAAAAAAGGAAAGAGGGAAGAAGGAAAAATATAATGAATATTATATTTGTGTATGTGATGTTAACAAGATAGAACTAACTCAAGGACATTTATGCCACAATGGTGGATTGAAAGAAATCACAAGGAAGATATGTTGGATAGAAGACTTATTGTAATAAAGATTATGTGAGATTTTATATTGTAGTAAGAGCACTGGAGAATAGGTGATGATTGAGTTGCAAGTATCTTTGACACAAAAATTGTTTGTGTTAAGATAAAATGTAATCCAAGTTGTGAGGATATGTTTATCAAGTCTCATATAGAAGAGACCATAGTGAATTTGAAACTTTTGATTGATGAAGGTTAGAAAAGACTCAAGGTTTTTATCAAATGACAACAATTTGACAAGTGTTTGTTAGAGTTAATGTGTTGGTGGCATAAGGCCAAAGTATGAGACAATAAAGTTTATTTACAATAGTGTTGGGGTGCATGGTAGGCAATCTACATGTTCAAACACAAGACCATAAAAGTGGACATTTTATGTGCCATGCAAACTTTGTTTCATTAATGGCATTTTTCATTTTTGCAAGCATATTTACAAAAAAGTTTTCGAGCTCACATGAACAAAATATTGGTAATCAAATGTTTATAATGTAGGCTTTAAAGATATGACATAACCATATGTTGTGAAAGACCTAGTGTTGAATTTGTTGGTGGCATAAGTGTAGGTGAAATGGGAATGTAGAGCATGCTCATTTATGCAAGTGAGAAGAAATTAAGATTGACAAACTATGAAATAGTTGAAGAAATGGATGCATAGTAAAACAATAGTGGTATCATGGACATTAGTGATGGATAGGAATATAAGTGGAAGTTATAATTTTTGGGACATATAGATGAATGTTGTTTTGAGTTAGGTCAAATGAGTTTGTCTTGTGTTGGAAGCATAAGTCTTTATGCTTGAATAGAACTATGAGGGCCATGAGACATTATGAGAAGTATGTGAATGATTAATGGATGAAATCAGTAAGAGAAAATATATTAGCAGTAATGTTTAAATAATAGAATGTTTGGGGAAGAAATGGAAATGCATAGATTAAAGAGAAAGGAACTATCTGTTAAAAAATAAGGTAGGGAGAGGAATAGTTGGATACAAGAAGGAATGATGGAGGAATTAAAATTGTTATAGGCTATCAAGCGTTATAGAGTTACCTTGGATGTAAGGAATAGGGAATTGCATTTGAATTGAATGGAGTGGAAGAGTTGCATATTTGGAAGGAAATGATGTAATGAAGACTTATGGATTTGGGAGACAATAGTGTATATTGTTAGAAGTTGTCATGAATGGTTAAGTATACAAGGAGCTCCAAAGTAATTGATAGACTAAATGACTTGTGAGATAGCTAAAGAGTTGAAAAGAATGAACCAAAGTGAGACATATATGAGTAAAGTAAATATTATTTTAGCTTTTTTGTATAATAAGTAATGATAGAAAATAAGTGAAGGAATTAGAGTTAAAAAGATAAATGACATATTATGGACAAGAAGTTACAAAAATTAAGTGAAGAAGCATTCAAGATCCTTGTATAGGATGTCTTGGTGAGATTATAAGGTAAGAGAAAATGTATAGCACTAGTCAGAGATAAGTTCCACAATTGATTTTGGAAAATTTTAATTGTAAATAGTGTTGTAAGGCAACTAGAAAGAGATATCAAGTGAAGGAAGTCATGCCAAAGAAGATTGGTTGAGTATTAAAGCTTATGATTCATTAATAGATATTTAAGCCAAAGTTGAACTTGAGTATCATGATTGATAGTGGAGAATCAGTGATCTCATAAATCACAATATCAAACTAGTTTGAAATCTTAGATGTAGAATTACAACTATGGTTTATGAAAATAATAGTAAATACATGGAGATCCAAATATGTGACATGTGAGTTTAAGGGCTTTAGAACAAAGTTATAAAATTTTGTTAATGGTGACGCATGCTATAGTTGCCCAAGACTGAGCTAGTATTAAGGCAACAATGGTAGGTGAAAATGAAGTTAATGGATGCTGTATGAGATGAATTATGAGGCTAGAGTAATGGAATACAAGACTTGTGCCACAATTCTTTAGGAAGAAGAGACTTAAAAGCTCAACGAGTTGAATAAGTGAATCAAGAAAACTTGAAGCACACGAGCTGTTGTAATCAGATGCGATAAGTATGATTATGCTTCTTGTTAATAAGGACTCAAGATGAGTTAGATACCTATGCTTAGAAGTGAACATAGTCAAGTAGAGGATGAGGAGTATCTAGATTGATTGTACCCTTCTAGTAAATAGTTTGGCCTTTAGACTATTAGGGAAATATTGATTAATTCATGTATAAAATGTACAAATGTAGGAAAGTAAGATTAAGCCATCGTGTTAGGAGTTTGTTGAGCAATTCAAATACTCTTAACTCCTTGAAAGAAGGAGACCTAAGCGTGAGATCCATTAATAGATCCTATAATATGAGTTAATTAATGGGATTTATGAGTGTTGCCATAGAAAATTGTTGAGAGGGAACCACAAATTAGTGACTCTATTTATGTTGATCATGGTTGATTATATGATTCGTGCATGTATTGTTAATGTACACAAAGAGTTGTTAATTAGAGATTCCATGAAGTGTTGCTTAAATGTAAGATTATAAGCATTTAAAAATATGATAATTTGTGAAAGGGTGAGCTGAGTAAACTATATAGGATGCATATTAATAGGAAGTTTTCTAGTGTGTTTGGTTTCATTTACAAAGAAATTGTAGTTACATTTAGACATAACTAGTAAGTGAAATGAATGTTAAATAGATTATCTTTGTCGGGTAATAATTGAGAAACTTATAACCAATGAAAATATATAGATTGGTGCTTTTTGAGATCAACGGTGTTCTTCCTTCATTATTTTGGCGATAGTCAACAACCAGCCAACGGTGGTGGTAGTTTCGTATTTATGTTGACAGGTGTGCTTTTTGGACTCCTTTTTGCTCATTTGACCCTAGTAATGATCAAATTGGGGCTTGACAAGTTTAGGGATGTTGTCCATTTATTGTGATAGATTTTGAGGAATAATTTGCAATTTTATTGCAGTCTATTTAATTCTTCATTTTTATTACTAATGTTGATCTTCTATTTTACATTGATTCATGTTCATTTAAGGCTATGCAATCATGTTGAAATTCAAATTCATGATTTGGTCTTTGTAATCAATGAGTGATTATATTATATATAATGTGCACATATATATATATGCTATTGTATGATTACTATTTAATAAAGAGAAAATCACTTTTGGAAATTGGATTTACTAAGGAGTAATTAGCTTTGTAATTGTTTCTAAAATAAATAGAAACCCCTAAGTATAAGAGAATGGCTTGTTAGAATTGACCTATAGGTATGTATAATTGATTTTCATTTTATCATGAGTTAATTGGTTAATTTATAGGACCATTGATAGCATTGGAAAACCCAATGTATATTTTAGTCAACTTTGAGATGAGTTTGACTATTAGGTCTTTTTGAGTCAAATAAGGGATATTTATTAGTTTATGATTAGTGATAACATTACGAGACTAAAACTCCTTGGTTAAGGATGGTTGATGTTGATTAAAAAGAAATCTTTTATAATTGAAATGAACTTTAAGAAATAAAATAACAAAAACTTATCTGATCATATCTGTTGTATTTTATTATATATTACCTTTTATGGACATATTTTGATCAAGACAAATGCTCAGCTATTGGATTGCACATTGCATTTATATTCATTATGAGCTTTAGTTATTATGTACCTAGGTGTTATAAGGGTGATTCAAGTGTAAATGGCTAGCTAGTCATGATGTAGCATATCTATATATATTACATATAGACATGATTGAATAGAAGTATTTGTCCTTGCAACCTCTCTCTTTGTTCACGTTTGAAGTTTTGCACATTGCATATGTTTGCACATATGGGGTTAGTACTCAATTGTGTTGCTAATAATTATATTTATTTTTCATTACTATATGTTTGTACAATTTAACATCTCATTTGTTATCTTATTACTTATGAGATTAATTTTTTTTTCTCATATTTTACATATTATAACTATTCATTAAATCGTCTTACTTATTCATCTAGTATGATTATTATTATTATTATTTTGACATTTTCAAATATATTTCAGTTGATGTGACCATCCTTAGATTCTTAGATGGATTGAAAGGGTTAATCATTTGTAATTTAGGTTGTATAAATTATTTATTACTTCCATTATAAAATCTAGGGACCATTATTATGTGCTTGCTGATAGGTCCTATTTGTATGTGTTGAGATATTATCTTGCTTGTCATGCCTTTGGTGCATAACATAAAGTAAATATTGAGCCTTTTCGTAGGTTTTGATTGTCCTTGGTAAATGCCTTCCTTAAAATGGCCTGCCACACATGGCCCCAAATTTGGCTTGTGACAATAGCTAAATGGTAGTGATACAAATTGATGTTATTAGGGTAGTCCTTTCAATTATTACTCTAACAAAATCTTTATAGTCATCACCAATTATCTTATTTCTTACAATATAATTATTTTAAATTTTTGTAAGAATTGTGTAGAAATCCTTTCATTAATTATATTACTTTATTTATAGTCAATTCTTTATGTTACATATTTAATATTTATATAAAAAAGGACAACTTACATTTTTAGTCATTCAAAACAAGTTATAAATTTAGTGACCAAAAATGTAAGTTACCTTGAAATGAAATATTTTATTAACACATTTTTAGTTGATGATTGACTTAATTGAATGTAAAATGAAAATAAAATTTCTAAATAAATTCCAATTGAAGTGTAAAACACAATCCAAAAATAAATGCAAATTGGATGGAAAAAAAAACACTTACAAATAGTTGGCTAATTATGGAAAAAAAAATATCAAGCAATTTAAGTAACGTAACTTTCATTCCCTTAAAGGAATTTAGAACAATTTACCTTAGCCTTTTTGTAGATATATTATTAGCGTACATGGCATAATGTTCACTAGGCTAAAAGGACACATAAGTTAACATTCAAAAAGGTGAAATGATGTGTTAATTTGTCCCCATCCTATCTCCCATGGTTGACCATTCTACAATGTTTGTACTTATTGCATTTAATGCTATATATTTTTACTGCTTGTAAATGCTTAATTTTTTTTTATTATATTATTTTTTTTTATTTTTTTGCTTAGATATTTCTACATCACTAAATAAATAGTCAAATCATAATTTGATCAAAATCTAACAAAAAAGAGAAATTGGTAGTCGTAGAAGATCCAATAAAATAAGACATGTTTATATGTGTAAACCAAAGGAAAAATAGAAATGAGTCTTTGTACAAGATTTGTAAGTAAAATAAATACTCATTTGTGCAAGATCTTATGAAAAATATGAATTATTTTCTACAAAAGATATTTTATACAATAAGTAAAATTAAAATGCATAGGATCTAACAAAAGATTACATTTAATAGATAATTGTATTGAGCAAATCTGAAGTCTGATTAATCAAGTAGCCAAAAATAAATGGGGAATCACCAAGCATTTAATTTTTTTAAAAATTAGAGTAGGTCAAACAATACTATAAAAAATGAGAACAACTTACTAGGATAATATACACCATTAAAGTATAAAAAATTTTGAAATCTTATAAAACTATTAAAGATCTTAATTACACATGCTAAGAAAAATAAATTCCTTCTGGAGTGATTGTTTGATTCTCTCCATCTCTCTTTTCTTAGTCCTAAAAGTGGTTATTTATATCCTAAAAAAATGTACATAGCAACCACCAATAAACGTTGAAGTGTTTAAGTTTATATAGCAACCACCAATAAACATTAAATTGTCCAGGTTTCCTAAATGTTCCAAAATTCCCCTATTGATATTCAAAGCTAATTTTGGACTAGATATAGTAACAATTAGGGTAGGACTTATTCATAAATGTTGTAGTCTTCCTCTCTAGCTTTGCAACACATCAAGTCTTGTCCAAAATAAAGGTCCAAAGCCCAAGTTATGAGCTAAAAATTGCAATTAACTCAATCCAACCCATGATAGATTCTATAGTGATTTCTCCACTATTTTTGAACCATTAGGCAACCCATATGGAACTGGGTCTCCTCATAACAATTGTAGGTCTAAATGTTTACTTGAGTTCAGACTTTTAAATCACCTGATTTGGACATCCAAAACTTAAGTTATGCACATTTAAGTACACAGCCACTTGAACAAGAATCCTACTCCAATTAGGCCAAAATAATCTCAGATTTGGACTCTTAACTCAATTTAGAAAATTTGAGATGTGTACTACAATTTCACTGAAGACCAATTTTCCAATCTGAATCTCTAAATCAACATAAATCTTAAAACAAGCAACAAATGTCAAAATGGTAAAATGTTGGAATTTTTTCTACTTAAAGCATATATTCTCAAAACTTTCTTGAAACATACATATGTCACAAAACATATCCTAATCATTTCAAATATGTATACAACTCATTAAAAACAATTAAATGTAAAATAGAATAAACATAATAAATTTTCACTCATCATTATATCTTCATTGCAATAAGCATGTGCTTACAACTATAGCACCCTAAATTCAATGACTTCCATTAAACAAGGAGTTATTAATCTTGATTACTTTTTTTTTTCTAGGTTTGAATTGTTCCATTCCCAAAGATGAACCCATAACTTCATTTCTTACTAACAAGAATTCTCCTTCCATTACAAGGACTAATTCACACAATTTTTTTCTGCACTGGACATTATAATCATTGCAACAAACATGTCCTTACACCTTTAGCACCCTAAGTCCATTGAATTCCATCAAACAAAGGAGTATTTGATCTTGATTGGACTTTCTTATAGGGATTGAATAGCTTAATTCTTCAAAAATGATGTTGTTACCTCATTCATTACTAACATGGTTTCTTCTGTTGTTCCATAGAATCATTCATACAAACGTTCACGAAATTGACTTTTGTATCTACACCAAACATTATATACTTTATGACACACATGTTCTTACACCTTTAATCCAATTAATTCCATCAAAATAAAAGATTCACTCATATTAATTAGCATTTAGCTCTTCTTAATTTGTTTGAATGGTTCAATTCTTGTAGGACGAGATTGTCACTTTATTTCCATCAAATAAGGCTTTTTCTTCTATTGCAAGGACTCATTCATACAAAATGATCATGAAATCAACTTTTATGTCTACATCAACATTATATTCATTATGTCAAGCCTGCCCTGACACTTTTGGTACTCTGAATCCATTGAATTCCATCAAACAAAAGAGTCATAGATCTTTATTAGCTTTTCTTAGGGAGAATGAATGGTTTAATTTCTAAAACTTAACATTGTCACTTCATTTCTTGCAAATAAGGCTTCTTCTTTCATTGTAAGGAATCATTCACACAAAATGATCATGCAATTAACATCTTTTGTCCGCACTAAATATTATATTTATTGTAAGAAGAATGGCCCAACAACTTTACACTATTAATCCATTGAATTCCATCAAACAAAGGAGTTATTGATCTCGATTAGCATTTCTTGCTGGGTTTGAATAGTTCAATTCTTGAAGAGCGAGACCATCACTTCAATTCTTGCCAACAAGGATTCTCTTTTTGTTGGAAGGACTCATTCACACAAAATGATCATGAAGTTGACTTCTCTATCTACAAAAAACTTTATATTCACTATGAAAGGCATGTACTTACAACTTTGGTACTTTAAATTCATTGAATTCTATCAAATAAGGTGTCATTGACCTTGATTAGCTTTTTTTTATTGAGTTTGAAAGGTTTAATTCCTAAATGATGTGTTAGTTTGTTCATTTCTTCCTAACACAAGTTCTTCCTATGTTGCAAGTTGTCATTGAAACAAGAAGATTGTGAAATTAACTTTTATGTGTACACTAAAGATTATATTTCTTGCAACAAGCAAGTTCTTACATCTTTAGTATTTAGAATAGTTGAATTATATCAAACAAGCGTCATTGATCTTGGTTAACTTTTCTTTTAGGGATTAATTCATTCAATTAGTGAATGATTAACTCATTTGTTGCTATCAAGGACTCGTTCACACAAAATAATCATGAAATTAACTATTGTGACAACACCAAAATATATGTTCATTGTAACAAGCATGTCCTTACACATTTAGTTCTTTGAATCCATTGAATTCCATCAAGTAAAGGAGTAGTTAATCTTGATAAGATTTTCCTACAAGGATCGAATGGCTCAATTTCTAAAGCTTGACCCAATCACTTCATTTCTTGCTAACAATGTTTCTCCTTTTATTGTAAGGAATTATTCACACAAAATGATCATGAATTTAACTTCCCTATCTACATCAAACATTATACCATTTCAACAAGAATGTCTTTATAACTTTGGCACTCTAAATTAATTGCATTACATTAAACAAAGGAGTCATTGATCTTTATTAGCTTTTCTTACAGTGTCTGAATGGTTCCATTCCTAAAGGGTGACACCGTCACTTCAAATTCTCCTAACAAGGCCTCTCCTTTAGATGGAAGGACTCATTCACACAAATTGATCATCAAATTAACTTTTATCTTTATACTAAACATTATATTCATTACAACAAGCATGTCTTTACACCTTCAAAACTCTGAATCCATTGAATTCCATCACACAAAAGAGTTATTTATCTTGATTAATTTTTTTTGCAAGGATTGAATGGTTCAATTCCTAATGTATGAGGTTGTTACTTCATTTCTTGTAAACAATGTATCTCTTTCTATTAAATGGACTCAATCACACAAAATGATCATGCAATTAACTTTTGTCTCCATACTAAACATTATATTCATTGTGGCAAGTATGTCCTTATACCTTTGGCATTTTAAATCCCTTGAATTTCATCAAACTACAAAATTGTTACCCTTGATTAGCTTTTTTTTATAGGGATTGAATGGTTTAATTCCTAAATTATGAGACCATCACTTAATTTCTTGCAAACAAGGCACCTTTTTCATTGCAAGGACTCATTTACACCAAATAATCTGAAATTAACTTTTATCTTTATACCAAACATTAAATTAATTGTGGCAAGTATGTCCTTACACCTTTGATATTTTAAATCCATTGAATTTCAGCAAACTATAGAGTCATTGATCTTGATTAGCTTTTTCTTGCTGAAAAGGAATTTCCTTTTGTTGCAAGGACCAATTCATTAAAAATGATCATTAAGTTAACTTTTATTGTCATGCCAACTTTCACACCTTTGACATTTTAAATCTATAGAATTTCACCACCTATAGAGTTGTAAAACTCAATTAGCTTTTCTTATAGGGATTGAATGGTTCAATTCCTAAATTATGAGACTATCACTTAATTTCTTGCAAACAAGACACCTTTTTCATTGCAAGGACTCATTTACACCAAATGACCATGAAATTAATTTTCGTTTCTATACCAAACATTAAATTAATTGTGGCAAGTATGTCCTTACACCTTTGATATTTTAAATCCATTGAATTTCAGAAAATTATGGATTCATTGATCTTGATTAGCTTTTCTATAGGGATTAAATGGTTTAATTGCTAAAGTATAAGACTGTTGCTTCATTTCTTGCTAAAAGGCATGCCCTTTGGTTGCAAGGGCTAATTCATTAAAAATGTTCATTAAATTAACTTTTATGTTCATGCCAACCATTATATTCATTACTATAGGCATGTCCTTATATCTTTGGTATTTTGAATACATTTAATCCTATAAAAGAAAGGAGTTCTTGATCATGATTAGCTCTTTTTACTAGGATTGAATGGTTCAATTCCTTAATGTTCACACAATCACTTTATTACTTGCTAACAATACTTCTCCTTTCATTGTACAAGGTCATTTACAGAGAATAATCAAGAAATTAACTTTTTTGACTACATCAAACATTGTATTCATTGCAACAAGTACATCTTTACACCATTGGTGCTCAAAATTCATTGAATTCCTTTAAATAAAGTAATTGTTGATCTTCATTAGATTTTCTTATAGACATTGAAATCTTTCATATTTGAAAGTTTTTGATTGTTTCTCTTATATGCATGTCAATTCTTATGAGAAGAATAAATTAGATCCTAACTTGTACAAATGTTTTTTCAATAGGTATGGAATTCAAGAATTTTGATAATGTCTACAGGATCATTGAAATAGAACAATTATTATAAGTAGGGATGTCATATTAAATGAAAATCTTGTCTATAAAAAAGACATGTTGTAGAATCTGATAGTACAAGGAAGCATGCTAGAAAAGGGATCATCATATTTTGGAGAAAATTTTAAAAGATGATATGGGTAGAAGAGCGCTAGAAAATTTTGAAAACATGGTGAACCATAATGCTTTGATAAAGCAATACAAATTAAGGATTTTTCCAATTGTAAGTTAGTCATGAAAGAAGAGATGAGTTCACCATAAAAAAAAATCAAACATAGGAGCAAACTCAATGAAAACAAAAAAAAGGCACTAAACAATAAATGAGTTTATCAAGTCAAAGAAGAACATTGTGGTAGTTGTGAAAGGATTTCAGCAAAAAGATGGTATTGACAACCCTAAAAATTTCTCATTTGTTACAAAGATATGTGGTATAGAGAATCTTAGTAACATGTTACTTAAGTCATTGGTTACAGAGAAGTTGAGGTTGTGTGTAACCTCAATTAGCCTTTATCGTTAATTGTTGAGGAGGTATCACACTAAGGTTATGGATTATAAGAGGTGTTTAATTATATTGTAATAGTTGTTGGCTTAATAATTAATCTCCAAGTGAGAGAATATTATAGGAGTGGAGCCTGATTAATATTATATAAGGTGTAAATGTGTAATTTGTCTCCATATAAGCGTTGCCTTTATCTCTTTTGTATAAAAGGGTATGCTTATTATGTAATTTGAAACTACCTAAAATAGTAAAATTGTAATCTAGCCATGGACTTAGGAACATTTAGGTCCCAAGGGTTAACATTACATCTCAACATAAAACCTTAACACATTAGGTTTTTGGGTCCTTCCCACTTTTATGATACTCACTCCTTCCTCTCACTTCTAATGTGACATTCCTTAACTACACAATTTACAAATTTACACATGAAATACCAAAAAACTATCATTTCAATTCCTGCTAATATGGCTTCTCTTTCCAATGCAAGAACTCTTTCACACAAATTGATTATACAATTAACTTTGGTGTATAAACCAAACATTATATCCATTGTCATAAGCATATCCTTACAGTTTGGGTACTCTGATTCCATTAAAATCCAGCAAAGAAAGGAGATATTGATCTTGATTAGCATTTTTTTACAGGGATTAAATGGTTCAATTCCTAAGGCTTTGCACCATCATTTTATTTCTTGCTAACAAGGCTTCTTCTTTGTTATAAAGATGTATTCAAACAAAATGATTATAAAATTAACTTTTCCATCTACCAAACATTATATTCATTGCAAGAAGAATGTCTCTACAACAATAGCACTATGAATCGATTGAATTTCATAAAACAAACAAGCCTTTGATTTTTATTAGCTTTTCCTACTAGGTTACAATGGTTCAATTTAAAGGGCAAGATCATCATTTTATTTCAAGCTAACAAGGCTTCTCTTTTTGTTGGAAGAATCTAATCACACAAAATGATGATGAAATTAACTTTTGTATTTATTGTGAGAAGCACATTCTTAAAACTTTGGTACTTTAAACACATTGAATTCAATCACACAATGAGATATTATTCTTGATTAGTCTTTTTTTATAGAAATTAAATGGGTCAATCCCTGAGCAATGATTAAGTAGCTTCATTTATTGCAAGGGATCATTCATATAAGATAATTATGAAATTAACTTTTGTATCTACACTAATCATTATTTTTGTTGTGACAAGTACGCCCTTACACCTTTTGTGCCTAAAATAACTCAAATTCCATCAAACAAGGAGTTATTGATCATGATTAGCATTTCTTATAGGAATCGAATTCCTCAATTCTTGAAGGATGAGCCCATGACTTCATTTCTTGCTAACAAGGTTTTCCTTTCATTATGAGGACTAACTCACATAGAGTGATCATGAAATTAATTTTTGTGTCTACATAATAGATACATTCATTGAGACAACCATGTCATTACACTTTTGGTACTTTGAATCCATTGATTTCCATGAAGCAAAAAAGGGGTCTTAGTTTTTCTTGTAAGAATAGAATGGTTTAATTCTTGAAGTTTGATGCCATCAATTTATTTTGTGTTAACAAGGCTTCTCCTTTTGATTTATCAAGTCTTATATTCATTACAACAAACACATTCTTATAAATTTTACACTTTGAATCCATTGAATTCCATGAAAAATGGAGTCATTGATCTTAGTTAGCTTTTACTATAGAAATTAATTTGCTTAATGCTTGAAGGATGAGCCCATCACTTTATTTCTTACTAACAAGATTTTATCTTTCATTATAAGGAATCATTCACATAAAATGATCATGAAATTAACTTGTGTGTCCACTTAAAAGATACATTCATTAAGACAAACATGTCATTACATCTTTGGTACTCTAAATCCATTGATTTCGATCAAAAGAAGGGGTCTTATGTTATAGGAATTGAATGGTTCAATTACTAAAGGTTGACTCCATCAATTTATTTTGTGATAACATGGCTTCTCTTTTCGATTTAAAGGCTAATTGATAAAAAATGATCATCAAGTTGTATATGCATTGCAATAAACATCTCCTTACAAGTTTTAAACTTTAAATCCATTGAATTCTATCAAACAAAGGAGTCATTGATCTTTATTAGCTTTTCTTATTGGATTTGAAGGGCTTAGTTCATAATGGATGAGATCATTCATTAAGTTCCTACTAATAAGGCTTGTCATCTCATTACAAGTTTTCATTAACACAAAATTTTCCTAAAATGAAATTTTCTGTGTTCACCAAATATTATACTAATTGCAACAAGCATGTCTTTACAATTTTGGTACACTAAATTCATTGAATTCCATTAAACAAGGGAGTCATTGATCATGATTGTGTTTTCTAATTGTGTCTGAGTTGTTCAATTTGTTAAGGATGATCTACCACTTCATCCCTTACTAATAAGGCTCCTTTCATTGAAAGGACTTATTCACACCAAATGATTATGAAATTAATTTGTGTCTACATTAAATATTATATTCATTGTTATAAAATGATCAAGGAATTAACTTTTCTTCTACACCAAACATTATATTCATCATAAAAAACATGTCCTTGCACTTTTGGTACTTTGAATCCATTGAATTTCATCAAATAAAGGACCATTGATCTTGGTTAGCTTTCTCATAAAGATTGAATGGTTTAATAGTGAAGGTTCACACTATCACTTAATTTCTTTGTAACAAGACTTCTCCTTTCATTGCACAAAATCATTCACACAAAATGATCATGAAATTAACTTATTTAACTACATTAAACATTATATTCATTATGATAAGCATGTCCTTAAAGATTTGGTACTTTAATCCATTGAATTCCATTTAACACAAGAGTCATTGTTCTTGAATATTTTTTCTTACTAGATTGATTGATTTAACTCATGATGAGCGTATAACGTCATTTCTTTTTTAAAATGTTTCTACTTTTATTGCATAGAGTCATTCATATAGAACAATCATGAATTTGACTTTTGTGTCTACACCAAACATTATATGCATTGCAATAAGCATGTGCTTACAACTTTGGCATACTAAATTTATTGAATTCCATCAAACAAAGAGTTATTAATCTTGATTAGGCTTTCTTACTATGTTTGAATGGTTTGGTTACTTAAGGAAGAGCCTATAAATTCATTTCTTACTAACAGGACCTCTCATTTCATTTTAAGGTCTCATTCATATAAAATAAATATAAAATTAACTATTGTGCCTCCATCAACATTATATTGATTGCAACAAGCATGTGGATACATCATTGGTGCTCTAAATCCATTAAATTCTATCAAGCAATGTAGTTATTGATCTTGATTTGGTTTTCTTAAAGGGATTAAATAGTTCCACTCTTGAAGGGTGAACCTATCACTTCATTTCTTGCTAACCTTTCATTGCAAGGAATCATTCACACAAAATGATTATGATGTTAACATTTGGGATAGCATTAAACATTATATTCATTGTTCCAGTCATGTTGTTACCCCTTTGACACTTAGATCCATTAAATTCTATTAAGCAAAGGAGTCATTAATCTTTATTAACTTTTCTTACTACGATTAAATAGTTAAATTCATGAAGGATCACTTCACTTCTTGATAACAAGGTTTTCCTTTCATTGGAAGGACTCATTCACATAAAATAATCATGAAATTAACTTTTATGTTTGTTCCAAACATTATTTTCATCATAACAAGTGTGTTCTTACACTTTTAGTGCTCTAAATCCATTGAATTCCATCAACTAAAGGAGTGGTTGATCTTGATTAGCTTTTCTTATGGGGATTGAATGGTTTAATTCCTAAAGGTTCACACCATTACTTCATAAAATTAACTTTTGTGACTACATCAGGAATTATATTCATTGCCAAAAGCACGTCCTTAGACCTTTGGAACTCTAAATCTATTAAGTTCCATAAAAAAATAGGAGTCATTGATCTTCTTTAGCTTTTCTTACCAAGTTTGAATGATCAAATTCATGAAGGATGGGCCTATAACTTGATTCCCTTCTAACGAGACTTAACCTTTCATTATAGAGAGTCATTCACATAAAATTATTATGAAATTAATTTTGTGCATTCACTAAACATTATATTCATTGTGATAGGCAAGTGCATACTTTGGGACTATGACTTCACTGAAATTCATCAAACCATGAGTTATTGATCTTTATTAGGTTTTCTTGTTAAGATTTAATCATTTTGCTTGTAAGGAATGAACCTATAACTTCATTTCATACTAAGAAGGTTGCAATGACTCATTCACACAAAATGATCATGAAATTAAGTATTGTGTTATATTAATTGTGACAAGCATGTATTCTGAATCCATTGAATTTTAACAAACAAAGGTGTTATTGATCATTATTAGATTTTCTTACTAGGTTTGAATAGTTAAATTCAAAAAGGATGAGTTTGTTACTTAATTTCTTTCCAATAAAACTTCTCCTTTTGTTGCATAGGACACAAATTGCTCTAAAATTAACCTTTGTGCATACACCAAACGTTATGGTCATTGCAATAAGCATGTGCTTAAAGCTTTAGCATTTTGAATTCGTTGATCTTGATCAATTATTTTTACTAGGTTTAAATGGTTTTTATCCCTAAAGGATGAGCTCATAACTTTATTTCTTACTAACAAGACTTCTCCTTTCATTGCAAGGACTCATTCAAACAAAATGATCATGAATTTAACTTTTGTGTATACACCAATCATTATATTAATTGTGACAACCATGGTTTTTTTTTCTAGGTTTAAATGGTTTTTATTCTTAAAGGATGAACCCATAACTTTATTTCTTACTAACAAGACTTCTCCTTTCATTGCAAGGACTCATTCAAACAAAATGATTCAGAAATTAACTTTTGTGTATACACCAAACATTATATAACTCGTGACAAGCATATATATATATATATATATATATACACTTTTCATATTCTGAATCGATTAAATTCCAGAAGAATAAGTCTATCAATTCATTTCTTGCTAACAAGGTTTTTCCTTTTATTGCAAGTACCCATTCACACATCTTGATCATGAAGTTAAGTTTTGTGACTATACCAAACATCATATTAATTGTGATATGCATGTTCTTAGAGTTTTAGTACTTTGAATCAAATGAATTCCAAAAAATAAAGTAGTCATTGATCTTGATTAGCTTTTCTTACAGGGATTCAATAGTTCATTTTGTGATGGTTTGCACTATCATTTCATTTCTTACTAACAAGACTTCATCTTTCATTATATGGAGTCATTCACACAAAAGGATGATGAAATTAACTTTATGTCTGTACCAAACAATATATTCAATTTGAAATGTACATCCTTATTGCTTTGTTACTAAAAACTCTTTGAATTTCATCAAATGAAGGAATCATTCATCTTAATTAGCTTTTCATATTGGGATTGAATAACTTAATTTTTGAAGGATGGGCCCATAACTTCACTTCTTTTTAACAAGGCTTCTTCTTTCATTGCATGGAGTCATTCATACATAATTATCATGAAATTAACCTTTGTCTTCACCAAACATTATAATCTTTGTGGCAAGCACATCTTTATACCTTTGGTGCTCTAAATGAATTGAATTCTATCTATCTAGGAGTCATTAATCTTGATTATCTTTCATGATCATTTCATTTCTTGTTAACAATGCTTCTCCTTTTGTTATACACACTCATTCATAAAAAATGATCATGAAATTAACATATATGTCTACACAAAACATTAAATTGATTACTACAAGCATGTGCTTACACCTTTTCTACTCTAAATCCATTGAATTGTACAAAATAAGGAGACATTGTTCTTGGTTAGCTTTACCTATAGGGATTGAATGTTTTAATTCCTAAAGGTTGACACTATTATTTCATTTTTTTATTAATAGGACTTCTCTTTACGTAGTAAGGACTCATTTACACAAAATTAACATAAAGTTAATTTTTATGTCAATAACAAATATTATAATTACTGTGACAAGCCTGTGGATGGGCCCTTGGTATTCTAAAACCATTGAATTTAATTAAATAAAGGAGTTATTGATCTTGATTAGGGTTTTCTTTATAGGGATTAAATGGTTTAATTCTTAAAGGTTCACACTATTACTTCATTTTTTGCTAACAAGACTTCTCCTTCCATTGCACAATGTCATTCACATAGAATGATCATGAATTTAAGTTTTGTGACTACACAAGACATTATAGTCATTGTAACAAGAATGACTTTGCACCTTTGGTATTCTAAATCCATTGAATTTCATCAAATAAAAGAGTCATTTATCTTGATTATCTTTTCTTTCCTATCACTTCAATTTTTGCTAATAAGGTTTCTCTTTTTGTTACAAGGACTCATTCACACAACCTGATCACGAAAACAACTGTTGTGATTACACCAAGCATTATATATATATGACATGCATGCCATTACAACTTTGGTGCTCTAAATCCATTGAATTCCACCAAACATAACAGTCGTTGATCTTCATTAGCTTTCTTGCAAGGATTTAATGGATCAATGCATGAAGGTTTAAACCATTAGCTCAATTCATTGTAGAAAACTTAAGGCTATTACCTTGATTCCTTGATGATAAGGCTTTCCCTTTTCAAGTAAGGAGTCATTTACATAAAATGATCATATAATTAACATTTTGTCCATCCAATAATGAAGCTTTTACTCTTTATTAGCCATCTTTACTATGAAACATTCATTCATGATTAAAAAAAATGTTGTCTCTCAATTACTTGACAATAGGACTAATCCTTTTATATAGTCTAAATCCTTAAGACTTAATCAAATAAAAGTGCTGTTACTCTTGATTTGCTTTCATAATTTAGAGGAAATCCTTCATTAATTGAAACTTGAGCCTTTTACCTAATTTCTCAAAATAAAGATATTTTCTTTTGTTGTGAGGAATGATTCACACAAAATAATTATGCAATTAACATCTTAATGTAGGGTAGAAACAAGCAAAAGGACTGTACAAGAGAATAATAGGGCAATCCACTTGAAAATACTAGTTGACATGGAATTCACTTAAAATCTAGACTCACTACTAAAGAGTGATTTCAATACTCATTCATAACAGGTCTTCGTCTAATGAAAGTAACAACAAGCTATCTTTATAGGGTTAATTAATGAATAAATAGGAAATAATAAAACTAAATAAGAATAAGATAATATATAAGCTAAATAGAAAAATATCTTAGATAGTGTCTTATCTCATAAAATCTCCTAATAAATTGAATTTTATCATTAATACAAAATATTATTGAAATCCTAAATAGAAATAAATTCGCTTTTTTCTTCATTATTCTCTCTTAATTGAAAAAACAAATTCAAACTCAAATTTTAAAATGTTGGAGAATGAGAAAAAAACATTTTTTGTGCTTGAGAAAATTTTTCTAGAAAAATTGATGGTGGCAAAAACAAAGTAAACTTCATGAAGTATATATGAGAACTCACACACTAAAATTTCAAAGGTGTAACAAAATCTATGTCATCAAAAACTTGTGCAATAGTATTACACACATTGGCTTAGATTTCTCTTCATGACTAAAACTGATGCAGAAAATTGCTTAGACAAATTGAAATTTGTTGTTGTCATTGTATCAATTTGGGCAATTTAGCTAACAATGTTAACTGATGTATTTTTGGAAGATCTTTAATATTAACTTACTTATTAGCTAGGTAAGGTGTAACTTTAAAAGCATAGCTATTAAGCACTTTCCCTCCTAATTGCCGATCAATAGAATTGGTTATCATCACACTATTGAATAGCAACTTACTTAGAAGATAATTTACACTTTCCTTCCATGAAAATAAAAGCTTTATATGGATCAAAATCTCTCATAGTTTTAAGGAAATTTTGGAACATCTCAACTATCAATGCATTACATTCAAGTTCCAACATCATATAATATGAATGCACTCATCCAAGAATTTTTAGAATTGAGATTCACTTACCATATGAACAATGTTATCATCTAAATGCTCAAATGATGACACCATAAATTAAAATGTATCTTTAATCAAATCATGAAGATAAGGAATGTCTAGAGTAGTTATCTTTGTAATCTCAATAAGGCATGAAGCAACCAAAACTCTAATGTCCATATTAGGATGCCCAAAGAGTTGACTGTTAGTCAGTGCTTTCATTAATGGGCAACGTGTAACGAGTTTGATAGATGATTACTTCTCTTTTAATAAGCAATATTCAACTTGGTCAACAAGTGAATGGATTTACTAGATATCTTCTACCCAAATAACAAGTTAATAACTATGGTTGCTTTGTGAGAGACACAGTGAAGGTCAATTAGTTGCATTAATAACTAGAGATGGTAGACTAGATTAAGGTGTCTCTTGTGCTATGGATTTAATTTAATGAAGGTAGATAATCATCAGTGCATAGTAGTGTGTGTGATAGCTAAAGATGTCGTCTAGTGAGGTAGTTGCAATAGTAGGTAAAAATAGATTTAAAGGCATTATATGTGAAGTTATTTGATCAAATTTTTTCTTTGATTTGTAAAGGTGTCAAGGAGTAGTAAAAACAAGATTAGGATGCTTTATGTGGTGTCTTTGGATCAAAATTTGGCTCTAATGCCAAAATTGATGTAAGAAAGAAAGAAGTCAAAGCATAGAATAGAAAGAATAATGTGGGAATCCACCTAAAAATACTAACATACGAATCCACCTTAAAACTAAACTCCCTACTCAAAGAGTAATTTTAAGATTCATTCATAATAGGTCTCTGTATGATGGAAATAAGAATAAGCTATCTTTATAAGGATAGTTAATGAATAAATACGAAAAAATATAACTAAATAAGAAATAAGACAATACATTTGCTAAATAGAAAAAATATCCTAAATAGTATCTAATTTAATAAAATTTTGTAATAGAGTAAATATCATCACTAATACAAGATACCATTGAAATCCTAAATAATAAGAATATTTCTTATTCTCTAGAATATTCATGTTTGTGCAGACCATTAATTTCAATGTAACAAGCACATAAATACACTTAGGCTAGTCTGAATCTATTGAATTTCATAAAGTAAAGAAGTCATTTATCTTGATTAACTTTTCTTACCATGATTAAATGGTTAATTGCTAAAAAGATGAGATTGATACTTAATTTCTGGGTAATATGGCTTCTCTTTTTGTTCCAATGAGTCATTTATCTTGATTTGCTTTTCTTATAATAATTAAATGGTTAATTGTCTGAAAGATTAGAATGCATTTAATTCCTAGCTGATAAGGCTTCTCCATCTATTCTAAGATGGCATTCAAACAAACAAATTAGGAAATTAACTTAATTTCTACATCATTATGTCTTGGGTAATCTGAATCTATTGAAGTCCATCTAATAAATAAGTTATTGCTCTTGATTAGTTTTATTTCTTATGAGAGAATTATTAATTACTTGAAACATGAGACATATCTTGATTACATGACAATTGGTCTTCTTCTCTAGGTAGTTTGAATCCATTGAAGTCCATCAAATAAAGTAGCTATTACTCTTGATTAGTTTTCTTTATTACAAAAGAATCATTCATTGCTTGAAACTTAAGGTCATCACTTGATTCCTTGTAGATAAGGCCTCTCCTTTTCTTGCTGCAATTAACATCCAAGTATATATAGAAAAATAAATAAAGGAGTCATTCATTCTGATTAACTTTTCTTATGTTGATAGAATAGTTTGTTGAAAATATGAGACTAACACTTCATTTCCAACCAATAAGTCTTTTCCTTTTATTGCAGGGAGTTGTTCCCATAAAGAAATTGTGAAATTAGTGTAAGTGTCCCACCAATCATTGATTTCATTGTGCTTTGCATGTTATTCTATTATGGGTAGTTTGAATGCTTTAAAGTCCATTTGATAAAGATATTTTTACTCAGCCTTATTTATTATGAGAGATTTGCTCATTGCTTGAAACTTGCCACTTGATTACTTCATAATTGAACTTCTACTTAAGATACTTCAAATCCTTTAAACTCCATCAAATAATGGAGCAACCACTTTTGATTGGGTTTCTTATATAGGAAAAAATTATTTATCATTTGAAAATTGAGATTGTCATGTGATTCCTTGGCAATAAACCTTCTGTTTTCAATGCAAAAAGTGATTCATATAAAATAATCATATAGTTAGTATCCATGTCCACATAGAAAATTAATTTTAGTGTAACATCTATATAAATACACCATAGGCCACTTATATCATTGAATTCTATAAAATAAAGGAGCCATTCATCTTCATTAACTTTTCTTACTTGTAAAGAATGATTCATTGCTAGAAAGACAAATTTGACACTTCACTTCTGGGTAATAAGGATTCTCCTTTCTTTCTAAGGAGTCTTGATCTTGATTTTGTTTTTTTTTTACATGGATTGAATGGTTAATTGCTTGAAAGATGAGAATGCTCTTATTCCTAGCTGATTATGGTTCTCCTTTCATTCGAAGATGTCATTCACACAAAGAAATAATGAAATTAACTTGCCTACACCAATCACTGATTTCATTATCATATGCGCATATTGTGTCTGGGGTAATATGAATTCATTGAACTTTTTGGAGAAACAAAGCTATTACATTTGATCAACTTTAAGAGAGAATTGTTTATTTGCCTGGAACATGAGACACTCTCTTGATTACTTAACAATAAAACTTCTCTCAGTAATTTGAATCCATTGAAATTCATGGAATAAAGATGCTATGACTCTTGATTAATTGCTTGGTGATTAGGTTTCTCCTTTCATACAAGGAATCATTCACATAAATTGATCATGCAGTTAACATTAATGTCTACATAGAACATCAAATTCATTTTGGCACATATATCATTACACCTTAGGTGGTTTTAATCTATTGAAGTCCATAAAACAAAGGAGTCATTCATTTTAGTTAGCTTTTCTTACCTAGGTAAGCATGGTTTGTTGCTAGATGGAATGTACTGTCACTTCACTTTCTACTAATAAGGCCTGTCTTTTCATTCCATGGAGTCATTGACAAAAAGAAATAATATAATAACTTATATGTCTACATCAATCAATGATTTTATTGCTAGAAGCACATGGTTCCATACTACATAGGGTGAATTGATTAAAAACCATCATATGAAGAAGTGATTACTCTTGATTAACATTCTTTAGCATATGAAAATCATTCATTACTTGACACATTATGTGATAATAAGACTCTCCTCTAGGTAGCCAAATGCATTAAAGTCCAACAAATGAAGAATATATTACTCCTGCTACATTTTCTTTTTTTTTTTAAACCAAAAGACAATTGTTCATTGCTTGAATCTTTAGATAATTACTTGACACATTTTTAATAAGGCTTCTTCTTTTGTTACAAGGAATCATTTAAATAAAATGAGCATGTAATTAACATTCATGTCTACACCAACCATTGATTTTACTATGACATGCATGTTAATTCACTTTAGGTTGTCTGAATCCAATGAATTCCATCAAACAATAGAGTCATTCATCTTGATTAGCTTTCTTACCTAGATAAAATGGTTCATTTCTTCAAACACAACACTATCACTTTATTTATAGCTAATATGGCTTCTCCTTTCATTCTAAGGACTCATTATCACAAATGATTTGTGAAATTAACTTAAATATCTACACTAATCATGAATTCCATTGTGAGAATCACTTTATTCTATCTTGAGTAGTCCAAATCCATTGACATCTATCCAATAAAGAAGCTAGTAGTCTTGACATCACTGCAATAGTATAATGAATTACTTGAAACTTTAGATCACCTCTTGATTACTTAACTACAAGACTTCTGTTCTAGGTACTCCACATCGATTAATGCCCATCAAATAATGAAGCCATTACCTTTATTAGCTTTCTTTACCTATAAAGTATAATTCATTTGTTGAAACTTGGGTTTGTCACAATATTCCTTGGTAATAAGGTTCTCCTTTTGTTACAAAGAATCATGCACACAAAATAAGTGTCCAATTAACCTTCATGTATATGCAAAACATTAACTTTGCTGTAATATGCACATTAATACACCTTGGGTGAATCCATTAAATTCCATTAAAAAAGTCATTCATGTTGATTGGCTTTTCTTACATGGGTACTCTTTGGATGAAACAAGTGATCAATAAATCATTATTGTCTAATAAGACTTCTCCTTTCCTTCAAAAGAGTCATTCATACAATGAAATCACGAAATTAACTAAAATGTCTACACAAATCACTAATTCCTTTGGATGGTGCATGTTGTTTCATATTAGATAGTTTAGATCTATTGAAATCCATTTGGTAACACAACTTTATCTCTTGATTAGCTTCCTTTATTGTAAGAGATTTGTTCAATACCTGAAACATGTGTTTTTCTTTTGATTACTTGCAATAGGGCTTCTCATTTTGTTAGTATTAATCTATTGAAGTCCATCAAACAAAAGAGGTATTACTCTTAGCTATGCTTCTTTACCAAGAGAGAATTGTTGATAGCTTGAAACTTAAGACCATCACTTGACTCCTTTGGAATAACACTTTTCCTTTCATTGTAAGGAATCATTCATAAAGAATAATCATTTAATTAACATTTATGTTTACACAGATCATTAATTTCATTGTGACATGTATTTAATATTGTTAAGTTTTCTAAGTGTATCTAGTTCCATAAAAAAATTAGTCATTCATCTTGATTAGCTTTTCTTACAAGGGTAGAATGGTTCATTGCCTAAAACATGAGACTAACATCTCATTTCCATGTATTAAGGTTTCTCTTTCATTCCAAAGAGTCATTCACACAAAGGAATCATGAAATTAACTTAAATGTCTAACATTGATCACTATTTTCATTATGAGATGCACGTGATTTTGTCTTGAATAGTTTGAATCCAATGAACTGCATCTAATAAAGAAACTATTACTCTTGATTGAATTTCTTCACTATGAGAGAATTGTTCATTAGTTGAAACACGAGACATCTCTTAGTTAATAAAAATTGAGAGTTCTCCTTGAGGTAGTTCAAATTACTTGATGTTCATTAAGTAAAGGAATTGTTGCTCTTGACTGGCTTCCATTATTAGAAGAGATTTGTTCATTGCTAAAAACAGGACATTATCACCTAATTCTTTGGCAATAAGGCTTATCCTTTTGTTGCAAAGAATCATTCATACAAAATGAGCATCTAATTAATATCTATATCCACACTAAACATTAATTTTGTTGTGAGATGCACATCAATGCATCTTGGATAATTTGTATCAATTGAATTCCATCAAAAAAGAAGTCATTCATCTTGACTAGTTTTTCTTATGTGGATAGAATGGTTCATTGCCTAAAATTTGAGATTGTCAGTTCAATTCTTGTTAATAAGGCTTTTCCTTTCGTTCCAAGGAGTGATTCACTTAAAGGATTCATGAAATTAACATAAATGTCTACATCAATCAATAATTTTGTTGTGAGATGCACCTGATTTTGTCTCTGGAAGTTCAAATCTATTCAAGTCCATTAAATAAACTATTACTCTTCATTAGTTCTTTTATAATGATAGAATTATTCATTCCTTGGAACATAAGACAACAACTTGATTGCTTCATAATAAGACTCCTTTTTGAGGCAGTCTAAATCAATTGAATTCTATCAAATAACGTAGCTATTACTTTTGATTAGTTTTTTTTCCCCTCAAGAAAGAGATCACTCTTTATTATAAAGTTGAGTCCATCACTTAATGTCATGAAAATAAGGATTTTCCTTAAATTACAAAGAATCATTCACACAAAATAAGCATGCAATTAACAACTGCATCCAAACTAAATATTAATTGCATTGCAACATGCATGTCAATACACCTTGGATAGTCTAAATCCCTTGAATTTCATCAAACAAAAGGGTTATTCATCCTAATTAAATTTTCTTATGTGGATATTATGGCTCATTGCCTGAAACATGAGACCTACACTTCATTTCTGGCTAACAATGCTATTCCTTTCATTCCACAGAGTCATTTCTACAAAGGAATCATGAAATAACTTAAATGTCTCACCAATAAGTGATTCCATTCTGATATGCATGATATTTTATTTTGGCTAATTTGAATGCATCCAAATCCATCTAATAAAGAAGCTTTTACCCTTGATTAGCATTCAAATCCATCCAATAAAGAAGCTTATAATCTTGATTAGCGTTCTCTTAAATGAGAATTCATTCATCACTTGCAACATGAGCTTATCTCTTGATTACTTTATAATAGGACTTACGAATCAGGTAATTTGAATCCTCTTAAGCCCATCAAATAAAGGACCTATTACTCATGATTAGCATTTTTAACCGACATAAATTGTTTATTATTTGAAAAAGGAGACTATCACATGATTCCTTGGCAATAATTCTTCTTTTTTTGTTGTCAGGAATGATTCACACAAAATATTCATGCAATTAGCATCCATATCTGCACAAAATTTTAATTTTATAGCAGCATGCACATCAATACACTTTGGGTAGTCTAAGTCCATTGAATTCCATAAAACAAAGGAATCATTTTTCCAAAATAGTTTTTCTTAACTGGATAGAGTGGTTTATAGCTAAAAAGATGAGACTCACACTTCATTTCTAGGTAATAAGGCTTCACCTTTTGTTTTAGGGAGTCATTCACATAGAAGAATCTTGTACTTAATTATCTACATTGATCACTGATTTTATTTCAATAAGCATGTTATTACGTCTTAGGTAATTTAAATCCATTCAAGACCATTCAATAACGAAGTTATTATTCTTCATTAGCATTTCTTCTGAAGAGAATATCATTTATTGCTTAAAATATAAGGCTGTCTCTTGATTACTTGAGAATAGGACTTCTCCTTTAGGTCATTTGAATCCCTTCAAGTCCATTGATTAAAGGAGCCCTTACTCTTAATTAGTTTTCTTTGGCAAGTGAGAAATGTTTAGTACCTGAAACTTAAAATCATCCCCTGATTTCTTGGAAATATGGCTTTTGCATTTTTTGTGAGGAATCATTCACACTGATCAAGTAATTACCATCCATGTCTACATAGAACATTAAATTCATTGTGAAATGGAAGTCAATACTCCTTGGGTAAGCTTAATCCATTGAATGCCTTTAAAAAAAGGAGTAATTTATTTTGATTAGCTTTTCTTCCCTAGATAGAATGGTTCACTACTTGAAAAATGAGAATGACACTTCATTTCTAGAAAATAAGACTTCTCCATCTGTATAAAAGAGTCATTCACACAAAGCGATGGTGAAATTTAACTTAATTGTCTACATCGATCATTCACTACATTGCAAGATGCATGATATTCTATCTCAGGTAGTTTTAACCCATTGAAGTCTATCTAATAGAGAAGCTTTTACTCTTAATTAGCTTTACTTATAATGATAGATTCATTCATTGCTTTAAACATGAGATCATCTCTTGATAACTTAACTACAAGACTTTTACTTTGGGTTGTCCAAATCCAATGAAATCTACAGAATAAAGGAGCAATTACTCTTCATTAGCTTTCTTTTACAAAAGAAAATTGTTCATTGCTTGAATGTAAAGATTGTTATTCGATTCCTTGGCAATAAGGCTTCTCCTTTTGTTGCAAGCAGTGATCATGCAATAAACATCCATGTATATGCTATGCATTAATTTTATTGTGGTATGTAGTTCAATATGTCTTAGATAGTCTAAATCCATTGAATTTCATCAAACTAACTAATTACTAATCTTGATTAGCTTTTCTTGTATGGATATTTTGGCATATTTCCAACGATGAGATCATTACTTCATTTCTCCCTTGTAAGGCTTTTTCTTTTGTTCTAACAAGTCATTCTCACAAATTAAACATGAAATGAACTTAAATGTCTACATTGATTACTAATTTTATTACAAGATGCATATTATTATGTCTGGGGTAGTTTGAATCTATTAAAGTCTATCCAATATTGAAGCTGTTAATCTTACTTAGCCTTACTTACCATGATTAAATCATTCATTGGTTGAAAGATGAGAATGCCTATTGATTACTTGGCAATGGGGCTTCTCCTTTAAGTAGTTTGAGTTCAATGTAATCTATTGAATAAAGGAGAATTATTCTTTATTAACTTTCTTTATGAGAAAAGAAACTTTCATTGCTTGAAACATGAGACTGTCATCTAATTCTTGAGCCATAAGGCTTTTCCTTTCATTGTAAGGAATCACTTATAGAAAATAATCTTCTAATTAACATGCATGTCTACATTGAGCATTAATTTCATTGGGCATGAACATCAATAGACATTGGGTTATTTGAATCTATTGAATTCCACCAACCAAAGGAGTAATTCATCTTGATTGGCTTTTCTTACCTAGATGGAATAGTTCATTGCCTTAATTGTCCATATCAATCTTTGATTTCATTGTGAGATGCATGTTATTATATCTTGGGTAGTCCAAATCCATTCAAGTTGATGCATCACCTAACTTTGATTGAAAATCAAGAATATTCGTTCCTTATTGCTCTCATTCAAAATCAAAGATAAGCCCTGCAAGAAATGCATTACTTCTAGAAGGGATGATGGACTAGTGAAAGTGGAGCATTAGTAGAGCAATAACTCTACTTCTATGGAGTATTTATTACCACCTTGTTGACCCAACAAATCAAGCATGCAATGGTGGAAAGCTGGCAACATTTTCTAATTACTAAATTTCCATATTTCTTTACGTGTTTCCAATGCTTATTACAAGCTTTTTCATATTATCAATGTCATTTATTACAAATTGAAAGAAATTTCTAATATTTTCTTCACAAAAGGACTAACATCTAGCATCAATCTATCTATCTACGATCATTTATATATAAATTTGAGTTCAATTTTTTGTTTTTAATTCTTATCATTTATTTTCTTCAAGTGTGGTGAATTTTCAAAGTTCTTAGTTTGGTGTGGTTGCATTGCACTATCACCTTAGTGGCAAACTTAACTGTCCAATCTCTCCTCTATAATGGATCAATCTCCTCATTTGGTGTATTTGCTTATCTATATAGCAAGTAATCCATCAAAAGGGATATGTTTGAGAATCCATAAGTCTTTGCTCTAAAGAAAAATAGGACTATCTATATGTTTGTTGACTGTCATGCTATCAACAAAACCACCATAAATTAGTGCTACTGATTTCAAGGCTAAATAATCTTGATGGACAACATGATTTCAAAATCTTCTCAAATATATGAAAAGTGATTATCATCAGATCCATATGAAGGAAAGAGATGAGTGGAAGATAGCTCTTAAAATAAACCATAGCCTCTATGACTGGATAGTAATGCCTTTTGGTCTTTTTAATGTACCTAGTACTTTTATAAGATTAATAAATCATGTGTGGAGGGAGTTCATTGGCAGATTTATTGTTGTTTACTTTGATGATGTTTTAGTTTATAGCTAGAAGCAGGTTGATCATGTTAGACACCTGCTGCATGTGTTTCAAGTGCTAAGGAAGGAAAAGCTTTGTAGCAATATCAAAAAAGTGTTAATTGTTTTAGAAACAAGTCACTTTCCTTGGTTATGTAATCCTCCATAAAGGAGTAAAAGTAGATGAAGAGAAGGTCCAAGCTATCCAAGAGAGGTATTTTCTAACCTTGACCTATGAAATCATAAGCTTTCATGGACTTGCATCATTCCATTAGAGGTTCATGCATGGATTTGATACTCTTATGACACTAGTTGCTAAAGAATGCAGATAGTAAATAGAGTATTGTCCTATGACAATTGAAAGCAAATAAGTACCAAAACACTAATGATCCTAACTTATTTAGAAGACTAATTTAATAAAACCTAAATAAAAAATCAATTGCTAAACACAATGTGATTTAACCAAGAGAGAATATACTAGGGTTTTCAGCTTCACCACACCAGGGTTACAAAGAATTCTTGATAAACTGCTGTCAAGAAAAATGTTATTCTTAAGATAGCGTAATTTTCTATGTTATTGAAAGTATTAGCTCCCACTGCAATATCACTTGGATCTTTTACCTGTACATAAAATTGAATCATCTTAATGATGGTGGATCTTTTATCTGTACATAAAATTTGAACCATATTAATGATGGCCAGTTTGATTTCAAAATTAGTTACTTGTATGGCTGACCTCCTAATACTTTATATGGTCCCTATGACTAATGGTTTTGAATTTTCTAGCAAGGACCAGTTAGCCTCATCTCTTTCTTCATTTGTCATCTCCACTCTTTTGCTTTTGTTTAACACATGAATTGTTTTTTGAATTTTAGGATCAAACGGAAAAAGTTTTTTTTACCACTTTATCATGTCATGTACTAGGAAAAACCTTGCAAAACAAAAAGAATCAAAACTAAAATTCTAAATTAAAATCAAGACAAAGGGTTATACTATTTTTAAGATTTCCAATTCTTGACAATGATGCCAAAAACTTAATGCATATAAATAACTACTAGCAAGTGCACTACTCACTTAAGAAATATTATAGTGAATAACACCAAAACAGTAAGCAAATGTAACTTTATGTAGAAGACCAATTTCAAAGTTTTGAAGATTAAATAAGAACAAATAAAATTTAAATAGAAAAATCAATTGGTAAAAATAATGGGATTTAATTGAGAGAGAATATACAATGGTTTTCCAGTACATTGTATAAAGGTCAATAGAATTCTTGCTAAACGGTCTATTCATACGACCATGAAATTTCCTATATTATTAAATACTCCTTTCAAATTATATTAAATCTAGTTTTACCTATTAACCTAATATATCTCTATGTAGAGTAAAATAGATAAAAGAGAATTAAATTTTGCAAAAAGCTCTAGCTTTAGTAGGTATTTTTGAAATCCACCCATCATTACTACATCAATCATGTTTGTACATCTCCATATTTCATTCAATGTAAGGTATGTATTATTTAATCTAATGTAAGGACTCTCCTCTTAGTCTTAATCAAGCATATCAATTCAATTTAGGTCATTAGGCTTTTAAGAGAATTAAGCACAATAACACGTTCTTGCCATGAAAAGAAAATTATAAAATAGAATAAAAACAGAGAAAACTACATACCTATGGTTAGGCTACATTATAACCTTAGCTAAGAAAATTAGTTAATCCTAGAAAAGGAAAACCAAATTAAAATTGAAAGGAAGTAGAATTTTAAGAGAATAGAATGATGAAATAACTCTAGAATCACTCCCTTGACGATGTCATCACTCCTCCTCTCCTAATCTTTTCACATTGCTCTCCCATTGGTGCACAATTCTCTCTTCATTTATATATGGTTGTGTATAATTTTGCACTTTTTTATGCCTCATTTATTGTGTCGTAATCCCTCTCATTGATTAGAGTTTCTTACCTCCAGTCAAATTCTAAAAAGTTTTTGACCCATAACTTATGGTTATCTTACTTCCAAATCAAACTTTGGCATAAACTAGAATGCTATAGCTCTATCTTTCAAATTTCTTTGGCTACAAGAATCACTCAATTTATATGTGTGTAGGAAAGGGTCTGCTCAAAATATAGTACAATCCACAATTAGTAACTAGATAGAACACTAATAAGCTTTGGTTTCCTTATTGAGACAACATTCATTTTCTAGTAAATCTCCAAATTAGACCAGAACCTCTCTTAAAATTCTTTTCATTTTTTTTAACTTGTCCATTTATAATTCTTCATGTTTATGACCCAAATTGACACCAAATATTCACTTTGCTCCTTTACTAAAAAAAAATATATATATGCAAATATATAAAATATAAATAAAAGCAAACTTAAGTACTAATAATATTATTATTTTGAGACCAAAAATATATGAAAATATATATCAATATACATCTTATCAAAATGCATAAAAAAAAAGGGAGAGTTCATATAGATTAATGCTTGTCAAAGGAGTTTTGAACTTATTAGAGAGAAGCTTTACTTAACTCCCATTTTGGGACTTTAAAAATTTGGCAAAACATTTGAGATTGAGTGTGATGCGTCTAGAGTCAGCATTGGTTTTGTGTTGATGCAATAAGGTTGCCCCAGGCTTAAATAAAAAACTTTTTGTTTCATTTTTAAACTACTTTGCTTATGATAAAGAAATTTATGCTTTTATTTGTGCACATGAAATACAATTGAATTACTTCTTACCCAAGAGATTTTGTTATTGACACTAATCATGTATCACTAAAAGCAATTTGACAAAGGAAGAGTAAAATCAAATTAAATGTCTACATAGATCATTGATTTCATTGTGAGATACACATTATTATGTCTTAGGCAATTTGGATTTATTAGAGTCTATCTGATGTAAAAAGCTAGTTCACTTGATTAGCCTTTTGTTTATGACAAAATCATTCATTGCTTGAAGCATGAGATGATCTTTTATTTACTAGACAATAAGACTTCTCTCATAATTTGAATCAATTAAAGACCATCAAATAAAGGAGTTATTAATCTTAAGTAGCTTTCTTTGCCATAAGAGAATCATTCACTTAAAATGATAATGTAATCAACATCCTTTTTTACACATAGCATTAATCTCTTTATGATATGCACATTAATAGATGTTTGGGTAGCCTTAAACCATTGAATTTTATCAAACGAAGGATTCATTCATTTAAATGAGTTTTTCTTATTAGGATATAATGATTCATTGCCTAAAAGATGAAACTAAATTTCTACATGTTATTATGTTTCAAGCTGTCACAATTGATTGTTTCATTGACTAAGCAAGCTATTATGCTTGATTAGTTTCCCTTTACTAAGAAAGTAACGTTTATTGTCTATAACATGAGACCATCTCTTAATTGCTTAAAAATATCACTCCTCACCATGGTTATATAAATCCATTGAAGTCCATTGAATAAAGGAGCAATTAATCTTTATCAGCTTTCATTTTCATGAGAGAATCATTCATTGATTGAATAATAAGACTATCAATTAATTCCTTGTTAATCAGGCTTCATCTTTTGTTGTAAGGAATTATCTATACAGGATAATCATTCAATTAACATCTAGCCCAACATTGAACTTTAATTTTATTGCAATGTGTGGATGAGTATGCCATAGATAGTGTAAAATCCATTGAATTCCAATAAACAAATTGAGTCATTCATGTTGATTAAATTTCTTCAGATGGATGGATGGCTCATTGCTTGAAAGATGAAACTAGTAGTTCACTTATAGTTAATTAGGCTTCTCCTTATGTTCAAGGAGTCATTCACATAAAGAAATCATGAAATTAACTTAAATGTCTGCACCAATCAAAGATTTTATTGTGTAATGCATGTTAATATGTACTACAAAGTCTGAATCCGTTGAATTCCACCCAATAATAGTTATTACTCTTGATTATATTTTATTACCGTAAGAGAATTGTTTATTACTTGAAACTTGAGACCATCTCTTGATTACTTGAAATTATGATTTCTCCTTTGGAGTAGTCCATATCAATTGAAGTCCTTTGAGGAGAGGAGCTATTACTTTTAATCAGCTTTTCTTACTAGGGAAGAATCCTTCATTACATGAAACTTGAGACATATACCTATTCTTGGATAATTAGGCTTTTCCTTTCATTGTGGGGAATCATTCACACAAAATGACCCTTCAACCAAAATCTAGGTTTACTAAAAATTTAATTTTTTGCAACTTGCTTATCAATACACCTTAGATAGTCTAAATCCATTGAATTTCATCAAACAAAAGGAGTCATTTATCTTGATTACCTTTTCTTAGATGGAAAGAATGGTTCATTATAAGATCGATGAGACTAATAATTCATTTCTAGCTAATAATGGTTTTCCTTTTGTTCCAATGAATTGTCCACTCATAGAAATCATGAAATTAACTTAAATGTTTACATTGATCATTGATTTAATTGCAAGATGCACATTATTATGTCTTGGAAATTTCAAATGCATTGAATTTCATCCACTAGGGAATCTATAATCCTTCATTAACTTTGTTTTCTGAGTGAACATTATTCATTGCTAGAAACATGGACAACTACTCTTGATTAGGATTTTTTAACAAGAAAGAATCATTGATTGCTTGAAACCTGAGACCATCACTTGATTCCAATGTAATAAATCTACTCATTTGTTGTAGGGAGTCATTCACACAAAATAATTATGCCATTAGCATTCATCTCTATAGCATTTATTGATTTTGTTGCTACATACACATCAACATAACTTTGGTGAACTAAATCTATTGAATTTCATTAGACAAATGAATCTTCATCTTGATTAACTTTACTTACATGAATAGAATGGTTTATCACTTAAAAGATAAACACTCTATTTCTAGTTACAATGGCCTTTCTTTCATTCTAAGGAGTCATTCACCCAAAGGAATCATTAAATTAGCTAAAATGTCTATATTGATCACAAATTTATGTGAGAAATGCATGTTATGATGTCATGATTGTTTTTGGCTCTAGCCATGAATGGATGTCCAAGTAGAAGAGGAAACTCATTAACAAATTTTGAATTCCTCTCCATATCAAAAATAAGAAAATTTGTAGGAATAAATTAGTTTGTCAACTTGAACCAAAATGTCTTCTACAATTTTTCTAGGATAAAACCTTGCATATCGTAGGTGTGTACAAGAAAGAAAGAAAGAAAAGATGGGTATGCATATGTATATGCTTTTGGTACTCTAACATATCGATTTATAGCTTTAAGGGAGAATAAAAATAACCTAAAGAAGAATAGACACTTCCTCTTGGAACCAACTTAGCTTTTTCAAAGAACTCCTAATTATATTATAGCTTCGACCAGCCTATAAGTTGGATTGAGGACATTGGTTTATGGCTCAATTCTTCTTGGATCTCTACAAATAAGCCTACTTTAGAAAGTTTAGGATGTCTATTTTAATTCTCATGAAGGCTCCAAATCCATCAAACAATGTTTAGAATGTGAAATTCTCAAAATAACCTCTAGTGGTCAAATATTCTCAAAACTGCATCTTTAAACTTTGAAATTGCTTGAATCCACTTAGTCTTTTCCTTAAACATAAAATCAACCCAAATAAGTACATATAGCACAAAAATACACTAAAAAGGTGAAGTATAAGAGAATAAATATAATGCAAATAAATACTTATCAGAAAACCAACAACCAAGATAGTCTAAAATGTTCCTATATAAGAACTAAGCTACTATAACAGAGTTTTAAGCTTTTCCTCAAAAATTTCTTCTCTTCTATTTTCATGCTTTCTTATCTAACACTAAAAAATGGTATCAAAGCTCCTTTGATCCTACAAAGGTCGTGAGAAAACGAGTAACTATGTGATAGATCAATAAATTAGAGAGAGAAAACAAGGAGTGAAACTGCAGCAAAGAAAAGCCAAAAAGCAGATATGGCTTCTAGTAGTGTCTCACTTCATGCAGTTCTAACCTTTAATTGCACCAATTACCAGCTGTGGTTAGTAAAGATGAATGCCTATTTGAGGGCCTTTGACCTTTGGGATATAGGGGGAAACAAGAGGAGAGCCTCCTACTCTACTTGAGAATCCCACTGTAAATTAGATTAAGCTAAAAAAGGTGGAAAGCATAGAGAAGTTTAAAGCACTTACATGTATCCAATCATCACTCTCAAATGTCATTTTCATAATAATAATGACAAGTGAGATAGCCAAAAAAGCATGGGAAAAGCTTCGAGATAAGTTCCATGACAGTGATAAAATCAGACAAATGAAGTTTTTAAACTTAAAAAGAGAATTCGAGATGTTGAGAATGAAAGTATTATGGGAGCTATTAGAGGTAGTGAGCTAGATTAAATTCATGGGAGAAGATATCATAATTAAAGAATTGTTGAGAATGTTCTTGGTAGTCTTCTTGAGAAGATTGAAGCAAAAATCTCTTCTATTGAAGATTCCAAGGACTTTAGCAAAATCACTTTATTAGAATTCATTGGAGCATTTGGAGCTTAGGGGCAAGGGAGAAGCTTGAGAAGTGAAGGTGGTGTGGAAGTTGCATTGCAAACTTAATTGAATCTGAAGCTATTAGCATGAAAAGATAGCAAGAAAACTAACTTTGAATATTCCAACAAAGGCATGTAGCTTGAGTCAAAAATGAATCATGGGAATGAAAGAATGTTCTCAACTTGTCCAATCTACAAAAGAATTAATCATGCCGGAGATGACTATTATTAGAAAGGCAACATTCAATGCAAGATTTGCTCAAAATTTGGTCATATTAAAGTTATTGCAAGAAAAAGCAGCAGCAAGGTTAAGGCCAAGAAAACACTCAAGGCCAACAATCTCAAAAAGCTAATTTTACTAGAGAAGAGATGAAAGATGAACATTTTTTTCTAGCTTTAATGGCAATTAGAGCTTAGAATTAGAGATCTTGGTTTTTGGATAGTGGTTGTACTCACCACATGACTAGTAGCCATGCTGATCTTTTTAACTCAATTGACACCAATCATACCTGGAGTAAAGATTGGCAATTGAGGGCAAAAGATACAAAAGGGCTTTACCTTGTTATTCAATGATAAAAATTGTTTGGTCTACGATCTTATTGGCATATAATTCATTAACATTCATATGGCAAATAGGAGTTTTACTGAGAGAACTTAAATCCAATTGAAATGTCAGAATGCTAAGCAATAGAGTGATTATTCTAAACTATGGCAGAAGAGATTTGTCACAAAAATAAGAATCTATGAATGATTTGCCTACGATCAAAGTCTTTTTTTTATGTGTGTGGAAGTTGTGAATTAGGCATGTATCACAAATTGTCTATTCCTATGCAAGGTGCCTAGAGAGCTAAAGGCTTTAATTGGTCCATTCTGATGTTTGTGGACCAATGAAGACATATTCTCTAAAAGGAAAATATTTCCTTATGTTCATTAATGACTACTCAAGGATGACCTTAATGTACTTCATAAAGTTAATGTTAGAGGTTTTTGGGCTATTCAAGAAGTTTAAAGGTTTTTGTCAAAACTGAAAGTGGCAAAGTTTTGAAGACCCCAATATTAGACTTTGGAAATGAGTATGTTTTTGGGGAGTTTAACCAATCTTTTGAGGAGTTGCAGATCCAACATTGGTTGACAGTTAGCTACATTCCACAACAAAATCGAATGGTAGAGTCAAAGAACAGATGAGTACTGGTGATGCATGCACTTTGAGAAGAAGTTACCAAAATCCTTCTCGGCAGAAGCTATTGACATAGTTGTTTATTAGTAGAGCAATATGCCAACAAAAGTAGTAAAGGGGAAGATTCCAATTGAAACTTGAAATGACTTCAACCCATGTCTTAAACACTTGAGCGTTTAGTTCCTTTTGTTACTTACATATGCTAGATGCAAAGAGAAGTAAGTTAAATGAGAAAGCAAAAAAGGGGATCTTAGTGGGTTATAACTAGTGGAAAAGTCATTGTTTGTAAAGACATGAAGATTGATAAGGGAACTTACTAAGATAAGAATAAGTCACATACTCATGGGAACCTGCAACAAAAGTTACTGATGCTGGAGATGTAGATTCTGGTATTGATTTTGATAAATAGATATATGATCTTTTGCTGATGTTTGCCACATGTTTAATAGACTTAAAATGGAGCCGACCACCTATGAAGAAGTTCCTAAGGGTGATGAGTGGAATGTACCAATAAAGGAGGAGATTGGTATGATTAACAAAAATAAAACTTCGATCTTAGTTGAGAAAGTTGAAAACAAGCAGGTGATAGGAGTGAAATGGGTATTCAGGGTAAAACTGAATACTAATGGAAGTGTGAACAAGTATAAGGTAAGATTTTTAGTCAAAGGCTATTCCTGTTAGCCTAGAATTGACTACACTAACAAATTGGCACTTTAAGAGTTTTGATAGTAATTAAAACTCAAATGAGATGGAAAATCTCTCATTTGGACATCATATCTGCATTACTAAATAGCATTCTAATTGAGGAGATTTATATTACTTAACCTGAAGATTTTAAGGGTAAATGTAGTGAATAGAAAGTTTGTAAGCAGGCTCTTATAAACTCTTTCTTGTATGGCCTAAAACAAGCTCCTAGGGCCTGGTACAATAGAATATACCCTTTCTTGTGTAGTTAACACTGCAGGAGGAGTGATAATGAAGCCATATTGTATGTCACAAAGAATTTTGATTGAGGAATACTGATAGTGCACTTTTATGTTGATAATTCATCTGTGACAAGATGAAATGAAGAAGAATTAATGATGTTCAAAGTTGAAATGCAAAGATGGTTTGACATGTCAAACTTAGGACACATTGGGATTAAAACATTCTCAAGGCCCTTTGCTTTGAACAGACAGCAACAATAACAATTATGTGTGACAAAATTTGTAATTGGAATTGAAACAATTCCAATACAGCATGGTAGGAAAAAGCATACAACTGTTAAGTATCACACAATTAGAGAAGCTAAAAAGAAATGAGGGAGTAAAATTACAATTAAAGTATTGCATATCAAAGATTAACTAGTAGATTCTTTATCAAAGTCTCTACAAAAGTCCAATTTTGAAATGTTGGAAGTCATGCCTGGAGTCTCCAATAAAAATCTCAAGGCGGAGTGTTTATGTACTTGATAATTTTGCTAGAGACTCAAGAAGTTGGAAAAAAAAATTTGAAGAAGGAGTTGAGAAGTAGAAGTAGAAGCAATAGTGAAGAAGTTGCAGAACCAACAACTTAATTGAAGACAAAGTAACTAGTTTTTGTACTTGGTAGTTAGTAGTAGCCAAGTTTAGTTGTATTCCTTAAGCTTAGGAAAAAGTTAGGCTATAATATAGATAGTTGTTTAAGCTTTTCTCCAGAAATTTCTCTTCTCTTCTTATACTTTCTTCTTTGACAGTAACACTACATTAACACTACATTAGTGAAAATGGGCACCTTGATCATTCTACACAAATTTCTACAATTTTCCCATTTGGTTAAATGATCTTTATGTGTATTTCCTTATTGGAACGATTTTAATGGATTTAGACTTCCTAAGATAGAAATCACATGCATTTTACAATGGAATCTATGATAGGTGTAGACATTGAAGTTAATTTCATGATTCCTTTATGTGAATGACCCCATAAAATGAAAGGAGAAGCCCTATTACATTGAAAGGAAGTGCAGTCTCATCCTTTAGTCAATGAATCATTCTATCCAAGGAAGAAAATCTATTCAAGATGAGAACTCTTTTGTTTAATGGAACTTAATGGATTCAAGCTACCAAAGGTGTATTAATGTGCATATCACAATGAAATTAATGTTTGTTGTAGACATAGATGTTAATTGCATGCTCATTTTTTGTGAAGGATTCTTTGCAATGAAAGAAAATGCCTTATTAACCAGGAATGAATTAACACAATCAAGTTTTTAGCAATGAATGAATATCTCTTAGTAAAGAAAGCTAATCAAAAGATAAAACTTCTTTATTAAATAGACTTCAATGGATTCAAACTACCTGAAATCATTTTCATAGTAACAAAGAGATGTCTCATTTTTCAGGCAATGAACAATTTTCTTGTAGTAATGAAAGCCATTCAAGAATAGTGGCTTCTTTATTGAATGAACTTTAGTGGATTTAACCTATCCAAGATATAATTACGTATACCTTGCAATTAAATTAGTGACTACTGTAGACATTTAAGTTAATTACATAATTCCTTTGTGTGAATGACTTCTTGGAATCAAAGGAGAAACCTTATTTGTTAGAAATGAAGTGTCAATCTCACGTTGCAAAGAACGAACCATTTTATCAATGTAAGAAAAACTATTCAAGATTAATGACTTGTTTGCTTTATAGAAATAAATGGACTTGGACTACCTAAGGGTATTAAATGCATATAATGAAATTAATTTTCTTCATAGATGTACATGTTAATTAAATGATTATTCTTTGTGAATGATTCCTTGCTAGTGTTATTGAAAGAAAATTAGGTGATGGCCTTAAGTTTCAAGCAATGAATGATTCTCTCCTTGTAAAGAAAAATAATCTAGAGTAATAGCTTCTTTAGTTGATGGCCTTCAATTGTTTCAAACTAACAAAATGAGAAGCTTTATTGCAAGTAATAAAGAGATAACTCATGTTTCAAACAATGAACAAATCTATCAGTAAAGAAGACTAATTAAGAGTAAAGGCTTTATTATTGGATTGACTTCAATATTTTCAAACGACTAAAGATAAAATAATATTCATCTCACAAAAGAATCAATTATAGTTATGACTTTTTAGTCAATTTCATGATTCCTTTGTGTGATGTGTGAATTGACTCTTTAGAAGGAAAAGAGAAACCCTATTAGCTAAAAATAAAGTCTCGGTCTCATGTTTCATCTAATGAATATCCATATGTAAGAAAAGCCAATCATGATGAATGATTTATTTTTTAATGGAATTCAATTGATTCAAAATACCCAAGGTGTATTGATGTGCATGTTGCAATGGAATTAATGTTTAATGGAGGCATGAATGTTAATAGTATGCTTATTTTGTGTGGACAATTCATTGCAGTGAAAAGAGAAGCCTTGCTACCTAGGAAATTGGTGATAGTCTCTGGTTTCCACAAAGAGCATTTCTGTCCTAGTAAAGAAAGCTAATAAGAGTAATAGCTCCATTATTTGATAAACTTCAATGGATTTTGAGTGCCTCGAGCCAAAATCCTCATGTCAAGTAATCAATGGGGTATTTAAAGTTTCAAGCAATAAATTGTTTTCTCATAGTAATGAAAGCTAATCAAGCATAATAACTTCTTTATTGGATGGACTTCAATAGATTTGGACCACCCAAGATAGAATAAAGTGATTCTTGTAATGAAATTAGTGATTGAAGTAGACCTTAAAGCTAATTTCATGATTCTCCTTTGTTAATGACTCCTTAGAATGAAAGAAGTCATATTAGCAATAAATAAAGTGATAGTGTTGTGTTTTAGGAAATGAACCATTTTCTCTATGTAAGAAAAGCTAATCAAGATGAATGACTCTATTATTTGATGGAATTTAATGGATTTAGATAACCTATGGTGAATTGAAGTGCATGTTGCAACAAAATCAATATTTGGTGTAGACATGAATGTTAATTAGATGCTTATTTTGTTTAAATGCTTCCATGCAATGAATGAAGAAGCCTTATTGCCAATGAATCAGATGATAGCCTCGAGTTTCAAGCAATGAACAATTGTCTTCTAGTAAAGAAAGGTAATCAAAAGTAATAGTTCTTTAATTCATTAGATTTGAATGTATTTGGCTACCTAGAGGAGAAGTCCTATTGTCATGTAATCAAGAGGTGGCCTCTTTTTTCAAGAAATAAACAATTGTTTTTTAGTGAGAAAATTTAATCAAGGGTAATAACTTCTTTATTGTATAGGTTTCAATCAATTCAAACAACCCAATATTGAATGATATGCCTCTCATAATGAAATTAGTAATTGGTGTAAACATTAAAGTTATTTTCAAAATTCCTTTATGTGAATCATCCATGGAATGAAAAGACAAGCCTTATTAGATAGAAGTGAAGTGATGGTCTCCTTTATTAAGCAATGAACCATTCTATCCATTTAAGAAAAAATAATGAAAATGAATGACTACTTTGTTTTAGGGAATTTAATGGATTCAAACTGCCTAAGTCGTATTAACTTGAATGTCACAATGAATTTAATGTTCTATATGGGCATATATATGAATTGCATAATCTTTTTATGTGAATGTATCATTGTGAGAAAATAAGAAGCCTTATCACTAAGAAATCAAGTGATGGCCTTAAGTTTCAAGCAATGAATGATTCTCTCTTAGTAAAGAAAACTAACCAAGAGTAATAGCAACTTTATTTGATGGATTTCAATGGATTCAAACTACCTAAAGGAGAAGTCCTTTTGTCAAGTAATTAAGAGATGATTGCATGTTTCAAGTAATAAATGTTTCTCTCTCATAAGAAAGAAAGCTAATCAAGACTAATAGCTTCTTTATTGGATGAACTTCAATGAATTTAATGTTCTATTTAGACATGGATGTTAATTGCATAATCATTTTATGTGAATGACTATTTGTAAGAAAATGAGAAACCTTATTATCAAATAATTGAGTGATGGCCTCAAGTTTCAAGTAATAAACAATTCTCTCTTGGTTTCAAGAGAGATATAAGATCAATGGGAGTGATTGGATTGGTACCATACATAACATCAAATTGAGAGTGATTGGTAGTGTGGTGAGGACTCTTGTTATAAGTAAATTTTGCATGAGAAAATTGATTATTCCAATCCTTTAAAGTTTTGTTGACTAAGCCTCAAAATAATGTTGTCACTGTGTGATTCACCACTTTGGTTTGGCCATCAATTTGTTAATGACAAGTTATACTAAACAGCATTTTAGTTGCAAGATTTTACCACAAAGTCTTCCAAACTAGCTTAAGTGAACATCTTGACTAAAACTTTATGGCATTACATGAAGTCATATTGGTAACTGTCATCAAGGATAAAAGAATATTAAGTACCTTATTCTCGATGGTGCAATGGTAGACAGTGTGAATAAGGGTTGATACTACAAGGAGTGTTATCAACTTAATGTCACTTATATGAATTTGGAAAGGTAAAATTCTGACTTCATAACAATTAAAGTAAACTACTTGATTAACCAAAATAACTTATGGAAATATCAATTAACAAAATTCCAATTCTAGGTTCATTTGCAACTATGATATTTGATGCTTTTGATTATCCCTAATGTTGATTCAATTTTTTTAGAACTATCAACCCTAGATAACAACAAGGTTTATTACTCGAATTCTCCCTTAGATATTTACTAAGGGAAACAAATTCTCCACTTAGACCCTAACCATTATACCCCTAGAAGAAGCACTCTAAAATTATATACAGCTAGCCTTAAGAATTAGGAAAATAAGTAAATTAAAGTAATAATCACACAAGCCCAAAATCTTTAACTTGTGTTGAGTTATTCATAACAATAAGATAAAACTTGTCCATAATTCTTTGCTATTAATTGCTACTCAATCATTAGGAGTAGGATAGATATGAGTCTTAATCATTTACTCTAGCAATTGACCATTGTTTAATCAACTTAGGAGACCTATCAAATGAATGAAAATAACAATCATTCAAAAAATTTATTAGAATAACTCAAATAATTCTAATAGAAAAAAAAAATAACATAACAAAATAATATAGTCCATCAAAATACCAAATGTTTTGAAATCTCCTAAAATTGTTGAAAAGTTATAGTTGCACATATTTGAAAGAAAATGAATTCTTACTAAAGCTATGCTACCAACCTCCTTATGTGTCCATTTCATCTTCTTTAATTTTCAGTAGCTAAAAGGTCCTTTTTTTAACCTAGAAAATGTACATAGCTGGAACAAGAAAACCCTAAGACTCTCAAAAAAAAAAATCTCCTAAACTCTCAAGGTTACAATAAACTTGTTACCTTAATTGTGATAAAATTCTTGTAATGTGATCCAAGCTAATTCTCAAATAGATATAATCTAAATTAAATTACGTTCTATAGTTTTTATCCAAGTTGTATTCCTCTCCTTAAGAATTCCAACAGATCTAGTTTTGTCCAAAACAAAGGTCTAGAGCACAAGTTGGGAGTTAAAAACTGAGACTTAGTCCAACACATGACAAATTTTGTAGCAACTTATCAACTATTTTTGATCATTAGACAACTATTTTGGGCTTGGATGTCTTCATAGCAATTTTAGGACTAATGTGAAGTTCAATTTAGGCTTTTGAATGACCCAATTTGGATTTCTGAAGCCTAACCATTGTAGTGCAAATGCTAATTACATTCAATTCTCAACTAATATACATAACTAACTTAAAATTGCAGCAATGTCAAATAAAATAACAATAGCAAACTCGTCTCGCTTCCTCTCTCAATTCACAGTTGCTCTCAATTAGTTAATGTAAGTCTCACAACTAACATAAACAATTCATGTATAGTTCTCCTACCAACCATTCCTCTTTACCACTTAAACCAGGTAGTAAACTATGATATCCCTTATTGAAGCATAAAAGAAAAACTAATATTTTCCCTTAAGATATTCTTGAAAATAAGGAAACATACATTAGCTGCTTTGCATACTCATGTTTAATTCACTGTTTGATGTGAGTGTCAATATTTTTGGGGAAGTACCCCCAATTACGAGGCAAGTTCAATTGTAGAGTAGAATTAAAATTTTGCATTTTTGGCCTCCCTTTTTTTATTTTTAAAAGATAACACCCTATTTACTTAAACCCAAGTGTAGGACTAGCTTAATAAGAACAATTGCAAGATGAACCACACATTGCTCAATCATGCTTTATTGCAAAAGAGATATAAGTTCTAAAGAAGCATTATTTTAATTGAGTATTATAAAGTCAAGCACGTGCACATTTATCACTATTTTACCAAACATTGCTAACATCCTAACCTAAACAGTATATTATAAAAATAATCCAATTTCATACTTTTGCATTACAAACCATTCTAAAGCATAACAACATATGATCATTATTTCACAAAAACTAAAAAAAAGTTAACAAAATTCTACCTAAACCTCTCCCCCCACTTAAAACTTACCTTGTCCTCAATGTGAGGTCTAATGTAATGAAAAAATTTTTGAAACATAAATATAAAGAAAGGGTAAAAAGATCAAAGTTTAAATGCTTGGGTTGCCTCCTAAGTAGTGCATTTATTTAATGTCATTAGCCAAACAATCCCCACTCCATATGCATCACATTCGACTTCAAATGTCTTGGAAAGTCATTGGGTGCAAAAATTGGTGCAAAGCATAATCTATACTTGATCTCATCAAAGCCTTTTTGAGTAGCTGCTATCTATTGAAATCCTCCTTTCTTTATGAATCTTTCAAGGGAGCCATAGTTGTGCTAAAGCCTTGAATAATTTTTCAATAAAAGGAGGAAATGCTATGAAAATATCTCATATCTAGAATCAAATTGGCAATTGGCCATTCTTGGATGGCATTAACATTCTCCTCATCCTCTTTAATGCCTTCATTTGAAATAAAAAATCTAAGAAAATTTACTTGGCTTTGCATGAATTGACAATTCTTTAGGATTTGATACAAATTTTCATGTCTCAAAACATCCAAGACTTATTGTATGTGGTCTTGATGATCTTCTCGGCTCTTTAAAGTAGACCAAAAAAAAAAATTTCCTAGGAACCTCCCTACCATATTCATGAGATGCATGAAGGTACTTGGTGCATTGAGATCTTGAATGGCATTACAAGCCAATTATATAAGCCTCTTTTAGTTTTAAATGTTGTTTTCCACTCATCCCACTTCTTTCATTCAAATTTGATGGTTTCCACTATTTAAATCAACTGTAAAGAAGAACTTAGTACCTTGAAGTTGATCTAGTAAATCATCAATTCATGGAATGGGCAAAAAAGATAATTCATTGTGATTTTATTGATTATTGTACTACACACACATTCTAATTAAGGACTCATGGATTCTCAAGCAAAGCCTTTTTACAACAAGCTTATCCACTTGCCTTTGAATCTCTTTTACTTCCTCACAATGGCAATGATATGTAGGAAGATTTGGTAGTGGAGCATTAAGTATAAGATCAATTTGGTACTCCATTCTCCTCAAACTGTGATAAATTAGGGTGAAATTTATTTGAAAAAACATCAAGAAATCTATTAAGAACAACTTATATGATTAATGAATGGATGTCTCCTCCTTTATCTATTTCCCCACAATAAGTGAAGCACACACTTGTTCTTATATTGCAATGGCCCTTTCAACTAGGCTTGTATTCAAATAAAAATGCTTCCTTTTGTATCCTCCACCTTTTGTGAACTTGTTTGGGCTTAATGGAGACTAAGAGTTGCCAATGTAATATGCTTGTTGTCTTTAGTGAACGAATATGCATCCATGGGAATGACACCTCACAAAACCTCGTCACTATATTGCTTGACAATGGAAAATGAGATAAGTGCTCGTTTAGTTACCATTACCTAATTTCCTTTGTTGAGCCATTGGAGCTTATATGGAACATGGTGCTTTGAAGTAGACTAATTTAGTTTCTCCACAAGAGTTATGGAAGTGACATTGGCACAACTCCCAAAATCAATGATAATACTACCACCTTGCCTTTGATTATGCACCTAGTTGGAAGATGTTGTCTCTTTCTTCTTCCATAGGACTTGATCAAGAGTTAAGAAACTTTCAAACAACCAATAAGTCTCCTTCATCAGTTTGGCCTATGATCACTTCCTCACAATCATCATGGGTAAATATTTTCTCTTTCACCTCAAGGGATGCCTCAACTTCATAAATACATTACAGAGTTATCACCCTTCAATTTGGACACTCAGCAACTATGTGTCCATATCAATGGCACTTAAAGCATTTTGATAGACTTGGATTGTTCTGGAGCTTTCCCTTTATTGATGCATTTCAAGAAAAGACTACAGCCTAAATTGTTACTAGACCCATGAAGTGCTCAATGGCAAAATATAGGAATGGTGGTTACGATGAGTGTGAATTTATTTATTTATTTCATTTTACATTTAGTTGTTTTTAAAAGGTTTTATATCTATTTAAGATGATTAGAATATGTTTTATGACTTAGGTATCTTTTGGAGAGGTTTTGAGAATTTGTGCTTCAGTAGGCAAAATTCTAGCATTTCATCTTTTTGACATTTGTTGTTGCAGGATTTATTATGGGTTGGACCAAGTCAATCTCAGTTTTTAGCAGATAACATAAATTGGTCTTTGGAACATTGTTTTGGGTAAGATAGGATGCATAGGAAAGATAATGAAGAGCACTACAACTTCTTTGAATAAGATAGACCTTAATTCAGACTATATCTATTTGGGAATCATCTTGGAACTCATAACAAAAATTTTGTCACAATTAAGGAAACAAGTTCATTGTAACCTTGAAAATTGGAGATTATTTTGGAGTGGCCTTGTGTGCTATGTACGTTTTCTAGGTTATAAAAAAAAAAAAAACCTTTTATCTACTGAAATAAAGAGAGCAAAGGAACACACAAGGAGGGTAGTAAGCATAGCTTTAGTAAAAATTTAATTTCCTTTCAGCATGTGTCACTAGAACTTTTCAACAATTTTAGGGGAATTCAAAATGTTTGGTATTTTCATGGAATAAATTATTTTTGTTTTATATTTTTTTATTTTAAATTAGAATTTTTTGAGTTATTCTAATTAAATTGTTGAATGATTATTGTTCTAATTCATTCAATTAGGCTTGCCAAATTGGTTAAATAATGGTCGGTAGCTAGAGTTAGGGATTATGATCCATATTTATCCTATCCCTAATCACTAAATAACAATTAATAGTAAGGGATTATGGACATTTTTTCTTCTTATTGTTTTGAATAACTTAATGCAAGTTAAACAATCTGAACTAGTGTGATTATTGCTTCAATTAACTTATTTTCCTAATTCTTAAGGCTATTAGTATGTTACTTTAAAGAGATTGTTTTGAGGGTATAGTGGTTAAGGTCTAAGTGGAGAGCTTGTTCTACTTAGTGAATATCTAAGGGAAAACTTTAGTAACAATGCTTGTTGTTATCTAGAGTTAATAGTTCCAATAAAATTGTGACAGCATTGTGGATAATTGAAAGTATCAAATATAGTTGTGAATGAACCTACAACTAGATATTTGTTAATTTATATTTTTATAGGTTGTCTTGTTTAATCAAGTAGTTTACTTTAATTGTTGTTAAGTTAAAATTCTATTTTACCCCCTAATTCATGTTAGTATATTTAAATTTAATTATTTGACACTGAGTTGATAGAACTCCCTATGGGATCAACCCCTCATTCACACTATTTACTGTTGCATGATTAAGAATAAGGTACTTAATATGTTTGTAGCTTTAGCAACAACTATCAAGAATTTGGTGCCAATATTTCATAATTTAATTGTGTTGATTATAACCCCTATTATGTGTGAAGTTGTGTATTTTTCATGCGTTTTTTATGATTTTAGTTGTTGTGGCACTATTCCTAAAGGAAGTTTAGGTTGAATTAGGTGACAAGCTTACATTATTTCAAGGGAAATGTCATTTAGCTTAGATCCAGTGGTGTAGCCACTCACCCTATGCTTTTAAGCCTTAAAAATACTATTTGATAAGGGTTTCACAGTTTTCTTTTAGTTGTAGATTTTCATTTTTCCTTAGATATTTTTGCATGTTTCTTCTATGTTTTGTGCTTATTTATGGTTTATGACTCAATCATCTCACTCTAAACTCAATTTTGATCTAGAAGTTGAGAGAACCTTGCATAGGTTAAATAGAGAAGTTTGAGAGAACCAAGAATAATTTTTGGTTACCTTGCCTAGCACTTACATAGTCCTTGATTTAGTATTTAGGAATTCAATTTATGACTTTGACTTTGAGAACATTGTTGCAAATAACAAGACTTTGAAGGAGCTCACTGCTTCTATCTTTCATTTGTAACCTTTGTGTATACAATACCTTGAGTTAGATGTAGCTTTCAAGCTTAAATTGGCATTGATACATTTGTTACCCACTATTCATAGTCATGCAAGAGAGGATCCTAACTAGCATTTGAAGGAGTTACATGTTGTTTGTTTAAGCATAAAGCCAAAGGGGTGATAGAGGAATAGATAAAATTGAGCACTTTTCCATTCTCCTTGGTCGATGATGCCAAGGATTAGCTCTACTATCTACTCTCAAGGTCAATCACAACATAGAACAAGATGAAGAAGCTATTTTTTGAAAGATATATCCCTACTTCTAGGGCTATAAACATATGGAGGGAAATCTGTGGTATTTAGCAATATAATAGGCCCTTTAGGAGTACTAGGATGGATTCAGGAAGTTGTGTGCAAACTGTCCATACCATTAGATAAGTGATTAGTTATTTATTCAATATATTTATAACGGCTTACTTCCTATAGATAGGAAATTGATAAACATAACAAGTGGAGGAGCTATGGTAGACAAGAGATTAGATACTATAAGGAATTTTGTTTCCAATATTACAACAAAGTCCCAATAGTATGGAACAAGATAAGATGCCCAAATCAGAAAAGTGCATGAGGTAAATGCATTTATCCTTTAGCAACAAATTTAATAAGTAGTTGGTTTAGAAAATGTATCAAAATAAGTAGGCAAGGTTCCAATAAACTCAATAGCCATCTCAACTTAAACAAGCAATTATGCTAGTAAAGGCACATCGTTGGAAGATATGTCTAAAACCTTCTTAACTCACACTTAACAATTCCAGTAGGAGACAAGGGCAAGCATACACAATTTGGAGAATTAGGTGAGAAACTAACTTTTATAGTAGATAGATTGGATGCTCAGGTTTGTTAACCCTTACTAAATCCAAAGGAGAATGCAAGTGCCATATCATTGAGCAATGAAAAAAAACTACAAAAAACATGTAAGAAGACAACTATTGTGGCCATTAAGGAGGACATAAAGAAGGAGGCAAAGTAGCTAAGATGAATCTTAACTCTTCCATTTAGGTTAAAGCAAATTACCTTCCTTTTCCCACCCAGGGCATAAAATTTAAGGAGGAGTAGGAGAGAGAAATCCTTAAGACATTTCATAAGGTAGAGGTAAACATTTCACTACTAAAGGCAGTCAAGCAAGTACTAAGGTATGTGAAGTTTCTTAAATAATTGTGCTCTAATAAATAGTGACTAAGAGATAATGAGAAGATCAGAGTAGGGGAGAAGGTATCCACATAGGGAGCTTCCTTCTAAGTGCAAAGATCTAAGTATGTTCACCATCCCATGCAAAATAGGTAATGCTAGATTTGAAAGAGCTATGTTAGATTTAGGAAGCTCTATTAATGTGATGCTACAATCCATTTATGCTTCTTTAAATTTGAGACTTCTAAAAAAAATTGTTGTTACTATACAATTGGCTAACCATATTAATTCTTACCTTAAGGAGGTAGTTAAGAATGTATTACTGTAGTGAACAAGCTTGTTTTCCCATCTAATTTCTTCATAGTAGATATGGATGATAATGCTTCCCTTAGCCTTGCACCTATTTTATTGGGGAGGCCATTCTTAAAGAAAACCAAGATGAGGATCGATGTGCATGAAGGTACCTTGACTATGGAGTTTGATGATGAACAAATTTGGTTTGGTATTTATAAGTCAATGAGGTATCCTAGAGATGTCCATTTAGTTTATGCCATAAGTGTTATTGATTATTTAGGGCAAGAATTGTTTAAGTTGGCAAATAAGGAAGTGTTAGAGGTGAAATCATCAAACATCTTGAACTACAAATTGAAGGAGAAATTGAGCTGGATGAGGAGTTGAAGAAGACTATCTAAATTGCATTCATTATTAGTGATTCTAAATAGGTATTTAGTTTCTTCCTTTTAGTTACTAGTTTGCTCACAAAAATGTTCTACCTTCTCTTTTGTAGCCTCCTATTTTAGAATTAAAGCCATCATCAACTCATTTGATCTATGTGCATTTAGGAGAGGATGACACCTTACCAATGATTATTATAAGGAATCTAGCATTGGGTTAGGAAGAGAAATTGATTAGAGTGCTAAGGAAGCATAAGATGGTGATTGGTTGGAAAATTGTAGACATTAAGGGGATAAGTCTAGCCATGTGCATGCACCACATATTGTTGCAAGAAGGAGCCAATCCAACTAGAGAAACTCAACATTAGTTGAACACCCCAATAATGGAGGTAGCGAAAAAGGAAATTTTGAAGCTCTGTAATGTTGTTAACATATATCCAATCTTGGATAATAAGTGGGTGAGTACAATCTAGTGTTACAGTGGATCTAAATGATAACAATGCGTTGGTACCTACATGTATGCAAATGGGGTGGGTGAAGAGTGTGTATTAATTACAAGAAATTCAACTTTTCCACTCACAATGATCATTTCCCTCTTCCTTTTATTAATCAAATGAAGAAAGATTACCTGATCATATTCATTATTGCTTTCTTGTTGGCCTTTCAAGTTAAAATTACACCATGATTGCAACAGAAGATTAAGAGAAGGCGAAGGCATCTCATGATCAAAGTATTTTAAGGAAGAATTTTGTTGTTAGATAGAAAGTCCTCCTTGCTATTCAAGGCTTAAGCTATATCCAAGTAAGTTCTGATCTCAATGGGTTGGTCCTTTTATTATAAGTAATGTTCTTGGTTATGGTGCAGCTGAGATAAGGAGTTTATAGATGAGCAAGGTTTTCAAGGTGAATGATCATAGGCTTAAACTGTTTACAAAGGTTTTTAGGTGCAGAATGTTGAGTTGATAGAGTTGGTGGATCACATCTATGCTAACTAAGGAAGTATGCTATCAGGCTAATAATATTAAACAAGGGAGCTACTTGGGAAGCAATAGAATCATAATTCAAATTTGATTTCCTTACTCTTTCACTTTGTTTATGATTCAAATAACCTTTTATTACATTTGGCTTTTACATTGAGATCAATGTATGTTTTAGTGTGGGAAAGAGGTTAGGTACAATTTTTATTTTAGTTTTTAAAGTTTTTTTAGTTTTTGTGAATTAATGATCATGTATTGATTATGCATTAGAATGTTTTGTGATGTATAAGTATCAATTTAGATTATTTTTATGATATATTACATGGCTTAGGATGTTAGTAATGTTTTGTAAAATAGTGTTAAGTGTGATTGACATTTTAATACTCAATTGTAACAATGTTTCTTCATAATTTATGTGTATTTAGTAAAGAAGCAAAATTGAGCAGTGTGTTGTTTATCTTGAAACTATTCTTTTAAGCTAGTCCTAAACTTTAGTTTAAGTAAATTGGGTGATTGAAAGAGAAACAAAAAAAAAAAAAAAAAAAAAAGCAACAAAGAGGTAAAATTGCAAAGTTTTCATTCTACTCCACTGCATGTTTCCTAATTTTTGGGAATGTCTTAAGAAAAAATATTAATTTTACTTTTCTTGGTTTAATAAGGGAGACCCTACTTTGCTACCCAACTTAAAATAGTAATGAGGAATGGTTGATAGGTAGACTATACATAAATTTGTTATGTTAGTTGTAAGACTTGCATTAACTAATTGAGAGCAATTATGGATAGAAGGAAGAGAGATAAGTATGTTATTGTATTTGACATTGCTGCATTTTTAAGTTAGGTAAGTATGTTGGTTAAGAGTTAAATGTAATTATCTTGTCCACTACAATTGTGTCCTGAGGTATGACTGGTGTATGGCTTACTTTTTTTTTTGAGTTTGATTTTGGTTTGCTTAATGACACACAAAAGCTAAATGTAGGGGGGTTTTCTGAGCAAGAATTTATTTATTCATTCCCTTTTTACATTTAGTTGTTTTTACTAATTTTATACCTATTTAGGTTGATTATAATATGTTTTATTAATTAGGTATGTTTTGGAATGGTTTTGAGAATCTTTGCTTTATGTAGACAAAATTTCAACATTTCATCATTTCTAGATTAGGGGCATAAGTCCAAATTTAAGAATTTGCTTCAAAGATAGGGCAAAAAACTAGATTCCAAATCTTAATTCGACTAGAATTTCTATTTGAGCACTAAATATTTAAATGGGTATAACTTGAGCTTCAAACATCCGAATTGAGTCATTCTAATGCCCAAATTGAAGAGGACTGAATGCATTAAAAACCTAAAGAAGTTTTGTGTTTTTAAGTGTAGTCTATTTAGATAGTGAGTTTTTAATGAGTATTAATGTTATATCTGCTAAAATTTTTGTAATCCTTTAAAATGCCCTAAATTCATAATATGGAGGGTAGCATGGTTGATTTTATGGAAACCAATGTGTTAATACTTTAATCCACCCACACATAATCTTCAACACTATTATCATCTTGCTTCAAGTTGTGGAATTTTAAATACAAGTCATGTCTATAATCTTCCAAGATGAATTGTTTTTTCATCAATCTTGTCATTTTTTTCCTCACTTCTAATTTTAAATTTTCACTCTCTCCTTTTTTAGGCAAACAATTTCTACCACCACAAACTTGCATGCTTTTTTTTTTATTTTCAAACTAGCAACCTTGCACTTTGCATGATCAGAGTCCTAAGCAATCCATGGTTCATTTTTTGGGTGGATTAAGCAAGGACATTATTATTATGGTTGAGTTATAATCATACTAGAACTTGGATGATGTGATCAAATTGGCTACTAAGTTAAAAGAAAAAAAAGCAACTCAAAAGCTCCAAGAAGACCTCCATGGAGGAGCTCATGCATGGAGGGCTTCTAGAGATCCATTGAGCTTTTATGAATGGTCAATGACATGTTCAAGAGCTAAAATGAAGAAAGAAGCACTTACTAGGCCTATTGAAGAAATTTGCGTCAAAGAAGCTAATTCAAGCTTGAAGGGCAACAAAACATATCATAATAAGGCTCGAGACTTTTATTAATTGAATATGTTGAATGGCCCAATGTTAAGTGATTGTAAGGATTATTGTAACAACTCCTAAAACAAATAGGAGTAGATTTGTTGTTAGCTTATTTAGGAAATGAGAATTTTCTCCTTTGGTTCTTTCATGAACAAGAGAAGTTATCAAGAAGTAACTCTTCTTGTGTCATTTGACTCAACTTATCACTCCCAAATCTGTTCTTTTCTTGAGTGTGGTATCTATATCCTTCTTTATACCTTTTTTTCATTTTCCTTGAACATTGGGTCTAGGTCTTACATGATTAAAATCTAAGTTTGCTTTTTTGGGTCCTTGTTTGATTCCTTATGCATGCTGGGTCCCCAAGCCACATCTTTTGGGGTTCACATTAGCTAGTGTCAGAGCTTTAGGGCTTAAATTAGGTTTGTTTATCTAAATTTGAGTTTTTCTATTGTTCTTCTTAGCCTCATTCTAAAACCTCTTTTTCTTTGAATCTACAAACCCTAGTTTATCTTTCCTTTTCTTTAAATCCATGCAAAAAGAAACAATAAACATTGTTCTATATTGCAATGAACAATTGTATTAAGTGAAGTAAATCCATGCAATGATTGTTTTCTTCTTTGCATTAACAAGCTTTATATTAAGTGAAGTCACCCAATTTGTCTTTCCAATGAAATGTAAAGTCTTGTCTTGAAAAATTGAAGAGAAAATCTCATTGTTGAGCAATTAAACCATTCAATACCTATAAGGAAAGCTAAAAAATGATCAAAAAATCATTTTACTTAGTGGAACTCAAATGGTATAGAGTACCAAAGGTGTGCACATGTACAATATCATATTTTGAGTAGACACAAATGTGCTTATACATTTCAATTCCTCAATAATGAGACTCTCTCTTCATTTTTGACTTACAAAGCTCCTTCTTTTGTTGTAAACACTGATTTACACAAAATATGTATAAGAAATGGTAATCTAGATGAATCACACCATTTTTGATGGAATTCAATGGATTTAAAGTACCAAAAATGTGCAAACAAGCTTGTTGCAATAAATATAATATTTGTTGATTAACCTTAAATTAATTACATCATTTTGCATGAATGAATCCTTGGAATGATGGAAGAGGCCTTCTTAGCTAGAAATCAAAAGATGGCCCATTCAGAAATTGAAACTCTCAATAAGAATTTCAAAGGGTAATCTAGATAAATCACAACACCTTTTGACAAAAGTCAATGGATTTAAGTACCAAAGATATACAAACGAGATTGTTTCAATGATTATAATGTTTTGTGTAGATGAAAATGTTAATTTCTCCATCATTTAGTGTAAATTTATCCTTCCAATGAAGAGTAAAGACTTGTCTTGAAAAATTGAAGTGATAGTGTTTAGGAATTAAACCATTCAATACCTATGAGGAAAGATAAAAATGATCAATGACTCATTTTACATGATGGAACTCAATTGGTTTAGAGTACCAAAGGTGTGCGCACATGCTTGTTCCATTTAATATAATGTTTTGAGTAGACACGAACATGCTTATATATATTGAGTGTTTTAATTCCCGAATAATGAGATTGTCTCTGTATTTCTAACTTGCAAAGCTCCTTCTTTCATTCTAACACTTTTTTACACAAAATATGTATGAGAAACGGTAATCTAGGCCAATCACACCAATTTTTGATGGAATGGATGTATTGTACCAAAGATGTACAAATAAGCTTTTTACAAGGAATATAAGGTTTGTTGTTGACAAAAAAGCTAATTTCAAGATTAGTTTGTGCGAATGAGTTCTTGCAACAAAGGAAAGGGCAGCCTTGTTAGCTAGAAATGAAGAGATAGTCTCATTTAGAAAATGAAACTCTCAATACATATTTGAAAAAGGTAATTTGGACCAATCACACCCTTTTATGATGTAATTCAATGGGTACAAAGTACCAAAGGTGTACAGACAAGCATGCTTCAATGAATATGATGTTTTGTGAAGACAAAAATGTTAATTTCACCATCATTTTGCATAAATTTGTCCTTCCAATGAAAAGTGAATTCTTGTCATGAGAAATTGAAGAGACAATCTCTTTGTTCAAGAATTAAACCATTCAATACCTATAAGGAAAGCCAAAAGAGATCAATGACTGATTTTACTTGAGAGAATTCAATGGCTACAAACTACCAAAGGTGTGCAAACATGCTTGTTCCAAGGATCATAATGTTTTGTGTAGACACAAATTTGCTTATACATACTGAGTTTTTCAGTTCCTAAATAATGAGACAATTTCTTCATTTCTAACTAACAATCTTCTTCTTTCCTTGTAAGCACTCATTTACACAAAATATGTATAAGGATGGGCAATCTAGGCCAATCACACAATTTTTTGATGGAATTCAACAGATTTAGTGTACAAAGTATGTAAAAATGAGCTTGTTGCAAGGAATATAATGTTTGTTATTGACCTTAAAGTTAATTGTAAGAGCTTTTTGTGTAAATGAGTCTTTACAGCAATGGACGGAGCCTTGTTAACTATAAATAAAGCGATGGTCTCATTCAGGAAATGAAACTGTCAATACATATTTGAAAAGGTAATCTAGGCCAATCACACCTTTTTATGATGAAACTTAATGGATTTAGAGTACCAAAGATGCATAAACAAGCTTGTTACAATAAATATAATGTTTTGTGTAGACAAAAATGTTAATTTTACCATCATGTAATTGAAAATTAGAGCCTTGTCATGAAAAATTGAAGAGACTGTCTTATTCTTCAAGAATTAAGCCATTGAGTACCTATAAGGAAAGCTAATTAAGATCAGTGATTCAATTTACTTGATGGAATTCAATGGGTACAGAGTGCCAAAGTTGTTCAAATATGCTTGTTCCAATGTTTTAAGAAATGGTCTCATTTAGAAAATGAAACTTTCAATATGTACTTGAAAAGGTAATCTAGACCAATCACACCTTTTTTTTTTGATGAAATTCAATGGATTGGAAGTACCAAATAGGTACAATCAAGCTTGTTGCAATGAATATAATGTTTTATGTGGACACAAATGTTAATTTTACTATCATTTTGTGTAAATTTGTCCTTCCAATGAAACTGAAGTCTTGCCATGAAAAATTAAAGAGTCAATCTCATTGTTTAGAAATTGAACCTTTCAATCCCTATAAGGAAAACTAATAAAGACCAATGAATCAATTTACTTTATGGAATTCAATAGGGGCATAATACTTAAGGTGTGTAATTGTGCTTATTCCAATTAATATAATGTTTTTTGTAGACACAAATGTGCTTATATATATTAGTGTTTCAATTACTAAATAATGAGACTACCTCTTCATTTCTAACCAACAAAGCTCCTTCTTTTGTTGCAAGCACTCATTTACACAAAATATGTAAAAGAAATGATAATATAGGCCAATCACACCATTTTTTGATGGAATTCAATGGATTTTGATTTCCAAAGATGTACAAATGAGCTTAATGTGAATATAATATTTTGTGATGACATAAATGTTAATTTCACCATCACTTTCTATAAACTTGTCCTTCCAATAAAAAGTTGGGTCTTATTAAGTAAAATTGAAGAGACAATCATATTGTTTGGGAATCAGATCAGTCAACACCTATAAGGAAAACTACTAAAGAACAAACACTCATTTTACTTCATGGAATTCATTGGGTATAGAGTACCAAAGTTTTGCAAGTGTGCTTGTTCCAATGATTGTAATGTTTTGTGTAAACACAAATGTGCTTTTAGGTATTGAGTGTTTCAATTCCCAAATAATGAGATCATCTCTTCATTTCAAACTAACAAAGCTCCTTTCATTGCAAGCACTTGTTTACACAAAATATGTATAAGAAATCGTAATCTAGACCAATCACACCACTTTTTAATAGAATTCAATGGATTGAGTGTACCAAGGGTGTATAAATGAGCCTATTGCAATGAATATAATGTATGTTGTTGACAGCAAAGTTAATTTAGAGATCTTTTTATGTGAATGAGTCCTTGTAATGATGAAAGGGTCCTTGTTAGCTAAAAATGAAGAGATAGTCTCATTGAGGAAATGAAACACTGCATATGTACTTGAAAAAGTAATCTAGACTAATGAAACCTTTTATTGATGAAATGCAAATGACTTAGAGGACCCAAGAGGTACCAACAAGCTTGTTGCAATGAATATAATGTCTTGTGTAGATACTAATGTTAATTTCACTATCATTTTGTGTAAATTTGTCCTTTTTACCATGAAAAATTGAAGAGAGAATCTCATTGTTTAGGAATTAAGCAATTCAATACCTATAAGGAATGGTAATAAAGATCAATGACTCTTTTCACTTGATTGAATTCAATAAGTATAGTATACCAAAGGTGTGCAAACATGCTTGTTCCAATGAATATAATGTTTTGGGTAGACACAAATATGCTTATATGTATTGAGTATTTCAATTCTTAAATAATGAGATTGTCTCTTTATTTCCAACTAACAAAGCTACATTATTTATTACAAGCATTCATTTACAAAAAAATATGTATAAGACATGGTAATCTAGACTAATCACACCTCCTTTGATAAAATTCAATGGAATTAGAGTACCAAAGAGGAAGAAATGAACTTGTTGCAATAAATATAATGTTTTATATAGACACAAAAGTTAATTGAACTATCTTTTTGTGTAAATTTGTTCTTCTAATGAAAAGTGGAGTTTTGTAATGAAAAATTGGAGAGAGTCTCATTGTTTAGGAATTAAATAATTTAATACCTATAAGGAATGATAATAAAGACCCATGACTCATTTTACTTGATGGAATTCAATGGGTACAAAGTATCAAAGTTGCACAAATGTGCTTATACATATCAATTGTTTCAATTCCTGAATAATGAGCTTGTTTCTTCATTTCAAACTAAAATGGCTTCTTAATTTGATGGAAGCACTCATTTACATAAAATATGTATAAGAAATGATGATCTAGACCAATCACATCAGTTTTTGATTGAATTCACCAAAGATATATAAACGACCTTGGTTCTGAATATAATGTTTTGTGTTGACACAAATGTTAATTTCATTATCATTTTGTGTAAATTTGTCCTTCTAATGATAAGAGAAGTCTTGTTATGAAAAGCTAAAGAGGCAATCTCATTGTTTAGGAATTGAAACACTCAATGTTTCACCATTATTTTGTCAAAATGAGTTCTTGCGAAAAAGGCAAGAGCCTTGTTACTCAGAAATGAAGAGACAGTCTCATTATTTAGGAATATAATGAGATAAAGGAAAAGGTAAAAGCGTTATTTTACTCTTCTAAAAATACCTTAAAAGGAATTTTTTTATGACCTTTAATCAAGGACAACAAAAACTTTGGCATCAAAGGCATAAAAAATATATTGCATATATGGGTATTGTTGATATTTTTACTTATATTCAAAATATTTATAATATTCAACAAAAACCTTTTCCTAATTTTTTTGCATCAAAAAATTGCCCAATCCTTGAAAAAGCTTACCAAGAATATTTAACCAAAAAGGGCAAAAGGGTTAATTATATTTGCCCTCCTGCTTTAAATCTTTCTTTAAAAATTGAGGAAAGTGAGGTTATAGATTTTCCATGTAAGGCCAAAGCTATGACTAGTGCTGTAATATAGTAAAACAATTGTACAAATTTGTAATCTTAATCGGTGGGCTCTCAATTGATTAGAATAGAAGAAAACATTGAAGAAATATTTCACAAATGGGACTCTATTACTAAGCCTCTAGTTAAATTAGAAATAAAAAAAAGGTTTTATTGAAACCCCTAACCTCTAAAGATATTAAATTTAATATGACCAATAGTAGTTCTAAAAAAATAGATTTAGTGGAGGAAATAGTTAAATGACTTAAAAGCCTTGGTCTAAATGATAAAGAAGCTATTGTTCTACCAAAAAGAAAAGAAAAGAAAAAAAAAAGATTAAATCTAACAATAAAGGTGAAAATATCAAAGAAGACTTAGAAGAGTTAGATCAACTTCAACAAATGTTCTTATTAGAACAATAGCCATTTAAGAGTAGTCCTTCTCATACAAAGTAACCTTTTTCTATTAATAAAATAACCTTTACTAAGGCTTCTACTTTGTTATGCTATTGGAGATCAATACATGTTGACCTCTTATTGGAAGAACACTTAGAGTATAATTATGTTTAATATGATAGTAGTAGTATAGTTGAATGGAATCTCGATGGTGTGGTTGAACATCAGATTCTAATTTTGTTGTATTACATGATGATGTTTGTAACTACCACCAAAAAAAAGAGTAATTCTGACCCTCATTTTGGTCAAATCATAACAAGTGGGTTTACTAAATAGCTTAAAGGCTGATGGGATTTTCCTCTATCTAATAAGGTAAAAATTCAAATTTTTTCTCCTATAAAAACAAAAGCAAGAATATTGATCTCTAATTGTGTTAATATAATAATTTATATAATCACCGATCATTTTATTGGTACTACCATTTTGTTAATAGACAAGACTTTTGAATAACTCACTAATTTAACATGTCCTAACTTGTCTCATTTTAAGTGGTATAATGATGTATTTTTCACCAAGGTCTTTACTCAAGAAGATAGTCAAAGTATCTTCTAGGAAGAAAATTTTTTCTCTAGGTTACCTACCTTATTTGCTGAGAGAGGTAAATCAAGGCTTAAAGCCAATCATTGTACAATAATTGATTATAATCACTGCACCTATGGTGAACTAGCTGCTGAAGCAGTCACTAAGGAATTAAACTCTATAGTGAAATTAAACTACATAAGTAGTTACAAATTGAGAAATCTCAAGGTAAAAGGGCTTTGGGTAGTTTTTGGAAGCAAATGGGTTATCCACGCATGAGAAATCCCAATAAACCTAAAATGAAAGGTTATTAACCTCATGTGAAATGAAAAACTTCTTATGAGAAGAAAGAAATAGAGCAAAGAAAATACCTGTAGAGCCAAAACCAAAGAAAACAATTGTTTGCTATAAATGTGGCAAAATGGGGCACTATTCAAATAAGTGCAAAACAAAGGAAATGACCTCAATGGAGATCTTAAAATAAATCCTCAATGCACATTTTCTTAGTAAAAAGTGATTCTAATGAATCAAATTTAGAAATTGAAGTTCTTGAAGAAGATAATTCTTTTGAGTCTAATTTAGACACTAGCTACAAAGGAAAATGTGATCCTTATCAAGCTATGTGTAAATATAATGGCTTATTAGTCTTAACAAAAGTAGATAACCTCATTTTGGATCTTATTGAAAAAATTCCAAATCCCAAAAGCAATGAGAACTAGAAAAATATTTACATCTAACAAAAGATCATATGCTAGTTTTAGCCAACAAATTGTTGAAAGAGAAGAAAGCTATAGTTTAAAAATTATCATACATAAAATAAAAGAAAGCACTTCTAGCATAAAAAAACTAGAGAGGAACCAACAATTATGGAGCTCAAAGTTGACATTAAAGAATTAAAAATTGGGCTTAGAAAATTAAAAGATAGGTTTATTATCCTAAAGACTATTACTAAAGATAAAGAAGAAAGTACTTTGGATTTACTAGACAATTTGTTGAAAGAAGATGGGTTAGAAACTCTCAATATGTTAATCTTATTGATAAGATTATGGGTAATAATAGGAATGTTATGCGCTTTGGATTAAAAAATTACTCTTTCTAAATTTCAAAAAATTATGAAATGGGTAAATAATAGCACTTACTCTTGTTTACATCGATGATGTATTTTTTTTAATATCATCAAACAACATTTTAAGCATTTAAATGTTTTCTTAAATATCATGAAATGTGTAGCTCTAGTTGCTAATTCCAAAAGAAATGAAGTTATTTCAAGCCAAGATTTGCTTCCTTGGTCACTTCATTGAAAATGGAATTATTACGCCCACAAATCAAGTAGTTGAGTTGCCTCTAAATTTCCTGATGAAATTAGGGACAATCAACGGTTGCAATGCTTTTGGAAGTTTGAATTGTCTTTCAAAATTTTATAAAGAGTTAGCAATGAATTCTTTGATATGTGCAAAAATCCCTACTGCTTTTTGGAGTTGGAATAAACATATTGTGGAATTGCCTTATGAGTTGATTTTTAATGAAGTCAAATTCTTACCAAAGCTAGGCCCATTGCTTTGAGGCCTAGAGATTTTGGAAATTTGTAAAACAAAATTACTAAACTCTTAAAAGAAAGGCTTATTTGAAAAAGTAATAGCCCCTAAAGTTTTCTTGCATTTTATCTAGAAATGTGGCTAAATTGGAAAGAGAAGTTCCAAGATTGGTAATTAATTCCAAACCTTTAAATAAGGATTTTGCTAGATTAGGTACCCAATACCTAATAAAAAGGATTTACTAAACCAGCTTTATAAAGCCAAAATATTATCAAATTTTGATATTGAATTTGGTTATTGGCAATCCAGATCGCGTAAGGAATTGAACCAAAGAAAGTTTGTTAGGAAAAAAATGAAGTGACAGTTTTATTCTTCTAGAATTGAACCACTCAATGCCTACAAGAAAGGATAATCATGTTCAATTACTCTTTTGTTTGATGGAAATCAATGGATTAATAATGTGAATGACATAGATCTTGATTTTCTTTCCTTACAAATATTGAATGGTTTAATTATCAAACAATGAAATTGACTCTTCATTTTTTGATAACAAGGTTTCTCTTTTCATTGCAACAACTCATCCACACAAAAGGATCTCAAAATTAACATTTGTGCCAATAGTAAACATTATATTCATTGCAGCAAACTCATTTGCACATCTTTGGAACCCAAAATCTTATGAATTCCATCAAACAAAGATTTGATTGATCTCAATTAGCTTTTGTTGTACCTACTAAAAGTTTCAAATCCTAAATAAAGAGATCACCCCTTCATTTCTAGCTAACATGCCTCCTTCCTTCATTGCATGGACTTATTCAACCAAAATTAAGGCAAAATTAACTTTTGTGTCCACACAAAACTTTCTATTAAATCGAACAAGCACATTTGTATGTCATTGGTACTCAAACGTTGCATTCCATCAAGAAAATGTGTCATTAATCTTGATTAGCTTCCCTTATAGGTATTAAATGGTTTAATTCTGTAGCAATGAGGTTGCCTCTTCATTTCTTCATAAAAAAGCATCTCTTTTTGTTCCAAGGACTCATTCTAGCAAAGGGATCTCATAATTAACTTTTGTGTCAACAACACCCATTATATTCATTCCAACATGCTCACCTTTTCATCTTTGGTACTTTAAATCCATTAAATTTTGTGAAAAAAAGGTGTGATAGATCTTAATTAACTTTTTTTATACATATTAAGTGTCTCAGTTCTTCTATAATGACACATTCTACTCATTTCTAGCTAACAATGCATCTCATTTCATTGCAACGACTCATTCACACAAAAGGATCTCATAATTAACTTTTTTGTCAACAGCACCCATAATATTCATTCCAACAAGCTTGTTTGTACATATTTGGTACTTAAATCCACTGAATTTCATCAAAAAAAAAATGGTGCAAAGTCTTGATTAGCTTTTTTTATACATATTGAGTGTCTTAATTCTTAAAAAATAAAAAATTCTCTTCATTTCTAGCTAACAAGGCCCCTTCTTTTGTTTGAAGGACTCACTTACATAAAATGATGGAGAAATTAAATTTTGTGGCTGCATAAGAGCATTGCATTCATTGGATGAAGCACGTTTGTATACCTTTGTGCTTTGAATCCATTGAATTTCATTAAACAAAGGAGCCATGGATCATAATTAGATTTCATTCTAGATATTGAATAGTCTAATTCCCAAACAATGTGATTGTCTCTTCATTTTTTGACAACAAGCACATCTATATTCATTATATTCATTGCATTAAGCACGTCTATACAACTTTGGTACTCTAAACCCATTGAATTCTTTCAAACAAAGGTTAGAATGAACTTGATTAGCTTTTCTTATGGCTATTTAATGTTTCAATTCCTAAATAATGAGACCTTCTCTTCGTTTCTAGCTAATAATGCTCCATCCTCTATTACAAGGACTCATTTACACATCATGATGGTGAAACTAACTTTTATGCCAATGCAAAACTTTGTATTCATTGCAACAAGCACGTTTGCACACCTTTGGTACTTCAAACCCATTTAATTTTGTCAAGTAAATGAGTCATGGATTTTGATTAGCTTTCCTTATCAGCATTGAATGGCTGAATGGCTTAACTGCCAAACAATGAGACTCTCTTTATTTTTTTGATAACAAGACTTCTCTTTCATTGCAAAGGCTCTTTCACACAAAATGATCTCCTAATTATCTTTTGTGTCAATTTTAAACATTATATTCTGTGCAACAAGCTTGTTTGTTTATCATTGGTACTTTAAATCCATTCAATTCCTTCAAACAAAGCATTGATTGATTTTGATTAGATTTTCTTATAGCTATTGAGTGTTTCAATAATAATGAGACCATCTCTACATTTCTAGCTAACAAGGCTCTTTCATTCATTGCAACAACTCAGTTACTCAAAAAGATGGTGAAATTAACTTTTGTCTCTACATAAAACATTGTATTTATTGAAACAAGCATGTTTCTTTGGTACTCTGAACCCATTGGATTCTATTAATTAAATGAGTAATTGATCTTTTATCAGCTTTCTTTATAGGTATTGAATGGTTTAACTTCTGAACAATGAAAGCCTCTCTTCATTTTTTGATAACATGACTTATTTTTCATTTTAAGGACACATTCACACAAAATGATATCATAATTAAATTTTTTGCCAATAGCAAGCATGATATTCATTGCAGCAAAACTCATTTGTACATCTTTGGTGCTCTAAATCCTTTGAATTTCATCAAGAAAAAGGTGTGATTGGTCTAGATTACATTTTTCTTAAACATATTGAGTGTTTCGATTCCTAAATAATGAGACCATCTCTTCATCTCTAGCTAAAAAAAAGGCTCCTCCTTTCATTACAAGGACTCGTTTACACAAAGTGGCGATGAAATTAACTTTTATGTCTACATAAAACATTGTATTCATTGGCACTTGCATGTTTGCACACCTTTAGTACATGGAACCTATTGAATTCCATCGAGTAAATGAGTAATTGATATTTATTAGCTTTCCCCGTATGTATTAAATGGTTTAATTTATGAACAATGAGACCATTTTATTTTTTAATAACAAAGCATCTTCTCATTGTAAGGACTCATTCACACATAATGATCTCATAATTAATTTTTGTGTTAGTAATAAACATTATATTCATTGCAACAAGCTTGTTTGTACATCTTTTGCTGTCTAAACCCTTTGAAATCCATCAGAAAAGTGTGATCGGTCTAAACTACCTGTTCTTATATGTATTACATGTTTCAATTCTTGAATAACAAGACCATCTCTTCATTTCTAACTAACAAGACTCCTTCTAAATGTTATAAATATCACAACTCCAAGTCTAAATATGACAATGTAGAGTTTGGAAAACATGAGAACCAAATAGGTCCATCACTTAAACTCGATTCAACTACTCATAATATTGAGTCATGAAAATGATTGTGTTGTTATCACTTACATAGATAATTGCTAAATTGTTTAACCCAATTGGGTTGCAAGTTTTAATGTTATCCCAACATGGAAGAATTTGTGTTTCTGTTAATGTGAACTAGACTCTTGGGTTTATTGTATGTGCCAAACATTATATTTATCATGACAATAATGACCTTACAATTGTCACACTTTGAATCCATTGAATTCCTTCAAACAAAGGAGTCATTCATCTTAATTATCCTTTCCTGCAAGTATTGAATGGTTCAATTGAAGAAGAAGCTATTGCTTCATCTCTTATTAGCAAGCTTTCTCTCTTAGTTGCGAGGACTCATTCATAGATCATAAAATTATCTTTAGTGTATGCACCAAACTTTATATTACTCATAATAGTAACAACCTTATGACATTGGCACTCTAAATCCAATGAATTCCATAAAAAAAAAAAAGAAGTCATTGATTGTGATCATCCTTTCTTACAGGTATTGAATGGTTCAATTCTAGAAGAATGGAATTGCCACTTCATTTCTTGTTAATTACTTTTCTCATTTAGTTGTAAGATCTCATTCACACAAATTGATCATGAAATTATCATTAGTGTATGCACTAAACATTATATTTTATTTGATGGAATTCAATGGATTCATAGTACTAAGGGTGTGCAAACATGCTTCTTCCAATCAATATAATGTTTTATGTTGACACAAAAGTTAATTTCACCATCATTTTATATAAATGAGTCATTGCAATGAAGGAGGGAACCTTGTTAGCTAGAAATGAAGAGAAGGTCTCATTATTTAAGAATTGAAACATTAAATAGCTATAAGAAAGCTAATAAAGATCAAACTAACCTCTATTTCAAGGAATTCAATGGGTTAGAGTTCCAAAGTTATACAAATGAGCTTCTTACAAAGAATATAGTGTTTGTTGTTGACACAAAAGTTAATTATGAGATCATTTTGTCTAAATGAGTCATTGTAATGAAGGAGAAATCTTTATCAAAGAATGAAGGGTTGGTCTTTAGAGTACCAAAGAGATACATGCATGCTTGTTTCAATGAATAGAATGTTTTGTGTAGAAGTAAAAGTTAATTTTACCATCATTTTGGGTAAATGAGTCTTTGTAACAAAGGAAGGAGCCTTGTTAGCTAGAATTAAAGAGAAGGTCTCATTATTTAGGATTTGAAAATTTCAAAAGGTATATGAAAAGCTAATTGAGATCAATCAAAGTTTTGTTTGAAGGAATTCAATGCATTAAGAGTATCAATGATGTACAGACGAGCTTGTTACAAAGAATATAATGTTTACTACTGACACAAAAGTTAATTATGATATCAATTTTTGTGAATAAGTCCTTTCAATGAAAAGAGAAGCCTTGGTACCAAAAAATGAAGAGACAATCTTATTGTTTGAGAATTAAATCATTCAATACTTGTAAGAAAAGCTAATTAAAATCAATGACTCATTTACTTGATGGAATTCAATAAGTTTAAAGTACCAAAGGTGTACAAACATGCTTTCTCCAATGAGTATAATGCTTTGTGTGGACACAAAAGTTAATTTCACCATAATTTTATGTAAATGAGTCCTCGTAACAAAGGAAGGAGCCTTGTTTGCAAGAAATGAAGAGATGATCTCATTATTTAGACATTAAAACACTCAATACATAAAAGAAAAGGTAATCTAGACCAATTAGGCTTGTTTTTGATGGAATTCAATGGATTCAGAATAACAAAGATGTATGAAAGAGCTTGCTACAAAGAATATAATGTTTACTATTGACATTAAAGTTAATTACAAGATCAATTTGTGTGAATGTGTCCTTGCAACCAATGATAAGTCATGTTATCAATATTTGATAAAGAGATAGTCTCATTATTTGAGAATTAAGCCATTCAATATCTATAAGAAAAGCCAATAAACAATGTTGAACAATTCAAACACATAATACACAATTTTCAAACACACAATACATAAGACACAAAACTAGATTTAGTAAAAGAAAGCTTAGGAGAAAAAGGACTTGCATGAATATAGCTTTCATTGAATGGCACTACAAGCTCACAGACTGTTTTGGAGTAAGTTTACAAATGAAGAAAGAAAGTTATTCATTCTCGGTGGGATACTCCTATTTGTCTCTAGAGTCTATGCTAACAAATAAATTCATGATTAAAGTTTTTTTTGATAAAGTATAAAGTATCTTTATAAAAGTAGATTTTATAAAGTGGCTTTATACAATGGCTTTGTAAAAGCATTTTGTCCATTTTGTACCCTTTACAACTCATAAATCTTTTGGGTCTTGCATAATATCATCTTGTTGAGCGAGTTCATTGGAATCTTTTGCTTGACTACTTTTTTGGTTGGTCTTTATTGGATTGTAAAATACTAGCCATCATCTCAATAAACTATTCTCTTGGCACACTCTCAACTGTTGCTTTAAGCTTAAATGTTGGAGTCTTGACAGCTAGAGGAGCAGGTCTTACAATGTTGATTTCTAAATTAATAACTCCTTTAGTAGTGTAAACCCCTTCACTGAAATAGTCAAATTTTTCCCACCATCAAATGTTAATCCTTTGAATAACATGCTAAGTGCTTTCTCCCAGGATATTAACCTGTTGGAAATGATATATAGTCCCATTTGATGATCCATGGAACATGAGACTCAATAGCAAAATCTAAGATTTTATTCATCAAGTTGGGATTTTTTTTTCACAAAATTATTCATAAATAGTATTTACTCTAAAAGGAGTGTAATGGGATGTAATCCCCATTTAAGGAACCATATTTTAAAGCAATTGGGAAATTTAACCTTATCATGAGGAGATTAATATGAAGAAACCAACTAGATTTCTTTTTTGGGTTTTTGTAGAATAAAGATCTCTCATAAGCTTCAATACAGTTAAAATAATTGAAAGTTTTAACCTTCCACCTGTTTTTTAATTCTTTATAGGCTAGCAAATCACTTTACTATTCATCTATCTAGAAAGATAATCCTTTTGATTTTAAATTTTGTAAATACCCAATCATTGGTAGATCCATATCCTGCGCCTTGTTCAATGCTTTAATGATCACTAGTCTTGTCTCAAAAAAAAATCAGCTAATAATAATAGCAATCTTTCTTGGTGGTATGAGGATACATGTTATCCTTTTAATAGAATATTGCAACCTTGTAAGGTAGAAGTTGAGTTCAATTGGACACGAGAAGTCTATATAAACTTTGGGTTAAAAAAAATATGTAAACATTTTATTCCTTATTTAGTTGTTGCTTATAAGCGACATTTGATAAAGGATCTAATTCCCTGCTATTTTGACTTGATGAACTAGAAGCATCCTTAGACAGAGAAACAATTAACTTTGATGGGGATATAGGCCCTTGTAGCATAGGCCTTTTACTCATGAAAAGGTACCCTGTAAAAATTCATGAGTTAGAAAGTCAAGAAAACAATTTGTAAATATCAAAATCAAAGGCTGATACTATTCCCTGCCATCTAGCAAAGATTTGCTTTGAGGCTATATTTTTGACATCTTTTAGAAGAACATCTTTAGCAGCTTTACAATCAATTCTAATAAGAAATTTTTTATTTAATAAATCTCCTTCAAACTTTTGAATTCACAATAGTACAACAAGAATTTCTTTCTTAATTGTACAGTCATTAACTCCAACTTCTTTCCAAATCCCAGAAGTAAAGCATAATAAGCTTTCTTTGTGGTGAATCTTATGTTTCAGCATTCCACCATATCCTTGGTTAGATTTTAAAGACATCTGGATGGGGAACAATTAAACATGGAAGTATTTTAGCCTTTAGTTTTATTTTCTTAGCTACTTATGTATGAGTGTAGGTCAATCCAGGGGGATTCTTTCTAAGTAGCATTCATCATCCACCTTTAAATCTCTCCATTAAAATCAATGATAATGAGATTATTGGTTCACCTTTTAAGGTTGAAGCAATAATTAGTGGTGTTATAAGATAATTATAGTAATCTTTATCTTCAATTTGTTGGATCTCAGCTTATGCATATTGAGCAAATGATTGAGGAAATAGGTTAAAAATGTGATGTTATTCTCAAACCTCTAGTTAAACCAAAAGTAGAAAAAAAAAGGATCATCAGAAGAAACAAATTACAAAATGGCAAATAAAAGTTATGCTAAAGTAGGATTGGTAAGTGAAATCTTTAAAAGACTTTAAGGTATGAAATTATAAGAAAAAAAAAAGCCATAGTGCAAGAAAAAGGGAAACAGATTAAATTTGAAAGTCAGATAGAAGATTATATAGATCAATTATAAAATATGTTCTTATTAGAATCGAAACCTTTCATGGATAAACCTTCTCCTTCTAATGCAAAGGAACCTTTTGATATTAATAAAATGACCTTTATTAAGGCTCATACAAAATTATATTATCCAAGACCAACACTTGTTGATCTTGTATTAAATGAACAAGTTGATTAAAGCTATGTTTAATATGATGGCAATAGTATAGTGGAAAGAAATCTAGAAGGTCAAATAAAACCTCAAATTCTCTTACTATTACATTATATGATGATGTTTGCAATTGTTACTAAAACAAAGAGTAATTCTAACCTTAATATTGAAAAAATAATTACAAGTAGATTTACCAGACAACCTAAAGGCTGGTAGGATTTTTATTTGTCTAAGGAGGCAAAACAATAAATATTTTCTACAGTTAAGACTAAATCTAAAGATTTTTTTTTATTATGTTAGTACACTTATTTATACTATTACCAATCATTTTATTGGTACTACCACTTTGCTAGTTGATAAAACTTATGAGCAACTCATTAATTTGAGATACCTTAACTTATCGCACTTTAGGTGGTGTAAGAGTCTTTAGTTAAGAAGATAGGTAGAATACTTTTTAGAAAGAAAAAATTTTTTAGAGTTACCTACCTTATTTGCAAAAGGAGTTAAGACTTAATTAAAATCTAATAATGCTGGAACTATTGATTATAATCAATAAACTCATTAAGGGATTAATTACTAAAATAGTAGCTAAAGGAGTTAAACTTTACAATGAAATGAAATTGCATAGGCAATTGCAAAATGAAAAAGCTCAAGATAAGAAAGCTTTTCTGAGCTTATGGGTTATTCACCCATTAGATATCCTACAAAAGAAAGAGTATGAGTTATCACTCCAATATTAAGAAAAAACAATTTTGTACAAAAGAAAAGGCCCCATAAGGTTTGAGAAGCAAAAAATAAAATACAAAGGAAAAGTGCCTCAGCTGAAAAAGATTATTGTTTGCTGTGAGTGTGGCAAAATTAGGCATTGTACTAATAAGTGCAAAACAAAGCAAAAGCTTCAAGAATTAGCCATAAATGAAATTTTTAAAAGATCATTAATTCATATTTTCTTATAAAAAAAGTAATTAAAGAAGATATTTCTTCCTTAACTTTTATTTTGATGAAGAAAGTTGTGATGGTCAATGTAACCATTACAAAGCATTGCGTAAACAAAATGGCTTATTAGTCTTAACAAAAGATGATAGTATGATTTTGGATCTTATTGATAAAATTATAGATCCTAAAGAAAAACATGAACAATTACAACAATATTTACATCTAGCTGAATTTCAGAATAATGAATCTACTATTAAGGTTATGCAACTCAGAAAATTACAGTTTAAATACCATTATACAATGTATAAAAGGTAGTCCTTCTAAGTCGTGTAGGGAAGTACCATCGATTAAAGAGCTTGAAGATGAAATTCATACCCTGAAGATAGAAAAAAAAAAACGAATTAAAAGAAAGAATTTTAATTTTGGAAACTCTACCTGATAAGCAAGAAATATCTTTAGTGCTTCTAGAAACTTCTTTAAAGGAAGATGTGAATATTGAAAGTCTTCAATATATTAAACTTGTTGATAAAGCTATTATCCATAAATGGCATACAAATTATTGTCATTGTTAACAAAGAATATATTTTCTCTGCTATCACCTTAATTGATTCTGCTGCTGAAATGAATTGTATTAATGAGGGTATAGTACCTTTAAAATACTTTTCAAAAACAAAAAAAGTGTTAAGCACTACTAATAAAAATAAACTTGTTATTAGTTACAAGTTATCTGAAGTTGCTATTTGCAATGAAGGAATTTGTATTGAAATTCCTTTTGTGTTAGCATGTAATTTTACGAAATCATTTTCTTCATATGCTTTACCCTATCAAGAAAATTAATAGCAAGGGTATTTATACAGAAATTAATGGCAAGGTTATTAGCTTTGAATTTATATCTATCCCTTAGTATAGAGAGAGAGATTTTCTTCAGAAAAATATTAAGAGAAAAAGAAAGCTCTATTTCTTCTGTTCTAGATGAGATTGCTTATAAGCATCTACAAAAAAATACTGTCTTCTCTCATTATTACAACTAAAGTATAGGAAATAAAAGAAGCAATAAGATCAATGATATGCTTAGAAATTCCTACTACCTTTTAGAATAGGAATAAACATATTGTTGACTTGCCTTATAAGTTATTTTAATGAAAGTCAAAGTCCAACTAAAGCCAAACCCATTGCTATGGGCCCTCAACATTTAAAGATCTGTAAAACAAATATACAAGAGCTCCTTAAGAAAGGACCAATTTGAAATTTAAGTCCTTGGAGTTGTCCTTCATTTTATGTAAAGAATAATGTAGAATTAGAATGAGGCATTCCTAAATTAGTTATTAAGTATAAGCCCAGCACTAAGATGGATTAGGTATGCTATACCTAATAAAAAAGACATGGTTAATTGGCATTATAAAGTGAAAATATTTTTCAAAATTTGACATAAAATCTAGTTATTGGCAAATCTAGATTTGTGAAAAAGATAAGCATAAAAAAACCTTAATAGCACCTTTTGGGCATTATGAATAGAACGTCATACCTTTTGGTTTTAAAAGATGATCCCTCCAAATTTCAAAAGAATATGAATGAGATATTTAATACTTATTTTATATTTATGATTGTTTATATCAATGATGTGTTAGTTTTCTTTAGTACCATTAAGCAACATTTTAAACATCTTAATATATTTATAGATGCAATGAAAGGAGTAGGACTAGCTACTTCAACAAAAAAGGTGAATTATTTTAAACTAGGATTTGCTCCCTTGGACACTTCATTGAGAATGGTTTTATTATTCCCATTGATAGAGCAAGAGTTTGCCTCAAATTTTCTTGATGCCAAGTTTAAAATAAAAAAAGTATTGAAAAAAGTATCTCTTCTTTAGGTCATAAGGACTGGGCTTATGCCAAGTTTAAAATAAAAAAAGTTCTTTATCTAAAAGACTAGCAAGGAGACCTATTCTCTGCAAGAGAATTAAAGGACTAGTGAAAGTTTAAGACCCTTAATTATTTTGATTATATGGAAGCATGGAAAAAGACTTTGCTATATGAAAACTAGCAAAAGAAATTTAGCTGTTGGATTCAATTTCCTAGATGACCTCAATGATTTCCTAACAAGCTTAAAATTGGTTCTTTAAATGGGGTTTACATCCCATTACTTTACCCAATAAGGTAAGACCTACTTATGAGTAGCTTAGTGAAGAAAATAATGATATAAAGTTATGCTACTTTTATTTGCTTCCTGGTATCATGTCCCATGGATTGTTAAATGGGATTTTATCATAGTGCTAAAGCATGTTAATATTTTGACATCAACATCAAGCATGCTCCATGGCTCACTAGAAGGATTAATATCCACTGGTGGGACAAGTTTGATTTTTTCCAGGATGGAGTTTATATGGCCAAAAGGATTGTTCATATTAATGGATCACACCCTATTACTCCTTAGCCTAACTCCACTCAATCTTTAGAATAACTGTTTAAAGCAATAATGGAATTTGCATCCAAAGAAAAGCTATTGGAAATTATGACTACTTTGCTTCAACCTCAAGCATTAGCTTCTCAAGCATCTTCCTTACAAGAACTGATGCAAAATGACAATAGTCAAGCAAAGTTTTCTAAGGATGATCATGCAAGATTCCCAGGACTCCTACGACTCTAAAAGACAAATAACTTTTGTCTACTTAAAAAAAAAACAAAAGGTACTTTTGTAAAGTCATTTTATGAAAAACAACAAAAGAAATTACTTTTTTAAAGTCACTTTAGTTCATGTGAAAGGAATCCAAGGCAAGGTAAATATGAGTAGGAGTCAAGAGAAGGAGGCAGAATCTTCTTCTCTTCTTATCTTCATCTTCTTCTTCTCACCTCTCTTGTAAAATTCTCCTTTCCCACATGCAAACAAACAAGCAAGTAATAGTTCTTTAACAACAAACAAGCAACAATACTAGTTTATAAACCTTTTGAATATATGTAAAAATATCGATAGCACCCATCTTAGCAATATATTTTATGACTTTGATACCATTCCTCCTATTGAGTAGGAGTAAAAGTCATAAAAAGGCATTCTCTTTTTAGTTTATTTTCAGAAGAGTAGAATAACTTTTTATCTTTTTCCTTAACCTCACTATAGGCTTTAAGTACATAGATTCTCCAATCTTCATCATGATAACACATATTAGATAAAGAGAGAGATCTAGGTCTCGAAGCATGATGTAGTGGTTCATTAACCATAGAAGTAGAAGTAGAAGGAAGAAAGTTAACTTTATATTGTGTTTGATTAACTTGTTACCTTGTTCTTCTAATTCCATCTAACTCTGTTAATGGAATAGAAGAATTAGAGTATCTACTTGGTTTTAAATCTTTAAGATTTTTTTGAGGTTTAACCTCACATTTCTTTGTAGAGCAAATTGAATTTTGACATCTTCAACTTAATATTCAATAACTTCTTATAATTGTCAATCAACTTGTTAAAAAGTTTCACTGCTTTTTCTAAAGTCCATTTTTCAAGTAATTTAACTTGATCCCATTTTATAGTTCTGGGAACCATAAACATATGCTTTAGATCTATTAGTTAGAAACAAAATGGTTGTTCCTTTATTAGCATATTTAGAAGGTATTTCTTGTATACTAGGAATTTTGGTGTTCATAACCTTACAATGGATTTTATATATAAGAACCAAATTTTCAAATCTAGACATTATATCAAATCCTTTTGTTTTAATATCTATACACAAAGCATGCATTAAATTAGGATCTAATAAGGATAGTGTAAAATTAGGAAAACATGAGAATCATATAGGTCCTTTACTTAAACTTGATTTAATTACTCATAATAAAGAGTTGTGATAACACTTACGTCTCTTATCCCAAACACAAATTTTTGTTAAGTTATTTAAGCCCAATCTAACAACTGGTTTTAAAAGCTACGTAAACCATCCTAATATGAATGAATTTATACTTTTGCTAATGAGAGCTAATAAGCTCATGATAACAAGAAAAAGTCATTATAACCCTGAGCTAAGGGTAAAACTTCTTCAACAATTTTAATAATATAGTCATATTTTGAGAAGAAACTTTCCTATGTCTAAACATGGGAAGGAGAGGAAGAAGGAAAATTCCAATTTTGTAAATAATTATTATTTAAATTTTCACTTACAATAATTTATTTACTTTTAGTACTTAAACTACTATTACTATTACAATGAGAAAGTCCGCATAGTTTTCAGTGATCCACTAACTCATGATATCACTGTCAACAAATTTGCACCTAAAGTCCTAAATGCCAACACTAACTACACAAGCAAATAATAGCAACGTGATTTAGGTTTCAATCACAAGTTTAAATTAGTCACCTAATACCCTTAAGGCTTTGATACCATTCCTTTCATGCAAGCAAACAAAGAAGCAAGTAATAGATCATTAACATCAAACAAGCAATAGTACTTAATCAACTGTTAATAAAACTAAATCATAGAAAGACAAAAGAACTTATAGAACTAAGAGCTTTATTTGCAAGACATTCCAAGAGAGGTGAGAAGTAGAAGAACTTATAAAACAAAGAGCTTTTCTTTGGACTCCTAGTCCAATTTGTATAAGGGATTTTACCCAGCTTCAAAAAAAGGAGCCTTGTTAGCTAGAAATGAATAGAATGTCCCATTATTCAGGATTTTAAAACTTTAATATGAATAATAAAAGCGAATAAAGATCAATCAAAGCTTTGTTTGATGGAATTTGAAGGTTTAGAGAACCATAGATGTGCAAACGTCCTTGTTGTAAAGAATATAATGTTTCCTGTTGACACAAATGTTAGTTACAAGATCATTTTGTGTGAACAAGTACTTGCAATGAAAGGAGAAGCCTTTTCATCAAAAAATGAAGAGGTGATCTCATTGTTTAAGAATTAAACCATTCAATACTCATAAGGAAAGCTAATCATGATCAATGACTCACTTACTTGATGGACTTCACTAGGTTTAGAGTACTAAAGGTGTGCAAACATGGCTATTCCAATGAATATAATGTTTTGTGTAGACATAAAAGTTAATTTCATCATCATTTGTGTAAATAAGTCCTTGCAACAAAGGAAGGAGCCTTGTTGGCTAGAAATGAAGAGACAGGCTCATTATTATTGAATTTAGACATTCAATACATGTAAGAAAAAACTAATCAAGACCACTGAAACTATTTTTCTAATGAAATTCAATGAATTTAGAATATTGAAGAAGTAAAAATTAGCTTCTTGTAGGGAATACAATTTTTGCTGTTAACAGAAAAGTTATTTATGGGATCATTTTGTGTGAATAAGTCCTTGCAATGAAAAGAGAAGCCCTGTTAACAAAAAAAAAAATGAAGAGGCAATCTCATTATTTGAGAATTAAACCATTCAATACCTGTAAGAAAAGTTAATCATGATCAATGACTCATATGCTTGCTATAATTCAATGGATTTAGAGCACCTAAGGTATATAAACATACTTTGTTCCAATGAATAGAATATCTTAAGTAGATACAAAGGTTATTTCACCATCATTTTATGTAAATGAGTCCTTACGACAAAGGAAGGATCCTTGTTAGTTAGAAATGAAAAAATAATCACATTATTCAAGAATTAAAATAGTCTTACATTTAGGAAAAGCTAATCTAAACTAATGAAACCTTTTTTTTTTTTTTATGAAATTCAATGGATTTAGAGTATCAAAGATGCACAAATGAGTTTCTTGCAATGAATACAATGGTTGTTGCTGACACAAAAGTTAGTTACAAGATCATTTTGTGTGAAGGAGTCCTTGCAACAAATAGAGAAACCTTGTTATCAAAAAATGAAGAGATGGTCTAATTGTTTGGGAATTAAACCATTCAATACCTGTAAGGAAAGTTACTCAAGATCATTGACTCATTTAATGTATGGAATTCAATAGGCATGGTGTACCAAAAATGTCAAAATGTTAATGTTCCAATGAATATAATGTTTTATGAAGGCAAAAAGGTTAATTTCACCATCATTTTGTGTAAATATGTCCTTGCAATGAAAGAAGGAGCCTTGTTATCAAAAAATGAAAAGAATGTCTCATTATTCAAGAATTGAAACATAGTTGTAAGAAAAGCTACTGAAGATCAATCTAGCATAGTGCCAAAGTTGAATAGATGTGTTTGTTGAAATGAATATAATGAATATTGATGTCATTATTATAAAAAAAAAAAGCGACAACCACAACTTTTATTGATGGAATTCAATGAATTTAGAGTACCAAAGATATACAAACAAGCTTGTTGCAATGAATATTGTTTGCTATTGTCATAAAAGTTAATTACAAGTTCATTTTGTGTGAATGAGTTCTTGCAAGGAAATGACAAGTTTTGCTAAAATGATATGACAGTGTCCTTGTTTAGGAATTAAGCCATTTAATACCTACAAGGATAGCTAATCAATATCAATAATTCATTTGCTTAATGGAATTTAATGGATTTTGAGTACCAAAGGTGCAGAAATGTGCTTGATCCAATGAATAGAATGTTTTACATAGACTCAAATATTAATTTAACCATTTTTTTTTTGTGTGAATGAGTCCTTACAATGTTGGAAAGAGCCTTACTAGTTAGAAATGAAAAGAAGGTCTCATTATTTAGGAATTAAAATATTCAAGAGGTATTGAAAAAACAAATAAAGAAAATCAAATCATTGTTTGATGGAATTCAATGGATTAAGAGTAGCAAAGATATAAAAATGAGTTTCTTGCAATGTATACAATGGTTGTTGTTGACACAAAAGCTAGTTACAAGATCATTTTGTGTTAATGAGTCCTTACAATGTTGGAAAGAGCCTTACTAGTTAGAAATGAAAAGAAGGTCTCATTATTTAGGAATTAAAATATTCAAGAGGTATTGAAAAAACAAATAAAGAAAATCAAATCATTGTTTGATGGAATTCAATGGATTAAGAGTAGCAAAGATATAAAAATGAGTTTCTTGCAATGTATACAATGGTTGTTGTTGACACAAAAGCTAGTTACAATCATCATTTTGTGTGAATGAGTCCTTACAATGTTTGAGAGCCTTACTAGTTAGAAATGAAAAGAAGGTCTCATTATTTAGGAATTAAAATATTCAAGAGGTATTGAAAAAACAAATAAAGAAAATCAAATCATTGTTTGATGGAATTCAATGGATTAAGAGTAGCAAAGATATAAAAATGAGTTTCTTGCAATGTATACAATGGTTGTTGTTGACACAAAAAAAAATGCTAGTTACAAGATCATTTTGTGTGTTAAGAGTCCTTACAATGTTGGAAAGAGCCTTACTAGTTAGAAATGAAAAGAAAGTCTCATTATTTAGGAATTAAAATATTCAAGAGGTTTTGAAAAAAAACAAAAAAGAAAAATCAAATCATTGTTTGATGGAATTCAATGGATTAAGAGTAGCAAAGATATAAAAATGAGTTTCATGCAATGTATACAATGGTTAGTTGACACAAAAAAGCTAGTTACAAGATCATTTTGTGTTAATGAGTCCTTACATTGAAAAGAGAAACCTTGTTATCAAAAAATGAAGAGGTTGTCTCATTGTTCAAGAATTAAACTATTTAATACCTATAATGAAAGCTAATTAAAATCAATGACACATTTAATTGATGGAATTCAATAGGTTTAGAGTACCAAATGTGTCCAAACATGTTTGTTCCAATGAAGATAATGTTTTGTGAAGACAAAATGGTTGATGTCACCAACATTTTGTCAAAGTAAGTCCTTGCAATGAAGGAAGGAGCCTCATTAGCTAAAATTGAAGAGGTCTCAATATTCAAAATTTGAAACATTAAATAGCTATAAGAAAAGTTAATGACAATCTATCTAACCTTTGAAGGATTTCAATGGGTTTAGAGTGTCCAAGTTGTATATACATGTTTTTTCCAATGAATATAATGAATATAGACATCCTTGTTATTAAAAAATGAAGATATGATCACATTGTTCACAAATTATACCACTCATTACATGCAAGGAAAGCTAATCAAGATCATTGACTAATTTACTTGATGGAATTGAATGGGTTCAAGTGCCAAAGATGTACCATTGATCTTATTACTATAAGTATAATGTTTGCTCTTGTTACAAAAGTTAATTATGAGATCATTTTGTGTGAGGGACTCCTTGCAATGAAAAGGGAAGCCTTGTTCTAAAAAAATGAAGAGGTAGTCTCATTGATGGAGAACAAACCCTTTAATACCTATAATGAAAGCAAATCAAGATCAATGACTCATTTACTGGTGGAATTTAATGGATTGACAGTACCAATGATGTATAAACAACCTTATTTCAATGAATATAAATTTTGATATTAATACATATGTTAATTAAAAAATCATATTGCGTGAATGAGCCCTTGCAATTAAAAGAAATTTCTTATTGTCAAAAAAATGACTAGATAGTCTCATTATTTAGGAATTAAAACACATCATAAATATAAGAAAATGTAATCTTGATGAGTCACACTTTTTTTTTTTTTTATGGAATTCAATGACTTTAGAGTGCTAGTGAAGTACAAATCAGCTTGTTGCAATGAATATAATATTTACTATTGACACAAAAGTTAATTATGAGATTATTTTGCATGAATGAGTCATTGCACTAAAAGGAAATGTCTTGTTATAAAAAAAAATACCAGGTAATCTCATTATTCAGAAATTAAAAAAACTCAATACTTATAAGATGAGGTAATCTAGACTAATCATACCATTTTTTGATGGAATTCAAAGGATTGTTGCAATGAATATAATGTTTGCTGTTGACACAAAAGTTAATTACAAGATCATTTTACATGAACAAGTCCTTGCAATGAAAAGAGAAGTCTTGCTATCAATAAATGAAGAGACAATCCAATTGTTCAGGAATTGAAACATGCAATACCTATACTAATCAAGATAAATAACTCATTTGCTTGATGGAATTCAGTGGTTTCAGAGTACCAAAGGTTTAAAGATGTGCTTGTTCCAATGAATAAAATATTTCATGTAGACCAAAAAGCTAATTTCACCATCATTTTGTGTAAATGAGTCCTTGCAATGAATGAAGGAGCCTTGTTAGTTAGAAATGAAGACAAAATTTCATTATTCAAGAATTGAAACACTCATACATATAGGAAAAGCTAATCTAAATCAATCAAGCCTTTTTATTTTTATGGAATTTAATGTATTTAAGAGTAGCAAAGATGTAGAAAGGAGTTTCTTGCAATGAATACAATGATTGTTGTTGAAACAAATGTTAGTTATGAGATCATTTTGTGTTGATGAGTCCTTACAATGAAATGAGAAACCATTTAATCAAAAAATGAAGTGACAGTCTCATTGTTCAAAAATTAAATTATTCAATACTTATAAGGAGAGCTAATTAAGATCAATGACTCATTTAATTGCTGGAATTCAATAGGTTTAGAGTTCCAAAAGTGTCCAAACTTGTCTATTCCAATGAATATAATGTTTTGTGAAGGCAAAAGGGTCAATTTCACCATTTTGTGTAAATAAGTCCTTACAACAATGGAAGGAGCCTTGTCAGCTAAAAATGAAGTGAAGTCTCATTATTTTGGAATTCATTCATTAAATAGCTATGAAAAAAAGCTAATGAAGATCAATCTAACCATTATTTAAAGGATTTCAATGGGTTTAGAGTACCAAAGATTTATAGATGTGCTTTGTTGCAATGAATATAATGAATATAGACATCCTTGTTATCATTAAATGAAGGGACAAGCACATTGTTTAGGAATTATACCATTTAATAGCTGTAAGGAAAGCTAATCAAGATGAATGACTCATTTACACGATGGAATTTAATGGGTTAAGAGTACCAATGATGTACCAATGATCTTATTGTAATAAGTATAATGTTTACTCTTTGCACAAAAGTTAATTACAATAACATTTCGTGTAAATGACTCATTGCAATGAAAAGTGAAGCCTTGTTATCAAAAAATGAAAAGGTAATCTCATTGTTGAAGAATTAAACCATTCAATGCCTAAAAGGAAAGCTAACCAAGATCAATGACTCATTTCCTTTATGGAATTCAATGGATTTAGAGTATCAATGATCTAATTACAATGCATATAATGTTTGCTTTTGGCACAATAGTTAATTATGAGATCATTTTGTGTGAATAACTCTTTACAACAAAATGAATAGCCTTGTTTTTTAAAAAATGAAGAGATAGTGTCATTGTTTGGGAGTTAAACCATTCAATGCCTATAAGGAAAGCTAATCAAGATCAATGACTCATTAGCTTGATGGAATTCAATGGATTTAGAGTACTAAAGGAGTACAAACATGCTTGTTCCATTGATTAGGATATTTTGTGTTACACAAAATTTAATTTCACTATCATTTTGTGTAAAGAAGTCCATGCATTGAAGGAAAGAGCCTTGTTAGCTAGAAATAAAAAGATCTCACTAGTCTTGAATTAAAAACTTAAATAGCTATAAGAAATGCTAATCAAGATCAATCAGACCCTTGTATGTGGGAATTCAATAGAGCACCAAAGCTGTATAGACATGCTTGTTGCAATGAATATAATGATTATAGACATCCTTGTAAGCAAAAAATGAAGAGATGATCACCTTATTTAGGAATTAAACCATTTAATACCCATAAGGAAAGCTAATCATGATCAATGACTCATTTTTTTTTATGGAATTTAATGGATTTAAAGTACTAAAGTTGTCCTCAATTATTGGTAATTAAATTACCCAAGATGTATAAAAAAAGATATTCTATACCAATCTCACCCCATTTTTGATGGAATTATATGGATTTAGAGTACCAAAGTTGTACAAATGAGCTTGTTGCAATAAATTGAGATTATTTTGTGTGAATAAGTCCTTGTAATGAAAGGAGAAAATATGTTACTGACAAATGAAAAGGAGGTCTCATTGTTCAACAATTAAACCATTTAACATTTGTAAGGAGAACTAATCAAGATTTATGAGTCATTTACTTGATGGAATTTGATGGGATCAAGAGGTCTCATGCTTGTTGTAATGAATATAATGTTTTGTGTTGACACAAAATGATGTGAATCCTAAGAAATGTGGCTTTGGAACCCAACACACTTGAGGAATCGAATGAGAACCTAAGAAAGCTAAATCATATTTAAATCATGCAAGACCTTGACCCAATGTTCAAGGAACATGAACCTAGGGTATAAGGAAGGATATAGATGCCACACTCCATCAAACAAGGGATTTGGGAGTGATAAGTTATGTTGAACACTGCAAGAGGAGTTAGTTATTAATAAGTTCATTAGTTTTTCAAATAAATCAAAGGAGAAAATTTTCACCAATGTTATACACTTTTTCAGAATAAAATCAAGCTTATTTATAGGCTGAATTAATAACCTCAAAAATCCAAAAAATAAAGTTAGTTACAAATGGATAGAAGATCTCCTTATTCTAGAATTAAAACAATTAATATAGATAAGAACAGCTAATTCAGACTAATCACACCTTTATTTGATGCAATTCAATGGATTTAGAGTACCAATGATGTAGAAATGAGCTTCATACAATCAATACAAGGCTTATTGTTGATAAAAAGTTAATTTTGTGATCATTTGGTGTGAATGAGTCCTTGCAATGAAAAGGGAAGCCATGTTATCAAAAAATGAAGGGGCATTCTCATCATTCGAGAATTAAACTATTCAATATTTGTAAGGAAAGCTAATCAAGATCAATGACTCATTTAATTGATAGAATCAATGGGTTTAGATTATTAAAGATGTGCAAATGTGCTGGTTCCAAATAATATAATGTTTTTTTGTTGACATAAAAGTTAATGTCACCATTATTTTGTGTAAATAAGTCCTTGCAATGAAGAACCCTTATTAGTTAGGAATGAAGAGATTGTCTCATTATTTAGTAATCGAAACACTCTCTATGTATAACAAAATGGTAATATAGACCAATCACATATTTTTTTTCTAGACATCAACAGATTTAGGGCACCAAAAAAATGAAGAAATGAGCTTGCTGCAAGGAACATAATGTTTGTTGTTGACCCAAATGCTAACAAGTCTTTGTAACAAAAAGGGAAGTCTTGTTATCAAAAAATGAAGAGGTAGCCTCATTGTTCAGGAATTAAACCATTCAATACTTATAAGGACAGCTTATGAAGATCAATGACTCATTTACTTGATGGAATTCAAAGGTTGAAAGCACCAAACAATCAATTCTTATGAGAAAAGCTAATCAAAACCAATCAAACAAATTTTCTTTTAGTGAAATTTAATTGATTTAGAGCACTAAAGAAGTACAAATGAGCTTGTTGCACTGAACATAATAATGTTTGTTGTAGACATAATAGTTAATTACGAGATCATTTTGTGGGAATGAGTTCTTGTAATGAAAAGAGAAGCATTGTTATCAAAAAAATGAAGAAGCAATGTCATTATTTGGGAATAAAACTATTCCATACCTATAAGGAAAGTTAATCAAGATTATTGATTCATTTGCTTGTGGAATTCAATGCATTCAAAGTACCAAGGGCACTCAAAAGTCCTTGTTTTAATTAATATTATGCTTCATGTTGATACAGAAGTTAATTTCATTATGATTTTGTGTAAAGAAGTCCTTGCAATGAAGGAAGGAACCTTATTAGTTAGAAAAGAAGAGACAATCTCATTATTTAGTGATTAAAACACTCGATTAGTATAATAAAAGTTAATCTAGACCAATCACACCTTTTGTTGATGTAATTCAATGGATTTAGGGCACCAAAAATGCACAAACGAGCTTGTTGCAATGAATATATTGTTTGTTGTTGGCAAAAAAGTTAATTATGAGATCATTTTGCAGTAATGAGCCCTTGCTACAAAAAGTGAAGTTTTGTTATCAAAAACTGAGGTGGACTCATTGTTTGAGAATTAAACCATTCAATACCTATAAGGAAAGCTAATTAAAATTAATGACTTAATGGGTTTAGAGTACAAAAGGTGTGCAAACGTGCTCTGTCCAATGAATATAATGATTTGTGTAGACGCAAAAGTTAATTTAACCATCATTTTGCATAAATAAGTCCTTGTAATGAAGTGGGGAGCCATATTAATTAGAAATAAAGGGATAGTATCATTATTCTAGGATTGAAACACACAATGCATATGAGAAAATATAATTTAGACCAATCACACTTTTTTTTTTTTTTTTTGATGGAATTCAACAGATTTAGAGGAACAAAGATGTACAAACGAGCTTGTTCTTATAATTCAAGCTTGAAGGGCAGTAAAGTATATCTTAATGCAAGTCAAGGCTTTATTACTTTAATTGGAGTACTTAATAGGCTAGAGTTACAATAAAATTCACTCCTAAATTGGAGGTTTTTTTTTTTTAACAAAAATACATGTCTGCAATGAAATAGGAGTGTTTTATATTTAAAGAGTTTATCATTGTCCTTATTTTAAGGTTCTTGATTTAGCCTATAATAAGATTGATTTCATTGTTTAAAAGTGCAAAACATCAGTAAAAATAAAAGTGAGAATTTTCTTCCTTAGTTCTTTCAAGAATCAACTCTTCTTGTGGCCTTTAACCTGACTTATCAATCCTTTCATCTCTAAACTATGACATCCATATGCTTCTTTATACCTTAGGTTCATGTTCCTTGTACTTTGGGTCTAGGTTTTTCATAATTGAAATATGATTTAGCTTTCTTGGGTTCTTGTTCAATTAATTGTTGTATATGATGGGTCCCTAAGACACATCTTTCGAGATTCACATCATTTAGTAACAAAGCTTTAAGGATTACTGGTTTATTTATCTAAAATTTGAGTTTTTCTTTTGTCCTTCTTCTTAACCACATTCTATAACCTCTTATTTTCTGAATCCACAAACACTAGCTTTTCTTTTATTTTTGACTACAAACCCTCAGTTGCTAGCCACATTATATAAAGGCATTATTTCCTCATTTCTTTCTAATCCCTACAATGATTTGGATATAATTAATCTTTTCTCTTGCTTGTTTTGCAATTTAATCTTATTGTGTTTTTCTTTGACTCTAATTTGATAGAATTAGTTGGTTATAAAGTGACTTTATTTGAGCTTGTTTAGTTCAATAAAGGAATGAGAGAGAAAAGCCAAATCTATATAGTGTGCAAACACAAGAGTGACTATCATACTATGAGGGAGTGGAGTGGAACATGTGAGGTTGTTCCTATTGTTTTTTTTTTTTTTTTTTGCAAAGTGATGATTTGAGACAAATTTTTTTAAGGGGAGGGGAAATGATGAGATCCATGAAGGAATTAATGCATTAAGGGTCCATTAAGCATTCAAGAAGGGCCCATGACATGTTTAAGAGTAAAAGGATGAAAAAGGCACTTAGCGAGCTGATTAAAGAAATATGGGCCAAAAAAGATAATTCAAGCTTAAAGGGTAGCAAAGCACATCTTAATGTGGGCCAAATTTTTATTAATTTCATTAGAGTACTTAATGGGCCAAGGTTATAATAAAATCCACTCCTAAAGAGGAGTTTGTTATAAAATAAAAGTTTCTTATATTTTAGGAGTTTCTCATTGTCTTTATATTTAGGATTTTTATGATTGTTAATTCCACCTATAAATGTGCTTAGTTTCATTATTAAAAAGAATAGAACATTAGTGAAAATAAAAGTGAGATTTTCTTATTCAGTTTTTTAAAGAATTAAAGAACTTATAAAGAACTAACTTTTCACGTGACATTCAACCCAACAGATCACTCTGAAATCCCTTCTATGTTATCCATATCCTTCTTTATAGCTTTGGTTGTGTTCCTTGAATATTGGATCTAGGACTTGCATAATTTAAACCTAATTTAGCTTTCTTGGGTTCTTGTTCGATTCCTTGTGTGTGTTGGATCCCTAGACCACATCTTTTGGGATTCACATTATGGTGCCATTATTCTAGAACTGCAACACTCAAAACATTAATAAAAGGAAATTTAGACTAGTCATATATATAATTTTTTTGATGGAATTCAATCATTATGAAGCGCAAAAAGTGGACAAATGAGCTTGTTGCAATTAATATAATGTTAGATATTAACACAAAACTTAATTACAAGATCATTTTGGGGGAATGAGTCCTTGCAATGAAAAGATAGGCCTTGTTATCAAAAAATGAAGTGGCAGTCTCATTATTCAGGACTTAAACTATTCAATACTTGTAACCAAAGCTAATTAAGATCAATGACTCATTTACCTAATCGAATTCAATAGGTTCGGAATACTCAAGTGTACAAACATGCTTGTTTCAATGAATATAATGTTTTGTGTAGATATAAAAGTTAATTTCACTATTAATTTGTGTAAATGAGCCCTTGCAACAAGGGAGGGAGCCTGGTCGATTAGAAATAAAGAGACAATTTCTAGACCAATCACACCTTTTTTTTTTATATAGAATTCAAGGATTTAGAGTACCAAATATGAACAAACAAGCTTGGTGCAATGGATCTGATGTTTGATGTTGACATAAAAATTAATTACGAGATCATCTTGTGGAAATGAGTTCTTACAACAAAAAAAAAAAGACCTCATTATCAAAAAATGAAGAGGTGCTCTCATTGTTCAAGAATTAAACCATTCCCGATAAGGAAAACTAATCAAGACAAATGGTTTATTTACTTGATGGAATTCAATGGGTTTAGAGTACCAAAGGTGTGCAAAATGGGTTTAGAGTACCAAAGGTGTGCAAAATTCTTATTCCAATGTATATAATGTTTTATGTAGACCTAAAAGTTAATTTCACCATCAGTTTGTGTAAATAAGTCCTTGTAATGAAGGAAGGAGCCTTGTTAGCTAGAAATGAAGAGAAGGTCTTATTTAGGTATTTAAACACTATATGTATAAGATAAGGTAATCTAGACCAATCACACCTTTTTTTTATGGAATTCATCAAATTTAGAGACCAAAGATGTACAAATGAGCTTGTTGCAAGTAATACAATGTTGTTTACAGTTGACACAAAAATTAATTATGTGATCATTTTATGTGAATGAATCCTTGCAATGAAAAGAGAAGCCCTATTATCAAAAAATAAAATAACAATCTCTTTGTTTGATAATTAAACCATTTAATACTTGTAAGTAACCCAATCAAGATCAATGACTAACTAGATGGAATTCAATGGGTTTAGAGTACCCAAGATGTCAAAATGAGCTGCAATGAATACATTGTTTATTATTGTCACAATAGTTAATTATGAGATCATTTTATGCACATGAGTCATTGCAACAAAAATAGAATTTTATTTATCAAAAAATGATGAGACAATCTTGTTGTTGAAGAATTAAACCATTCAATACCTATAAGAAAAGTTAATCAAGTTCATTAACTCATTTGCTTCATGGAATCCAAAGTGTTCAAAGTACCAAAGGTGTACAAATGTGCTTGTTCAATGAATATAATGTTTTGTGTAGACATAAAAGTTAATTTCACCATCATTTTGTGTTAAGGAGTCCTTGCAACATAGGAAGGACTCTCGTTAGCTAGAAATGAAGAGATGATGATGAGATGCATAGAGGATTCAAAGCATGGAGGGCTTCTAAGGATCCATTAAGGTTTCAAGAAGGACTAATAACATGTTCAAGAGCTAAAAGGATCGAAGAGGTACTTGATGGGCTGATTAAAGAAATTTGGGCCAAAGAAACTATTTTAAGCTTGAAGAGCTGCAAAACATATCTTAATGTAGGCCGAGTCTTTATTTATTGTATAAGGATGTTGAATAAGTCTATGTCAAGTGATTGTAAGGATTTCTATAAGAACTCCAAAAACAAATAGGAGTAGAAGTATTGTTAGCTTATTTAGGATGTTTGTCATTTTTTCTAGGGTTAAAGTTATAAATTTAGCATGTAAATAGCCTTGATTTCATTGTTAACAATTAGTAGAACAAAAGTGAAGCTAAAAGTGAGAATTTTCACCTTTAGTTTTTTTAAGAACTAAGAACTTGTTAAGAATTAACTCTTCTTAGGGCATTCAACTCAACTTATCATTCCTAAATCCCTTCTTTTTTGGAGTGTGGTGTTCATATCCTTCATTATTCCTTAGGTTCATTTTTGTCAAACATTAGGTTTAGGTCTTACTTGATTGAAATCTGATTTAGTTTTCTTGGGTACTTGTTCGAATTCCTTGTTTGTGTTGGGTCACTAAGTTATGTCTTTTGGCGTTCACAGCAGTTGGTATTGGAACTTGGCTCTGAATCAGGTTTCCTTACCTAATTTTAAGGTTCATTTTCTTTGTTCGTCTTCTTAGCCCCATTTTATAAACTCTTGTTCTTTGAATCTGCAAACCCTAGTTTATCTTTTCTTGTATTTAAATTTTTGGAAAAAAAAAAAGGAAAATTTTGTTTGATAAAGAAAAAAAAGAGAAGCAAAAAAAAGTATAAAAGAAGAACATTCTATTTGATTCCTTCCTATTTCAAAAGTAAATCCTGTTTAATTAGGTGAAAGGGAGATAAAGGCTTTATTTCCTTATTTCTTTCTAGTTCATATAAGGATTTTAATCCAATAAATTCTTTTTTCTTGATATTTTGCAATTTAATCTTGTTGATTTCTCCTAATCCATAACCTTAAATTCATTGCACTTTCCTAAATTTCTTTGCTTCTAATTTGTTGGAATTAGTTGGTTATAAAGTGACATTGATTGAGCTTGTTTATTTCAATAAAGGAGTGAGAGAGAAAAGCTAAATATATGTAATGTGCAAACATGAGAGTGAGTGTCATACTGTGAGAGAGCGGAATGAAACACATGGGGGAGTGTGTGCAAGTTTATTTCCAACATATATTTTTTTTATATAGGTGATGACTCGAGGTTGAATCCTTTTAAGGAGAATCAAAATGTTGAGATTTATCAAGGATTTAATGCATAGAGGGCTTCTAAAGATCCTTTGAGCATTCAAGGATGGCCAATAACATGATCAAGAGTGCAAAAGCTGAAAGAGGCACTTAATGGGCTGATTGAAGAAATTTGGGCCAAAGAAGCTAATTCAAGTTTAAATGGTAGTAAAACATATCTTAATGAAGGCCAAAGCTTTATTTATTGTTTAAGTATGCTAAATGGGTCTATGCCAAGTGATTGTAAGGGTTTCTATAACAACAACAAAAAAAAAAAGGAGTAAATTTTTTGTTAGCTTATTTAGGAAGATTACAATTATCTCTAGGGTTAGGCTTGTTAATATACAGCAACTACTAAAATAATTAGGAGTAGATTTGTTGTTTGCTTATTAAAGATGTTTGTCATTATATATAGGGTTAGGGTTGTTAATTTAGCTTATAAATGGGCTTGATTTTTTTATTATAATTAAGTAGAACATTAGTGAAACTGAAAATGAGAATTTTCTCCTTCAATTCTTTCAAGAACTAACTCTTCATGCTGTGTTTAACTTAACTTATCACTACAAAATCCCTTCTTTTCTTGAGTACGGTATCCATATCTTTCTTCACACCTTTGTTTGTGTTTCTTAAACATTGGGTCTAGGTCTTGCATAATTGAAATCTAATATTGCTTTCTTAGGTTCTTATTTGAATTCCTTGTATACATTGGGTCCCAAAGTCACATCTTTTGGGGTTCAAATTAGATGGTCTCATCATTCAGGAATGAAAATAGTCAAAACAAATAATAAAAGGTAATCTAGACTAATCACACCGCTTTTTGATGAAATTCAATGGATTTAGAGTACCAAAGATGTACACAAACTTGTTGCAATAAATATAATGTTTGATATTGATACAAAAGTTAATTGTGAGATCATTATGTGTGAATGAGTCCTCGCAATGGAAAGAGATGGCTAGATATCAAAAAATGAAGATACAGTCTCATTGTTTGGCAATCAAACTATTCAATACCTATAAGGAAAGCTAATCAAGATCAATGACTGATTTGCTTGATGGAATTTAATGGGTTTAGAGTACCAAATGAGTACAGACATGCTTGTTCCAATGAATATAATGTTTCACCATCATTTTGTTCAAATGAGTCCAAGCAATGAAAAGAGAATGTCTTATTATCAAAAATTGAAGTGATAGTCTCATTGTTTGGGAATCAAACCTATCAATAAAGGGAAAACTAATGAAAATCAACGACTCATTTCCTTGATGGAATTTAATGGATATAGAGTACCAAAGTGTACAAAAGTGCTTGTTCCAATGAATACAATGCTTTGTGTAGGCACAAAGGTTAATTTCACATCATTTTGTGTAAATGAGTCCCTACAATGAAGGAAGGAGACTTGTTAGTTAAAAATGAAGAGATGGTCTCTTTATTTAGGAATTGAAACACTGAATATGTATAGGAAAAGGTAATCTAGACCAATCACACCTTTTTTGATGGAATTCAATAGATTTAGAAAATCAAAGATGTAGAAATGAGGTTGTTTCAATGAATATAATGTTTGATGTTGATACAAAAGTTAGTTACAAGATCATTTTCTGTGAATGAGACCTTGCAACAAAATTAGAAGTCTTGTTATTAAAAAATGAAGAGATGGTCTCATTATTCAGGAATTAAACTATCCAATACCTATAAATAAAGCTAATAAGGATTAATGCCTCATTTACTTGATGGAGTTCAATAGATTTAGAGTACCAAAGATGCACAAACATTCTTGTTCCATTGAATATACTCCTTTGTGTGGACACAAATGTTAATTTCACTGTCATTTTGCGTAAATGAGTCTTTTGAATGAAGAAGAGCCTTGTTAGATAGAAATGAAGAGACATTATCATTATTCAAGAGTTGAAACACTTAATACATATATGTAAAGCTAATATAGACAAATCAAACCTTTTTTTTTGGACGAAATTCAATCAATTTAGAGTACCACAAATGTATCTACGAGATTGTTGTGATAAATATAATGTTTGTTGTTGATATAAAGTTAATTTCAAGATCATTGTGTGTGGATAAGTCCTTTCAATGAAATGAGAAGTCTTGTTATCAAAAAATGAAGATATGGTCTCATTGTTCATGAGTTAAACCATTCAATACTTATAATGAAAGTGAACAAAGATCAATAACTCATTTACATGACTTAATTTGAGGGATTTAAACTACCAAAAGAGTATGAACATGCTTGTTCTATTGAATATAATATTTTGTGTAGACACTGAAGTTAATTTCACCATCATTTTGTGTAAATGAGTCCATGCAATGAAAAGAGAAGTCTTGTTATCAAAAAATGAAGAGATAGGCACATTGTTTGGGAATTAAAGCATTTAATACTTATAAGGAAAGCTAATGAATATCAATGACTCATTAACTTGATGGAATTCAATAGATTTCTAGTATCAAAGATGTACAAATGAGATTGTTGCAATGAATGTAATGTTTGCTATCAACAAAACGTTAATTGCAAGATTATTTTGTGTGAATGTGTCTTTGTAATTAAAAGAGAAGTCTTGTTATTGAAAAATGAAGAGACCATTGCATTCAATACTTATCAGGCAAGCAAATGAAGATCAATGAGTCATTTTCTTGATGGAATTTAATGGATTTAGAGTACCATTTAGGAATGGAGACACTCAATACAGGTAATCTAAACCAATCATACATGTTTTAGATGAAATTCAATAGATGTAGAGTACCAAAGATGTTGAGATGAGCTTCTTGCAATGAATACAATGTTTGTTGTTGAGACAAAAGTTATTTGAGATCATTTTGTGTGAATGAGTCCTTGTAATGAAAAGAGAAGTCTTGTTATCAAAAAAAAATGAAGCGATGGTCTCATTGTTCAAAAATTAAACCATTGATGCCTTTGAAGAAAGCTAATAAAAATCAATGACTCATTTACTTGATGGAATTCAATAGATTTATAGTACCAAAGATGTACAAATGTTGCAATGAATATAATGTTTGCTATTGACACAAAAGTTGACTATGAAATTATTTCTATGTGAATGACTCCTTCAATCAAAAAGAGAAGTCATATTATCAAAAACTGATGAGATGATCTCATCATTCAGGAATTAAACCATTCAATACCTATGAGAAGAGCAAATTAAGATCATTGATTCATTTTCTTGAAGGAATTCAATGTGTTTAGAGTACCAAAGTTATACAAACAAGCATGTTAGTTTGAAATGAAGGATGGACTTCAAAATGTATAAGAAAAGGTAATCTAGACCAATCACACCTAATTTTGATGGACTTCAATGGATTCAGAGTTCTAAAGATGTAGAAACAAGCTTCTACAATGAATACAATGTTTGCTATTCACACAAAAGTTAATTTCAAGATCATTTTGTGTGAATGAGTCCTTCCAACAAAAAGAGAAGTCTTATTATCAAAAAGTGAAGAGGTAGTTTTATTGTTCAAGAATTAAACCATTCAATACCTATAAGGAAAGTTAATGAAGATAAATGACTCATTTTCTTGATGGAATTCCATCAAAAAAACGTGTGATTGGTCTACATTAGCTTTTCTTATACGTATCATGCATTTCAATTCTTGAATCATGAGACTAGCTCTTCATTTCTAGCTAACAATGCTGCTTCCTTCACTGAAAGGACTCATTTACCTAGCAGGATGGTGAAATTGACTTTTGTATCTATGCAAAGCATTATATTCATTGGAGCAAGCATGTTTGCACACCTTTGGCAAACACTTTAAACCCGTTGAATTCCATCAAGTTAACGAGTCATTGCTCTTGATTAGCTTTTCTTATAGGTATTGAAAGGTTTGATTGCCCAAACAATGAGACCATCTCTTCATTTTTTTCATAACATTTCTCTTTAATTGAAAGGATTCATTCACCCAAAATGATCTTGTAATTAACATTTGTGTCAACAATAAATATTATATTCTTTGCAACAAGCTTGTCTATACATATTTGGTACTCTAAATCCATGGAATTCCTTTGAACAAAGCTTTGCTCAATCTTGAATAGCATTTTTTTATACCTATTGATTATTTTAATTCCTGAATAGTGAGGCCTTCTCTTGATTTCTAGCTACTAAGGGTCCTTGCATTGTTGTAAGGACTCACTTACAAAAAATTAGGGTGAAATTAACTTTTGTGCTTACACGAAAATTATATTCATTGGAAGAAACACGATTTTACACCTTTGGTACTCTAAATTTGGGTTTCTCTTCTACTTGGAAACCAAATTGGAGAAAAAGGGATAGTAAGGCTGATTACAAGAGTAAAGAAGTGAGTCCTAACAAGGAGAAAGGTAATTCTTCCCAACCTAGTAAAAATAGAGATGTTAAATGTTTAAGTATCTGGGAAAGGAACATATTTTTCAATGTTTAAATAAGTGTACCATGGTTTTGCAGTATAATGGTGATATTGAGATAGAAAGTGAGTCTGATGATGATTCCATGCCACCATTGGAGGATGTAAGTGATGGAAAGGAGTGCATAGTTGAGGGAGATGCGTTCATGGCTAGATGAGCATTGGGTGCACAAGCCAAGATGATCAAGTGCAAAAAGATAATATCTTCCATACATAATGGCGCATCAAAGATAAGGTATGCAACATGATCATTGATGGGGGTTGTTGTACAAATGTAGCTACTTTGGTTGAAAATCTTAATTTACCTACCATGAGGCACCCAAGGCTATATATGCTTCAATGGTTGAATGAATGTGGGGAGGTTAGGGTAAATAAGTAGGTATTAGTATCATTTACTATTGGGAGATATACTGATGAGGTCTGGTGTGATGTTGTACCCATGCATGTTGTACCCACCCAGTACAAATGTAGGTATGATTAACATGTGATGCATGATGGATTTAAGAATAGGTACTCTTTTGTAATAAATGATAAACCTATTACTCTTGTACCTTTGACACCTTGCCAAGTATATGATGATCAATTAAGGAATAAAAAAGAGAGTGACAGGAAATAAAGAAAAGAAATTGAGGTTAAGAAGAGAAAAGAAGAAAAGAATGGAGAGAAAGGCGATAAGATTGAGAGAAAAGAAGAAATAGGGTAAGAGATAAAAATTAAGGAATTGAAATGGCCTATAATTATACTTTTATACAAAAAGGCTTATTTTAGTACTAATGAGCTTAGCCCTTCTTTGCCTAGTGTTGTCATTTCTCCTTTGTCAGAATTTGATTATGTTTTTCCCAAACAACCAAGAGGTTTGCAACCTTTGAGGGGAATAGAACGTTAGATTGAATTCATCCATGGTCTGATAATTCCGAATTGATCAGCCTATAGAAGTAATTTTGAGGAGACAAAAGAGCTTCAAAGGCAAGTTAATGAGCTTCAGGCAAAGGGATATGTGAGGAAGAGCATGAGTCCATGTGTAGTTTTAGTATTGCTTGTGCCTAAGAAGGATGGGACTTGGAGGATGTGCATTAATTGTTGAGCAGTTAACAAAATCACTATAATGTATCACCATCCTATACCTAGTTTGGATGACATGTTAGATAAATTGAATGGTTTATGTGTCTTTTCTAAAATTGATTTGAAAATAGGATATTACCAAATTAGGATGAGAGAGGGAGTGGAGTGGAAAACAACTTTCAAAACTAAGTATGGTTTGTATGAATGGCTTGTTATGCCATTTGGTCTCACTAATACATTGAGCACTTTTATGAGATTGATGAATCATGTTTTACATGCATTCATTTCTAATTTTGTAGTTGTGTATTTTAATGATATTTTTAGTCTATAGCGAAAACTTAGATGAGCATCCTAATCATTTATGTTCTATTCTAAGTGTTTATGTTTTGAGGAATTGTATGCTAACATCTAGAATTGTTCCTTTTGCACTGATCAGATCCTATTTCTTGGCTATGTTATGAGTGCTAGGGGTATTGAGATTGACAAGGAAAAGTTTAGGGCAATTCCTATTAGTTTCTATAGACACTTTGTTAGGGCCTTTAGCACCTTTGCTACACCATTAACTGATATTGTTAAAAAGAATGTGGGATTTAAGTGGAGTAGTGATCAAGACAAGGCTTTTAATTTAATCAAGGAAAAATTTAGTTTTGCACCCTTACTTGTTTTACCCAACTTTGCTAAAACATTTTAGATTGTGTGTGATGCTTTAGGTATTGCATTGGAGCTATTTTAATGCCAGAATTCAACCAATTGCCTATTTAATGAAAAGCGAAGTGGAGTAGCCCTTAGTTATCCCATTTATGATAAGGAGATGTGTGCATTGGTATAGGCCTTAGAGATATGGTAGGACTACCTTTGGCCTAATGAGTTTATCATCCATACTAACCACGAATCCTTGAAGCACTTGAAGGAATGAAAGAAGTTGAACAAGAGACATGCCAAATGGGTCAAATTCAATGAAACCTTTCCTTACATCATCAAATATAAACAAGGTAAGGGGAATGCAGTAGTCGATGCATTATCTTGCTAGTATGTCCTTATCTTTATACTTAGTGCAAAATTATTAGGATTTTAATATATTAAAGATTTATATGTGAAAGATTCTAACTTTGCTAATGTGTATAGGACATGTATGAAATTAGCCTTTGGGAAATTTTATGGGCATGAGGGTTTCTTATTTAGGGAAAATTGATTATGTGTGCCTATAAGTTCCTTGAGGGAGTTGGTTTTGAGAGAAGCACATGGGAGGTGGTCCAATGGGTCATTTCAAAGTTTGAAAAATTGTAGAGGTCTTAGTTGAACATTTCTTTCGGCCACACATGAAACAAGTTGTTGATAGTGTATGTAGGAAGTGCATAACATGCAAATAGGCCAAATGTAGAGTTTTACCCCATGGCTTCTACACTCCTTTATCCATACCTAACCAACCCTGGGTTGATTTATCTATGGACTTTGTGCTAAAACTGCAATCATCAAAAAGGGGTAGAGATTCTATATTTGTTGTTATTGACAAGTTTTCAAAGATGGCACACTTCATCCCATGCCATAAAATTGATGATGCAAACAATGTAGTTAAATTGTTCTTCAAAGAGGTGCATTTACATGGCATGCTTCAGAGCATTATTTCAAACCAAGAAACAAAGTTCTTGAGCTACTTTTGGAAGACATTATGGGTAAGTTAGGAACTAAATTGTTGTTCTTAACTACATGCCATCCAACAACCACTATATTCACTCAAACAAGCTTGTTTCCACATCTTTGGTACTCTAAATCCATTGAATTTTATTGAAAAAAAGTATGAGTGGTCTAAATTAGCTTTTCTTATATGTTTTAAGTGTCTCAAACCCTAAATAATGGCACCATCCCTTTAGTTTTAACTAGAAACTCTCCTTCCTTTGTTACAATGACTCATTTACACAAAATGATGATGAAATTAAAATTTGTGTTTGCATAAAACATTGTATTCATTGGTAGAAGCACATTTGTACACCTTTACTGCTCTAAATCCATTGAATTCTATTAAGTAAAGGACTTATTGATCTTGATTAGCTTTCATTATTGATATTAAATGGTTTAATTCCTAGATAATGTGATCATCTCTTCATTTTTTTTTTATAGCAAGCACATTTATATTCACTATATTCATTGTATCAAATCAGGCTTTCTTAAGTTTTTGGGTTTTTGGGCTTAAGGCTTCAATATTGGGCATGCTTGAGGCTGAAGACTCAGAAGAGTCATTAGTGGCTTGTTTTCATGGGCTTGGAATGTTTTGGGAACCTAAAGGGTTTGAGCATTGGCTTTTTAAGCTGAATATATCAATCCATGTTTTTGGTTGGGTTGTTTGTGATTGGGTCTTTTCTTATTAGACATTCTTTTCCTGGGCTTTCTTTTTGGATTTCTTGGGCATTTTGGGCTTGCTTTGAGGTTGAGGTTCCTATTCCCTGCAAGAATTCTCTTGTAAGAAAATATGGTAAACAAATTTAAAGAACCTCAAATATGTTCAATTTCAAGATTAAAAACACTTAAAATTGCTTGCCATCATGTAAAAATCTATTTGGATGCAATATTTTAAACATCTTTTTGTAAAATAGACTTTGCTGCTTGACAATCAATGTGTAATAAAAACTTTTAATTTAACAAATTATGTTGAAATTTTGAAATGCATAAAACAATTGCCAAAAATTCCTTTTTAATGGTGGAATGCAGCCTTTGATAGTCATTCCAATGCTTGAATGTGAAACGAACAAGTTGTTCATGTTGATCCTTGACTTGTTTCAAAATCCCTCCATATCCTAGTTTAAGCACATCAGTCTCAACTATTTTGGGTAAGCTGGGATTACTTATGTGAAGATAGGGCAACTCTTTGACTTGACATTTAATCACTCTCACTATGGCTTTGTGCTAATCAGACCGTTGTTGAGATGAGGCTTGGTTTGGAGCTGGTCAAACCATTTTAGAAAATCCTTAAGATTATAAGGAGCTTGGTAGGACTGAAGAAATGGGTTTGGATTTAAAGTTGACGGGCTTTCAAAGAGCTTTTCTACAAACTGGGCTTTAGCTTGATCATTTCATAACATATCCAGTATCCCAAGGATTTGCTCTTGAGCACACATTAGGATGCTCACCTATTTCTCTTCTGACCATATTTTAAAAGATGCTTTGAGTCATTAACTTGGAGACCAGTTTCATCCTCAAAAGATAGTTCAAGAGTACTAGCTTTTAAGGTTTCAACCAACAATGCCTATAGTTGGGTTTGAATAGTATTAGGCAATTCAAGGGCTTGGAGTTTTTTGTGAAGTTTATAGTATCTGGACATGTGACTGGCCTTAACATCATTTGATGATGTATTTGAAATTTGAAAGGGTTTGAAAATAGGTTTTGTTGAAAACAATGTAGTAGATGTAGCATATTTTGAAATTTTCCTGGAAATTGAAAAACTTGATACAGTGGCTTCCACATTTGAGAGTTAGTTGCCAATTATTTGTAAAATTTTATTTGTATAATTATTTTATTCAATAAGCTTTTGTTTATCTTTGTTCAAAAATTTTTGTGCTCTCTATGTACTTTGAACGGGAATGTAAGAACAGAAGAGTCTTTGTGCTTGAATTGAATTTCACATGATTAAGTTTTTGAGCCATTCATTAACTCGTATTGTTGTGATTGGATTTGAGCTTGTTACTCATCTTCCTCTATGAAAGATGACCACAGGTACTGATATCCTCAATGAAAATAGTGCTCATCAAACTAATCAAAGAATAAAACATGCTTTTTGTTTTTGGTGATCTAGTCATAATAATCTTGCTTGACTTTTAGTTTTTTCTTATTTTGAAAATTTTTGAAAAACCATTCTCTTTTCTCAGCATTATGCGAGCAATAAAATTTTTTTCTTAAAATTTCTTTTTTTAACACAAAATTCTTTTCCAAAACATAGAGCTTTGGATGTATCTCAAGCTCAATAAGAAATTGGACTTGTGATGCTAAGGCTCCAGGAGATTCTGGGATTCCTGTTGTGATGATGCATGAGTGGCTTGAAGGACCTATCCATGTAGATCTGCATCTCTTGCATTGCCAGTTCGGGCATAAAAGCTAGATGGCTGTCTTGCAGAAATGCTGTGTTGCAAATAATTTGATATTTTGGTTTCTAGATCTTCATCCTTACTGGATTCAGATCTAGCACTTATGGAGTGTCTAGCAAAAGATATGCTGACACTGCCATCTATGCTAAGTAATCCTATTGACATCTGTTGCCAAAGGAGGCTTTGGGGTAGAAACATTTTCAAGTTTTTAGGTGTCAGGCCATGCCATTTGATATACCTGGGTGTTTTGAGGTTAGCTCTACGCATGTCTATTTCCCATATAATTATTTCTTCATGGGCTCTGTGATGGAGGGCTTTGGTGTTGAATGCTCCTTTCATAACCTTATAATGTATCATGTACATTAGGCTTAGTGGAGTTGATCCTTCAACAAATCAATTTTTGTGAAACTTGATTTGCAAGGTAAGAACATCAAGAATATTTCTTTCATGCAAAGAAACTGTGAAATTTGGAAAACAATTGAAATAAATTGGACTAAAACATAGGCTTGTTTCTATGATATCTAAGAGAGAATCATCAAAGTTTAGAAGATGGAAATCTCTAAGGGCAACAAGAATAGAAGTATCCAACCCTTCACTAGAAACTGGCTTGATTTCTACCTAGGCAAGGCCAAAGTGTAGGAAATTGTAATGCTTTGGGTGATGCATTATTAAGGCAAAGGAAAGAAGCTTTACCACTTCAAAGGAATTGTAAAGATGGCAGTTCCATTCCTCCATCTTAATTGTGTAATCATCTTATAGGAACACAAACTTACGGTATAAAGATGCATATGGACACCACACTCTAGAAAAAGTAGGGATTTAGGAGTGATAAGTCAGGTTGAACACTACAAGAAGAGTTAGTTTTTAATAGGTTCTTTAGTTCTTGAAAGAACTAAATGAGAAAATTCTCATTTTTATTTTCACTATTGTTCTTTTTTTTTTTTAACAATGCAAATAGACTTATTTATAGGCTAAATTAATAACCCATACCCTAGAGATAATTACAAACTTTGTAAATAAGCTAACAACAATCTACTCCTATTTGTTTTAGGAGTTGCCCTATTTTATAATAAACTCCTATTTAGTAGTGGAGTGTATTGTAACCCTGACTCATTAGGCACTCCAATCAAATTAATAAGGCTTTGGACCACATTAAGATATGTTTTTCCACCCTTTAAACTTGAATTAGCCTTTTTGTGGAACAAACTTCATCAATCAGCTTGCTAAGTGCTTCTTTCATCCTTTTAGCATTTGAACATCTTATTGGCCCTTCTCATGCAACTTCTCCATGGATCCTTAAAAGCCCTCCATGCATTAACTTCTCCATGGATTTCATCATTTCCCCTCTCCTTAAAAGGATTCATCCTTAAATCATTACTTGCATCAAAAGGAGAAAGATTATAAACATCAAATGTTGCACTCACATTGTACTCACTAAAAAGGTCCCAACTTATAGGCATTGTCATTAGTTGGTGCCACCACTTGAATTAGACCATCTCCTCTAAGCTACAACCTTGCCAAGAACCTCTTCTTGTGCATATGCACCCTAACTTAATCACTAGGTTTAAATACCACCTTCTTTCTCCCTTTGTTGGCATGGGATGCATATTGCTATGTTCATTTTGCAATTTGTTGCCACACCTTCTCATGCAACTTCTTCACCATTTTGGCCTTGTGTTCACCATCTAAGCTAACATATCATCAAGAAGTAAAGGCATCAAATCTAAAGAAGTCAAAGGATTTAAAGCATACCCAATTTTAAATGGAGAGTAACTAATAGTAGAATGAACACTCCTATTATATGCAAACTCTACATGCGGCAAACAATCTTCCCATGGTTTTAAATTTTTTGAGGAATGCATCATATTGAATCCCTTGGTTTCAACATCTAAGCACAAAGCATGCATGAAATTAGGATCTGAGAGAAAGAGTAAAGTTGAGGTAACAAGACAAATAAATAGGTCCATCATTCAGACTAGATTCTCTTGCTCCTAATATGGAGTCATGAAACCTATTATGCCTTTAGTCTCTAACATAAATTATGGTACAATTAATGTAACCTAGTCTTCTGGCCAGCTTCAAAGCTACTTGAATCATGTCAATGTGGGGAAATTTATATTTCCTCTAGTGTGAACTAATAAGTTCTTGGGATAGCAAGAAGAAAAAAATCATTATAACCTTGAGATAAGAGTAAAGCTTCTTCAATTGTTTTAATAACATAATCAAATTTAGATTAAAAAAAAAAAGATAACTACCACTCAATATATATGTGACAATGAGGATGATGGTAATTTCCAATTCTAAAGATAATTATCATTTATATTTTCATTGATAATAATTTCTTTATTTTTACTATTAGAGTGCTAACTTCAGTCAAGTTTATCCATATGTGCTATAGAATTATTGTCAGTGGTTTACACCAAAAGCACTTAACACCTAGCCATAGCTTGCACAAGCTAAAAATGAAAACAAGGCTTAGGTTTCAACTGCAACTTATGATAGATACTTCACTAGGTTTGGCTTTAATACTCTAAATCTATATTAAGAAGGACTAATACCTTTAAAATACTTTTCAAAAACAACAAAAGTATTAAACACTGTTGATTAGAGTAAGCTTGTTATTAAATACAAGCTATCATAATTTGTTATTTGTAATGATGGTATATGCTTAGAAATTCCTTTTGTGATGATTAAAATTCTATCACAAGATTTCATATTAGGAAATCATTTCTTACACATGCTATACTTAATAAAGACAATAGATGATGAGGCATAAATGAAGAGATTAACAGAAAGCTTATTAGCTTTAAATTTACTTCCATTCTTCAATAAAGGGAAATTGATTTGATTTAGAAAAAGATTGAGAGGAATGAAAGATTCATTAGTTCTCTGACTAATGAAATTATTTGTAAGGATTTACATAAAAACTTAAAACTCCTTTTGATGAAATTCAATGGATTTAGAGTACAAAAGATGTACAAACAAGCTGGTTGTAATGAATATAATGTTTTGTGTAGATACTAATGGTAATTTCACCATAATTTTGTGTAAATTTGTCCTTCCAATGAATGGAGAAGTTTTATGATAAAAATTGAAGTGATAGTCTCATTGTTCATGTAGTAAACTTTTCAATACCTATAATGAATTCTAATAAAAGTTAATGATGCATTTTACTTAATTGAATTTAATGGGTACAGAGTATCAAAGGTGTGAAAATGTGCTTGTTCCAATTCAAAAGTTAATTTTACCATTATTTTGTCAAGATGAGTCCTTGAGATAAAGACAAGAGCTTTGTTAGTTAGAAATAAAGAGATAGTCTCATTATTTAGGAATATAATGAGATGGAGGAAAAGGTAAAAGTGTTATTTTACTCTTTTAAAAATACTTTAAAAAGAAATTGTTTTTTTATGATCTTTAATTAAGGACAACAAAAACTTTGGCATCAAAGGCATAAAAAATATATTGCAGAAATGGGTATTGTTGATATTTTTACTTATTTATAATATTCAAAAAAAACCTTTTCCTAATTTTTTGGCATAAAAAAACTACCTAATCCTTGAAAAAGCTTACCAAGGGTACTTAACCAAAAAGGGAAAAAGGGTTAATAATATTTGGCATCCTGCTTTAAATCTTTCTTTAAAAATTGAGGAAAGTGAGGTTATAAGTTGACCTTGTAAGGCCAAAGTTATGACTAGTGTTGTAATATAGTAAGACAATTATACTAATTTATAACTTAATTAGTGGGCTCTCAATTGATAAAAATAGAGGAAAAAAGTCAAAGAAATGTTTCACAATTGAGACTCTATTCCTAAGCCTCTAGTTAAATTAGAAATAAAAAAAGGGTTTTATTTAAATCCCTATCCTCTAAAGATATTAACTATAATATGACCAACAATAGTTTTTAAAAAATAGAACTAGTGGAGGAAATAGTTAAACGACTTAAAAGCCTTGGTCTAAGGTAAATAAGCTATTGTTTTGGAAAAATCTAACAATAAACATGAAAATATCAAAGAAGAGTTAGAACAGTTGGATCAACTTCAACAGATGTTCTTATTAGAACAACAACCATTTGAGAGTTGTCCTTTGCATACGAAGGATCCTGTTTCTATTTATAAAATAACCTTTAATAAGGTTTCTACTATGTTATGCTATCCAAGATCAATACGTGTGGACCTCTTATTCAAAGAACAATTGGAGTGTAATTATGTTCAATATGATGGTAGTAGTATAGTTGAATGAAATCTTGATGGTGTGATTGAACATTAGATTCTAATTTTGTTGCATTACAAGATGATGTTTGTTACTACTGCAAAAACAAAGAGTAAGTCTAACCCTCATTTTGCTAAAATCATAACAAGTGGGTTTACTAAATAGCTTAAAGGCCGGTGAGATTTTTATTTATCTAATAAGGTAAAAAATCATTTTTTTTTTGTACTACAAAACCAAAAGCAACAATACTTGATCTCTATTTGTGTTAATACACTAATTTATACAATCACCAATCATTTTATTGGTACTACTATTTTATTAATAGACAAGACTTATGAATAACTCATTAATTTGAGATGTCCTAACTTGTCTCATTTAAAGTGGTGTATAAAGACGTTTTTTTCTCTAAGGCCATTACTAGAGAAGAAAGTCAAAGTATCTTTTAGAAAGAAATTTTCTCTTTGGGTTACCTACCCTATTTGGTGAGAGAGTTAAAACTAGGCTCAAAGCCAATCATTCTACAATAATTGATTATAATCACCACACCTATGGTGAATTGGCTGCCAAAGCAGACACTAGAAGAATTAAACTCTATAATGAAATTAAACTACATGAACAATGAGAAATCTCAATGTAAAAGGGCTTTGGGTAGTTTTTGTAAGCAAATGTGTTATCCAAGCATAAGATATCCCAACAAATGAAAAAAGAAAGGTTATCAACCTTATGTGAAATGAAAAACTTCTTATGAGAAGAAAGGAATAGAGCAAAGAAAATGCCTATAAAGCCAAAACCTAAGAAAACAATTGTTTGCTATAAATATGGCAAAATAGGGCACTATTCAAATAATGGCAAAACAAAGCAAAAAATTCAGGAGTTAACTCTTGATGAAGGCCTTAAAAAATCCTTGATGCACATTTTCTTAGTAAAAAGTGATTCTAATGAATCAAATTTAGAAATTGAAGTTTTTGAAGAAGATAATTTTATTGAGTCTGATTTAGACACTAGCTACAAGGAAAATGCGTAAATATAATGGCTTATTAGTCTTTACCAATGTAGATAACATTATTTTGGATCTTATTTACAAAATTCCAAATCCCAAAGACAAACGAGAACAACAAGAAAAATATATTGTTTATTGTTGACACAAAAGTTTATTATGGATCATTTTGTGTGAATGATTTCTTGCAACAAAACAGAAGTTTAGTTATCAAAAAATGAAGAGATGATATCATTGTTTGGGAATTAAACCATAAAATACCTACAATGAAAGCTAATCAACATCAATGACTTATTTTCTTGATGGAACTTAATGTATTTGGAGTACCAAAGACATACATGCATGCTTGTTCCAATGAATAGAATGTTTTGTGCAGAAGCAAAAGTTAATTTTACCATCACTTTGGGTAAATAAGTCCTTGCAACCAAGGAAAGAGCCTTGTTAGCTAGAATTAAAGAGAAGGTCTCATTATTTGGGATTTGAAAATTTTAAAAGGTATATTAAAAGCTAATTGAGATCAATCAAAGCTTTGTTTGAAGGAAATCAGTGGATTGAGAGTATCAATGATGTACAAACCAGCTTGTTGCAAAGAATATAGTGTTTACTACTAACACAAGTCCTTTCAATGAAAAGAGAAGCCTTGTTATCAAAAAATGAAGATACAATCTTATTGTTTAAGAATTAAATCATTCAATTCTTGTAAGAAAAGCTAATTAAGATCAATGATTCATTTACTTGATGGAATTCAATAAGTTCAGAGTATCAAAGGTGTGCAAACATGCTTTCTCCAATGAATATAATGCTTTATGTGGACACAAAAGTTAATTTCACCATAATTTTGTGTAAATGAGTCCTTGTAACGAAGGAAGGAGCCTTGCTGGCTAGAAATGAAGAGACAATCTCATTATTTAGACATTGAAACACTTAATACATATACGAAAAGGTAATGTAAACAAATTAGACTTGTTTTTGAAGGAATTCAATGAATTTAGAATGCCAAAGTTGTACAAATGAGCTTGCTACAAAGAATATAATGTTTACTATTGACATTAAAGTTAATTACAAGCTCATTTTGTGTGAATGAGTCCTTGCAACCAATGAGAAGTAACCACTAGTGATGTTATATAGCAAGATAATTATTGTAATCTTTATCTTCAATTTGTTAGATCTCGACTTAGACATATTGAGCAAATGATTGAGGAAATAGCTTAAAATAGAGATGTTCTTCCCAAACCTTTGGTTAAACCAAAAGTAGAAAAAAGGTTTTATTTAAATCTCTTTCATTATAAAGAAATAAATTACAAAATGTCAGATAAAAGTTCTACTAAAGAAAAACTAGCCAGTGAAATCTTGAAAAGACTTAAAGGTATGAGATTAAAAGAAAAAGAAGCCATAGTGCAAGAAAAAGGGGAATAGATTAAATTTGAATGTGTGATAGAAGATTATATAGATTAATTACAAATTATGTTCTTATTAGAATAGGAACATCTGAAGGATAAACCTTCTCCGTCTTATGCAAAGGAACCTTTTGATATTAATAAAATGACCTTTAATAAGGCTCATACAAAATTATATTATCCAAGACCAACACTTGTAGATCTTGTATTAAAAGAACAAGTTGATTATAGCTATGTTTAATATGATGGCAGTAGTATAGTGGAACCGAATCTAGAAGGTCAAATAAAACATCAAATTCTCTTACTATTACATTATATGATGATGTTCGCAATTGTTGGTAAAACAAAAGGTAATTCTGTCCCTGAGATTGCATAAATAATTACAAGTAGATTTACCAAACAGCTTAAAGGTTCGTAGGATTTTTATTTTTCTAAGGAAGCAAAATAACAAATGTTTTCTACAATTAAAACTAAATCTAAAGAATTTTTTTTTATTATGTTAGTACACATATTTATACTATCACCAATCATTTTATTGGTACTGCCACTTTGCTAGTTGATAAGACTTATGAGCAACTCACTAATTTGAGATACTGTTTAACTTTTCGACTTTAAGTGGTATAAAGATATTCTTCTCTAGAGTCTTTACTTAAGATAGTTAGAATATTTTTTGGAAAGAAAAATTTCTTTTAGAGTTACCTACCTTATTTGCAAAAAGAGCCAAGACTTGATTAAAATCCAATAATGTTGGAACTATTGATTATAATCAATATACTCATGGAGGACTAGCTACTAAAGTAGTAGCTAAATGAGTTAAACTCTGTAATGAAATGAAATTGCATAGGCAATTGCAAAATGAAAAGCTCAAGGTAAGAAAGCTTTTGTGAGTAGATGGGTTATTCACCCATTAGATATCCTGCAAAACAAAAGAGTAGGAGTTATCACTCCAATATTAAGAACAAACAATTTCATACAAAAGTAAACACCCCAATAATTAGAAGACTAGCAAGGAGACCTATTCGCTACAAGAGAATTAAAGGACTAGTGAGAGTATAGGTCCTTTAATTATTTTGTCTATATGGAAGCATGGAAAAGGCTTTGCTATGTGAAAACTAGCAAAAGAAATTTAGCTGATGGATTCAAAACCATTTCCCACATGACCTAAATGATTTCCTAGCTAGTTTAAAATTGGTTTATGAACAGGTTTATGAAGAAAATAATGATATAAAGATATCTACTTTTGTTTGCTTCCCAGTATCATGTCCTATGGATTGTTAAATGTGATTATATCATAGTGATAAAGCCTATTAATATTTTTGACATACATCAAGCATGCTCCATGGCTCATTAGAAGGATTAATATCCACTAGTGGGGATTAATATATCTGTCTGTCTGTCTCTCTCTCTCTCTCTCTCTATACATACATACATATATATATATATATATATATATATATTATTGAGAAAAAAATAAATAAGGTGAAACATCCAATCTAAAATATTATTATACATACTATATAATAATAAAGTCCTAAACAAGAGAAATTCTCCTTCTTTATTCTTCATTATTCAACTCTTTTGCTTTTACTTTTCTTTCTAAGCTTAAACATACAACAGGGATGTAAAGAATTGTGGTGTGTCTTGTTTGCTATACAAGAAGACATATATAGTGAAGGATGAGTGCTAGTAGTTGTAGGAAATCAAGGTAGCTATTGGTTGATAGTCTTCAAAGTTTCCTTTTTGTCATGGTAATAACTCGTTTCCTTGTTGAGCAAATTTTGAATGTTGAACAATGAATCATCCAATGAATGGATCAGCTTTGTTATACACTAGTTTTCAGCTCACTTTCTTGCCATTTACAGATCTGCAGAGGTGTATAGGTTTCTCCTATAAAATCCTCTTTAAATTGAACCTTGTTGGCTGAAAGATTTGCACAGGTAAAAGAAGGGAGGTAATGGTCATTGATGCCTCACCAATGAAGTTTGGAGCTAAAGCAAAGGTAGGTGCTTCAACATCATCAAGTTAACAAGAAAAATAAGACATAAAAAGGGTAATGCTATGAAGGAACAATAGAAGTATCCAATTTCTTATTCTAATATTCTTGACATTATCAATTAGCTCTTAGAGATCTAATGAAAAAATATCAAGTCAATACAATTAAGAAATATGTTTTGCCTTGAAGGAGTTGATTATGAAAATTAAAACCAAAAACAAAATCATTTTGGTTGAAGACAAATATGGCTGAAGTAACTCTTCAAGTCTAGTAAGGCCTAATGTGCACCAAAAGATATTGTGCAATTCATTTGATTTAGTTGTGCCATTACTCATCCTCTTTTCTCAAGATGGAATGAGGCCTAAAGCATGCACCATTTTGCCAAGATGGCACATAATAGACAACATAGACCACAATGTCAATAAGACCAACTATTTCTTAAGATGTAGGAGATAGGATAAAATTTCTAGAAATGGTAGTCCATGTCTTATTTATGGGATGACCAAGATGTCACAGAAGTTTATGTATATCTCATAATGCCTAAGTGTGACAATCCAAATATACCAACTCTTCACAAAGTTATGATTAATGACCTCAAAGTTTGGGTCTTTTCATCAAAATTTGATGATGGAATGGGCAATGGATAGTCAACTTTCAAAAGGAATATGGAGGGGTAGAAAGGAAGGAAAAAAGGTGAAGTATTGTTGAGTCCACCTGAAGACCTAATAGCTCATAAAGATGTTAAGGAGGGCTGGAGCAATCTTACTAATCACTAAGGCCAGTAAAACCTACTCTTTCATGAAGGAAGAAACAACATATAACGAGGTATTATCCATCTCGACTAAAGAAGTGGACTCCCAAAAGGCCCTAAGAGGAATTCTAAGCACTAATAGAGAAGATGCAATCAAACAAAGGCAACCCTATTTTATTACTAATAGATTATTCTCGCAAGACTCTTCTATTACCATGCAAACTGTCTCTGTCATCATGGTATTCATCAGCAAATGTGAATTTAAGATTGAACAACACAACAACAATGTGTCTATATTAAAGAAAGTATTAAAATCTATTAAAAGTCGTTTTGTGAACCCATAACCATACTTGGTTTTGTAATATTTTTGCAACCTTGCAAAATCAAGTTAGCATAGCCCTTTGTAGCTCTATGGAATCTCTCCCTCCAAATGAACCTAGTCCAATAGACAACCAACAAATTAAATCCATGTCACATGCTACTTTGTCATTGCATTCTTAGATGAGGAACCTGTTTTAGGTTCCAAACCCATAGTTGACCACTCTATGTGTTGGAATATGTGAAGAAGCAAAGATTGGTCCATATCGTTATTAAAGATGACTTAGTAGTCAACAACATTCTAAAGTCTACCATGAAAGAGGTTAACATCAATATGGATGAATTATCAAAAAACTAGCTTGATGATTTGTGACTTTCATCAAGGAGAATAATGGGCCAGTGGTATGATATATATAGGCTTTACCATCAATGATTTAATTTCTCACACTTTAGTCCATGTGATTAATGCAAGCACCATATACAAAATGTTACTAGGACACCTTATAACTCCATTGAAATGGAGTTATTCAATGGAGTTATAGTCTTAAGTCTAAGTTCTTTAGATATTAAAATAATGGCATGTAAAACATTAACATTAACTTAAATCCATTTGCTAAGGTTGAGTCACATTTGGTGGACACAATCTTTTATATAAACTTAAACAATCTTGAAGTTACCGTTTTAAATATCCCATTGACTGAGGCCATCTCAAGAAAGTTTTTTGTGCCAAAATCAACTCCTTCCTCTCATTGCACCAACCTCAAACAAAAGGAGTAGCATGGTTTATATGCCCAAGTATGGAGACCTACTTGTATTTGTATTAGGGGAAATTTAAAGTAACAATTGTTTTGTTTAAGGTAATTTTTGATTTGACAAAAAGAAACAAAATAAAAAGAAAAACTAGTAGCCCCTTGTTTGGTAAGAAATTCACCATAAACACATAACTAGTTTGATTTGTCACATCCTTAGATAAAGGAAGAAAAAGCGATAAGAACTAGTTGTTAATTTGGACTCTCTATATATATTGTATTTTCTGTAAGAAGCAGGGCTATTTGAAGATTCTTGGCCCTTGAATGAGTAACTGGCCCAAAACTATGAATAACACGATCTTGGACAACTTCCATATCACCATGGATCACATCAATGATGGACTAAAACCAGAAGAGGTTCATAATTAGAAGACAACACATTTATTACCGTTATCAAAGTGTGACCCTTTTTTGACTTCTAAACTATTAAAAGGCTTTATTAGGCTTAAGGGGGAAATCAAACATGGTTTACTTATAGAGAAAAGAACTATGAAGGTTTAATCTGATCACATACAAACTCTTAGCCATGGCATGATATGATTTCACAAGGCCAGACATAATGGGTACACACTCAATGGAATGCAACAATGGTGCCACTACCTAAGCCTATATTAGGTTATTGATTAAAGCCACTTTGTGTAGATTACATGGAAGATTTAAACTTGATCAATTGATGCATCTGCCATCATGGTCACTATGATCAATGAGAAGGAAGCCTAGTTCTCCTCTCCCTGCATCACAATCAGTGAGAAGGTTGAGTCAAACTTATTAAATAGAAAAGTAGAGGAGGCCTATCAAGCATGTGAGGATGTGGCCAAGCCATTGTAGATTAAAAAGGTTAAACTTTCACTCTCCAAAGGAACATCATCCTACCTTTGTGAGTGCCTTGCTCGCATCATAAGAAGAACAGGAATATGTTTGACTATTGAGTCAATGCATGGATGTGTTTGCATAAAGTCACAAGGAAGTGCATGGACTTGACCCTAAGATGACAATACATTACATAGTAGTGAAGAACAAAATTCGCCCAGACAAAGAATGATGGTCTAACCGGAGTTGATTCCTTAAATTAAGGAAGAAGTCAACATATTGATCAATGCTTGCTTCATCCTAGAGGTCACCTACCCAACATAGATAACAATTATTGTCTTTGTAAGGAAAAAGAATGTATAGCGAAGCCTGTGTTGAATTCAAAGGCCTTAATTGGGCATGTCCAAAGGATGACTTTCCTTTGCCTATAATAGAGATCATAGGTGATGCAACCACCAGCCATGAAGCATGATCCTTCATAGATGGTTCCTCCAACTATAACGAAATTATGATGGCTCTAAATGGCAAGGAACTCATAAAATTTTGCATATCAAAGGATATATACTACTACAAAGTCCTTTTGTTTAGGTTAAAAGAATATTAGCACCACAAATCATCATACCATGTAAAAGATCTTTAACAACATGCTCCACAAAATTGTAAAATGATATGTTAATGACCTTGTGGTAAAAAGCACGGAATCCAAGGTTCACTCGGAGGACCTTAAAGTGGAGTTTGACTGGCCTCGAAAATATCATCTCAAGATGAATTCACTCAAGTGTGCCTTTAGGGTCACATCGCATCAAAATAGTTTCTTGGTTTCATTATGCAGCATTGTTGTATTAAAATTGATCAATTGAAGGTTAAGCCTATGCAAAAGATGTTAAACCTAAAAATCTACATCAATTACTAAATCTATGAGGAAGATTGACCTACATTTAGCATTTCATCTGCAATCAAGCTCAGCATAATGTTTTGAGAACTTAACCAGTCATTGAACTAAAAATGTTAGTAATTTAAGATAACTAGTTTAACCATAATTTGAATCAATATTTGATAATAAATAAATATATAAAAATAAATTTCTATGTACAAAATATTATATTGTAAAATATAATAATTTATAAGATATAAATTTTTATATACGGTAAAGATATTATATTTGATATATTTAACAAAATATAATTTATAATTTAATGTATAATAAAACAAAAAGAATAACTTAGTTAATGTATGAAAGAAAGTAAATAGGACCAATCACACTCAATATGTATAAGAAAAGGTAATCTTGACCAATCACACCTTTTTTTTTTTTAACAGAATTCATTAGATTTAGAGACCAAAGATGTTCAAATGAGCCTGTTGCAAGTAATATAATGTTTATTGATGTCACAAAAGTTAATTATGTGATCATTTTATGTGAATGAGTCTTTGCAATGAAAAGTGAAGCCCTATTATCAAAAAATAAAGTAACAGTCTCTTTGTTTGATAATTAAACCATTTAATACTTGTAAGGAAAGCTAATCAAGATCAATGACTTATTCCCTAGATGGAATTAAATGGGCTTAGAGTACTAAAGATATAGAAATGAGCTAGTCTTGAATGGTTAATTGGGATCAATGAGATAATTTTAACTTTTATAAATATTATACCAAAGGAGACTTTTTAGCTAGAAATAAAGAGGTCTTATTTATGTATTCAAACACTCAATACATATAAGAAAAGGTAATCTAAACCAATCACACCTTTTCTTGATGGAATTCATTGGATTTAGAGGCCCAAGATGAGCAAATGAGCTTGTTGCAAGTGATATAATGTTTGCTATTGACACAAAAGTTAATTATGTGATCATTTTATGTGAATGAGTCCTTGCAATGAAACGAAAAGCCATATTATCAAAAAAAATAAAGTAATAGTCTCTTTGTTTGATAATTGAACCATTCAATACTAGTAAGGAAAGTTAATTAAGATCGATGACTTATTTTTTAGATGGAATTCAATGGGTTTAGAGTACCAACGGTGTAGAAATGAGCTTTTTGCAATGAATACAATGTTTATTGTTGTCACAATAGTTAATTATGAGATCATTTTGTGCAAATGAGTCATTGCAATGAGAAAAGAAATCTATTTATCAAAAGATGATGAGATGATCTCTTTGTTCAAGAATTAAACCATTCAATACCCTTAAAGAAAGCTAATCAAGTTCATTAACTCATTTGCTTCATAGAATCTAGTGTGTTCAAGCCAACAAAGGTGTACTAATGTGCTTGTTCTAATGAATATACTATTTTGTGTAGACATAAAAGTTAATTTGACCATCATTTTGTTTAAATGAGTCCTTGCAATGTAGGAAGGAGCCTTGTTAGTTGGAAATGGAGAGATGATGATGAGATACATAAAGGATCAAATGCATGGCTAAGGATCCGTTGATGTTTTAAGAAGGACCAATAACATGCTCAAGAGCTAAAAAATGAAAGAGCCACTTGACAAATTGATTAAGGAAATTTGGCCAAAGAAGCTATTTTAAGCTTGAAGGGTTGCAAAACATATCTTAATGCAAGCAAAGGCTTTATTTATTGTATAAGGATGTTGAATAAGTCTGTGTGAAGTGATTGTAAGGAGTTCTACAACAACTCCAAAAACAAATAGGGGTAGAATTGTTAGCTTATTTAGAATGATTGTGATTTTCTCTAGGGTTAGAGTTGTAAATTTAGCATGTAAATAGGCTTGATTTCATTGTTAAAAATAAGCAAAACATTAGTGAAGCTAAAAGTGAGAATTCTCTCCTTCAGTTCTTTCAAGAACTAAGAACTTGTTAAGAATTAACTCTTCTTATGGCATTTAACCTGACTTATCACTCCTAAATCCCTTTTTTTTTTGGAGTGTGGTGTTCAAATCCTTCTTTATTCCTTAGGTTCGTTTTTGCCAAACATTGGGTTTAGGTCTTGCATGATTGAAATCTGATTTAGCTTTCTTGGGTACTTGTTCGAATTCCATGTTTGTGTTGGGTCTCTAAGCTATGTCTTTTGGGGTTTACACCATTTGGTATCAGAACTTGGCTTTGAATCAGGTTTCCTTATCTAATTTTGAGGTTTATTTTTTTGCTCGTCTTCTTAGCTGCATTCTATGAACTCTTGTTTTTTGAATCCACAAACCCTAGTTTATCTTTTCTTGCATTTAAATTTTTGCAAAATAAAAAAAAATAAAAAAATTGTTAGATAAAGAAGAAAAGAAAAAGAAAAAAAAGAGAAAAAAAAAGTATTCTATTTGATTCCTTCCTATTTTAAAAGTAAATCTGGTTAAATTAGGTGAAAGGGAAACAAAGGTTATACTTCCTTATTTCTTTCCAGTTCCTACAAGGATTTGAATCCAATTAATTCTTTTGTTTTTCTTATTTTGCAATTTAATCTTGTTGAGTTCTTCTAATCCATAACCTCACGTTGATTACACTTTCCTAAATTCCTTTGATCCTAATTTGTTGGAATTAGTTGGTTATAAGTGACTTTGATTGAGCTTGTTTATTTTAATACAGTGAGCGAGAAAAGCTAAATTTATATAGTGTGCAAACATGAGAATAAGTGTCATATTGTGAGAGAGTGGAGGGAAACACGTGAGGGAGTGCGTGCAAACTTATTCCCTACCTATGTTTGATTTATATAGGTGATGATTTGAGGTTGAATCCCCTCAAGGAGAGGGAAAATGATGAGATCCATAGAGGATTTAATGCATAGAGGGCTTCTAAAGATCCATTGAGCATTCAAGAAGTACCAATAACATGTTCAAGAGCTAAAAGGATGAAAGAGGCACTTAATGGGCTGATTGAAGAATTTGGGCCGAAGAAGCTAATTCAAGTTTGAACGGTAGTAAAACATATCTTAATGTAGGCCAAGGCTTTATTTGTTGTTTTAAGTGTGCTAAATGGGTCTATGTCAAGTGATAGTAAGGATTTCTACAGCAAGACAGAAAAAGAAAAAAAAGAAAAGAGTAAATTTGTTAATTTAGGAAGTTTCTAATTATCTCTAGGGTTAGGATTGTTAATTTACAACAACTACTAAAATAATTAGGAGTAGAATTGTTGTTAGCTTATTAAAGAAGTTTGTCATTATCTATAGGGTTAGGGTTGTTAATTTAGCTTATAAATGGGCTTGATTTCATTGTTAAAAATAAGTAAAACATTAGTGAAACTAAAAATGAGAATTTTCTCCTTCAATTCTTTCAAGAACCAAAGAATTTATCAAGAACTAACTCTTCATGTGGTGTTTAACCTAACTTTTCACTACAAAATCCCTTCTTTTTTGAGTATAACATCCATATCCTTCTTTACACCTTAGGTTCGTGTTCCTCAAACATTGGGTGTAGGTTTTGCATAATTGAAATCAAAATTTGCTTTCTAAGGTTCTTATTTGAATTCCTTGTATACATTAGGTCCCAAAGCCACATCTTTTGGGGTTCACATTAGATGGTCTCATTATTTAGGAATTAAAATAGTCAAAACATATAATAAAGGGTAATCTAGACCAATTACTCCATATTTTGATGAAATTTAAATGGATTTGGAGTACCAAAGATGTACAAACGAGCTTTTAGCAATGATTATAATGTTTGATATAGAAACCAAGTTAATTGTGAGATCATTATGTGTGAATGAGTCATTGCAATGGAATGAGAGGACTAGTTATCAAAACATGAAGAGATTGTCTCATTTTTTGGCAATCAAGTTGTTCAATAACTATCATGATTAATGTAATGTTTGGTGCATAACCAATGTTAACTTCATGTTCAATTTGTGTGAATTTGTCCTTGCAACAAAAGGACCAAACTTGTTCCCAAGAAATGAACTGGTGAAAGCATTCTTCTAGAATTGAACTAGTCAATACCTACTAGAAGTGACAATCAAGATCAATGACACTTGTGTTTGATGAAATTTCATGGATTTTGATTGCAAAAGTCATAAGGTCATCATTATCACCATCAATATAATGTTTGGTGCATACACCAATGTTAAGTTCATGTTCAATTTGTGTGAATGAGTCCTGGAAATTAAATGAGTAAATTTGTTAGCAAGAAAAGAGCCAACAGAAGTATTTTGCTAGAATTGAACCACTCAATACCTGTGAGAAGAGACAATCATGACCAATGAATATTTTGTTTGCAGGAATTTCATGGATTTTGAAAGACAAAGTCATAAGGTCACTATTCTTGCAATTAATATAATGTTTGCTGCATAGACCACCATTAATTTTATATTCAATTTGTGTGAATGAGTCTTTGCATCAAAAGGATACTTGTTAGCAAAAATGAACTGGTAGGTACATTCTTCTACAATTATACCATTCAATACTTGCAAGTAGAGACAAGCAATATCAATGACTCTTTTGTCTAATGGAATTTCATGGATTGAAAGTGCAAAAATCATAAGGTTAACTTCATGTTCAATTTGTCTAAATGAGTCCAAACAAATAAAGGAGTGATCTTGTTCCCAAGAAATGAAAAAACGAATGCATTCTTTTAGAATTGAACTATTCAATACCTGCAACAAGTGACAATCTAGATCAATGACTCTTTTGATTGATGAAATTTCATGGATACAAAGCATGAAAGTTGTAAGGCCATTATTATTGCAATTAATATAATGTTTGGTCAATATACCAAGGATAATTTTATGTTCAATTTGTGTGAATGAGTCCTTACACCTAAAGGACTAAATTTCTTCCCAAGAGATGAGCCAACAAATGCATTCTTCGAAAATTGAGCCATTAAATACCTAAAAGGTGAGATAATGATCAATGACTCCTTTGTTTGATGGAATTTTCTGGATTTAGAAGGCTAAAGTCATAAGGTCATTATCCTGACAATTGATATATGTTTGGTGCATATACCAATGTTAATTGACATTTAATTCCTGTGAATGAGTCTTAGCAACTAAAGAAATAAACAGGTTCCCAAAAAATGAATTGATGTATGCATTTTTCTAAAATTGAACCATTTAATACCTGTAAGAAATGATAATCAAGATTAATGACTTCTAGGTTTAATGGAATTTAATGGATTTGGAGCATGAATGTCATAAGATCGTTATTATCACAATTAATATAACACTTGGTTCATAAAAAAATTTTAATTTCATGTTCAATTTCTATGAATGCATCCTTGAAACTAATGGAGTGAACTTGTTCACCACAAATGAGCTGATGGAGGCTTTCTACAAGAATTGAAACTTACACTATGTAGAACAAGTGACAATCAAGATCAAGGACTTTTTCTTTCTTTTATGGAGTTTCATGAATTGAGAAGACCAAAGTTATAAGCTTGCTATTCTTGTAATGAATATAATGGTGTATACACCAAAGTGAATGTCATGTTCAATTTGTGTAAATTAGTCCTTGCAACTAAAAGAGTGAATTTGTTAGCAAGAAATGAACCAATGGATGCATTCTAGTGAAATTGAACCTTTCAGTACCTCCAAGAAAAGACAATCAAGATCAGTGACTCCTTTGTTGGATGAAATTATATGGATTCAAAATGTGAAAGTCATAAGATCATTATTATTGCAATTAATAGAACGTTTGGAGCATACACTAATGTTTATTTCATATTTAATTTGTGTGAATGATTTCTTGCAACTAATGGAGTGAAATTCATCCCAATAAATGAATCAGCAAATGCATTCTACTATAATTGAACCATTCAATACCTACAAGAAAAGACAATCAATATCAATGGCTCTATTGTTTGATGGAATTTCATAGATTCCAAGTGTGAAATTCATAATGTCATTATCGAAATTAATACAAGGTTTGGTGCATACCCTAATGTTAATTTCTTATTTAATTTGTGTGAATGAGTAGTGACAATGAAAGGAGTGGACATGTTCCCAAGAAATGAATCAATGGATACATGCTTCTTGAATTGAATCATTTAATACCTCCAAGAAGATACAATCAAGATCAATGACTCCTTTATTTAATGGAATTTCATAAATTCAGAGAGAAAAAGTCATAACGTCATTATTATTATGCATAAAACAATATTAATTTCATATTTAATTTGTGTGAATGAGTCCTTACAACTAAGGGAGTGGACTAGTTCCCAAGAAATGAATCGATAGATGCATTTTGCAATAATTGAACCATTCAATAGCCATAAGAAGAGATAATCAAAATCAATGACTCATTTGTTTGATAGAATTTCATGGATTCAATGTGTGAAAGTCATAAGGTCTGCATAAACCAATATTAATTTCATGTTCAATTTGTTTGAATGAGTCCTTGCAACTAAAGGAGTGAACTTGATCCTAAGAAATGAACCAACGGATGCATTCTTATAGAACTGAAACATTCAATACTTGTAAGAAAAACTTGAATTCATGTTCAAATTTTGTGAATGAGTCCTTGCAACAAAATTTCATGAACTTCACCTCAAGAATTGAACCTTTAGATTTATACTTCTAGAATTGAACTACTCAATGCCTGTAATATCTATGAGTCCTTTGTTTGATGGATTGCATGGATTTGGAGAAAAAAAAGTCATAAGTTTGTTATTATCATGATTAATTTAATGTTTGGTGCTTTTACCAATGTTAATTCTTGTTAAATTTGTGTGAATGATTCCTTGCAACTAAAGAATTGAACTTGTTCTCAAGAAATGAATTGAAAAATGCATTCTTCTGGTATGGACCCATTAATACCTACAAGATGTGATAATCAAAATCAATGACACATTTGTTTGATGGAATTGCTTGGATTTAGTGTGCCAAAGCCATAAGGTAGTTATTCTCACAATTGATATAATGTTTGGTGCATGCACCAATGTTAATTTCATGTTCAATTTGTGTTAATGAATCCTAGCAACTAAAGGAGTCCTATTTAATACATGCATGAAAGACATTCAAGAACAGTTACTCCTTAATTTGATGAAATTTTTATGGATTCAGAGTGCAAAAGTCATAAGGTCATTATCATTGTGATCAAAATGATGTTTGGGGAATTAAACAATGTTAATTTCATGTTTAATTTTTCTGAACGAGTCCTTGCAACTAATGGAGTGAACTTGTTCACAAGAAATGAACCAGCAATTGCATTCTACTAGAATTGAAGCTTTCAATACCTGCAAGAAGTGACAATCAAGATCAATGGATCTTTTTTTTTTTTTGATGATGAAGTTTCATAGATTGAGAATGCCAAAATCATAAGGTCACTTTATTCGTAATTAATATAATGTTTCATGTGTTAATTTCATGTTCAATTTGTGTGAGTCCCTGCAACTAAAGGAGTGAAATTTTTAGTAAGAAATGAATTGAATGATGCATTCTACTAGAATTGAACCATTCAATACCAGCAAGAGGAGACAATCAAGATCAATGAGTTGTTTGTCAGGTAATTTCATGGATGTAGAGTGGGAAAGCCATTAGATTGTTATTATCAAGATTAATATAATGTTTGGTGCATACAGCAATGTTAAATCCATGTCTATTTGTGTGAATGAGTCATTGCAACTAAATGAGTGAAATTAATCACTTGAAGTGAATCAACAAATGCATTCTTTTAGAAATAAACAATTTAATACCTACAAGAAAACGCAATCAATATCTATGACTCCTTTGTTTGATGGAATTTGATGGATTCAAAGTGCAAAAATGAGAAGGTTGTTGTTATCCTGGTTAATGCCATGATTAGTGCATAAACCAATGTTAGTTTAATGTTTAATTTGTGTCAATGAACCTTACAACTAAACAAGTGGACTTATTCCCATGAAATGAACCGACAAAAGCATTATTCTAGAATTAAACCATTTAATGCCTACAAAAAGAGGCAATCAAAATCAACAACTCCTTTGATAGAATTCATGGATTCAAAGTGTGAAAGTCATAAGTTTTGATTAACATAATTTTTGGTGTATAAACCAATGTTAATTTGTGTGAAAGAGTCCTTACATAAAAGAGAATGGACTTGTTCCCAAGAATTGAATCGAAGGACATATTCTTCTAGATTTGAAACATTCAATACCTACAAGAAGAGATAATAATGATGAATGACTCCTTTGTTTGATTGAATTTCATGGATTCAGAGTGTGAAAGTCATAAGGTTATTGCTTTCATGATTATTGTACTATTTGGTGGATAAAACAATGTTAAATTCATGATCAAATTTTGTGAATGTGTCCTTGCAACTAATGAAGTGAATTTGTTTGCAAGAAATGAACCAACAAATGCATTCTCTTAGAATTTAAACTTTCAATACCTACAAAAAGTGACAATCAAGAACAAAGGCTCTTTGTTTTGATGGGGCTTCATGGATTCATATGGCCAAAGACATAAAGTTGCTATTCTCACAAGTGCATACACCAATGTTAATTTCATTTACAATTTGTGTGAATTAGTCCTCCCAACTAAAGGAGTGAAATTTGTTAGCAAGAAATGAACCAAAGGATGAATTCTGCTAGAATCAAACCATTCAATGACTACAAGAAGAGACAATTAAGATAAATGACACCTTTGTTTGATGGAATTTCATTGATTCAAAGCACGGAAGTCATATGACCATCATTATCATGATTAATATAACATTTGGTGTATACACCAAACTTAATTTCATGTTCATTTTTAGTGAATGAGTGCTTGCAACTAAAGGAGTGAACTTGATCCTAAGAAATGAACGAACAGATTTATTCTTCTAGAATTGAACCACTCAATACTTGCAAGAGGGACAATCAAGATAAATGACTCTTTTGTTTGATAGAATTTCATGTACTCAAAGAGCAAAAGTCAAAAAGATTGTTACTATCATAATTAATTTAATGTTTGGTGCATACATCAACATTAGTTTCTTGTTCAATTTGCATGAATGAGTCCCTGAAATTAGAGAAATGAACCAACAGATGCATTTTTTAAGAAGTGAACCACTTAATACCTCCAAAAAGGGACAATAAAGATTAAAGACTCTATTCTTTGATGGAATTTCATGGATTTAAAAGGCAAATGTCATGAGTTTGTTATTATTAGGGTTAGTATAATGTTTGGTGCATGAACCAATGTTAATTTCGTGTTCAATATGTGTGAATGATTCCTTTCAACTAAAGAAGTGAATGTGTTAGCATGAAATTAACCAACAGATCCATTTTGCTAGAATTGAACCATTCAATACTTGCCAGAAGAGACAATCAAAATTAATCCTTTGTTTGAAGCAATTTCATTGATTTGGCATGCAAAAATCATAGGGTCATTATTCTCACAGTAGATATAATGTTTGGTGCATGCACCAATGTTGATTCATGTTCAATTTGTCTGAATGAGTCCTTGCAACTAAATGAGCAAACATGTTCCCAAGAAATGAATCGACATATGCATTCTTCTACAATTGAATCGACTAATATATCTGCAAGAAGAGGCAATCAAGATCAAAGACTCCTTTGTTTGATGGAATTTTATTGATTTAGAGTACAAAAGTCATAAGGTTGTTATTATCTTGATTAATATGATGTTTGGTGCATACACCAATGTTAATATCATGTTCAATTTGTGTGAGTGAGTCTTTACAACTTAAGGAGTGAATTTGATCCCAAGAAATGAATCAGCAGATACATTCTGGTAGAATTGAACAATTCAACAATACCTCCAAGAAAGTAATCAAGAGCAACAACTTCTTTGTTTGATGGAATTTCAAGGATTTAGAGTGCTAATGAGGCCTTGTGAATGATATAATATTTGGGGCCTACAACAATGTCAATTTGATGTTCAATTTGTGTGAATGCACCCTTGCAACCAAAGGTGTGAACTTGATCCTGTTAAAGGAACCAATGGATGCATTTTGTTCAAATTAAACCATTCAATACCTGCAAGAAGAGAAAAAATCAATGATCAATGAATCCTTTCTTTGACCGAATTTTTAGATTTACAGTTGAAGTTGAAAGTCAAGTTCATTATTATTGGGGTTAATCTAATGTTTGGTGCATAAAATAATGTTAATTCCATGTTCAATTTGTGTGAATAAGTCCTTTCAACTAAAGGAGATAACATGTTTGTAAGAAATAAACTGACAAATACATTCATCTAGAATTAAATCATTTAATTCCTGAATGTTATGGGAAAAGGATCCAATAGTAACCTTCACTCCAAGGATACAAGAGAAACTCCACTACCTTAGAGATGCAAGGCTGATAGCACTCACCACTCTTAAGGGATCTAGTCAAGAGATACAAAAAAGCTAGGGTTAAGTCACCACTCAATGAAATCCGCCATAAAGATATAGAACATAGAAGAAAACTCTTCAAATTCCTTAGGGTCAGAGTTTAATTATTTACCAAAAGTCTCCCTTTTCAAATGCTAGAGAAAACTAAAGATAAAAGGCTTTGGAAGATCCCTCCAAAGATAGGAAAATGCTTCAATATCCTGACTTTTGATGATCCTGGCAGCTAGTAAAGGAACTTGACTCTTGATGTACTAAATTCATCCCAATTTAGACATCTAGTGCTTTTAAATGGCTACCCATGACTATCATTGGGCTTGGGATAAAGATCTAGCAGCTGGAACAAGTTTGACATGCAATCCACACTTTTGATAGCATAATGAGCATTTTTTGTGCTTGGCCCAAGTCTTGGATTAATTTTTGTATATTCTTAGGAGATGCTCAGAGACAATCAAAGATCAATGACTCCTTTGTGAGATGGAATTTAATGGATTTGGAGTGGAAAGTATGAGTTTGTTATTATTGGGGTTAATATAATGTTTGGTGCATAAACCAATGTTAATTTAATGTTCAATTTGTGTGAATGAATCCTTGCAACTAAAGGAGTGAACTTGATCCCATGAAATAAACTGACAGATGCATTTTGCTAGAATTGAAACACTCAATACCTGCATGAAGAGACAATGTTAATTACATGATCAACTTGTGTGAATGAGTCCGTGCAAGTAACAGAGTGAACTTGTTCTGAAGAAATGAACTGATGGATGCATTCTTCTAGAATTGAACCACTTAATACCTACAAGAAGAGACAATCAAAAGATCAGTGACTCCTTTGTTTGATGGAATTTCATGGATTCAGAGTGCAAAAGTCAAGGTCATTATTCTTGCAATTGATATTAACATTTGTTGCATACAACAATGCTAATTTCATGTTCAAGTTGTGTGAATAAGTCCTTGAAACTAAAGGAGAGATTCCCAGAAAATGAGCTAACTAATGCATTATTCTGGAATTAAACCACTCAATACCTACAAGAAGAGACAGCTAAGATCAATGACTCCTTTTTTTGATAAAATTTCATGATTGAGAGTTTGAAAGTCATAAATTCCTTCTTATAATGATTAATATAATGTTTGGTGCATACACCAATGTTAATCTCATGTTCAATTTGTATGAATGAGTTCTTGCAATGAAAGGAGTGAACATGGTCCCAATAAACGAACTAGCGGATACATTCTTGTAGAATTGAACCATTCAATACCAGGAAGAAGACACAATCATTATCAATGACTCTTTTGTGTAATGGAATTTCATGGATTTACATTACAAAAGTCATAATTACGTTATTCTGGCAATTAATATAACATTTGGTGGATACACCAATGTTAATTCAATGTTTAATTTGTATGAATGAGTCCTTGCAGCTAAAGTTATGGAATTGTTCTCATGAAATGAACCAATGGATGCATTCTGCTAGAAATGAACCATTCAATACCTGCAAGATGAGACAATTAAGATAAATGACAAACTTTTCTAATGGAATTTCGTGGAATTAGAGTGGAAAAGGTATAAGGTCGTTATTATTGCAATTAATATAATGTTTGGTGCATAGAACAATGTTAATTTCATGTTTAATTAGTGTGAATGAGTCCTTGAAACTAAAGGAGAGATCTTGATCTAAAGAGATGAACTGAAGGATGCATTTTTTTAGAATTCAACCATTCAATACCTACAAAAAGAGACAATCAAGATCAATGACTTATTTGTTTAATGCAATTTCATGGTTTCAAAGTGTAAAATTCATATGGTGGTGATTATAGCAATTAAAATAATGTTTGGTGCATAAACCAATGTTAATTTCATGTTCAATTTTTATGAATGAGTCCTTGTGACTAATGGTTCAATTTATTCGATGGGATTTCATTGATTTTGAATGCCAAAGTCATAAGGTCATTATTCTCATAATTGATGTAATGTCTGGTGCATACACCAATGTTAATTTCATGTTCAATTTGTGTGAATGAGTGACTACAACTAAAGGAGTGAACTTGTTCCCAAGAAATGAACTGACATACGCATTCTTCTAAAATTGAATCACTCAATAGATGCAAGAAGTGACACTCAAGATCAATGGCTCCCTTGTTTGATGGAATTTCATTGATTTAGGGACAAAAGTAATAAAGTCATTATTATCACAATTAGTATAATTTTTGGTGCATAAACCAATGTTAATTTCATGTTCAATTTGTGAGAATGAGCCCTTGCTACGAAAGTAGTGAACTCAATCTGAAGAAATGGACCGACGGATGCATTCTTCAATTCCTGCAAGAAGAGACAATAAACATCAATGACTCCTTTGTTTGACGGAATTTCATGACTTCATAGTGCAAAAGTCATGGGTCATTATTATCATGATAAATATAATTTTCAGTGCATCCAATGTTAATTTCATGTTCAATTCATATGGATGATTTGTTGCAACAAAAAGAGTGAACTTGTTCCCATGAAATAAATTGATCAATGCTTCTTCTAGAATTGAACCACTCAGTATCAACAAGAAGTGACAATCACTCCTTTGTTTCATAGAATTTCATGCATTCAAAGTGTGAAAATCATGAACTTGATACTATCACAATTAATATAATGTTTGGTGCCTATATCAATGTTAATTTAATGTTCAATTTGTGTGAATGAGTGCTTACAACTAAAGAAGTGAACTTGTTCCCCAAGAAATGAACCAGTAGATCATTCTTCTAGAATTCAACCATTCAATACCAAAGAAGTGATCTTGCGATTAATATGATGTTTGGTGCTTACACGAAAGTTAATATCATGTTCAATTTTGTGAATGAGTGCTTGCAACTAAAAGAGTGAACTTGTTCCCAAGAAATGAACCCACAAATGCATTCGTCTAGAATTCAGCCATTCAATACCTACAAGAAGAGACAATCATGATCAACAGCACCTTTGTTTGATGCAATTTCATGGATTCAGAGTGTGAAAGTAATAAGGTCATTATTATCACAATTAATATAATGTTTGGTGCATACACCAAAGTTAACAATGGATGCATTCTTCTAGAATTGAACCATTCAATACCTCCATGAAGACTCAATCAAGACCAATGACTCCTTTGCTGATTCAAGTTCACAGACTTATAAACCAAAAGGCATAATTTCATTAGTAGCATGATTAATATAATATTTGGTGCATACACCAATCTGACTTTCACATTTAATTTGTGTGAATGAATCCTTGAAACTGAAGGAGTGAACTTGTTCCAAAGAAATAAACTAAAGGATGCATTCTTGTAGAATTAAACATTTAATACCAGCAGCAAGAGACATGCAAGATCAATTACTCCCTTTGTTGATGAAATTTCATGGATTTAGAGTGGAAAAGTCATATGTTCATTATTATTGCGATTAACATAATGTTTAGTGCATAGTCCAATCTTAATTTGATGTTTAATTTGTGTGAATGACTCCTTGCAACTAAAAGACTGAACTTGATTAAAAAACTTGAACTGATGGAAACATCTTTCTAGAATTAAACCATTCAATTCCTCGTAGAAGAGACAATCAAGATCAATAACTCTTTTGTTTGATGGAATTTCATGGATTCAGACTGCAAAAGTCATATATTTGTTATTATCACAATTAATATAATGGTTGGCACATATACGAAGAATAATTTCATTTTCAATTTGTGTGAATGAGTTCTTGCAACTAAAGGAATGAATTGATTTCCAACAAATGAACCAATAGATGCATTCATCCAGAATTGAACCATTCAATACCTACAAGAAATGACAATCAAGATGAATGACTCCTTTGTTTGATGGAACTTCATGGATTCAAAGTGTGAAAGTCTTGTTATTGAATTATTCAATACTTGCAAAAAGAGACATTTAACATCAATCACTCCTTTGTTTCAAAGAATTTCATGGATTCAAAAGGAAAAAGTCATAAGGGTGTTATTATCATGATTAATATAATGTTCTGTGCATTCACCAAGGCTAATTTCATGTTCAATGTCTTCCGCACACAAAATCCATGAAATTTCATCAAACAAAGGAGTCTTTGATCTTTTTGTCTGTTGCAGGTATTAAATTGTTCAATTCTTGCAAAATGCTTCTGTCAATTCATTTCACACAAAAACATTGACTCCTTAAGTTGCAAGGACTCATTACACAAAATGAACATGAAATCAATATTAGTTTATGCACCAAACTTTATATAATCACGACAATAATGACCTCAAGACTTTTGCACCCTAAACACAGGAAATTCCAACAAATAAAGGATCATTGACCTTGATTGTCTCTTCTTGCGGGCATTGAATGGTTCAAATTTAAAAGAATGCATCTTTCAGTTAATTTCTTGCAACCAAGTTCAGTCATTTAGTTGCAAGGACTCATTCACACATTGAAGGAGAAATTAACATTGGTGTATGCACCAAATATTATATTAAACTTGATAATAAGGAACTCATGACTTTCATACTCTAAATCTAAGAAATTCCATCAAAGTAGTCAGTGACCTTGATTGTCTCTTCTTGCAGGTATTGAATGGTTCAATTCTTGAAGAATGCATCCATTGATTCATTTCTCGGGATCAAGTTCACTCCTTTGGTTGCAAGGACTCATTCACACAAATTGAACATAAATGGTGGATGCACCAAACATTAAATGAATTAATCCCAATAATAATGAACTCATGATTTTCATACTATAAATCCATGACATTCCTTCAAACAAATGAGTCATTGATCTTGATTGTCTCTTCTTGCATGTGATGACTAGTTCAATTCTAGCAAAATGCATCCATCAATTAATTTCTTGCTACTAAGTTCACTACTTTAGTTGCAAAGACACTTTTCACACAAAATGAACATGAAATTAACATTGGTGTATACCCCAAATTTTATATTAATAATAATAATAATGACCTTATGACTTTCATAGTATAAATCCATGAAATTCCATCAAACAAAGGAGTCATTGATCTTTATTGTCTCTTCTTGCATGTGTTGACTGTTTCAATTTTGGCAGAATGCATCTATCAATTAATTTCTTGCTAATAAGTTAACTACTTTAGTTGCAACACAAATTGAACATGAAATTAACATTGGTGTATGCTCCAAACATAATATTAACCATGATAATAATGACCTTATGACTTTCACATTTTAAATGCATGAAATTCCATCGAACAAAGGAGTCATTGATCTAGATTGTCTATTCTTGTAGATACTGAATGGTTCAATTCTACCATAATGCAACAATCAATTCATTTCTTGCTAACAAGTTCACTTCTTTAGTTGTGAGGACTTTTTCACATAAATTGATCATGAAATTAATAAAGGTGTATACACCAAACATTATGTTAATCCCACTAATAACAAACTCATTACTTTTGCACAATAAATCCATGAAATTCCATAATGCAATGGAGTCATTGATCTTGATTGTCTCTTTTTGCAAGTATTAAATGTTTCAATTCTAGAAGAATGTATCTATTGGTTCATTCTTGGGATCAAGTCCAATCCTTTAGTTGCAAGGACTCTTTCACTTAAATTCAATATGAAATAAACATTGCTGTATGCACCAAACATTATATTAATCCTGATAATAATAAACTCATGACTTTCGCACTCTAAATCCATGAAATTCCATCAAACAATGGTGTCATTGATCTTGATTAACTCTTCTTGTAGGTATTGAATGGTTGAATTCTAGCATAATGCATTCATCAATTCACTTCTTGCTAACAAGTTCATTCCTTTAGTTGCAAGGACTCATTCACCCAAATTGAACATGAAATTAATATTGGTGTATGCATGAAACATTATATTAATCACCATAATAATAACCTTATGAATTTCCACCTAATGCTCTAAACACCAGCCTGGCAACATGGGCAAACAATGACAACATGACTTAAGTTTCAATCTGAGCATTAAATAAATCACCAAGTCAAAAGTTAACCCCACTGGCTCTAATACCATTCATACTAAACAAGCATCAGCAAACTTAACTAAATAAAATGATATTATGAGAAAGAAAGAAAATATTAAAAATCAAATATATATAAAAAAAAGGGAAAACTTATAGAAAAAAATGTTTTTTGTACAAGCCATTACAAGCTTACAAAGAGATGGAAGAAGAGAGAAATTTTGCGAGAGATTGAAAAGGGAAGATGGGGGAAGGAAGGAAGAAGATGATCCCCCTTTGGGACTTCTAGTCCTATTTATAAGGGATTTGACTTACCCTGGATTCCTTTGAAGTCACTTTAATTCCTTTGTTGTTTTCCATAAAGTGAGTTTACATAGAGTGTCCTAAAACTACTTTTCTGTTTTGTTGGTTTGTATAAAATGGCTTTATAAAAGCTGACAAAAGCCTATTTCCTGTTTTTTTTTTTATTTGCATAAAGTAGCTTTATAAAGCTAACAAAAGGGGACTTAGTATTTAAAGCTCACAGGGATCTTGGGAATCCTGTATAATATCATCCTCTGCAAACCTTGCTTGGCCATTATTATCATCTTGCATCAGTTCTTGGGAGGAAGATGCTTAAGAAACTGATGCTTGAGGTTGAAGCAAAGTTGTCATCATCTCAAATAGCTTCGTCTTTGATACAAGATTCCATGAGTGCTTTCTACAACATTTTTGGAGACTGAGTGGAGTTAGGCTCAGGAATAATAGGGTGTGGTCCATTAATATGAACAAGCCCTTTGGCCATATAAACTCCATCAATGAACAAATCAAACTCGTCCTACAATTGAACATTATTTCTTCTAATAAGCCATGGAACGTGCTTGATGTTAACATCTGGGACATTAACCTGCTTGGCCACTACAATATAATCCCATTTAACAATCCATGGGACATGAGATTAAGAATCAAACAAGAGTAGCACATCTCTGATGGCATCTTTTCTTGTGGAAAACTTTTCATAAATAGTTATTACCTTATTAGGTAAGGTAATGAGATGTAGATGGCATTTGAAGAACCAGATTTTAAACCAGTTAGGAAACCTTTTAGGGTCGTGTGAAATAGATTTGAATCCACCAACTAAATTTCTTTTACTGATTTTCATACAATAAAGCCTTTTCCCATGCTTCCATAGCATCAAAATAATTGAAGGTCTTAACCTTCCACCAATTTTTCAATTCTTTGGTAGTGAACAACAGTCCTTCCACTTCAAGATAAAAAACTTTCCTTATCTTGAACTTAGCATAAGCCTAGTCCTTGTAACAAAAAGAAGAGGTGCTAGAACCCTTTCAATGAGTTCAATAACAATGGATCCTGTTTCATACAGAACTTGTTGATAGTATGGACAATTTTTAAAATGAGTATAAGGATAAATTTCATCTTTAAGATAAAACTGTGCTACCTCATTAGGTAGAAACTAAGCATACTCATAAGTGTTATCTTGAAGTATATTAACTCCATAATTTTTGGATGCATTTTTTTGCTAGTGAAATAACTGACTTTGCTAGGGACTAGGCTCCTTTATAAGTGGGCATTTACTCATGCAACGTTCCCTACAAAAAAAGTTAGGAAATCAACAAGAGAATTGGAATTTCCTTGGATAAACTTATTATCTAAATCAAAAGCAAATAATATTCCTTGTCATCTAGCAAAGATTTGTTTTGATGCTATGCCCTTAACATCCTTGGTAAGAACATCTTTTGTAGCTTTGCAATCAATTCTTAATAGAAATTTTTAATTTAATAAGTCACTTTCAAATTTATGTATACTATAGAAGAAATCCAAACATTATATTAATCACAATAATAACGAACTTATGACTTTTGCACTATAAATCCATGAAACTCCATCAAACAAATGGATCATTGATCTTGATTGTCTCTGCTTGCAAGCATTGAATGGTTGAATTCTAGCAAAATGCATTCGTCATACATTTCATGCAAACAAGTTCTCTCTCCTTTAGTTGCAGGGACTCATTATCACAAATTGAACATGAAATTTACATTGGTTTATGCACCAAACATTACATTTAACATGATAATAATGACCTAATGGCTTTTGCATTCTAAATCCATGAAATTCCATCAAACAATGGAATCATTAATCTTGATTGTCTCTTCTTGTAGGTACTGAATGGCTCAATTCTATAAGAATGCGTTGTTGGTTCATTTTTGGCTATAACAGTTTCACTCCTTTAGTTGCAACGACATTATGAGGTTTGTACTCTTATCCATGAAATTCTATCAAAGGAATGAATCATTGATATTGATTGTCTCTTCTTGCAAGCATTGAATGGATAAATTCTAGAAGAATAAATCCTTTGTTCAGTTCTTGGGATCAATTTTACTCTTTTAATTGTAAGGACTTATTCACAAAAGTTGAACATGAAATTAACCTTGGTGTATGCATCAAACATTATATTAATAGCATTAATAATAACCTTGTGACTATCGCTCTCAAACTCCATCGAACAATGGTTCTGTTGATCTTAATTGTCTCTTCTTATAGGTATTGACTGGTTCTATTCTAGCAGACTACATATGTTGGTTCATTTCTAGCTAACAAGTTCACTCTATTAGTTGCAAGAACTCATTCATTCACATTGTTGTATGCACAAAACATTATATTAATCGTAATAATAACAACCTTATGACTTTTGCACTCTGAATCATGAAATTCCATGAAACAATGAGGTCATTGTTCTTAATTGTCTCTTTTTGTAGGAATTTTGAATTCTTGTAGAATGAATATGTTGGCACATTTCTTGCTAACAAGTTCACTCCTTGAGTTGCAAGCACTCATTTACACAAGTAGAACATGAAAGTAACACTGCTTTATGCACCAAACATTGTATTAATCCCAAGAATAAAGAGTTCATGACTTTTGCATTCTCAATCCATGAAAATCCATCAAAGAAAAGAGTCATTGATCTTGATAGTCTTATCTTTTAGGTATTGAATGGTTGAGTTCTAGAAGAATGCATCATATGGCTATTTCATGGGATGAAATTCACTCCTTCAGTTGTAAGGACTCATTCACACAAATTGAACATGGAATTAACATTGGTTTATGAACCAAAGATTATATCAATCCCAATAATAATGAGCTTATGAGTTTCACAAACTAAATCCATGAAATTCCATCAAACAAAGGAGTCAATGATCATGATTGTCTCTTCTTGCAAGAATTGAATTGTTCAATTCTACTAAAAGAATGCATTTGCTGGTTCCATTGTTGATATTTCATTTATTCCTCAAATTGCAAAAACTCATAGATACAAATTGAACATGAAATTTACATTGGTTTATGTACTAAATATTATATTAATCGTGATAATAATGACATCATGACTTTCACACTTATTATCCATGAAATTCCATCAAAGAAAGGAGTGATTGATCTTGATTATCTCTTCTTATAGGTATTGAACGGTTTTGGTACTAGAAAAATGAATTTGTAGCTTCATTTCTTGCGATGAAGTCCACTCCCTCATTTGTGAGGACTCATCACACAAATTAAACATGAAATTAACATTGGTGTATGCACCAAACATTATATTAATATCAATCATAACAAGATCACGACTTTTGCACTCTGAATGCATCAAAACTCTACAACAAAACAATGCAGTCATTGATTTTGATTATCTCCTATTGCAGGTATTGAATGGTTCAACTGTAGCAGAATTCATCCAACAGTTCATTTCTAGCTAACGCATTCACTCCTTTAGTTGCAAGGACTCATCCACACAAATTGAACATTCAATTAACTTTGATTTATGGACCAAACATTATAAATCACAATAGTGTTGACCTTACAATTTTTTCACTTTGAACCCATGAAATTCTCTCAAACAAAGGAGTCATTGATCTTGTTGCTCTCTTCTTGTGGGTATTAAAGGGTCCAATTCTACAAGAATTCATCCATCAGTTCATTTCCTGCAAACACATTCACTCCATCAACTGCAAGGACCCATTCACACAAGATAAACAAGAAGTCAACATTGGTTTATGCACCAAGCATTTTATTACTGCTCATAGTAACAAACTCATGACTTTTGCACACTAAATCCTTGAAATTCCACCAAACAAAGGAGTCATTGAATTTCATTCTCTCTTCTTTCATGTATTCAAAGGTTCAATTGATACATAATGCATCCGTTGATTCATTTGTTGGGATCAAGTTTAGACCTTCAGTTGCAAGAACTCATTCACATAAATTGAACATTTTAACGTTAATGTCTGCATCAAACATTATATTAATTGACCATGAACTTATTACTTTCACACTTTAAATCCATGAAATTCCATCAAAGAAAGGAATCATTGATCTTGATTGTCTTTGCAAGTGTTGAATGGTTAAATTCTAGAAAAATGCATCCGTCAGTTCTTTTCTTGCAAACACATTCACTCCATCAATTGCAATGACCCATTCACACAAGTTAAAGAAGAAGTCAACATTGTTTTATGCACCTTGCATTGTATTAATGCTGATAGTAACAAACTTATGACTTTCGCACACTAAATCCATGAAATTTCACCAAACAGAAGAATCATTGAACTTCATTCACTCTTCTTTCATGTATTGAAAGGTTCAATTGTCATAGAATGCATTCATTGGGATCAAGTTTAGACCTTCAGTTGCAAGAACTCATTCACATAAATTGAACATGAAATTAACATTAGTGTCTGCATCAAACATGATATTAATTGACCATGAGCTTATTACTTTCACACTTTGAATCCATGAAATTCCATCAAAGAAAGGAATCATTGATCTTGATTGTCTCTTCTTGTAGGTGTTGAATGGTTAAAATCTAGAGAAATGCATCTGTTAGTTTATTTCTTGCGAACACATTCAATCCATCAATTGCAAGGACCCATTCACACATGTTAAACAAGAAGTCAACAGTGGTATATGCGCCAAGCATTACATTAATGCTGATGGTAACAAACTCATGACTTTCACACAATAAGTCCAAGAAATTCCACCAAACAAAAAGTCATTGAACTTCATTCTCTCTTCTTTCATGTATTCAAAGGTTCAATTGTCACATAATACATCTGTTGATTCATTTCGTTGGGATCAAGTTCTTGAAAAATGCATCTGTCAGTTCATTTCTTGCAAACACATTCACTCCATCAATTGCAAGGACCCATTCACACATGTTAAACAAGAAGTCAACATTGGTATATGCGCCAAGCATTGCATTAATGCTAATGGTAACAAACTCATGACTTTCACACAATAAGTCCAAGAAATCCAAGAAATTCCACCAAACAAAAAGTCATTGAACTTCATTCTCTCTTCTTTCATGTATTCAAAGGTTCAATTGTCACATAATACATCCGTTGATTCATTTGTTGGGATCAAGTTTTGACCTTCAGTTGCAAGAACTCATTCACACAAATTGAACATGAAATTGATATTAGCATCTGCATCAAACATTATATTAATTGACCATGAAATTATTACTTTCACACTTTGAATCATGAAATTCCATCAAAGAAAGGAATCATTGATCTTGATTGTCTCTTCTTGCAAGTGTTGAATGGTTAAATTCTAGAAAAATGCATCCATCAGTTTATTTCTTGCAAACACATTCACTCCATCAATTGCAAAGACCCATTCACACAAGTTAAACAAGAAGTCAACATTGGTTTATGCACCAAGCATTATATTAATGCTGATAGTAACAAACTCATGACTTTTGCACACTAAATCCTTGAAATTCCACCAAACAAAGGAGTCATTATACTTCATTCTCTCTTCTTTCACGTATTGAAAGGTTCAATTGTCACATAATGCATCCGTTGATTCATTTGTCAGGATCAAGTTTAGACCTTTAATTGCAAGAAATCATTCACACAAATTGAACATGAAATTAACATTAGTGTCTGTATCAAACATTATATTTATTGACCATGAACTTATTACTTTCACACTTTGAATCCATGAAATTCCATCAAAGAAAGGAATCATTGATCTTGATTGTCTCTTTTTGCAAGTGTTGAATGGTTAAATTCTATGAAAATGCATCCATCAATTCATTTCTCTGGATTAATTTCACTCCTTTACCTGCAAGCGCACCTTCACACTATTTGAACACGAAATTAACAGTGGTGTCCGCGTGAAATATTATATTAATTGTGATAATAATGTCCTTATTACTTTCGCACTCTGAATCCATGAAATTTCTTCAAACAAATGAGTCATTGATTATGATTGTCTCTTCTCATGGATATTCAATGGTTTAATCCTAGCAAATGGATCCACCATTTAATTTCTTGTTAAGATGTTTACTCCATTAGTTGCAAGTACACATTACACAAATTGAACATGAAATTATCATTATTTTATGCACCAATCATTATAATAATCCTAATAATAACGAACTCATGACTTGTGCACATTAAATCCATGAAATTCTGTCAAACAAATGAGTCATCGATCTTGATTCTCTCTTCTTGTAGGTATAGAATGGTTTAGTTCTTGTAAAATGCATCCTTCAATTCATTTCTAGCTAACAAGTTCACTCCATGAATTGTGATGACTAATTCACACAAATTAAAGATTAAATTACATTGGTTTAAGCACCAATCATTTTATTAAACCCAGTAATAATGAACTCATGACTTTTGAAACCTAAATCCATGAAATTCTGTCAAACAAAGGAGTCATTGATCTTGATTGTTGCTTCTTGTAGGTATTGAATAGTTCAATTGTAGATGAATGCATTCATTGGTTCATATCTTGCTAACAAGTTCACATTTTTTGTTTCTAGGACTCATTCACACAAATTGTACAAGAAATTCATATTGGTTTATCCAACAAACAATACATTAATCACAATAGTAATGACTTGATGACTTTCACACTCTGAATCCATGAAACTCCTTCAAATAATGGAGATGCTGATCTTGATTGTCTCTTCTTGCAGGTATGGAATGGTTCAGTTATAGCAGCATGCATCCTTTGATACAATTCTTGCTAACTTCTCTCCCTTAGTTGCAAGCACTCATTCACATAATTTGAGCATGAAATTAACATTAGTTTATGCACTAAACATTATATTAATCCTCATAATAAAGAACTCATGATTTTCACAATCTAAATTAATGAAATTTTGTCAAATAAAGGAGTCATTGATCTTGATTGTCACTTCTTGCAAGCATTGAAAGGTTCAATTATAGCAAAAATGCATCCATCAGTTCATTTCTTGCTAACAAGTTCACTTCTTTAGTTGCAAGGACACATTCACACAAATTGAACATGAAATCAAGATTGTTTTATGCACCAATTATGTTATCAATCCCTACATAATGAGATCATGACCCTCACTCTCTAAATCCATGAAATTCCATCCAACAAAGGAGTTATTGATCTTGATTGTCCCTTCTTGCAGGTATTAAATGGTTTAATTCTGGTATAATGCATTTGTTGGTTCATTTCCTACTGGTTTATGCACTCCTTTCGTTGCAAGGACTCATTCACACCAATTGAACATGAAATTATTGTTGATTTATGCACCAAACAATCTATTAAGCCTACAAAAACATGAAATAATGAGTTTCACTTATTTAATGCATGAAATTCCATCAATATAAGGAGTCATTGATCTTGATTCTCTCTTCTTGCAAATATTGAATGGTTCAATTCTAGCAAAATGCCTCTGTCAGTTCTTTTCTTGCTAACAAGTTTACTAATTTTGTTACAATGAGTCTTCCATACAAATTGAACATGAAAATAACATTGGTTTTATACACCAAACATTATATTAATCATGATAATATCAACCATAAGACTTTCACCCTGTAAGTCCAAAAACTTCTTTCAAATAAAGGTGCTATTGATCTTGATTGTCTCTTCATGTTGTTATTGAATGATTCAATTCTAGTAGAATGCATATGTCAGTTTATTTCTTGCTAACAAGTTCACTCCTTCTGTCACAAGGACTCATTCACACAAATTGAACCTAAAATCAATGTTGGTATACACACCAAAATTTATATTAAATAAGAGAATAACGAACACATGACTTTCACACAATAAATCCAAGAAATTCCATCTAATAATGGAGTCATTGATCGTGATTCTCTCTTCTTGCAGGTATGGGATGGTTTAATTCTTGCAAAATGAATCTATCAATTTATTTCTTGTCTAAACATTCACTCCTTTAGCTATGGGGACTCATTCACACAAATGGAACGTGAAATAAATATGGACATAAGCACAAAACATTATATTAGTTGTGATAATAATGACCTGATAACTTTCACACTCTAAATCCATGAAATTTCATCAGAATAATGAGCCATTCATCTTGACTGTCTGTTCTTGCAAGTATTAAATGGTTCAATTCTAGCAGAATGCATCTATTAGATCATTTTGTGTTGACATGATAACTCCTTTTGTTGCAAGACTCATTCACACAAAATTGAACATTTAATTAACTTCATTTTATGCACTAAACATTATACTAAATGCAATAATGATGATATGACTTTTGCGTTTTGAATCCATGAAATTCCATCAAACAAAGGGGTCATAGATCCTGGTTGTCTCATCTTACAGGTATTGAAATGTTCAATTCTAGCAAAATGCATCTGTCAGTTCATTTCTTGCTAACATGTTAACTACATTAGTTGCAAGGGCTCACCATCTAGAATTCAAAATGAAATTAACATTGGTTTATGCACCAAACACTATATTAATCCTAATAATAACAAACTCATGACTCTCACACTCTAAATCAATGAAATTTCATCAAACAAATGAGTGATTGATCTTGATTGTCTCTATTTTTAAGAATTGAATAGTTCAATTCTAGCATAATGCATCAGTTGGTACACTTCGTGGGATCAGGTCACACCTTTACTTTTACAAGGACTCATTCACACAAATTGAACATGCACCAAACATTATATTAGACTCAATAATAACAACCTTAGGACTTTCGCATTCTGAATCCATGAAATTCCATCAAACAATTGAGTCTTGATTTTCATTGTCTGTTCTTGCAGTTATTAAATGGTTCAATACTAGCAAAATGCATCTGTCGATTCATTTCAAGGTAACAAGTTCTCTCCTTTACATTGGTTTATGCATCAAACATTATATTAGTCCAGAGAGTAATGAACTCATGACTTTTGCACAATATATCCATGAAATTCCATCCAATGAACGAGACATTGATCTAGATTCTCTCCTCTAACGGGCATGGAATGGTTGAATTCTCACAGAATAAGTCCATTGATTTATTTCTTGCTGACACATTCACTCATTTAGTTGCAAGGACTCATTCACACAAATTGAACATGAAATTAATATTAATTTATAAGCACCAAACATTACATTAATTGTGATAATAATCACTTAATGACTTTTGCATTCTTAATCCATGAAACTCCACAAAAAAAGGGAGTCATTCATCTTGATTGTCCTTTCTTGCTGGTATTGAATGGTTTAATTTTAGCAAAATGCATCTGTCAATTCATTCTAGGCTAACACTTTCACTTTATAGTTGCAAAGACTCATTAACACATATTAAACATCAACTTAACATTAGTTTATGTGCCAAATATTATATTAATTGTGATAACAATGACCTTATGACTTTTGCACTATGAATCCCTGAAATTCCATCAAACAAAGGAGTCATTTATCTTGATTGTCTTCACTTGCAGGAATAGAGTGGTTTAGCTCTAGCTGAGTGCATCCATCAGTTCATTTTTTGTTAATATGTTCACTAATTTAGTTGCAAGGACTCATTCTCTCAAATCAAACATGAAATTAAGAATGGTTTATGCACCAAACACTATATTAATCCTGATAATAACAAACTCATGACTTTTGCACTCAAAATCCATGAAATTCCATCAAACAAATGGGTGATTAATGTTGATTACAATGACTCATTCTCTCAAATTGCAATGAACTCATCACTTTCGCACACTGAATCCATGAAATTTCAACTAACAAAGGAGTTATTGATCTTGATTCTCCCTTGTTGTGGGTATGGAATGGTTCAATTCCTGCATAATGCATCTATTGGTTTATTTCTTGCTAGCACATTCACTCCTTTAGTTCCGAGGACTCATTTACACAAATTGAACAATAAATTTTGATTGCTTTATGCACCAAATATTATATTAATCCCTATAATAATGACTTCATGACTTTCACACTCTGTACCCATGAAATTCCATGAAAAAAAAAAAGAGCCATTAGTGGTGATTGACTCTTCTTCATAGTATTGAATGGTTCAACTTTTGAAAAATTCATCCATTGATGCATTTTTCACAAACAAGTTCTCTCCTTGCTTGCTAAATGCATCCATCAATTCATTTCTTGCTAACACTTTCACTCCCTTAGTTGCAAGAACTCATTCACTCAAATTGAACTTGTAATTAACATTGGTGTATACACCAAGCATTATATTAATTGCAATAATCATGAGCATGTCTTTCACACTCTAAATCCATAAAATTCCATCAAGCAAAAGAGACAATGATCTTGATTGTCTCTTATTCCAGGTATTCAATGGTTCAATTCAAGCAAAATCCATCTATTGATACATTTCTCACAAACATTTTCTTTCCTTTTGTTGTGAGGACACATTGACACAAATTGAACAATAAATTAACATGGATTTAAGCATAAAATATTATATTAATCCTCATAATAACGAACTCAAGACTTTTGGACTCTAAATCCCTAAAATTCCATTGAACAAAGGAGTCATTGATCCTAATGGTCTCCTCTTGCTAGTTTTGAAAGGTTAAGTTCTAGTGAAATGCATATGTTGGTTCATTTCATTCTAACACATTCACTCCTTTGGTAGCAATGACTTATTCACACAAATCAAACATGAAATTAACATTGATTTATGCACCACACATTGTATTAATCCCAAGAATAACTAACTCATGATTTTTACACGCCTAATACATGAAATTCAATGAAACACAGTAGTCATTGATACTGATTGTCTCATCTTGTAGGTAGTGAATGGTTCAATTCTTACAAAATGCATCTGTCAATTCCTTTTTTTCTATCATGTTCACTCCTTTAGTTGCAAGGACTCATTCACACAAATTGAGCATGAAATTAACATTCATTTATGCACTAAATATTATATTAATCCTGATAATAACGAACTCATGACTTTCACATCCATAGGTTCATTTCTTGCTAATGCATCCACTCCTTTAGTTGCAAGGACTCATTCACACAAATTAAACATGAAGTTAGCATTGCTTTATGGCCCAAGCAAATTAATCTCGATAATAAACAACTTATGACTTTTGCACACTAAATCTATGAAATTGCATTAGACAATGGAGCCATTGATTTTGATTCTCACTTCTTGCAGGTACTGAATGGTTCAAGTCTAGCAGAATGCATTTGTTGGTTCATTTCTTGTTAACACGTTCACTCATTCAATTGCAAGGACTCATTCACAAAAATTGAACATCAAATCAACATTATTTCAAGTATAATCTAGATAATAATGAACTTATGACATTTACATGGTAAATCCATGAGATTCCAACAAACAAAGCAGTCACTGATCTTGATTATCTCTTCTTGTAGGTGCTAAATGGTTCAATTCCAGTAGAATGAATCTATTATTTCATTTCCTACCAACAGATTCACTCCTTTAGTTGCAAGGACTCATTTGCACAAATTGAATCTGAGATTAACATTAGTTGTGCACCAAACATTATATTGTCATGATAATAATGAACTTATGACTTTTTCACTTTGAATCCAAGAAATTTCATTAAGCATAGGTGTAATTGATCTTGATTATTACTTCATGCAAATATTAAATGATTCAATTGTAGCAAAACACATCCATTAGTTCATTTCATGGGAAGTAGTTCACTTCTTTAATAGTAAGGACACATTCACACAAATTGAACATGAAAAATAACATTGGTTTATGCATTAAACATTATATTAATCTTGATAATAGCGAACTCATGACTTTCAAAATCTAAATTCTTCAAATTCCATCAAGCAAATGAGTCATTGATCTTGATTTGTCTCTTCTTTAATGTATTAAATGGTTCAATTCTAGCATCATGCATCTGTCAATTCATTTCCTGCCAATAAGTGCTCTCCTTTAGTTGCAATAACTCATTCACACAAATTGCAAATGAAATTAACATTGGTTTATGCATTAAACATTATATTAATCATGATAATAACAACCTAATGACCTTTTCCCACTAAATCCTTGAAATTTCATCAAATGAAGGAGTCATTCATCTTGATTATCTCCCCTTCCAGGTATTGAATGGTTCAATTCTAGCAAAATCCATTCGTCAATAAATTTCTTGCTTACAAGTTCTCTCTTATAGTTGCAAGGAATCATTTAGACAAATTGAACAAAAAATTAACATTGGTTTATGCATAATATTAATAACGACCTTATTATTGGCACACTCTAAATCCATGAAATTCCTTTAAAAAAAAATGAGTCATTGATCTTGATTGTCCCTTCTTGTAGATATTGAATGGTTGACTTCTAGAAAAGTGCATTCATAGGTTCTTTGCTTGTGAGCAAGTTCACACCTTAAGTTGCTGCAAGAGCTCATTCACACAAATTGAACAAGAAAATAACATTGATGTATACATCGACCATTATATCAATTGTGAGAATAACAATCTTATGACCTTGGTCTTTTGAATCCATGAAATTCCATCAAATAAAGGAGTCATGGATCTTGATTCTCTTCTAGTAGGTATGAATGGTTTAATTATTGAAAATACATCAATTGATTCATCTCTTGGGAACAAGTTCACTACTTTCATTGCAAGGACTCATTTGCTCAAATTGAACATGAAATTAACATTGGTTTATGCACCAAAAACAAATATTAATTGCAATAATAATGACCTTGTGACATTCACACTCTAAATACATGTGTATCCATCAAACAAAAGAGTCATTTATCTTGATTGTCCCTTCTTGTAGGTATTGAATGCTTCAATGTGGACCTATTGGTTCATTTCTTGGGAGCAAGTTCACTTGTTTAGATGCAAGGACTCATTCACACAAATTAAACATGAAATTAGTATTACTATATGCACCAAACATTATATTAATTATGAGAATAATGACCATATGACTCTAACCTTCTGAATGCATGAAATTCAATAATAAAAATGAATCATTGGAACAAGTTCACTCAGTTGCAAGGACTTATTCACACAAATTAAACATGATATTAACATTGGTGTATGCATAAAACATTACATTAATCACAATAAAATAATCATATGACTTTCACACCTTAAATCCATCAAATTCTATCAAACAAAGGAGTCATTGATCTAGATTGTCTCTTCTTGCAAGTATTGAATGGTTCAATTCTAAAAGAGTACAACTGTTGGTTAATTTCTTGGGACCAAGTTAACTCCTTTAGTTTGACTCATTCACACAAATTGAACATGACAATAACATTGGTTTATGCACCAAACATAATATTGATTGCAATAATAAGGACCTTATGACTTTCACACACTAAATCCATGATATTCCATCAAGGAAATGAGTCATTGATCTTGATTGTCCCTTCTTATAGGTATTGAATGGTTCAATTCTAGAAGAGTGCATTTGTTAGTTCATTCCTAGGAACCTGGTCATTCCTTTAGTAGAAATGACTCATTTACACAAATTGAACATGAAATTATGCACCAAATATTATATCAATTCTGAGAATAATGACCTTATGACTTTGGCCTTCTAAATCCATCAAATTACATCAAATAAAGGAGTCATTGATCATGATTGTCTTTTCTTGTAGGTATTGACTGGTTCAATTCTAGAAGAATGCAGCCATTGATTCATTTTTTGGAAACAAGTTCACTCATTTAGTTGCCAGGATTTATTCACATAAATTGCATATGAAATTGACATTGGTATGTGCACCAAACATTATATCAATCACAAGAATAATGACCTTACGACTTTGACCTTCTAATCCCATGAAATTCCATCAAAGAGTGGAGTCCTTGATCTTAATTGTCTCTTCTTGCAACTATTGAAAGGTTCAATTCTAGAAGTATACATCTGATGATTCATTTCTTGGTAATAAGTTCACTCCATTAGTTGCAAGGACTCATTCACAGAAATTAATATTATTTCAATTGAGAGAATAACAACCTTATGACTTTAACCTTCTGAACCTATGAAATTCCATCAAGGAAAGAAGTCATTTATCTTTACTGTCTCTTCTTGTAGGTATTGATTGGCTCAATCCATGAAATTTCAACAAGATTTCCTTTATTAACATACTTAAAAGGGATTTTTTTTTATAATAGAAACTGTAGTGTTCATATCTAGTCTTTCTTGCTTTAATATCTTTTATATAGTTGAATTTGCTTGTTATGTGTTTAAATTTGGTTAAATTTGCTGCATATAATGAGTGCATGGTATTAGAACATGCTAGATATTAGGTGATTAATTTCAACTTTTGATGGAAACTTAAGTTGTGTTGTCATTGTTTGCTCATGTTGCCAGAGTTGGCATTTGGAGCATTAGGTGTAAATTTGTTGACAGTGATATCATGAGTTAGATGGATTGCCAAAAACTAATATAGCTTTCTTATAGTAATATTTAATGCTTACTCTAGATTTATGATAATTTATATTGATGACATGATAGTTTTTTCTAATACCATCAAACAACATTTTAAACATTTACATTTATTCATTAATGTAATGGAAAAGGCAAGATTGGCTGCTTCTACTGGAAAAATAAAGTTATTTCAAACTAGGATTCATTTCCTTGGTCACTTCATAGAAAATGGCTCTATTATTCCTAGAAATAGGTTAATTGAGTTTGCCCCAAATTTTTCTGATGAAATTAGAGATAAACAACAATTACAAAGATTCCTAGGAAGTTTGAACTATAATTTAGATTATTATAAGGATTTAGCTTATGATGCTAAACCTCTATATGAATGATTGAAGAAAAATATGCCTTTAAGGATGGATGAGCATACCAAAGCTATTAAACAAATAAAATCTAGAGTTAAAGAACTCCCTTGCTTAGCTATACCTTATCCCAATGCCTTTAAAATCGTCGAGATAGATACATCTAACAAAGGTTTTGGTGGTATCCTTAGGCAAAACTTGTACTCCAAAGAACAACTACTTCGCTTCACCTCTGGAGTATGAAAAGGTGCTAGAGTTAATTACTCGACTATTGAAAAAGAAATTCTCTCTATAGTATTATGGATTAAAAACTTTGAAAGTGATTTATTAAATCAGAAATTTGTTAAGAATTGATTGCAAGGCTGCAAAAGATGTTCTTACTAAAGATGTTAAGAACCTAGCATTAAAACAAATCTTTGCTAGATGGCAATGAATATTATCTACTTTTGATTTTGACATTGAGTTTATACAAGGAAATTCTAATTCTCTTTCTGATTTCCTACCTCGTCAAATTTTGTAGGGAATGTTGCATGAGTAAACACTCGCCCGTACAAGGGCTGTAGTCCCCAGCGAAGTTGTTTATTTCACCAACATCCAAAAATTCAAATTTTGGAGTTGATAAACTTCATAATGGTGCTTATGAGCATGCTTTTGATAAAGGGTTAACTTTCCCATTAATTCCAAAATATATGCACTTATGTTCTCTTGAGAATAATTATGCTTAGCTTCTACCTAATGAGGTAGCATGCTTTAATCTTGAATATGAAATCTACCCTCAAACTCATCTTAAAGATTGTTCATACTATCAACAAATTGTATATGAGACAGGACCCACGGTTATTGAACCCATCAAAAGGGGGTTCTGGTACCTCTTATTCTAGTTATAATGACTAGGCTTATGCCAAGGTCAAGATAAAGAAAGTTCTTTATCTTGAAGATTGGCAAGGTGGCTTGTCCACTAACAAAGAATTGAAAGACTAGTGGAAGGTTAACACCTTCAATTATTTTGATTATATGAAAGCATGGGAAAAGGCTTTACTATATGAAAATTGGCAAAAGAAATTCAACTGGTGGATTCAAATCCATTTCCCACAAGACCCTCAGAGGTCTTCTAACTGGTTTGAAGCCTAGTTCTTCAAATGGACTCTACATCCCATTACTCTACCTAACAGGGTAATAACTATATATGAACAGTTTTGTGCAGAAAATGATGATGTCAGAGATGAGCCACTTTTGTTTGCTTCCTGGTATCATGTGGGATTGTTAAATGGGATTATTTATAGCAGCCAAGCATATTACTTTCCTGGACATTAACATCAAAGCATGTTCCATGGCTTGTTAGAAGAATTAATATTCATTGGTGGGACAAGTTTAACTTTTTCAATGATGGAATTTATATGGCTAAAGGGATTATCCGTATTAATGGACCATATCCCACTGCTCTTGATCCTAACGCCACTTAATTTCCAATATAGTAGCTAAAAGCACACAAGGAATCTAGATCAAAGGAGAGGTTGTTGGAGATAATAACAACCTTGCTCCAACTTGAAGCATCGGCTTCTCAATCATCTTCTTCATGAGAACTAATGGAAGATGATAGTAGTCATGCAAGGTTGGTAAAGGATGATATTATGCGAGACTCCCAAGACCCTTATGAGCTTTAAATACTAAGCTCCCATTTGTCAGCTTTTATAAAGCCACTTTATGTAAACCGATAAGAAATGAAACTGATTTAGTCACTATTTGTCCTCTTTTCTAAAACTATTTTATGCAAGCAAACAAAAAGGGAAAATGGCTTTAGGACACTTAATGTAAAGTCACTTTAATAAAGTAAATCTTCTCGTTTTTCATAAAGTGACTTTAGGAAAGTCACAGACAAAGGATCCAAGGTAGGAAGGATCCAAGCGAGGGTTTGGATTTACATGTTACTTTCTTTTGTTAAGACTAATAAGTCATTTTGTTTACATATTGCTTTGTAATAGTTACATCGATTGTCATAGCTTTCTTTATTATCAAAGTTAGAAGTGGAAGAAGAAAAGATCTTCAATAATGATAAGGAAAAAGGATTTGATTGTAACTTCTGCTCCAAGGATATAGAAAAAATCCACCACCTTAGAGATACAGGGCTGGTTGCACTCACCACTCCTAAAGAATCCACTCAAGAGATAACAGAAATGTTGGGGTTAAGTCATCACTTATGGGAATCCACCATAGAGATACAAAACTTAGAAGAAAATTCTTCAAATTCCTCAGGGTAAGAGTTTGATTAATCACCAAAAGTCTCCTTTACAAAGACAAGAGAAAACTACAAATAAAAGGCTTTGGAACATCCCTCCAAGAATAGGAAAATGGAGCAATAACTCAACATTTTTGTACTAACCATCCAGTTAACTAGCCATTAAATGCTAATCTTGACTTTTGACTATCCTGGTGACTAATAGAGGAAAACTTGACTCTTGATGTTCTTGATTCATGTGAAACTAGACATCCAAGGCTTTTAAATGACTACTCATGAATTGTCATTAGGCTTGGGCTAAAGGTCCAGTAGTTGGAACAAGTTTGACATGCATTGCATTCTCCTGATAGCAAAATGAGCATTTTTCTTTTTTACTCGGGCCATGTCTTGGATTAATTCTTGGTTGTTCTCATGAGATGCTCCTGCATCATGCTTCTTTGGTTGAAGAGGATTTGTCCCCAAGTCTTCATAATCTTCATGAAATGGAATAAGATCAATGACATTGAAAATGTTAGAAACTTCATTGTTAGCTGGCAACTCAATTGTATATGCATTATCTCCAATACACTTTAGTGCTTGGAATGGGCCATCAGCTTTAGGTTTCTACATGATAAATTTTCTAGACAGGAATTGCCCTTTTTCTGAGATGAATCCACACTAAATCTCCTTCTTTAACCTCAACAAAACTTTTGTGCTTGTTAGCTTGAGTTTGGTACCTTTCATTCTACTTTGCTATCCACTCCCTAACTTGTTCATGCAATTTTTCTTTTATGATTTTTGCACAATTATCAGCATCACCAAATTGATGTTTGGTTGAAAGAGGAATGAGATCCAGAGGGCTACTAGGATTAAAGCTATAAACAACTTCAAATGGGCTGCATCTATTGGTCTGGTTAAGGACTATTATAAGCAAATTTAGCATGAGGCAAAAGCAAATCTCCTTCAAAGATTTCCCAAGGTTTTATTGGCAAACTTGATTTATCCATTAGTTTGAGGATGACAAGTAGTGCTAAATTGTAATTTAGTACCCAATTTCCTCCAAAGGGTCCTCCATAAATGACTCATAAATTACAAATCACAATCTGAAGTGATCTTGGAATGCCATGAAGCTTTGCAATCTCCTTAAAATAAAGATTAATAACTTGTGAAGCATAAGAAGTTTTAGCACAAGGAACAAAATGAGTCATTTTAGGAAATCTGTCAACCACAACAAAGATAGAATCTTTGTTTCTCTGTGTGTGAGGCAAACCAACAACAAAATCCATACTAACATCTTTGCGAGGGGAAATAGGATCTGGAAGTGGTGTGTAGGTAAAAACTTGTATTTTGAACATAGCTTTTTTCTTTATGGCATACGATACATTATTCCACTATTCTCATGACATCTTGACGGAGTTTTGGCCAATAGAAATTTTCTTGCGCCACAATCAAAGTTTTGTTTCTTCCAAAGTAAGCAGTAAGTCCTCCTCCATGGGCTTTTTTAATAATGGCTTCCCTCAAAGAGCAATTAGGAATGCATAACTTGTTATCTTTGTAAAAAAAAAAAAAAAAAAAACCATCTTGCAGAAAGAAATGATTAGTTGATTCATTTGAATAAGAAGCCCAAATAGATAAAAAATTTGAATTAGATGAATAGAGTTCTTTTACAATCTCAAATCACAATACCATTGTCTCTATTGTGTTTAAAAGAAAATGTCTTCTATGTCTTCTACTCAACGCATCAACTACTTTTGGGAACTTCCCTACTTTATGCCTAATAAAAATAGTGTAAGGCTGAAGAAATTCAACCCATTTGGCATAGCAACTATTAAGCTTGTGCTGTGTATCCAAGAACTTCAATGCCACATGGTCAGAATACAAGGCAAATTCATTGGGCAATAAGTGGTGACTCTAATGTTCCAAAGCATGAACAATGGCATAATACTCCTTGTCATATGTTGAGTATCTCCATTTTACATAATTTACCTTCATGCTAATGAATTCAGTACCTTCTTGACTTACAACAGCACCAATGCCCACATTAAAAGCATCACTCTAAACTGGAAACACCTTTCCAAAATTTGTAAGTTTCAACCATCATCTTCTTTATTGGCTCAAAGGTCTTTTGAGCAGTTTCTGTCCACTGGAATGAATTCCCCTTCATGCACTTAGTGATAGGAGCAATGAGAGTGCTGAATGCTTTGACAAATCCCCAATAAATCCTAACATGATAGGAGCAATGAATTCCCCTCCCCTTTTTTAAACTTGGTAACATGACTTGGTTTCATTGGAACTAAAAAAATCCTAACACCATCTTTCACAAATGAATAAGTGTTTTTGGTGTCTTCATTAACTACTTTCCTATCATATGACCATGGTTTACCTAACAACTAATGAATGACATCCATGGGAGCAACATTACATCTATAGTTTTACCTAATACAAAATTCTACTATGCATGTACCCTTACCTCAATTCCTTTGTGAATCCATTGCATTTTGTAAGGGTGAGGATGCCCTTTATTTTCAGGCTTCCACCATCTTTGTTGCTACCATATTAGAACTGCTCCCATTATTAATAATGAGGTCACTCAATTTTCCATGAGAAGTGCACCTAATATGAAAGATGCTTTCCCACAGCCACTCTATTTTGTCTTGCTTAAGAGTGATATTCAAACTTCTCTGAATCACAAGAATTTCTCCCTCATCACTATAGATATCTTCTTCATCATAAATAGGGTCTAATAGCTCTTCTTCATCCTTGTCAACATTTTCCTCCACTAATGTTACAATGCTACAATTTGGGCATTGCAAACCAATGTGCCCATAGGCTTGGCATCTAAAGCATCTTATTGAGCTTTAATTAGAAGAACTAGCTTGTTTGACATATTTGGAAGCTCTTTTGTCACCAAAAGATTTGGTTGAAAAGTATGGCCTTGAATTCAAACCACTCCCTCTGCTTGAAGGAAAAGTTCTAGCAGCTAATTTTGGAGCAGACTTTTGAGCCTACTTCCTTTGCTTTTCAATAGTCAAAGCAAGATTTCTTACATCATTGAAAGACCAATATGGTTGCAATCAAACGACATCACCAATCTCCCTTTTCAGGCCTCTCAAGTATCAAGCAATAGTTTGCTCTTCTGATTCAACCACATAACCCTTAATCATGAATTGTTCAAACTATATTCCTCTACAATCATTTCTGCTTGTTGCTCAAGAGAATGAGTTTTCATGAACATTTATATTTGATAATCCTCTGGTAGAAATCTCCTTTTCAACTCCTTCATTTTTCTCTTATGTTCTAATTTTTCTTCTTCCCTCTCAATCTCTTTGTTTCTTCAAATTCTTGCACCATAAAGAGGCATACTTCCTAAGTTTCAAAGCCACCAACTTTACCTTCCTATCCTCAGAAAACTCCTTGTGCTCAAAAATTCGTTCAACAATATTTAGCCAATCAAGAAACTGATCAGGTTGCATTTTTCCTTCAAGCTCAAGAATTTCAATCTTCATGTCAAAGTGTCTGAAGTTGAAATGATTCTTTCTCACAAAAAAGTGAGATGAAGAGGAGCCATTAGTTGATTCTTGATAATCATTAGAAAACAGATTCTCATGTGTAGCATCAAATTAATCATCATCATGATCACATGTCCCTTCATAGTGATTCAAGCACTACTAGAGTTCAAGAAGTTGTCCCCTCAATTCATCCATCCCAATATCACAAATATCTCTATCTAAAGTTGCAATAAGTTGTCCACAATGAGCCATGAAAATCCAGGCTCTGATACCAAACTTGATAATAAAAAGGGATTCAACTATAACTTCCACTACAAGGATATCGGAGAAACTCCACCACCTTAGAGATATAGGGCTGGTGGCACTAGCCACTCTTAAGGAATCCACTCAATAGATACAAAAATGCTAGGGTTAAGTCACCACTTAATGGAATCTACCATGGAAATACAAAACTTTAAAAAAAAAAAACTCTTCAATTCCTTATGGTAAGAGTTTAATTAATCACCAAAAGTCCCCTCCACAAATACAAGAAAAAACTATAAATAAAAGGCTTTGGAATATCCCTCCAATCATAGGAAAATGGAGCAATAACTCAATATTTTTGTACTAACCATCTACTCAACTAGCCATTTAATGCTAATCCTAACTTTTGACTATCCTAATGGCTAATAAAGGAAAACATGACTCTTGTGTTCTTAATTTATGCAAAACTAGACATCCAAAGGCTAAAAGTCTAATTGTTGGAACAAGTTTGACATGCATTCCATTCTCCTAATAGCAAAATGAGCATTTTTTGTGCTTAGGCCAAGTCTTGGATTAATTCCTGGTTGTTCACATGAGATGCTCTCGCATCAAATAACTTCTATTTCAAAATTTGATTCTTTAGAATCTCTGTTTGACAAGAAAATATGCATTAATGATCTTTTAAGATCTTTCCTTATAGCTAACTCTTAAAGCTTTTGCTTTGTCTTGCACTTATGATAAACAATAGTCCTTTTAGACTGAGGTTTTTTTCTTTCGTCTTTTATTTTTGGCTTCCCAAACGTTATGGGACCTTTTCTTTCTTACTATATTGCTTTTTCTAATTATTATAGAGTGATAGCTCTTACTGTTTTGTTTTATTAGATATAAAATGGGTGGATAACCCATCTGTTCATAAAAGCTTCCTATAGTTTTCTGACCTTAAGCATTTTCATTATGCAATTGCCTTTGTAATTTGATCTCATTACAGAGTGTAACTCCTTCAACTACTACCTCAGCAGTTAATTCTCCAAAGTTATATTGATTATAATCAATAGTGTCAACATGATTAGTTTTAACCATGTCTTAACTCTTTCGACAAATAGGGTAGGTATCCTGAAAGAAATTTTTCTTTCAAGAAAATATTTTGGCTATCTTCTCCAGTAAAAACTTTAAAGAAAAGCTCATCTTTATACCACCTAAAATGTGACAAGTCAAGGAATCTCAAATTGATGAGTTGTTCATAAGTCTTGTTGACTAGCAAAGTGACAATAACAATGAAATGATTACTAATCGTATATATGACTATATTAACACAATTAGAGAGCAACACCCTAGATTCAGTTTTAACTATAAAATTTATTTATTGTTATATCTCTTTAGACAAATAAAATTCCCACTAGCCTTTAAGCTATCAAATAAATCTACTTGTAATTATTTTTGCAGTCTCTAGGTCAGAATTACCCTTTATTTTAGCAGCAGTGGCAAACATCATCATATAATGTAATAGCAAAAGAATTAATGTTTGTTTGACCATCTAAATTCTATTCTACTATGCTACTCCCATCATATTGAACATAATTATAGTCAACTTGCTCTTCTAATAGAAGATTAATAGGTGTTGGTCTTGGATGTTTAAGCCTTATCAAAGGTCATTTTGTTAACATCAAAAGGTTCCTTCATATAAGAAGAAGGTTTATCCATCAAAGGTTGTTTTGATAAGAACATATCTAGTAATTGATCTATATGATCTTCAATTTCACTTTTAGATTTAATTTGTTCCATCTTCCTTTGCTTTTAATTCAAGACTTTGAAGTCATTTACATATCTCATTGACTAGTTTTAATTTATCAAAACCTTTATGTCATTTTTTAGATTTTTTTTTTCAAATAACAGATGTTTAAATAATTTTTTTTTCTACTTCTGATTTAACCAAAGGTTTGGGAATTATATCCCTATTTTGAGTTATTCCTTTAACCTTTTACTTAATACAAGTAAGCTGAGATCCAACAGATTGAAGACACAAATTATTATAACTACCTTACTATATAACAACACTAGTGGTTGCTTCAACCTTATAGGGTGAAGCAATAATCTCATTATCTTCTATTTTAACAAAGAATTTAAAGGCAGGGAGTGAATATTATTAACCCTTTTACTCTTTTTTGTCAAATATTCCTGATATGCCTTTTCTAAGAGCTATGCACTCACCTGGAGTAGGAAAATCAAGAAAATTTGTTCTCTTAAGTTTATAAACCTTTTTCATATAAGTAAAAATATCAACAACACCCATTTTGGCAATATATTTTTTATGATTTCTGGACCATGGCTCTTGCTGAGTAGGAGTGCATGTCATAAAATACCATTTACTTTTTAACACATTTTTAGAAGAGTAAATAACTCTCTAGCTTTTTTCTTTGACCTCATTATAGGTTGTAAGAATATACTCCTATCTTCATCATGATAACCCATATTGGATAAAGAGGGAGATCTAGGTCTTAGAGTATGATCTAGTAAAGGGAGCAAAGTCAACTTTATATTATGGTTGACTAACTTGTTCCCTTGTCCTTCTAATTTCATCTAACTCTACTAGTGGAATAGAAGAAGTATAGTGTCTGCTTGGTTTTGGATCTTTAAGATCTCTTTCCTTTTTTGAGATTTAACCTCACACTTCTCTGTGGAGCAAATTGAATTTTGCCATGTCCATCATGATATTCAATAACTTCTTCAAGTTACTGATTAACTTGTTTAATAGGTTCAACTGCCTTTTCTAAAATCCAATTTTCAGGTAATTTAACCTGATCCTTTGTTATAGTTCTAGGAACTATAACATGTGCATAAGATCTATTAGCAAAAAACAAGGTAGTAATTCCTTTATCAGCATACCTAGAAGGGATTTCTTTTATACTAGGAATTGTAGTAGTGTTCATAACCTTATAATGGATTCTATAAATAAGAATCAAATTTTTAGATGCAGGTATCATATCAAATCCTTCTGTTTTAATATCTAAGCATAGAGCATGCATTAAATTAGGATATAATAATGATAATGTAAAATTGGAAAAATATGAGTATCATGTAGGTCATTCACTTAAACTTGATTCTATTACTGCTAATAAGGAGTCATTAAAATGATTATGTTTCTTATCCTTAATACAAATTATAGCTGATTTATTTAAACCCAATCTTGTAGCAGGTTTTAAAGCTACTCAAACCATGCCAATATGGGTCAATTTATATCTTTGTTGATAAGAGCTAATAAGCTCTTGTGATAACAAGAAAAAAGTCATTATAACCTTGAGTTAAAGGTAAAGCTTCTTCAATAGTCTTGATAATATAATTGATTTTGAAAAGAAACTTATGTGTTTAAAACATGGGAAGGACAGGAAAAAGGCAAAAGTCCAATTTTGCAAATAAGTATTATTTAAATTTTTATTTATCATAATTTCTTTATTTTTATTAATAGAATTACGATTACTATTACTACAAGAAAGTCATCCTTAAATCAAATTAAATCAAATGTTATTTAAATTTACAATCTTTTATTATAATTTTTGTAATTTTAGTAAAAAATTACTCTAATATTATCAAAAAGTAAAATAGACTCTATTTAAATAAAAAACTGATTGACTTGAGTAATTCATTTTCTATTCTAATTACTATTCAAAGTTAATCTCCTTTTACATAATTAATGCAATTTAAATATTATGTTACTCCACCTTCATAAAAGAAAAATTAAAAAGTGACATTTTTGAATACAAAATTTCATATTTTAGTAATTATATAAATCAATCAAAATGTTAATCAAATTTAAAGTTTTACTGTAATTTTTACAATTTTATTAAAAGGTTACTTTAAATTCACCAAAAAAATAAATTAGATTATATTTAAATAAAAAATGACCAATTTAAGTAATTGTATTTTTTCATTCTAACCATTATTTAAATTTAAATTCTTTTATAATATATATACAATTTAAGTAACAAGTTTGTTAACATTAATGAAATTTAGAAAAAAAGGTCATTTATTAATAAAAAAACCTTAAATTTTAGTAGTTACTTATATCAAACCAAATGTTACTCAAATTTATAATGTTTTATTGTAATTTTTGCATATTTAATAGAAGGCTACTCTAAATTCACTATAATATAAAAAAAAATCCCTATTTGAATAAGAAACAATTTGGTGTATACACCAATTTTAGTTTCATGTTCAATTTTTGTGAATGAGTCTTAGTAACTAAAGGATTGAACTTGGTAGCAAGAAATGAACTAATGGAAGCAATTTACTAGAATTGAACCATTCAATACTTACAAGAAGATATAATAAAGATCAATGACTTCGTGGTTTGATGGAATTTCATTGATTTAGTGCCTGAATGTCATAAGGTTGTTACTATTATGATTAAATAATGTTTGATGCATAATCCAATGTTTATTTCATGTTCCATTTGTGTGAATGAGTCATTGCAACTAAAGGAGTGCACTTTTTGGTCCCAATAAATGAACTAATGGATACATTCTTCCATAATTGAACCATTTAATACTTACATGAAGAGAAAATAAAGGTCAATGACTCATTTGTTTGATCAAATTTCATGAATCTAATGTGCAAGTCATAAGTACATTATTATTATGAATAATATAATGTTTGTACAAACAACAATGTTAATTTCATGGTGAATTTATGTGAATGAGTCTTAGCAACAAAGGTAGTGAACTTGTTAGCAAGAAATGAATCAACAAAAAGCATTCCTATAGAATTGGTTTGATAAAATTTCATGGATTCAAGGAGTGAAAGTCATAAGGTTGTTTATTATTGCAATTAATATAATGTTTAATGCAAACACTAATGGTAATTTCATGTTCAATTTGTGTGAATGAGTCCTTACAATTAAAAGAGTAAACTTGTGAGTAAGAAAATGAACCTTGGTTTGTTTTGTTAGAAAAGGGATGGAAAGAAAATGATAAGAAAGAAAAAGACGAGACAATAATTTTCCATTTTTTTGGAAAAAGGATGAGAGAACAAAAATTTTTGAAAAACTGAAAAATATTTTTTCATGAATGCATACTTCACCATCTTACTCAATATATGAGAATAGACCAAAAAAATTATCAAATTATATATGACCATCCAATCATATTTAATATTTAAATAGACCTATAAGTATTACTTTAATTAACAATAATTTTCTTCACTTATTTGTTAATAATATTTAAATCTTTGCAAAATATAGAAATTATAGTAGTAGTTTTAAATCATTGTTTTTGTAATAAAAATCACTATGTAAGCTTAAATGCAGTAGTTTTTAATTTATTAAATTTATGAGCATTGTAATAGATCTTACATAGTGATTTCTTCAATTTATGACAACACATATGAATCCACTACATATGATTTTAAATGATTATTGTAACATTTTTAATATTATATATAAAGTGGTTATGAATTGTATATGTGATAGTTATATTATTTTAGAGATTACTTTGTTATTTGTAGAAACAATAATTTTTCTATATCTAACAATGGTTATTAAAGAAATAAGTAGCAATCATTGGAGAAATAAGCAGCGGTCATTAGAAAAATAGATAGAAATTTTTTATAAAATATATAACGATTTCTACTAAAATTTGAAGTATTCACTATGTATCCAGTATTGGTTTTTTTAATATAATAAGCAATATTTTTTTAATAAAATAAATAGTGGTTATTTAGTAGAAGAAGTAGTGTTTGTTTAGTGGAATAAATAGTAGTCTTTTTAATAAGGTAAGTAGCAATTTTTTAATAAAGAAGCAATGGTTTTCTAGTAAAATATGCAGAATTCTTGTCATAATGGTAGATAATATTTAGTTGAATTAGAAATGATTTCTTATTAAATAAATAGTAAATTTAGTTTAATAGTGCAATAAAAAATATTGATACAAATGTAATAAAATAGTATATTCACAAGTTCACAGAATGGACATTGCATAAAATAACAAATATTGTAGTAAATGTAATTAAACCGTTCAAGCAATAAGAAATAACTTAACTAATGTTTATCATCTCACATAAAGTCACGGTAGTTTCATAAGTTCTAAATGGAGAAGTCCCAAAATTGTGAAATCCTTAACTTTGATTAGAAGTATCATTCTACAAAAGATAAACAAGGTTTTTGATGTAAACTTATAAACATTTAAAATAAACTAAAAAATAGAAAATAAGGAAAAAAGGGAAGAATACCTGAATGCATGAGCTATATTGGCCTACAAAGCATAAATGATTATTGTGCTGTAAATCTTGATGTAGAGCACTAAAAGCATTATTAAGTGAAAGAGCTAATGGAATACTTATAGGAGACATGTCAAAAGTCATGTTCAACTCAAGATTTCATTATTATAATTTTTGGAACATCATATAAAAATGGTAAGTTATTGCAGTAGTTTGTAGTTTCATCTTCTTTTGCAACTTAGCTTGCATATTGTCTATGATAGATTGCATAAAGTCTTATGGAACTTTGACAACATTTCAACAATTAATTTATCTTTCAAAGAAGTGTGGTTGACACCTATTCCATAAAACCAAACCTTCCAAGAATGCTCCTTCCCCATAATTGAAACTCCTCAATCAGACTTTAAATCCAAAGCAAGTGAAGTTATAGGTAAAAAAATCCAGTAGAACTTTAATTCTTACACCACAAATAAGAAAAGAAATAAGAAAAAATAAATAAAATCATTTACAATTTGTTGAGATGTTTCATCTTAGAGCTTATATTCTTAGTTGGGTCTTCTTTTGCAAGTAGTCTTAAAAATTTCAAGTCAGGAAAGAGAGTTTTTACTAAGATCTCAATTTTTCTAATACAAATTTGAAAAGTACCAAATCATGCTTAGATAAACCACAAGATCAATGTAGTATATTTAACAACTGGATATATTAGTGGCATTTTTGTAATTCGCTTACCATTGGTTTTTGAATCCTAGCAAAACTCTTTTTGCCTGTAGTATCCATTCCTATTTGCTCTTGTTCATTCTTTAAGTTGGTTATTGGCATTGCCCATATTCATATTACAACAATAACAAAAAGTTAATGTACAATTATATCACCTTTGCTTTTTTAAAATTCTAATATTTTAACAATTGTTTAAATTGATCCAAAGGTATATAAAGTGGATAATTTCTCAATCTGTCTCCATTAATTTCATACTTTATATATTGCTCTATCTTTAACTTGCATTTGTAAGCCTTCCAACTTGCTCTAATTGTAGTCATCACCCACTTTTTGCATTACCAACACATGCCAACTTGCTCCATTAATTTCCAATATACATTACCTACACAATTTTCCATAAAGCATTTTTTTCCACAATTTTAGGATCCAACACATGCCAAGTTTTTACATATATGACACCAATCTAACATTCTTAGCTAATGTTTCAAGAAAATTACTAAACTTGTATAGATTTTGCTCATTTAGACCTATAGATTGATTTTTGGCATTTAAGAAAATAGACTTCTTTTTTTTGTCTTCATGTCTTACATGTACTACACTTATTGTTATTGGTCTCTTTTTTTTTTTTAATTACTGAAACAATATTAGTGAAGATATATAAATATTCAATCAAAAATAAAGATTGAATTTGATTAAAAAACTAAGAGATATATCTTTTGATTATCATGGATATCTCCTCCTTCTATTTCTTACTATCGTCTCAATCCTTCTTCCATGGAAGGTTGTTTTCCCATTTGACCATAAGTTATCCCTCTTGATTGTTGATTATCAAAAGTTATGTCTATTTGATGTTGTTGTACTACACCAGCTATACTCATTGTTGGCTGTCCATCTCCTTCTGCACTTGTCTCATTCAATTGTGACCCACGACTTGAAATAGAAATACTCAATTTGATAATATTTGGTTACCTGGTTTGCATATCTTCTTGTGCATGTTCTTCTCATGTTAATGTTCATTGTCCTAAAATACTTGAGAAGGAAGTTGCCACCTTTCTTGCATTAGACATAGCCTTTTTTCTTTGAGTGATATGTTTCTTCATGGCTAATGGCAGTGGGTTGCTTATGGTATTTGATTTTTTACACCTGCAATTCATAACAAATTGATTAAAATTGAATGTCATAAAAACTATTCAAGAATATACAACACAGAAGAATTCCATAACTTGGTGGCTTATTTAGTTGGTCACAAAAGATTATAGAAAAAAAACTCATCAACATATTTTTTTTAATTATTTGCATGCATCCACTCCCGATATGTTTCTTAACCATTTGCATTATCAATTAATTGGTCTAAATCTCTTTCTTAACAGGTAAATCATTTGTTTATAGGTCAACTATGGTACTGGACATGTCTTCTCTTATCAAACTAGATTACTTAAAATTACCAATAACCTCTTCACATTTGAAGTTATTATATTTGGTTTCCTCCAAAATATATTTTGTACATTTATATTATGTTCTTCATCCAACCCAAATAACTCTCTAAAAATCCTATGCACTACATAATAAAAGTCTTTCTCAATTAGATCCTCCACAAAGAAAACTTGGTGAACTTAGGATATTGATACAAAATGATCATTCAGATAGAACAATTTGTTGGAGTAAATGAATGCAAGTCCATAGCCATCATTTTGTAACTCAAACCAATCACATTTAAATAAAACAACATCAAATTGACTTCGGTAATCTAACTTAATAATTTGCTCCATAATAGTTCATTTTTCCCTTCATTAGATTTTGGTCTTTTGAACTAATAAAGCTATTGATTAATGTTGTTAGTGTAATGCTATTATTTTGTATCTTGCACCTTGCATCTTGTTCCCTTGTGTGGATTTATAGTCACTAATAACATAACCATTATAACGTTTTGCATAATATTATGACCAATAGATAATCATTGAATATAAGGAGGAACATCCTTACTTGAACTCGGTTTTGAAACTAAGTTGGAAAATCTTAACTATGGTTTTGTATTTTTACCCATCTTTTTCTTTGTCGTCTACTCATCAATTGCCTAGACTTTATATAATAAAGACAATAATGAGCAATACATTGAGTAATTTAAGGAGATAAGATTAAATGACAATTTAAAGCTAGATTTAACTTACTTGATATATCTCTTAACTTGTTTATCTTTATAATTAAACAATGCATATTTGTGTGTTTGTTCAAGAGAAACAACATCCAAAGTAATGGTCTTACCCTCATTTTCCCTTTACTCCCTATTGTATGTTCTTTATTGGGAAATAGAAGTGTTTACTCCTTTATTATTGTGCCAAATTGTTGATTATAACTCATAAAATGAGTCTTCAACTTATCATGCATATATCTTGAACAAAACACCAAACACTCTTCAACCAAATACCCTTATGTGATAAAACCTTTAAGATGACTTCTATTATGAACGTATAAGTTTATGTAACATGCTTTGGTATCTTCTTCTTAACTGTAATTGGAAGAAGGTAATATACCAATAAATATGCATCATACTCTTATACCTTACAATTTTTTTTTCACTTTTTTATTCACACATCTAGTTATATTAGATGAACAACCTTGAGAAAGTTTGACACCTTTTATAACAGTACTAAATATGGTTTTCTCCTCTAGTGTCATTGAAAAGCATACTTTAGATAGATAAATGTATTGACTATCATTAGAAAGAATAGGTTGAAACTCTTTTCTTATCTCTATGTCCTGTAAATCAAAATAAGCCTTTGCATGATCCTTTGTTTTTCCAAGAATGTGAAGGAGAGTGCCAATAATGTTGTCACAAATGTTTTCTCTATATGCATCACATCTAAATTGTGATGCCATTTATATCACTCTTTACATAGTAAACAAAATAATATAGATTTTTTCCTCCATGGATTGTCAAAGATTACCTTTTGCTGCTTCTAAACTAATTATCAAAATTAGACAACTCTGATACAATCTTTGACCCTAACAAAGGAGTTGGAGTGGTTCTCAACTCTATCTTACAATTAAAAGATTTTCTATCTCTTCTCCATAGGTGATTAGCATCTAAGAACCTATGATGGTCCATATAATATGTCTTCCTACTATAATACAAATATTCAGAAGAAGTGTCATTATTACAAGTAGGATATGCTAGTGTTTCCTTTATTCTCCACCTTTAACAACATTGTATACATTGGAAAATCATTGACAGTTCATAATAAGACTACTTGCAATTGAAAAGACTGTTTATTAGATGTATTATATGTCTCTATACCATGCTCCCATAACTCCTTCAATTCTTCAATTAATGGCTATAAAAACACATCTATCTCTCTTCTAGGTGAATTATGGCCATGAATAATTATAGAGAGCATCATATATTCTAGTTTCATACATAACCGTAGTGATAGGTTGTAATTAATGAGCACAACCAGCAATGTGTTATGTATAATGCTCATTGTTTGGAATAAATTGAATCCATCGCTAGCCAATCCTAATCTCACTTTGTGAGGGTCCTTTGCAAAAGATGGATTCAATACATCAAAATCTTTCCAAGCTTGATCATCAACAAGATGTCTCCTGTCACCTCCTTAAGTTGATGTTTTACATGCCAAATCATATCATTAGTTGTTTTTGGGCACATGAAAAGTCTTTGAAACCTAGATTTCAAAGAGAAATATTTTAGAATTTTTGTTGAGACCCAATGGACCTTCGAGGATACATTAAAGACTTCATCTTCCTTAATGTTTTTCCACTTAGTAGCCCCACATATGTGACAGATCTTTGGCTTTTCATGCTTGTCCCAAAAAAGCATATAATCATTGGGAAATGCATGAATTTTTTTGTAGTTAAGTCCCAATTCTTTTACTATATTTTTAGCTTTATTAAACAAATTAGGAACCTTAGTATCAAGGAATGCTGCCTTGATTTAGTTCAACATATCTCCAAATGTTGCATTACCAAAACCATGGAGATACTTAAGAAAATATAATCTAATTGTAAAAGAAAGCCTTGAAAGGGTATTAGAATCAGGGTATAATTCTTATTGCCCTTCTTCAACTAACTTGCAAAACTTTATAACTTGTATAGTAGGACTTTCCCCAACATTGTCAAGACCTGTTAATTCTTTTACATCCCTAAATTTCATCAATATTTATCACCCTACTTGATTGTAGTCCCTTACCACAGAAAATTCATATCTTATAATCCTACATAAATCCTTAAATGTTTATAAACTACATAACTAAAGTACCAATAATTACAACATTTTTTTACGAGGGTAAGAGATTTCATCTCCCTCAATAGACATAACAAAAACGTTATTTAAGAAATCATTAACCTTATTTAAGTAATCATTACTCAAACTATTGAAATCCATCCATCTTTTATCCTTTATGTTGACCAAGCGATCTTCAATCAAGCAAAGCAAATATATTTAGAATATTTTAGTTTCAAATTGCTAAGTAAAAGTCATATAAGTGAAAGTAAATTTCAATCTTTATTAGTGGAACAACATATATTGCAAATTTGGAAAAAAAAAAATTATGTCTAACTAGATCAATTATTGTTTATATTTCCTCCTCTTGATGTTAAGTGGGTTTGGTTCTATCACACCTTGAATCTTGCAAGCTGGCTATTGCTATTGCTTCTTCTCTTTAATTTTTTTTCTTAGGTAAATTTTCTTACTTGGTCACCAAGAAAGTGAAGGAAAATTAGAAAAAGAACTTTCCTTTTTTTACTTTTTGGTAACTTTTTGTCCATAAGAAAGAAAAATAAAAAGAAAATTTCTTATCTTGGCATCAAGTATATTTACATATAAAAATTTTGTGTTGTAGGCAAGTTACAAGCAAGACTTTGAGACAAGGTTCTCAAAACTAATAGGCAACCTAGTGGTCCTTGATGAAAAAAAATGAAGAATATGCATTGATGAGATGCAAGGATTTGTGGATGAGTAGGTACCCAAGTGAATGTTTTAAGAATGAAGTTGATAATTTAGACCCTTATGAGCCAATTGGTATAAATGAAGATCTATTGAGTGAACATGAGAAGCAAATAATTATGTCTTGCGAGTTTTTAATGATTGTTCAATACTTATGTTTGGTAATATGCTTGACCTTAACATGGAAATCCATTGGAAAAAAAAAAAAGAAATCCATTGAAGAAACATAACCGTAGTCAAAGCCATACACATAGACAAAGCCATCTCTTTTAGGCTCCAATGTCACCCACATTCAAAAAGCACTTTAGTTGGGAGAAAAGGAGCAAGTAACCCAGACATTTCATCAAACACAAAAGGAGCATTACGTGAAAGTATGACAAACAAAGGAACAACTTAAAGGGTTCCAATAAGCAACTTTCATATGTCATTAATGGTGGGATTATGAGTTTGTTTCGATGTTTTCTTCCATTTTTATTAGCATTGCATTTAATACTTTTAACTAAAGCCAAAGATAAACTAATCTAGCCTTAATTAAAGCTTCTACGAATTGATATGGTAAATGCTCCTCTAGCGAGTAAGTAGTTTATCATAGTAAAGGAAGCTAAGCCATAATTTATGGACGTAATCACGCATATACCTTCCATGATAGAACTCGAAACTATATTCATGCCAAGGAACAAAATTAAATCCAAGCATTAATAATTGAATATACAACTATAAGAACTGTTAATCCATTAACATAGCCATGGATGATCATAAAGCAATTGGACATAATTAATTTGCCACAAAACAACCATAATCAACACACTGAGGCACAAACTACCCATAAACAAGATAGCACCAACACATCAGAAACCCAAACACATATCTAGCACCGAAAATTGGCCAAAAGAGAAACTTATCTTAAGCATTGCAGCGATTGTCCACCAAAAATCAACTGAACCAAGCCCGCAGGAGCTCCTTACACCAAAAAATAAACACACAGAAAAAAAGAAAAGAAAAACAGAGAGAAAGGGGTGTGCTGACTCTTGCAGGAGGTTCGTCAGCGCTGCTGGCGACCTTGCTGGACAGTGTCGTGGGTGCCATTACTAGAGCCATCAATCTAAGCTTTATTGAAGGCCATGTGGCGAGAAGAGGTTGGGAAACATGCAAATCAACGGAAAACCAGAAACTAGCCACTGCTAGCTGTTGGAGCACATGCCCAGCCGAATGAAACTGGCACTAGTTGACTCCTCAGGCACCGATCTATCCAGTCATGCCCTCCACATGTTGATCAAAGGACGGGGAAGCATTGACTGTTGAACAAAAGCCCATCGACATCACCCACTCCTCCCATCACACGTGCCGCCCCCAGGGCCATCACCACACAAAACGGACACTGGATGACTTAGCAAGTGCCTCCCACGCACTAACCAGAGGTTGGCGGTGCCTTCGGTGGCAATTGCCACGCTCTCTTTCTACCACAGCTAGTTCCAAAAACCAAGACCAATATTCTTGGGGCCTAATGTTGGCTTCCCCCACCAGAAATCATATCCAAAATTCCTGATTAAGACATTTCTAAATTTAAAACACGTGAAAATGACTAAGTTCACTAGAAAAAGAATATGATTTTCTTTTAATCAATTCAAATACTTTCAAAATTTTATAATTATATTTTTTTGAGCAAAATTATTATAAAAGGCATTCAAAACCTCCTAAAAATTTCTAAGATCTTTCATTTTGATTTTGTAGTGTAAAAGTTTGTTGCAAAATTATCTGAATTATTTTTTAAAAAATTTTTAATTTCATTTTTTTCTATACATAAAATTACTAAAAAAATATTTAAAATTTTTTCAAAATTTCTAAAAAATTTTCTTTTTAATTTTTGGTATACAAGATAATCATAAAAAACATATAAACCCTTTTAAAAGATCTCCAAAACCTTTCCTCTTGTTTTATGGTGTAGAGGATTATCATAAAAAGCTTATGAAAAAAGTCTTTTAAAAATTTTACCTATATTTTAATTACTATTTAGATTCAACAAAACTTTAGTGTATGGTCTATTGTGATAAATTATATTTATAATAGGAAGAAAAATAAATAAAGTCTAAGGGCATAGGAATAAAGACAATTAAAGAGAGGTATTGCAATTTGCAACTGATGTTTGGCTTGGCTATGACCTCTGCCAAGCATAATCATGCTCTTAAACACTAAAGAATCTGATAACATAGATCACGCTTCTTATAAAGTTCTGATCATGCATAAACTAATTGGTAATAATTCTCATGTCGACACACACATATTATAATACTCCTAGCTGCTATCAATTCTTGACATTCAAAAGGTTCCAAACATTGTGCCTTTTTCTGCATCCATTGAGCTTTCAAATTTGGGAGACTATTGTGACAATCCATCAATTCTTCAAAAAAAAAAAAGTTTGAAATAATTATAAAAATCTCATTATAATTGATATGAGCCAGTGTTACTGCTTTTGAAAAAAAAAAAAAAAAGTATTGATGAACTTACTTTGGGCGTATTCCACTTTAAAATTTTAGATTTATCTCTCAAGTTATATGGATGAAGCGATACAAAAAGAAGAACCTTAAATTAAAGCAGAGTGCATCTCAAATTGTTGAATGCTTTTATATACCTATCCACCTAAGGGACTACCCATAAGATTGGGGAGAGTAGCACGTAAGCCTACTTTGAATTTACATCTTTGTAATTTTTATTGTTGCTTTGCATTCCTATTGTGTTTTTCACCCAAATTAACCTTGGTTTGTTTTGTTAGAAAAAGGGATGGAAGGAAAATGATAAGAAAGATACGGGAAGAGGCAATAATTTTCCATTTCTTTGGAAAAGAGATGAGAGAACAAAAATTTTTGAAAAACTAAAAAAAAGAAAAAATTTAATGAATGCATGGTTCACTGTCTCATGCAATAGATAAGAAAAGAAAAAAAACTTTTTAAATATTTTTTATTACTAACTTATCAAATGACCTCACTATCAAATCATATATTAATATTTAAATGTTATTTAACTAACAATAATTTTCTTTTTCTCATAATATTTAAATCATTACATAATATAATAGTTATAGCAGTGGTTCCAAACTACTTTTTATATGGTAAAAATTGCTCCATAAAGTTAAATATAACAGTTTTTAGTTCAATAAATTTGTGAGCATTGTAATAAATCTTATGTAACAATTTTCTTGACCTATAACAACACATATGAACCTATTAAATAAACTTATTTTTTTGCAACAATTTTAAATAATTATTACAATGCTATTAATATTGCACATATAATGATTATTAATGTATATGCAATGGTTTTGTTGTTTTACAAAACACTTTGTTATTTGTTGTGGTAGCAATTTTTTTACATTTAGCAGTAATCATTGGAGAAATAGACATTGATTCTTTATAGAATATGTAACAGTTTCTAATAAAATTTAAAGTGCTTATTATATATTAGCCAATGACTTTTTTTAAGTATAATAAGTATAGTTTTTTAATAGAATAAACAATGATTATTTAATAAAATAAGTAGTAGTTATTTAATAAAATAAGTAATAATTTTTTAATAGAGTAAGTAATAGTTTTTTAATAAAACAAGTAACATTTTTTTAATTGAGTAAGTAACAATTTTTGAATAGAATAAATAATAATTTTTTAATAAAGTAAGTAGTAGTTTTTAATAGAATAAGTAATAAGTTTTTAGCAAAATATGCAGTGGTTCTTGTTAGAATGGTGGAAAATATCCACTTGAATTGATAACAATTTTTTTATTAAATAAGCACTAAATATACTATAATAATGCAACAATAAACATTGATACAAATGTAATTAAATACTACATTCATAAGTTCATAGAATGGGCATTGCATAAAATTCTATATGGAGAAGTTCCAAATGTGTGAAGTCCTTAGCTTTGATTAGGAGCATCATCCTATAAAAGATAAATAAGGCTTTTGATGTAAATTTATAGACATTTAAAATAAACTAAAAAGGAAAAAATAATAAAAAAGGAAGAATACTTGAATGTATGGACTATATGTGTTTGTTAAGGATTTATGAATGTTGTGTTGTAAATCTTTATTTAGAGCACTAAAAGCATCATTAGGTGAAGGAGCTAATGGAATACTTATAAGAGACATGCCAAAAGTCGTATTTAGCTAAGAATTTTGTTGTTACAATTTTTGGAACATTTTATAAAAATGATGGGCTATTGCAGTAGTTTACAGTTCCATCTTCTTTTGCAACTCTTCTATGTGAGTTCAAACTTTTTTTATTGCTTAGCTTACACATTGTCTTTAATAGATTGCATAAAGTCTTTTGGAAATTTGACAACATCTTCAACAATTGATTAATCTTTTAGAGAAGTGCAGTTGACACCTCTTCCATAAAGCCTCACCCTTCTAGAATGCTTGTCCCTAATAACTATAATAAATGCATCCACATGACTTTGGCTACTTGATCATTTCTTTTGAGTTTAAAGCTCCTCAATTCAATTTTGGATTCAAAGCAAGTGAAGTTAAGAGTGAAAAAATCCAATAAAACCTCAACTCTTCATTAAAAAAAAAAAATAGAATTGCTTGCAATTTGTGAGATATTTCATCTTAAAGCTTATATTCTTGGTCAGATCTTCTTCTATGAATAGCTTTAAAAATTTTAAGGCAAGAAGGAGAAATTTTACTAGCAACTTAATTTTTTTTATACATATTTGAAAAATGTACCAAATCATGGTAGATTAACAACAAATCATTCTTTTTTTTTAAGATCTAGCACATGCCAAGTCTTTTTATATAATGACACCTATCTGACATTCCTAGCCAATGACACAAAAAAATTACTAAACTCATATAGAGTTTACTTATCTAGGCCTATAAGGTGATTTTCAACATTTAGGAAAAATAAGCTTTTTCTTATCTTTATGTCTTACATGTACTACACTCATTGTTGTTGGTCCCTTTTTTTTTTTTTTTTTTTAATTGAAGCAATATTAGTGAAGAATATAAATTTTCAATCTAAAAATAAATATTGAATTTGATTAAAAAAAAACTAAAAGATATATCTTTTGTTTAGTTTGGATATGTCCTTCTTTTACTTCATGTTGTTGTCTTGATCTTTCTTCCATGGAAGGTTGTCATAAATGCTCTTCAACAATATGTAACACATAGAAGAATACCATAAATTAGCAATTTATTTAGTAAAGTCACAAAAGATTATAGAAAAAAACTTATTACCCTATTTTTTCCTAATTATTTGCATCCATCCACTCCCAAAGTGTTTCATCACCATTTGTATTATTGTCCAATTGGCCTAAATCTCTATTAAAAGGTGGATCATTTGTTTGTAGGTCAATTATGGTATTAGGCATGTCTTTTCTTATCAAACTAGGTCAATTTGAAGCTACTAGATTTGGCTCCCCTTAGAATATATCATGTACATTTACTTTGTCTTCATCATCTAACCCAAATAACTTTCTAGGAATCTTACACATTACATGTTAAAAGCTTTTCTTAATTAGATCCTCCACACAGAAAGTTTGGTGAACTTGAGATGCTAATATGAAAGGATCATTCAAATAGGACAATTTGTTGGAGTTAACGAATGCAAGTCTAGAGTCATCATTCTCTTATACCTCACAATTTTCTTCTCATTTTCATTCACACATCTAGATATATTAGATGTATAACCCTAAGGAAGTTTGACACCATCTATATTAGTACAACACTTGGTTTTCTCCTCTAGTGTCATTGAAAAGCATGCTTTAGATAGATAATTTTAACAACCATCATTAGAAAGAATAGCTTTAAGCTCTTTTCTTATCCCTTATGCCTTGTAAATCAAAACAAGTCTTTGCATGATCCTTTGTTTTACTAGGAATGTTAAGGAGAGTCCTAAGAATGCTATCATAAATATTCTTCTCTATATGCATCACATGTAGATTATGATGACATTTATTACTCTCCTAATATGGCATACAAAAAAATATAATTTTTTTCTTCTATGAACTATTAAAGGTTGCCTTTTCCAAACTGACTATCAAAAGTGGACAACTTTGATATAATATCTAACCCTAACAAAAGAGTTAAAGCAATTCTCAACTATGACTTACCATTTAAAGATTTTCTATCTCTTTTCTAAGGGTGATTAACATCTAAGAACCTATGATGATCCATATAACATGTCTTCCTATTATGATACAAATATTGAGTAAAAGTATTATAATTACAAGTAGGACATGTTAGCTTTCCCTTTGTACTTCACCTTGACAACATTGCATATGTTAGAAAATCACTAATAGTCCATAATAAGGTTATGTGGATTTGAAAAAAATTACTTATTAGATGCATCATATGTCTCTAAACCATACTCTCATAACTCCTTCAATTCTTCAATTAGTGGCTATAAAAACTCATATATCTCTCTTTTGGGTGAATTAGTGCCAAAAATAATCATATAGGACTTCATATAGTCTAGTTTCATTCACAATTATAGTGTTACATTGTAATTAATGAGCATAACTGACCATGTGTTATATGCATGCTGATTGTTTGAAATGGATTGAATCCATCACTGGTTAACCTAATCTTATATTGTAAGAGTCCTTTGCAAAAGATGGATACAACAAATTAAAATATTTCCATGCTTGACCATCAATACAATGTCTCATGTTACCATCCTTAGGTCAATGTTTTACATGCTAAACCATATTATTAGTTGTTTTAGGGCATATGAAAAGTCCTTGAAGCCTAGATTTCAAGGGGAAGTATATTAAAATTTTCATTGGTACTCAATGGACCTTTGAGGATACATTAAAAACTTCATCCCCTTCAACTTCCTTGATGTTTTTTCACCTAGCAACCCATCTATGTGATAGGTCTCTAACTTTTCATACTTGTCCTAAAAAAGCATGCAACATTGGGACATGCATGAATTTTTTTGTAGTTAAATCCTAGTTCTTTCACAATATTTTTAGCTTCGTTAAACAAATTAGGAATCCTAGTATTAGGGAACGCCTCCTTGATTAAGTCTAACATATCTCTAAATGTTACATTACTAAGGCTATGGAGACACTTAAAAGGATATAATCTAACTATCAAAGAAAGCCTTGAAAAGTTCTTACAACCAAGGTATATTTTTGTTGCTCTTCTTTCACCAACTTGTAAAACTTTCTAACTTATACATTAGGATTCTTCCCAACATTGTCAAGACTTGTTAGTTCTCTTACATCTTAAAGGTGTCATATAAGAGCCCATCAATATCATCATTATTATCAACTTTAATTTCATCATCATTTATAACCTTACTTGATTATAGTCTCTTACCATGGAAAATCCATATCTTATAATGACTAAATGTTCATAAACCACATCACTGTACCAATAATGGCAACATTTTTTATGAGAGCAAGAGATTTCATCTCCCTCAGCAAATATAGCAAAAGCTTTATTTAAAAGATCATCAACCTCATTCAAATAATCATTACTCAATCTATCAAAATCCATCAATCTTTTATCCTTTATGTTGATAAAATAATCTTCAATCAAACAAAGCAAATATATGTAAAATATGTTAGTTTTAAACTAAAAAGTGAAAGTAAATTTCAATCTTTGCTATGTATTAACACATATTGCAAATTTGGAAAAAAAAAAATTTCTAAGTTGATTTGTTATTGTTTATGTTTCCTCCTCTTGATGTTGTGTGGGTTTGGTTTCATTAGACCTTGAATCTCATAAGGTAGTTGATGTTGTTGCTTCTCTTTGTTTTTTACTTTCCTAGGTGAAATTTCTTGTTTGGTCAACAAGAAAGTGCAAGAAAAAAAAAAGAATAAAAAAACTTTCCTTTTTTTTTTTACTTTTTTTAGTAACTTTTTGTCCTTAAGAAGGAAAAATAAAAAGAGAATTCTTGTCTTGGCATCAAGTACATTTACATGTAAAATTTTGTATTGTAGGCAAGTTACAAGTAGCCTTATGAGACAAGGTTCTCAAAATTGATAGGCAAGTTAGTGATCTTTGATGAAGAAAATGAAGAATATGCATCAGTGAGATGCACAGAGCTATGGATGAGTACCTACCCAAGTGAATGTTTTGAGAATGAAATTGATGATTTAGAACCTCATGACCTAATTACCATAAACAAAAATTCATTGAGTGAAGATAAGAAGCAAAGAAATATGTGTAGCTAGCTTTAAATGATTTTTTAATGTTTATGTTTGGTAATATTGCTTGCCCTTCACATGGAAATCCATTTAAAAAACATGAAATCTATTGAAAAAATAAAACCACCATCAAAGCCATACACATACACAAAGCCATCTCTTCTAAGCACCAATGCCACACACATCCAAAAGCACTTCAATTGAAAGAAAAAGAGCAAGTGACCTGGACATTTCATCAAATAGAAAAGGAACAATTCATGAATGTACAACAAACAAAAGAGCAACAACAACTTAAGGGGTTCTAATAAAAATACCTTACTGTTCTTCAAGAGCACAATAGAAATTCATTTACAATTAGTTTAATCGAGGCCTTGCAGTAGCCGCTTAAGCCCCCAAAAGTGCAACAAGCCACCAAAGTTTTGAACCTAACACAACAAAAAGGGATTTGTCCTATGATGACAACAAAATCAATTCTCAGAAAAAAAAAATAAATTAAGGGATCAAAGAGAATAAGCTTTGAAATTACAAATATAAACATAAATAAAAAAGTTTAAACCTAAGTTGGAACATGAAAAGAGATAAAGCAATCTTATAACCATAACATTATCCTTCAAGACCAGACCTAAACTAGTTTCATACCTAAAGAACACTAGCAAAATAACATAGAAATAAGCAATTGGGAAGAAATTGAGAAGAATCAAACCTTATACTGATGGAATTCAAGGTACCAAAGAAATCATAGTCATCAAAGTAGACAAGTTAAGGATTTGGAAGAGGAAGATGTTGAAATACAACAAAAGGGGGGATTTGGAAGAAGAAGATGCATAAATGCAAAGAAGATGATGGAAGCTTCGACTATTGGACAAAAGCCCATAGCCATCACCCACTCCTCTCTTCACACACACTGCCCCTAAGGGGCATCACCAAACAAAACAGGCACTGGATGACTTAGCAAGTGATAATCTACCCACTTATGCCTTCCACATGTTGACCAAAGGTTAGCAACACCTTCAGTGGTAGCTACCACCCTCTCTCTCTACCACAACTAGTTCGAAAAACCAATATTCTCAAGGCCTAAGTTTGGCTTCCACCACAAGAAATCATATCCAAAATTTGTGATTAAGACACTTCTAAACTCAAAACATGAGAAAATGATGAAAGGGAAGATGAGTGTAAAGAGAAAAGGAGCACTTTTGGGTTGAAATTAAGAGAGAGACATAAAATGGGGGTTTGGAAGTTGAAAAAGAAAAAAAAAAAGAAACAAAGAAAAGTTTAAAGAAAGAAAAAAAGAAGAAAGAGAAAGGACAAAAAAAAGAAAAAAAAAGACAAGAAATAGTAAAAAATAAAGGACAAAAGGAAAAAAAAAGGAAAAGAAAAGAAAATGACACAATATTCCTAGTGGTAATATTATTATAGGACATCCCAAGTGAGTCTATAGACATAAAATGACATCAATATTCTTGTCAAAATTCCCAATAAATTATCTTTCTAATATACAAAATCATCATAAAAATTATTTGAATTCTCTCAAATATTTCAAAAAAAAAAACACTTTTATATTTTTAGTACAAAAGATCACAATCAGAATGATTTGAATCCTCTTCAAAAATTTGCAAAAACATTCCTTTCATTTTTTGTTATAAGGTATTACTATAAAAATTATCTGAATCCTTTCAAAAAACATTTTAAAAAAAACTATTGTAATTTTTTTAGTGTGCATAATTACTATAAAAAGTATCTTACGTCTTTTCAAAATTTCAAAAAAATTAATTTTCACCTCTTTACATAAGCAGATTACCATAAAAAGTTTCTTAATCATCTTCAAAAATTTCCAAAAATATATCCCTTTTATTTTTTGGTGCATTGGATCCATTAAAAAACATCCTAATTGTCTAGAAAAACGCCTAAACATTCCTTTTCAAAATTCAATGCATAGGATCACGGATCACCGAAAAATAAAAAAAAAAATCCAAACTCCTTTCAAGTCTTAAAATTTTTTTTTTTTTACTTTCAAGATTCATGATCACTGTAAATGCAATATGATTCCCTTTTAATCATTTCAAATACTTTCAAAATTTTATCTATCATTTTTTTTAGTATGCAAAATCATTGCAAAAAACATTCAAACGCTCCTAAAATGTCTGTGAAAACTTTTCATTTGTTTTTACTGCAACAAGTATTCAAATCATTTAAAAAAAAATTATTCACAAAATTAGTAAAAGAAAAAATAAATCTAAACTCCTTTCAAAAATTTCAAAAAAAAAATTATTTTTGGTGTAAAGATAATTGTAAAAAGCATAAAAACCCTCTAAAAGGCTCTCCAAAAACTTCCCTTTTGTTTTTTGGTGTGGAGGATTACTGTAAAAAACATTCAAATCTAAGAGCATGGGAATAAAAATAGTAGTACTATCATTTGTAACAAGCATTTAAGTTGGTTGTGAACTTTGCCAAACATAATTGTGTTCTAAATTCCTAAAGAATCTAGATAATGTAGATTGAGTTATTTATAATATTTTAATCACATATAAACTGATTTGTAACGACTCTGAAGTCAACGTACATGAATTTTAACACTCCTAGCTGCTATCAATTCTTGACATTCAAAAGGTTCCAAACGATGCGCCTTTTCTGCACTCGTCAAGCTCTCAATTTTAGGAAACTATTGTCACAATTCTTTGTTAAAAAATGTTTTAAATAGTTATAAAAATGTCATTATAATTGAAATGAACGAGTATTATTGCATTCAAAAAGACGATAGTATTGATGAACTTCTTTTGGGCATATTCACTGTTAAAGTATTAGATTTATCTCTCAATTTATGTGGATGAAAAGATACGAAAAAAAAAAACTTCAAATTAAAGTTTCTAAGTGTTTGGATCTAAAAAATGGTGGTGAAGGGCAATTACTTTGCTAATCTTGCAAAATTCATTATTAGCATCACAATTTCTCCGGGGAAAGACGAAGCCAAATAAGAGAAGGCAAGAATCACAAATTGACTCCTCTCAACATGCAAAGACAAAACGCAGACTGACAGCAACAAAGTTTATGTCATTTTTTTCTTGGGTATTCGTTACAGCAATGCAGTTGGGTCACCATGCACCGCATCTTGAGATATTGCGTCATTTTTCATGTTGAGAAATGGAGAGGGAGCCGCCATCATCACGGTAAGAGAAATGCCAAAAACATGCAAAAATGAAGAAATCATATTTACAGTATCATAGTTGCGGAAAAAAAAAAAAAAAAAACTACATGTTACCAATCATGCCTTGCGGTGCGAGAAGCTTTTGTCAGCTCCAAGTGCTCTTCGAATCCGATGCCTTACCCTTATTCTATCCGTATGTCTCTCACTATTATTTTGACAGCTTAAGGCATCATCTCTGTTCCCCAGTCGAAATACTATAAATAGCCATATGCCCAATTTTTTTGGATTAGACAAGTTAAAATCACGGGTCTCCAGGGCTTCACATAATCATAAATATGGCAGCAAACTTACCTCTCCAAGCTCCTCCCTGGGTCCGTTTGGCATTAAGAACTCGTCCAGCAAATGGCCCTGCTCCAACCCCAGCTCCTGAGCCCCCTCATCCCCATCCTCGGCCACTTCTTGCTCGACCGACATTCAGGCAAATTGGTCAGCCTCAGCGACTGCTAACTCAATCTCAAGAGCCTGCTCCAGCACATTCTCCTTTAACTCTACCACCTTCCCAGATAAATTCTGATGCAGACCTGAAACCCAAGATCCCATTAGAAGCCGAACAGAAAACTGTGGTTGTTCAAAAGACTATTGGCAAGTCTAGTATTTGGCCATGGACCAAAGGCACTGATTCAGACAGAAATTTCCCATAGGCTCGTAAGCCAACTGTTGCTCATATCCCTAGGAATTAACCCTTCAAAGAGGTGGAAAAAAAGGGAGCAAAAGTTTATGGCAAGAAAATTTCTGCAGATTCTGAAGAGGTAGGCATGAGGGTCATCACAATTGCGGGTGAAAACAAAGGTGCTTCAATGGAATTATTCTGTTCACCAGAGAAAAATGCGCTTGAGGGCAATTCTTATCATCACAACAGGAAGGAAAATCTCAACAGCAGGAGCAGCAGTGATGATGAAAAGAACCTCAAGACTAAGGACAAGAGCCACAAAGGAATGCCCATGAACGCACATCCAATGAGTGCTTTTATGAACACTAATGTTCAAGGGGTTAACAATTCGCTTGTCCAAAATCTTCATATACTCACCATGATCTTGGGGTGCACCTTTCTCTTTCTCAAAAGCTGGCAGCCAGTGGATTCAATCTTAAGGATCGTGGCAATGGCCACCAAAGCTAGCCGCTTGACAGAAAAGAGCGGGAAAGGCAGGCGGTTTGAAGCACATGTAGGCTGCAGTATTAATTTTAAGGAATAAAAAATAAGTGATTGATTGATGACACAACGATTCTTCTATGTTAATGTTCGGCTTTCAGAGGAGTGCATCTGAAGATTGTTGAATGCTTTATATACCTATCCATCTAAGGGACTACCCAAAAGATTGGGGAGAGTAGCTCTTAAGCTTGTTTTGAATTCACATCTTTGTAATTCTATTGTTGCTTTGTATTCCTATTGTTCCCCGAAATTAACCACGGTCTGTTTTGTTAGAAAAGGGTTGGAAAGAAAATGATAAGAAAGAAAAGGGATGAGACATTAATTTCTATTTCTTTGGAAAAGATTTGAAAAAATGAAAAGCTAAAAAAAGTTTCTCATGAATGCATATTTCATTGTCTTAGGCTTTTGATGAAAAAGAAAAAGTTTTTCTAATAATTTTTATGATTAACTTATCAAATCACTTCACTATCAAATTATATATTAATATTTAAATGAGACAACAAGTGTCATTTTAATTAATAATAATTTTTTTCTCCCATTTTTTCATAATATTTAAATTACTATAAGATAAAAAAATTATAGCAATATATCCAAATCACTACTTATGTGGTAAAAATCGTTGCATAAGGTTAAATGCAACAATTTTTAGTTTGCTAAATTTGCGAGTGTTACAATAGATCTTATGCAATGATATCCTCACATTATAACAACACATATGAACTTATTAGATAAACGTATTTTAGGCAGTAGTTTTAAATAATTATTACAATACTTTTAATATTGCATATACAATAATTAAAAATTATATATGCAATAATTATATAGTCCAATTATTGTAAAAGAAAAGGGCACATCAAAACCGATTGCTTGAAGTTGAAAGTTAAGGATAAGGATAAGTATAAAAATAATAAGCCAATTCAAGCTGTTATTGTGGAAGATGAAAGTAAAAAAATTATTTTCTTTACTAATGATAAATTAAGATTTGCTAATGAATAAATTTGGATTTTGGTTACGTGTACCATATATGTCCCAATAGGGACTAATTTTATACCCATGAATTTATTGAAGGTGGAGTTGTTATGATGGACAATAATGTAGTTTGCAAAATTATTAGGATTAGTATGGCTAGAATCAAGACTCATAATGGTATTGTGAAAATACTTACACAAGTTAGACACATTCTAGAATTGAAGAAGAATCTCATCTCTTTGGGAATACTTGAGGTTCTTGGCTATAAGTACACCGATGAAGGTGGAGTTCTAAAAGTCAGTAATGCTACTCTCCTTGTCATGAAAGCTTGTAAATCTAAAAATTTGTACATTCCATAAGGATCTACAGTTATAGGCATTACAATAGTCTCTATATCATCTAATTCAGAGGCATATATTATGAAGATATAACATATGTGATCGAGGTACATGACCGAGAAAGGTTTATCTATATTGAGTGAAAGAGGCCTTTTGTGTGGACAACGTACTAGAAAGTTAGACTTTTATGAGCATTGCATCTTTGGGAAGTAGAAGTATGTAAGTTTCAAGTCTCAAACAATTCACAAGACAAAATGCACTTTGGATTATATTCACTTAGAACTTTAGTGGTTATCTCGCGTTTTGTTAAAAGATGGTGCTAGGTATATGTTAACTTTCATTGATGATTATTTAAGGAAAGTTTAGTTTTTCTTTCAGAAGTACAACAATGATATTTTCCAAACATTTATGAAGTAGAAAGCATTGATTGAAAAGCAAATAGGGAAGCAAATTAAATGACTCAAGATAGATAATGATTTGAAATTTTGTGAAGGTGAATTTAATGAATTATGTAAAAATGAAGGTATTGTTCATAATTATACAGTCAGGATGTCTCCTCAGTAGAATAGTGCTGTTAAACATATGAACAAAAAAGCACTTTTAGAGAAATCTTGTTGTATGATTTCCATTGCTAGTTTGCCAAAAAACTTTTAGGTAAAGGCAGTCTCTATAACTCGTTATATCATTAATCGTCCACTTTCAGCATTTATAAAGTTTAAGACTCTAGAGGAAGTCTAGTCAAGCACTCCTACTAATTAGTCTGTGTTAAAGATATTTGGATGTCCTGCATATATGCATGTTAATAATGAAAAATTGGAACCTAAAACTAAAAAATGCATTTTCTTTGGACATGCATCTGGAGTGAAGGGATATCATTTATGACATCTTGATTCACCAAAATTTTTGATTAACAAAGATGTTACATTTAATGAATCTTCTATGTTACATCAAAAAGGAAAGTCTCTTATGCCTTCTAATATAGGTAAAGGTGAGAGTGGACATAAGTAGGTAGAGTTTGAATTTGTGAATCAAGATGTTCAATTGTGAAGTCCTCACATTTAGTGAGATTTATTAGATATTGTAGATTTCTCTAAAGACAAAGAGGAGGAGCATTCCATAGTCAAAGACAGACCAAGAAAAGATATTGGACCACCACAAAAATATAATGACTTTGTTTCTTATACTCTTTTAGTTGCATAGGAGACTAGTGAAATTGGCAAACTATCTACATATTTAGAAGCAATCTCAAGTGTTAAATCATCTAGGTGGTTGGGTTGCAATGAATGAAGAAAAATAATCTCTCTATAAGAATGACACATGGGTTTTTGTGAAACTGCCTTCAAAAAAGAGAATCATTAGTTGCAAATGGGTCTTCAAAAGAAGGAAAGTATACTAGGGGTCAAAGATGCAAGGTACAAGGCATGTTTGGTTGCGAAAGGCTTTAGTCATGTACAAGGTGTTGACTTTAACGATATTTTCTCATTGATGTTAAACATAGTTTGATATGTGTCTTGCTTGCTTTGATGACTATGTATGATTTGGAGTTAGAACAACTCAACATTAAGACAACTTTCTTATAGGGTGAGCTTAAGGAGCAAATATACATGAACTAGCCCTAACGTTTTAAAGTTGAAGGTAAGGAAGACTATATTTATTTGTTGAATAAATCCTTCTATGGGTTGAAGTAGTCTCCAAGATAGTGGTATAAGAGATTTGATTCCTTTATATTGGGTTATGGTTATTCTAGGAGTATGCATGATAGTTATGTTTACTTTTAGAAGTTGGATGATGGCTTGTTCATTTACTTGTTGTTTTATGTTGACAACATGCTCATTATTACCAAAAATTTATTAGAGATTCACACTTTGAAATCACTTTTAAATGTTGAATTTGAGATGAAAGACTAGGGAGCAACAAAGAAGATTCTTGGCATGGAAATCAAAAGGAATCATGAAAGAGGTAAGTTATATTTGATCTAGAAGAATTATGTTGAAGAGGTCTTGGGGCAATTTGGTGTATAAAATGCCAAACCTATTAGTACTCCCATTGCTAATTATTTTAGATTATCAACTGCTCAATAACCAAAGTTAGAAGAAGATAAGAGGTTTATGGAAAGAGTTCCATATTTGAGTGCTATTAGCAATCTTATGTATGTGATGGTTTGTACATATCCAGATATTTCAAAAGTAGTTAGTGTGGTTAGTAGATATATCTTTTCTAGGCAAATTACATTGGTAAACTATAAAATGGATTCTTAGATACTTGCAAGGTACTTCGAACACATGTTTGGAGTTTGATAAAAATTTAGGTGCATTGATTGGTTTTGTTGATTCTAGCTACACCATTGATTTTGATAGAAGAAGATCTCTTATAGGCTATGCATTTTGTGTTACTAGTTTTACTATTAGTTGAAAACCTACTTTGCAACATATTGTTGCTTTGTCTACTATTGAAGTAGAATACATGGCAATGATTAAGGTAGTCAATGAAGCTTTATGGTTAAAAAGTTTGTATAGTGAGCTTAGTCTACATTAAGATGATGTGACCATCTATTGTGACAGTCAAAGTGCAATACATTTGACTATGGATTAGATGTATCATGAGAGGATGAAACATATTGACATGAGCTCACTTCATTCAGGAGACAATTGTTAAAAGGAAGATTTTAATCCAGAAAATTAATATAAAAAATAATCTTATAGATATGTTTACAAAGCCTCTTCTAGTTGCTAAGTTCAAGCAGTGCTTGAACTTAATTAGTGTCATATGATGATTTAGGAGTTTGTGAAGAAGGTGGAGCATTGTTATTATGTCTACATATGATACTTGAACCAAGGTGGAGATTTGTTTAGTTGGTGGCTAAAGTCCCACGTCGAAAAATTGAATAGAATTAATTGATTTTGTTTCATATAAATAAGAAGTAATATAGTGTGATGTAAAAATAATAAAAATTAAAGCAGTTAAAACTCCACGTGCCTTTAGTCCATTATTTGGAGTTTTGTTGACTAGGTTTAAGACGAGTTATATATATATATATATTCTCCACTTTAGTAATATTTACTCTCACTTTCACTTATGAACGCAAGTCAAATTAACCGAATCACTTAAATTTGATGTCTATTATTTTCAATTATTTCTTATTTTTGTTATTATTTTTAAAAGTCATGGAGCAATTTTGTTGTTGGCACCTTTGATTCATTTTCTTTTGCAAGGTTCTTCCTTGTACATGACATGATAAATGGGTAAAAAAAATTTATGCCATTTGATCCTAAAATTCAAAGAACAATTCATGTGTTAAACAAAAGCAAAAGAGTAGAGATTATGAATGAAGAAAGTGATGAGGCTAACTGGCCCTTGCTATAAAATTCAAAACCTTTAGTCATAAGGACCACACAAAGTATTAGGAGGTCAGCCAAACAAGTAAATAATTTTGAAATCAAACCAGCCATCATTAAGATGATTCAAATTTTATGTATAGGTAAAAGATCCAAGTGATATTGCAACGAGAGCTAATGCTTTCAATAACATAGAAAATTATGCTATCTTATGAATAACATTTTTCTTGACAGTAATTTATCAAAAATTTTTTGTGACCCTAGTGTGACGAAGCTGAAAACCCTAGTATATTCTCTCTTGGTTCAATCTCATTGTGTTTAGCAATTGATTTTTCTATTTAGGTTTTATTTGCTCTTATTTAGTTTTTTATGTTTTGAAATTGGTCTTCTAAATAAAGTTAGGATCACTAGTGTTTTGGTACTTATTTGCTTTCAATCCTCATAGGACAATACTCTATTCACTATCTATATTCTCAAGCAACTAGTCCACTTGCTAATAGTTATTCTTACGCATTGTATTCTGTCAATAGGGTCGTAAGAGTCTCAAATCCTTGCATGAACCTCTAATGGAATTATGCAAGTCCATGAAAGCTTATGATTTCATAGATCAAAGTTAGAACATACCTCTCTTGGATGGCTTGGGCCTTTTCTTCATCTATTTTTATTCCTTCATGAAGGATTACATAACCAAGGAAAGTGACTTGATTCTAAAATAATTAACACTTTTTTTATGTTGCCACAAAGCTTTTCCTTCCTTAGCACTTCAAACACATGTATAAGGTGTCTAGCATGATCAACTTGCTTCTAGCTATAAACTAAAATATCATCAAAGTAAACACCAATAAATCTGCCAATAAACTTCCTCAACACATGATTTATTAATGTCATAATAGTGCTAGGTGCATTGAAAACACCAAAAGACATCTCTTTCCTTCATATGGATCTGATGATAATCTCTCTTCATATGTTTGAGAAGATTTTGGAATCATGTAGTCCATCAAGATTATTTAGCCTTGCAATCAAGTAGCACTAATTTATGGTGGTCTTGTTGATAGCATGACAATCAACACACATATGCATAGTCCCATTCTTCTTTAGAGCAAAGACTTTTGGATTCTCAAACATATCCCTTTTGATGGATTACTTACTGTATAGATGAGCAAATACACCAAATGAAGAGATTGATCCATTATAGAGGAGAGATTAGATAGTTAAGTCTACCATTAAGGTGATAGTGCAATGCAAGCACACCAATATAAAAACTTTGAAAATTTACCTCACTTGAAAAAAATGAATGATAAGAATTAAAATCAAAGAAATTGAACTCAAATTTATATATAAATGATCGTAGATAGATAGATGCTGGATATTAGTCCTTTTGTAAAGTAAATAATAGCAATTTCCATCAATTTGTAATAAATGACATTCATAATATGCAAGAGGCTTGTAATAAGCATTGGAAACATGTAAAAAAATATGGAAATTGAGTAATTAGAAAATGTTGCCAACTTTCCACCATTACATGCTTGATTTATTGGGTCAACTAGGTGGTAATAAATACTCCACAGAAGTAGAATTATTGCTCTACTAATGCTCCACTTTGGCTAGTCCATCATCCCTTATAGAAGCAATGCATTGCTTGCAAGGCTTATGTTTGATTTTGAATGAGTAATGAGGAACGAATACTCTTGATTTTCAATCAAGGTTAGGTGATGCATCAACTTGAATGGATTTGGACTACCTAAGACATAATAACATGCATCTTACAATGAAATCAAAGATCAATATAGACATTCAAGGCAATGAATCATTCCATCTAGGTAAGAAAAGCCAATCAAGATGAATTACTCCTTTGGTTGGTGGAATTCAATAGATTCAAATAACCCAAGGTCTATTGATGTGCAAGTCTAATGAAATTAATGCTCAATGCAGATTAGAAGATTATTTTCTATAAGTGCTTCCTTACAATGAAAGGAAAAGCCTTATGGCTCAAGAATTAGATTATAGTCTCAAGTTTCAAGTAATGAAAATTTCTTTTCTAATGAAGAAAGCAAAAAAAGAATAATTCTCCTTTATTCAATATATTACATTAGACTCAAACTACTTAAAGGAAAAGCCCCATTGCCAAGTAATCAATAGGCATTCTCAACTTTTAAGCAATGAATGATTTAATCATAGTAAGTAAGATTAGCAGCTTCAATATTGGTTAGACTTTAATAGATTCAGACTACCCCAGACATAATAATATGCATCTTATAATGAAATTAGTGATCAATGCAGACATTTAAGTCATTTCATGTTTCATTTGTGAGAATGACTTCTTAGAACAAAAGAAAAAGCCTTAAAAGGGAGAAATGAAGTGATGATCTCATCATTGGAAATATGCCGAAATATCTATACAAGAAAAGCTAATCAAGATTAGCAATTAGTTTGTTTGATGAAATTCAATGGATTTAGACTATCTAAGGTGTATTGAACTACATATTGCAATAAAATTAATGCTTAGCATAAACATGGATGTCTATTGCATGATCATTTTGTGTGAATGACTACTTGCAACAAAAGGACAAGCCTTATTGCTAAGGAATCAAATAACAATCTAAACATTCAAACAATGAACAATTTTCTTTTGTAAAAGAAAGCTAATGAAGAGTAATTGCTCCTTTATTCTATAGATTTCATTGGATTTGGACAACCCAAAGTCAAAGCCTTGTAGTTAAGTTATCAAGAGATAATCTCATGTTTAAAGTAATGAACAAATCTATCATTATAAGTAAAGCTAATCAAGAGTAAAAGTTTCTTTATTAGATAGACTTCAATGGATTAAAACTACCTGAGATAGAATATCATGCATCTTGCAATGAATGATCGGTGTAGACAATTAAGTTAATTTCACCTTTGCTTTGTGTGAATGACTCTTCTATATAGATGGAGAAGTCTAATTTTCTAAAAATGAAGTGTCATACTTATTTTTCAAGTAGTGAACCATTATATCCAAGGAAGATAAGCTAGTCAAAATGAATCACTCCTTTGTTTAAAGGAAGTCAATGGATTAGGCCTACCCAAGGAGTATTAACTGTGATGTCATAATGAATTTAATGCTCTATGTAGACTTGGATGTTAGTTACTTGATCAGTGTGAATGATTCCTTACAAAAAAAGCAAAAGCCATATTGCCAAAAAATTAGGGGATGGTTTCAAGTTTCAAGTACAAAACAATTCTCACTTGCCAAAGAAATTTAATCAAAAGTAAGAGCTCCTTTAATCAATGGACTTAAAGGGATTCAAATGACCTTGTGGAGAAGTCCTATTCTCAAGTAATCAAGAGGTAACCTTATATTTCAAGCAATAAATGATATTCACTAAAGAAGAAATGCTAATGAAGAGTAATAAATTGTTTATCAAATGGTCTTGAATGGATTTAAATTACATGAGACATAATAACATGCATCTTGAAAAAAAATTAGTGATTAGTGTAGATAATTAAGTACAAGATTCCTTTATGTGAATGACTCCTTAAAACAAAAGGAGAAGCCTTTACATAGAAATGAAGTGTGGGTCTCAACTTTTTGAAATTGAACCATTCTATCCAATTAAGAAAACTATGTAGGAAAATGACTCCTTTGTTTTACGGAATTCTATGGACTAAGACTACCCAAAGTGTATTGATGTGTATGCTGCTTTAAAATTAAAATTTTATGTAGACATGGATGTTAATTGCATGATTATTTTGTGTGAATCACTCCTTGTAACAATAGGAGAAGAATTATTGCCAAGGAATCATGTGATAGTCTCATCATTCAAACGATAAACAATTTATGTTGGCTAAAGAAGTTAATCATGAGTAATAGGTACTTTATTTGATGGGCTTCAAAGGATTTACATAACCCAAATCATAAGTCTTATTATAAAGTAATCAAGTGATAAGCTCATGTTTCAAGTGATGAATGAATCTTTCATTATAAAGAAGGCTAATCAAGAGTAAAAGCTTCTTTATTGGATGGATTTGAATGCATTCAAATTAGCTAAAATAGAATATCATGCATATCGAAATGGAATCACTTATTGGTGAGACATTTAAGTTAATTTTATGATTCCTTTGTATAAATGACTCCATGGAATGAAAGGAATAACATTGTTAGCTAGAAATGATGTGCAAGTCTCATGTTTCAGGCAATAAGCCATAATATCCACGTAAGAAAAGTTAATTAGGATGAATAACCCTTTTGTTTGATAAAATTCAAGGGATTTAGACTACCCAAAGTGTATTGACATGCATGTTGCATTGCAATTAATAGTCAATTTGGACACATATTTTAATTGCATGCTTATTTTGTGTGAATGATTCTTTGTAATTTAAGCAGAAGCCTTATTGGCATGAAATCAAGTGATGGTCTCAATTTTAGAATAAAGAGTGATCTCTTTCTTGAGAAAAAAAAAGCTAATCAAAGGTAATAACTACTTTATTTGATAGAATTTAATTGATTTGGATTGCCTAGAAAAGAAGTCTTATTGTCAAGCAACCAAGATGTTGTCTCATGTTCCAAGCAATGAATAATTCTCTCATTATAAAAGAACTAATCAAGAGTAATAGTTTATTTAATGGACTTGAATAGATTTAAACTTCCAAAGACAAAATCAAGTGCATCTTACAATGAAATCAGTGATTGATGTAGACATTTATGTTAATTTCATGAATCTTTTGAACGAATGACTCCTTGGAATGAAAGGAAAAGCCTTATTAGCAAGAATTAAAGTGATGATATCATACTTTAGGCAATGAACCATTTTATCTGCATAAGAAAAACTAATCAAGATGAATGACTCTTTTTTTGATGGAATTCGATTGATACAAACTATTTAAAATGCATTAATGTGCATGTCACAACAAAATTAAAGTTTAATGTGGATATAAATATTAATTACATGCTCATTTGGTATGAATGATTCCTTGCAAAAAAAGTATAAGCCTTTTTGCCAAAGAATTAGGTGATAATGTCATGTTTTTAGCAACAAGCAAATCTCTTCTAGTAATGGAAGACAATCATGAGCAATAGTTCCTTTACTTAATGAACATCAATTAATTTGAACTACCCTAAGGAAAACTCTTAATTTTTATTAACCAGGAGATATCTCATGTTTCAACTAATGAACAATTCTCTCATAGTAAAGAAATTCAACCAACAGTAATAGCTTTTTTATTAGATGCAGTTCATTGGATTCAAACTATTCCAAACATAATGATGTGCATCTCGTAATGAAAATAGTGATCAATGTTAGACATTAAGTTAATTTCATGATTTCTTTGTGTGAATGACTCTTTGGAATGAAAAGAGAATCATTAATACATGGAAATGCGGTGTTAGTCTCATGTTTTAGGTAATGAACCATTCTACCCTTGTAATAAAAGCTAATCAAGATGAATAACTCATTTTTTTGTGGAATTAAATGGACTTAGAAAACCTAATGATATTAAATGCATGTCATAATGAAATTAATGATCTATGTAAATATAAATGTTAATTAAATGATTATTCTATATGAATGATTCCTTTCAATGAAAGGAAAAGTGTTATTACAAAGGAGTCAAGTGATGGTCTTAAGTTTCAAGCTATCAACAATTCTCTCTTGGTAAAGAAGGATAGCTAAGAGTAATACCTCTTTTATTTGATGGACTTCAATAGATTAAGACTAACCAAATGAGAAGCCCTATTGCAAGTAATAAAGAGAAAAACACATGGAGGCTAATCAAGAGATAAAGCTATGTTATTAAATGGATTTCAATAGATCTATACTATCTAATATGAAACAACATGCACCTCCTAAAGGAATTTGTGATTTGCTTAGACATTTTAGTTAATTTCATGATTTCTTTGTATGAATGACTCTTTTGAAGGAAAGGAGAAGTCTTATTGGCTAATAATAATTTATTGATCACTTATTTCATCCAAAGAGTATCCATGTAAGAAAAGCCAATCAAGATAAATGACTATTTTTTAATGGAATTTAATGATTCACCCAAGGTGTATTAATGTGCATATTGCAGTGAAGTTAATGTTTGGCTTATACATAAATGTTAATTGCACACTTATTTTGTGTGCGTGATTCTTCATAACAAAAGGAAAAGCCTTATTACCAAGGAATATTGTGACAATCTCAAGTTTCAACAAATGAATTATATTCTATAGGTAAAGAAAACTATTAAAGGTAATAGCTTCATTATTTGATGGACATTAATGGATGTGGAATACCTAGAAGATAAGTCCTATAGTTGAGTAATCAAAAGGTGATCTATAGTTTCAAGTAATGAATTACACTATCGCAGTAATGATAGCTAATCAAGACTAATAACTTCTTTATTAGATAGACATCAATGGATTTGGACTACTTAAAATAGAATAAAGTGATTCTTGCATTGGAATTAGTGATCAATGTTAACATTTAAGTTAATTTCACAAATCATTTGTGATAATGAGTCCTTAGAATAAAAGGAGAAACCATATTAGCTATAAATAAAGTGATAATGTTGTGTTTTAAGAAATGAACCATTTTATCTAGGTAAGAAAAGCTAATCAAGATGAATGACTTTATTGTTTGATAAAATTCAATGGATTTAAACAACCCAAAGTGAACATGCATGTCACAATAAAATTAATGACTTGTGTAGACATGAATGTTAATTACATGCTAATTTTATTTAAATGATTCCTTGTGACAAAAGGAGAGGCCTTATTACAAATGTATCAAGTAATTATCTAAAGATTCAAGCAATGAACAATTGTCTTTTAGTTAAAAAAATAAAAAATGTAGGAGGAGTAATATATTCTTTATTTGTTGCACTTTAATGCATTTAGCTACCTAGAGGAGAAGTCCTATTATCATATAATATGTCAAGTAATAAATGATTTTCTTATGCTAAAGAAAGTTAATCGAGAGTAATCGCTTCTTCATTTGATGGTTTTTAATCAATTCAACCTATGTAGTATGGAACCATGTGCATCTAGCAATGAAATCATTGATTGATGTAGACATATAAGTGAATGACTCCATGGAATGAAAAGAGAAGGCTTATTAGTAGAAAGTGAAGTGACAGTACATTTTATCTAGCAACAAACCATGCTACCTATGTAAGAAATGCTAATTAAAATGAATGACTCCTTTGTTTTATGGAATTCAATTGATTCATATTACCTAAGGTGTATTAATTTATATGCCAAAATGAATTTGATGTTCTATGTAGACATTGATGTTAATTGCAAGATCAATTCATGTGAATAATTCCTTGTATGAAAGGAGAAGCCTAATCACCAAGCAATCAAGTAACAACCTTAAGATTTAAGTAATAATGATTCTTTGTCAATAAAATAAGCTAATCAAAAGTCATAGCTTCTTTATTCAATGAATTTGAATGGATTCAAATTACCAAGAGGAGAAGTTTTATTATTAAGTAATCAAGAGAGTGTCTCATCTTCCAAGCAAATAAACAATTCTCTCATAAAGTTGATCAAATGTAATAGCTTTGTTTCTCCATAAAGTTCAATGAATTCATATTACCCAAGACATGATAATGTGCATATCACAATGAAATTAGTGACTAAAGTAGGTAAGTAAGTTAATTTCATTATTTCTTTGTGTGAATGACATCTTTAAATGAAAAGAGGGAACCATAATTAGATAGGAATGAAGAGCATTCTCCCTTTCAATCCATGTTAAAAAAAAAAAAACAAATTAAGATCAGGACTCCTTAAAAAGAAAAGAGAATCCTTATTACCTAGAAGTGAAGTGTCAATTTTGTCTTTCTAGTAATGAACCATTCTTTTTGGGTTAATGAAGATGAATGACTCCTTTATTTTATAAAATTCAATTGATATAAATAGCTTATGGTGTATTTACATGGATGTTGCATTAAAATTAATTTTCTATGTGGACATGGATGTTAACTATATGATTATTTTATGTGAATCACTTTTTGCAATGAAAAGAGAAGGTTTATTGCCAAGGAATTAGGTGATGATCTCAATTTTCAATATTAAATAATTTTCTCCTAGTTAAGAAATCCAATCAAAAGTGGTTACTCCATTATTTGATGGAGTTTGAAGGATTTGAACTACCTAAAGTAAAAGTCCAATTGTGAAGTATTCAAGTGAAAAGTTTCAAGCAATGAACAAAGCTCTCATAATAAATAAGGCTAAATAAGTGTAAAAGTATCTTTATTGGATGGTCTTTAAATCATTTAAACTACCCATAATTGAATAGCATGCATAGTGTAATGAAATCAATGATTAGTTGGAAACTTATGCTAATTTCATTGTTTCTTTATGGGAATAACTCAATGCAATGAAATGAAAAGCCATATTGGTTAGAAATGAAGTGTTAGCCTCATGATTTTTGCAACAAACTATTCTATCAACATAAGAAAAGTTAATCAGAATGAATGACTCCTTTGCTTATTTTTCTATGTAGACTTGGATGCTAATTGCATAATTACTTCATGTGAATGACTCCTTGTAAGAAAAGGAGAAGCCTTATCACTAAGGAATTGAGTGATGACCTTAAGTTTCAAGCAATTAATGATTCTTTTGTAGTAAAGAAAATTGATCAAGAGTAATAGTTGCTTTATTTAATGGACTTCAATGGATTCAAACTACCTAGAGAAGTCCAATTGTCATGTAATCAAGATATGTCCCATGTTTCAAGTAATTAATAATTCTCTCATAAGAAATAAAACTGATTGAGTGTAATAACTTCTTTATTGGATGAACTTCAATGGATTCAAATTACCCAAGATATAATGATGCAAAAATTAAGTTAATTTCATGATTTGTTAGTTTGAATGTCATCTTAGAGCAAAAAGAGAAGCCTTATTTGCTAGGAATTAAATGCATTCTAATCTCTTAGAAAATTAACCATTCAATTATTGTAAGAAAAGTGAATCAAGATAAATGACTCATTGGAACAAAAGGAGAGGCCTTATTACCTAGAAATGAAGTATTGTCTCATATTTTTTGGCAATTAACCATTTTATCACTATAAGAAGTGTTAATCAAGAAGAATGCCTTCTTTATTTTATGGAATTCAATAGATTTAAACTAGCCTAGGTGTATTTATGTGCTTGTTACATTGAAATTAATGTTCTATGCAAACATGGAAATGCTAGAGGATATAAAATATTCTTATTATTTAAGATTTCAATGACATCTTGTATTAAAGATAATATTTGCTCTATTACAAGATTTTATTAAATTAGATACTATTTAGGATATTTTTCTATTTAGCAAATATATTATCTTATTTCTTATTTAGTTATATTTTTTCTTATTTATTCATTAACTATCCTTGTAAAGATAGCTTATTCTTATTTCCATCACACAAAGACCTATTATGAATGAATATTGAAATTACTTTTTGAGTAATGAGTTTAGTTTTAAGGTGAATTTATATGTTAGTATTTTTAGGTGAATTCCCATATTATTCTTTTTATTCTATGCTTTGACCTGTTTTTGTCTTACATCAACTTTTGCATTAGAGACAAATTTTGATCCAAAAACACCAGAAAAAGCATCCTAATCTTGTTTTTACTGCCACCTTCACACCTTTACAAATCAAAGCAAAAATTTAGTCAAATAATTTCACACATAACACATTTAAATCTATTTTTACCTATTATTGCCACTACTTTGCTAGACAACATTTTTACCTATCACATGCACCCATATGCACTGATGATTATCTACCTTCATTGAATAAAATTCATAGCACCAGAGATGCCTTACTTTAATCCACCATCTCTAGTTACTAATGCAACTAGTTGACCTTTGTTATGTCTCTCACAGAGCTACCATAGTTATTAACTTGTTATTTAGGTAGAAGATATCTAGTAAATCCTTTCACTTCTTGACCAAGTTGAATATTGCTTATTAAAAGAGAAGCAATTATCTATGAAACTAGTTACACGTTGCCCATTAATGAAAGCACTGACTAACAGTCAACTCTTTGGGCATCCTAATATGGATATTAGAGTTCTAGTTGCTTCATGCCTTAGTGAGATTATGAAGATAACTACTCTAGTCAATCCTTATCTTTATGATTTGATGAAAGATATATTTTAATTTATGGTGTCACTATTTGAGCATTTAGATGGTTACATTACTCATATGGTAAGTGAATCTCAAATCTAAAAATTCTCGCATGAGTGCAATCATATAATATGATGTTGGAACTTGAATGTAATGCATTGCTTGTTAAGATGTTCCAAAATTTCCTTAAAACTATGAGAGATTATGATCCATATAAATCTTTTATTTTCATGGAGGAAATTATGATCATTGAGTTAAAGAAAAGTGCAAATATCACTTCTAAGTAAGTTGCTCTGCTACTCAATAGTGTGATGACAACCAATTCTATTGATTAGCAATTAGGAGGGAAAATGCTTAATAGCTATGCTTTTAATGTTACATCTTACCTAGCTAATAAGTAAGTTAATATTAAAGATCTTCCAAAAATACATCAGTCAACATTGTGAGTTAAACTTGCTCAAATTGATATAGAGACAACAACAAATTTCAATTTGCCTAAGCAAGTTGATATGGTGGATTATAGTGTGTTCACTACTTAGTTTTCTACATCAGTTTAGTCAATGAAGAGAAATCTAAGCCAAATGTGTGTAATATTGTTGAACATGTTTTTGAAGACATGGATTTTGTTATTCCTTTGAAATTTTGGTGTGTGAGTTCTCATATGCACTTTGTGAAGTTTGCTTTGTTTTTGCCACCATCAACTTTTCCAAAAAAGTTTTCTCAAGCACAAAGAATGTTTTTCCTCATTCTCCATCATTTTAAAATTTGAGTTTGAATTTTTTTTAATCAAGAAAGAATGGTTAAGAAAAAAAATGAAATTCTTACTATTTAGGATTTCAATAATATCTTGTATTAATGATAAAATTCAATCTATTAGGAGATTTTATAAGATAAGATACTACCTACGATATTTTTCCATTTAGCTTATATATTATCTTCTTTCTTATTTAGTTTTTTATTTCCTATTTATTTATTAATTATCCTTGTAAAGATACCTTATTGTTATTTTCATTAGATAGAGACTTATTATGAATGAGTATTGAAATCACTCTTTAGTATTAAGTTTAGATTTTCAGTGAATTCCCATGTCAAATAGTGTTTTCAAGTGGAATGCCCTATTATTCTTTTGGACAATCCTTTTGCTTGTTTTTACCCTACATTTTGTGTGAATCATTCCTTACAACAAAAGAAGATATCTTATTATTGAGAATATAGGTAAAAGGGTTAAGTTTCAAATAATGAAGGATTTCCTCTTATTTATGAAAGCAAATCAAGAGTAGCAGCACTTTTATTTGGTGAAGTCTAAAGGATTTAGACTACCCATCCTATTGTGAAGTAATTGAGAGACAACATTTTTTTAATAATGAATAAATGTCTCATTGTGAAGATGGCTAATATAGAGTAAAAGCTTCATTATTGGATGGACACAAATGTTAATTATATGATCATTTTATGTAAATGACTCCTTGCATGAAAAGGGGAAGCCTTATCACGAAGGAATCAAGGTAATATAGCCTTAAGTTTTTTGCAATGAATTTAACTAATAGTGTGAACCTTCAAGAATTCCCCTTCAATGGATTAAGAGTACCAAAGTTGTAAGGGGAATTGATCCATTGAATCCTTGCAAGAAAGCTAATGAAGATCAACAACTATTTTGTTTGGTGGAATTCAATGGATTAAGAGTACCAAAGTTGTAAGGGGAATTGATCCATTGAATCCTTGCAAGAAAGCTAATGAAGTTCAACAACTATTTTGTTTGGTGGAATTCAATGGATTAAGAGTACCAAAGTTGTAAGGGCTTGTTTTTTTATGTAAATATAATGTTTGGTGTAATCACAACAGTTGGCTTTATGATTAGGTTGTGTAAATGAGTCCTTGCAACAACAAAAAAAAAACCTTATTAGCAGGAAATTAAGTGATAGGAAAGAACAGATAATCAAGATAAATGACTTATTTATTTGATGAAATTCAATGGATTTAGAATATGAAAGGTGCAAAGACATGCTTGTTACATTGAATATAATGTCTTATGTAGTTACAAAAGTTAATTTTATGATCATTTTATGTGAATGACATTGTGCAATGAAAGTAGAAGTCTTGTTAGCAAGAATTGAAGTCTACGTGTGAGCTTTTAGGAATTGAACCATTTAATCCTTATAAAAAAAAACCTATTCAAGATCAATAATTCCTTTATTTAATTAAATTCAATGGTTTTAGAATACCAAAGGCCTATCCACAAGCTTGTCACAATAAATACAATATTTGTTAAAAACATAAAAATTAATTTTATGTTAATTTTGTGTAAATAAGTCCTTACTATGTAAAGAGAAGTCCTATCAATACGAAATGAAATAATAGTGTCAACCTCTAGGAATTAGAACATTCTATCCGAATAAGTAAAGCTAACCAAGAACAATGACTCCTTGTTTAATGAAATTCAATGGATTTAGAGTATCAAAGGTGTAAGCACATGCTTGTCGTAATCAATTCAATGTTTTGTGTAGACATAAATATTAATTTCATGATCTTTTCTTATGAATGAGTGCATATAACAAAGGACAAGTCTTGTTAGCAAGAAATGAAATGATAGTATCAACCTTTAGGAATTGAACCATTCAATCCCTTTAAGAAAAGCTAATCAAGTTTAATGACTCATTGATTGATGGAATTCAATACATTTAGAGCACCAAAGGAATAAAAATGTGCTTGTCACAAAGATTTTAATGTTTGGTGAAGACAAAAGTTAATTTCATGATAATTATGTGTGAATGACTCCATGTAATGAAAGGAGAAGTTTTGTTAACAAAAAATAAAGTAATGGGTCCATCCTTTAAGAATTAAGTTATTCAATCCCAATATGAAAAGCTAATTAAGATGAATGATTCCTTTGTTTGATGGAATTAATTGAATTTTGAGTAACAAAGCAATAAGGATGTACATTTCACAATGAATATATAGTTTGATAAAGACAAAAATGTTAATTTCATCGTCTTTTTGTGTGAATGTCTCCGCATAATGAAAGATGAAGTCTTGTTAGCAAGAAATGAAATGATAATGCAAACTTTCACAAATTAAGCCATTGAATCCTTGTAAAAAAAGCTAATTAGGATCGATGACTACTTAGTTTTTTGGAATTCATTAGATTTAAAGTACCAAAACTCTAAGAACATGCATGTCACAATTAATATAATGTTTGGTGTTGTAAAAAAACTTAACTTCATGATCAATACGTGTGAATGGGTCATTACAATGAAAGGAAAAACCTTCTTAGCAAGAAATGAGTTGATAGACTTATTCTTTAGGAATTGAACCATTCAATCGCTACAAGAAAAGCTAAAGAAAACCAACAACTCCTTTGCTTGATGGAATTTAATCAAAATATGAAAGGTGTATACATATGCTTGTACAATTAATATAATGTTTGGTGCATGCACAAAAGTTAATTTCATGATCACTTTGTTTGAATAAGTCCTTGTAAGGAAAGGAGAAGTCTTGTTAGTAAGAAATAAAGTTATGGATTCATCATTTAGGAATAAAAAAAATTTAAACCTAGTAAAAATAACTAATCAAGATTAATAACTCCTTGTTTGAAGGAATTCAACCATAATGGTTGGTGTACACACAATGGTTAATTTTAGATCAATTTGTGTGAATGATGCTACGTAACAAAAGGAGAAGTCTTATTGGAAAGAAATTAAGTAACAAACTCATCCTTCATGAATTTAACAATTCAAACCTAGTAAGAAAATCTAATAAAGATCAATGACACTTTGTTTGTTAAAATTTAATGGATTTAGAATATGGCAGGTGTATGCACATGCTTGTCACAATTAATATAATATTTAGTGCTAACATAATACTTAATTTCATGATCATTTTGTGTGAATGAATCCTTGCAATGAAAGGAGAATTCTTGTTAGTAAGAAATGAAGTTATAGGTTCATTCCTTATGAACAAAATGATTTAAACCTAATAAAAAAACCTAATAAAGATCAATAACTCATTGTTTGATGGAATTCAGTGGAGTCATAGTCCCAAAGTTTAAAGCACTTGCCAATCATAATGAATATAATGTTTGGTGAAGACACAAAATTAATTTCATAATAATTTTATGTGAATAACTTTCTGTAATGAAAGGATAAGTCTCATTAAAAGGGAATCAATTTATAGGTTTATCCTTCATGAATTCAATCATTCAAACCTAGTAAGAAAAGCTAATGAAGATCAATGACTCCTTTTTTTGATAGAATTTAATAGATTTAGAGTACTAAAGGTCTAAGGACATGCTTTTTGCAATGTATATAATTCTTGATGTAGTCACAAAAGTTAATTTTATGAAGTAAAGGTGTGTCCTTTAGGAATTAAACCATTTAATCCCAATAAGAAAAGCTAATCAAGATCAACCACTCCTTTATAGTTGATGGGATTTAATGAATTTAGAGCACTAAAAGTGTAAGAACACATTTGTTATGATGAAAATAATGTTTGGTACAAACGCAAAAGTTAATTTCATGATTATTTTATGTGAATGAGTCCTTCCAACAAAAGAAAAAGCCTTGTTATCAAGAAGTGAAGTGATCCTTCATGAATTTGACTATTTAATCATAGTAAGAAAAGCTAATGAAGATTAATGACTCCTTTGCTTAATAGAATTTAATGGATCTAAGTGTCAAAGGTGTAAGGACATGACTATAACAATGAATATAATGTTTGGTGCTATCCCAAAAGTCAATATCATAATCATTTTGTTTGAATGAGTCCTTACAATGAAAGGAGAAACCTTGATAGCAAGAAATGAAGTGACAAGTTCACCATAAAGTGAAACCATTTAATCCCTATAAGTAAACCTAATCAAGATCAACAACTACTTTGCTTGATAGAATAAAATAGATTAAGAGCACCAAAGGTGTATCCACATGCTTATTGCAATCAATATAATGTTTGATGGAGGCACAAAAGTTGATTTTATACTTATTTATATGAATGAGACCTTGAAATGAAATGACAAGTCTTGTTAGTAGGAAATGAATTAATAGGCTCTTCCTTTAGGAAACAAACCATTCAAACATAGTAAGAAAGCCTAATCAATAATTCCTTGTTTGGTGGAATTTTATAAATTTAGTGTACCAAAGTTGTAACCATATGCTTATTACAATGAATGTAATGTTTGGTGTAGACACAAAAGTCAATTTCATAATCATTTGTGCAAATGACTTTATGCAACAAAAACAAAAGTATTTTAATAAAGAAATGAAATTATAGGCTCATCATTCATGAGTTAAACCAATCAAATCTAGTAAGAAAAAATATTCAAGGTACCAAAGCTTTAAGGACATGCTGATCACAATGAATATAATGTTTGGTGTAGTCACATAAGTTAATTTCATGATCATTCTTTGTGAATGACTTTGTGTAATGGAAGGAGAAGTCTTGTTAGAAAGAAATTAAGTGATAGTGTCAACCATCATTAATAAACCTTGCAAGCTTTATAAGAAAGCTAATCAAAATCAATGGTCCTTTGTTTGATAAAATTCAATGGATTCAAAGTACCAAAAGTGTATGGATTTGTTTTTTTATGATGAATATAATGTTTGGTGTAGAAAAAAAGTTAATTTCATGATCATTTTATCACACAATGATATAATATTTAATGTAGACACAAATTAATTTCATAATCATTTGGTGTGAATATGTCTTTGCAATGAAAGGAGCCTTATTAGTAAGGGATGAAGTGACAGATCATCCTTAAAATATTGAACAACTTAGACACAATTAAAAAATGTAATCATGATCAATGACTCCTTTGTTTAATGGAATTCAATGAATTTAGTGTACCAAAATTGTAAAGACATGCTTATTGCAATTAGTATAATATTTGGTGAACACAAAAAAGTTCATTTTAGGATAATTTTGTGTTAATGAAACCTTGCAATGAGATGACAAGCCTTATTAGTAGGAACTTAATTAATGGTCACATCCATTATGAACTAAACCCATCAAATCTAATAAGAAAAGCTACTAGATCAATGACTCCTTTGTTTGATAGAATTCAATGGATTCAAAGTGTAAAACTTGTAAGAACATGCTTATTGCAATGAATATAAAACTTGATGATCATTTTTTATCAATTATCCTTTAAATCAAAAAGAGAACCCTTATTATCACAAAACAAATTGACAGAGTGAACCTTTAGTAATTGAACCATTCAATTCCTATAAGAAACATAAGACCCCTTCTTTTGATGGAAATTAATGGATTTAGAGTACCGAAGGTGTAATAATAGGTTTGTCAGTATGAATGTGTCTTTTGAGTAGAAACATAAGTTAATTTCATGATCATTTTGTGTGAATGATTCCTTATAATGAAAGATGAAATCATGTTAGTAAGAAATGAAGTGATGGGCTCATCCTTCAAGCAATAAGCAAATTAATTTCTATAATAAAAGCTAACCAAGATCAATGACTTCATGTTTCATGGAATTCAATGGATTCAAAGTGTAAAACTTATAAGAATGTGTATGTTGTAATGAATATAAAACTTGATGATCATTTTTTGTGAATTAGTCTTTAAATCAAAAGGGGAAGCCTTGTTAGCACAAAATAAAAAATGGTGTCAAACTTTAAGAATTAAACCATTTTGTTCTTACAAGAAAATTTAAGACCCCTTTTTCTTGATGGAAATCAATAGATTTAAAGTACCAAAAGTGTAATGACATGCTTGTCTCAATGAACGTATCTTTTAATGACATAAAAATTTATTTTGTGATCATTTTGTGCAAATTAGTTATCATAATAAAAGGAAAAACCTTGTTAGCAAGAAATGAAGTGATGGGCTCATCCTTCAAGAATTGAGCAATTCAATTCCTGTAAGAAATGTTGACTCAGATCAATGACTCCTTGTTTGATGGAATTCAAGTCATTTAAGGTACAAAAGGTGTAGGGACATACTTGTCACAACAAATATAATGTTTAGTGTAGATACAAAAGTTAAATTCATAATCATCTTGTGTGAATGATCCCTTGCAATAAATGAAGCTACTTACTCATCACTTAGGGATTAAACCATATAATCTCTATAAAAAAGGCTAATCAAGATTAATGTATCATTATTTGATTGAATTCAATGGGTTCAAAGTACCAAAGTTTTAAGAATGTGCTTCTCACAATAAATATAATATTTGGTGTAGACACAAAAGTTAATTTCATCATCATTTTGTGTCATTAGATTCTTCCAACAAAAGGAGAAGCCTTATTAGCTTGAACTAAAATGATGATCTTGCCCTTCAAGAATTAAACTAGTATAACCTGGTAAGAAAATCTAATGAAGATCAAAGACTTGTTTATTTTATGAAATTCAATGGATTCATAGTGTTGATGTTGTAAGGACATTCTTCTTGCAATGAATATAATGTTTAATAGATGGAAAAGTTAATTTTATGATCACTTTGTTTGAATAGGTCTTTATAACAAAAGAAAAAGCCTTGTTAGCAAGAAATAAAATGATGGTGGGAAGCCTTAGGAATCAAACCATTTAATCCCTATAAAAAATGCTAATCAAGATTAGCGTCTCCTTTGTTTGATGGAATTCAATGGAAAAAAAGTACCAAAACTATAAGGACATGCTTGTCACAATGAATATAATGTTTGGTTTAGACACCAAAGTTGATTGTAGAATCAATTTGTGTGAAAAGGTTCTTACATTGGAAGGAGAAGCCATATTAGTAGGAATTGAAATGAAAGTTTTTTGGTATTTCATGTGTAAATTTGTAAATTGTGTGGTTAAGGAAAGTCACATTAGAAGTGAGAGGAAGGAGTGAGTAACATATAAGTGGGAAAGACCCATAAACCTAATGTCTTAAAGTTTTGTGTTGAGATGCAGTGTTAACCCTTAGGACCTAAATGTTCCTAAGTCCATGGCTAGATTAAAATTTTACTATTTTAGGAGTTTCAAATTACATAATAAGCATACCATTTTATACAAAAGTGATAAAGGAAACTCTTATATGGAGGCAAATTACACATTTACACCTCATATAATATTAATCAGCACCACTCCTATAACAATCTCTCACTTGGAGACTAATTATTAAACCAACAACTATTACAATATAATTAAACACCTTTTATAATCCATAGCTTTAGTGTGATACCTCATCAACAATTAATGATAAAGGCCAATTAAGGCTATACACAACCTCAACTTCTTTATAACCATTGACTTAATTAACATGTTAGCAAGATTCTCTATACCCCATATCTTTACATCAAAAAAGAAATTTTTAGGGTTGTTAATGCCATTTTTTTTGCTAAAATCCTTTCACAACTACCACCATGTTCTTCTTTGACTCGATAAACTCATTTATTGCTTGGTGCCTTTATCATTTATTAATTGAGTTTGCTCCTATGTATGATTTTTCTATATTGAACTCAACTCTTCTTTCATGACTAACTTCCAAATCCAAGCATTATGGTTCATCAAGTTTTCAAGATTTTCTAGCACTTTTCTACCCATAGCATCTTCTAAAATTTCCTCCAAATTGTTATGATTCCTCTTTCTAGCATGCATCCTTGTACTATTAGATTCTACAACATGTCTACTTTAACAACATTTTCATTAAATATGACATCCCTACCTATAATAATTGTTCTATTTCAATCATCTTATAGATGTTATCAAAATTCATCAATTCCATACCTAATGAAAAAACATTTGTACAAGTTAGGATCTAATTTATCCTTCTCATAAGAATTCACATGCATATAAGAGACATAATAAAAAACTTTCAAATATCAAAGATTTACTTTGTCAACCTTGAGAAATTGAACTATTTAATCTTTATTAGAAAATCTAATGAAGATCAATAACCCCTTTATTTGAAGAATTCAATGGATTTTGAGTACCAATGGTGTAAAGATGCACTTGTCACAATGAATACAATGTTTGATGTGTAGTCACAAAAGTTAATTTCATGATCATTCTATGTGAATGACCTTGTACAATGAAAAGAGAAGTCTTGTTAGCAAGTAATGAAGTGATTGTGTGAACATTAGGGAATTGAACCATTTAATGCTAGTAAAGAGAGCTAATCATAATCAACAACTCCTTTCTTTGATAGGATTAAGTGCATTCAAAATACCAAAATATAAGGAGATGCCTACTGTAAGAAATATAATGGTTGACATGAACATAAAAATTAATTTAATAATTATTTTTAATGAATTAATCCTTGAAATGAAAGGACATGCCTTTTTAGCAAGAAATGAAGTAACAGTCTCATACTTTAGCTATTAAACCATTTAGTCCCTGTAGAAAAGCTAATCAAGATTAAGGACTTTGTAGTTTGCTGAAATTCAATAGATTTAAAATATCAAAGGTGTAAGGACATACTTTCCACGATTAATATAGAGATAAAAGTTAATTTCATGATCATTTGGTGTAAATGAGTCCTTGCAATGAAGAAAGTGCCTTGTTGGCAAGAAATTAAGTGATAGTCTCATAATTTAGGAATTGAACCATTCAATCCCTATAAGAAAAGCTAATCAAGGTTAACAACTCTGTAGTTTGTTGAAATTCAATGGATTTAAAATGTCAAATGTGTAAAAATTGGCATGAACATAAAAGTTAACTTAATGATCATTTTTAATGAATTTGTCCTTGCAATGAAAGGAGATGCCTTTTTAGCAACAAATAAAGTAATAGTCTCATACTCTAGCAATTAAACCATTTAATCCTTGTAAAAAAGCTAATTAAGATCAACAACTTTGTAGTTTGCTAAAATTCAATGATTTAAAATATGAAAGGTGTAAGGACATACTGCCATAACGAATATAATGTTTGGTATAGAGACAAAAGTTAAATTCATGATCATTTGGTATAAATGAGTCCTTGCAATGAAAAAAGTACCTTGTTTGTAAGAAATTAAGAGATAGTCTCAAAATTTAGGAATTGAACCATTCAATCCCTATAAAAAAAAAAGCTAATCAAGGTTAACAACTTTATAGTTTGATGAAATTCAATGGATTTAAGGACATACTTGCCATAATGAATATAATGTTTAGTATAGAGACAAAAGTTAATTTCATGATCTTTTTATGTGAATAAGCCTATACAATAGAAAGAAATGCCTTATTTGCAAGAAATGAAGTGACAGTCTCATATGTTAGGAAATGAAATATTCAATCCTTATAATGTCTCAATTAACTGTGATTGACTACTTGGAATCGAAACTCAATTTGACAATATTTGACTAAGGGGTTTGCATATCTTCTTGTGCATGAGCCTTCTTTCTTTGAGTGAATTTGTTCATCATGGCTAATGGCTGTCAAAGGATAAGGAGGAATTAAAAATTAGATAAATAATAAAGTAACAATGACAACTGTGTTTCTAACGTACTATTTGTATAATATGCATATTATATTTCACAAAATCAATGAATGAATCATAGTTCAATAATGCAATTATAACAAAAGAAGAACCTTAAAGCAATAACTCTCAATTAACATGTGAAAAATCAAAATAAGAAAAAGAAATAAAAAAACTTATTAATTTATTTTGTCTCATTATTTACATCCATCCACTCCCAAAGTGTTGCATTATCATTTGTATTGTTGTTCAATTGTTCTAAACCTCTTTCAAAAGGTAGATCATTTGTGTGTAGGTCAATTATGGTACTAGGCATGTCTTCTCTTATCAAACTAGATTGCTCAACACTACCAATGCCTCCCATATTTGAATCTACTACATTTGGCTCCACCAAGAATATATCTTATACACTTACATTTTCTTTTTCATTTAACCGAAATAATTTTATAGGAATCCTATACATTACATGATAAAAGCCTTTCTTAATTGGATCCTCATTAAAGAAAACTTGGTGAACTTAAGATGCTAGTATAAAAGGATCTTCTTGAGAGCATAATTTGTTAGAGTTAACCCATGCAAGTCCATTGTCATCATTCTCTAACTCAAACCAATCATATTTAAATAAAAAAAACATCAAATTAACTCCAATAATCCAATTCAATAATTTCTACAATTGCCCCATAATAAATCACTTCTCCCTTCATTAGATTTGGGTCTTTTGAACTAGTAAAGTTATCTATTAATGTTATTAGTGTAACATCATTATTTTGTGTCTTACACCTTGCATCTTGTTCCCTTACATGGAATTTGTAGCCATTAATAACATAACCACTATAATACTTTGCCACAATATTAAGACCAATAGATAACCACCAAATATAAGAAGGAACCTCTTTAGTTGCAACTTGGACTTAAAACCAAGTAGGAAAATCTTGACTATGATTTTGTGCTCTAGCCCACCTTTTCCTTTGTCTTCCCTTATTAGTTGCCTATGCTTTCTATAGTATAGCCAATAATAAGTAATAAAAAAGCATGATATTTTAAAGAGACAATATTAAATGAAAATTTAATGTTTGGTTTGGCTTACTTGACATATCTCTCAACTTTTGCATTTCCATAATTAAATAATGCATATCTGTGTGGTTGTTTAAGAGAAATAGCATCGAAAGTGATGACCTTACCTTTCCTTTTCCATTTACCCCTAATTGCATGACTTTTAATAGGAAATAGAGGTGTTTGCACATTTATTATTGTATTAGATTGTTGATGATATCTCATAAAAGGAGTCTTTACCCCATAATGTATATAACTTGAGCAAAGCACCAAATAATCTTCAGCCAAATACTTTTGTGATAGAACCTTCATGTTGACTTCTATTATGAACATATGATTTCAATTTTCATAAGTATCTCTCAATCATCCAATGACAATCTATGGGCCCACTAAGCTAGATTTCATCAACTAACTATATAGGCAAGTTCATCATGATATCAAAGAAACTTGTAGGAAAAATCATCTTTCGTTGCACAATGTTTCACTAATTTCACCTTGTAAGTGACCTAAGTCTTCTAACTTCACAACTTTATTGCATATTGATTGAAAAAACAATTGTAATCTTGTCAAGGTCATAGCAACATGCTTTGGCATCATCTTCTTAACTATAATTGGAAGAAGGTAATGCATCAATAAGTGCACATCATGACTCTTATACCCCATAATTTTATTCTCTTTTTCATTCACACATTTGGAAATATTGGATGTATAACCTTGAGGAAGTTTGGCACCCTTTATCACAAAACATGGTTTTCTCCTTAGATGTTATTGCATAGCGTGCTTTAGAAGGATAAATGTGTTGACCAGCATTAGAAAGAATAGGTTGAAGCTTTTTTTTTTTTTATCCCCATGTCTTGTAAATCAAAAGAACTTTTGAATGATCCTTCATTTTACCAAGAATGTCAAGGATAGTCCCAAGAATACTATCACAAATGTCCCAAGAATGGCATTTATTAGTCTCCTAACATGGCAAACAAAAAAGTATAGACTTTTTCTTCCATAGACTATCATATATTGCTTTTTGCTTCTTCCTAAACTAATAACCAAAGTTGGACAACTTTGCTACAATCTCTGACCCTAATAAAGATGTTGGAGCATCAGCCAACTTTATCTTACCATTGAGTGATTTTCTATCTCTTCTTTAAGGGTGTTTAGCATCTAAAAACCTATGATGGTCCATATAACATGTTTTTTTTACTATGATACAAATATTCAAAAGGAGCATCATAATTACATGTAGGACTCCCTAACAACATTGCATATGTTAGAAAATCATTGACAATCCATAACAAGGTTATGTGCATTTAAAAAGATTGCTTATTACATGCAGTATATGTCTCTAAGCCATACTCCCACAACTCCTTCAATCCTTCAATTAGTGGCTGCAAAAATACATCAATCTCTCTCTTATGTGAATTATAACTAGGAATAATCATATTAAGCATCACATATTCTGGTTTCATGTAGAGCCATGGTGCTAGATTGTACTTAATGAGCATAACTAGCCATGTGCTATGTGCAATGCCTATGGTTTGAAATGGATTAAATCCATCATAGGCCAAGCCTATTCTTAAATTTTAAGGTTCCTTTGCTAATGATGGATGCAACATATCAAAATGTTTTCAAGCTTCACCATCAATATGATGTCTTATGTTACCATTTACATGTCAATGTTTGACATGTCAAACCATATCATCAACCATTTTGGGGCACATGAAAGGTCTTTGAGTTTTGGATTTCAAGGGGAAATATCTTAGAATTTTAAGACATGATGGACCTTTGATGATACATTAGAGATTTCATCTCCTTCAACTTCCTTCATGTTTTACCACCTAGCAACCCTACATATATGACACCTCTATATCTTTTCATGCTTGTCCCAAAAAAGCATACAATCATAGTGACATGCATAAATTTTGTTTTTTTTTTTGTAGTTAAGTCTTGGTTCTTTATCCATAGTTTTGCTTCATTAAATGAACAAGGAACCTTAGCATCAACAAATGCCTCCTTGAGAAGGTCTTATAGCCAAGGTATAATTCATGATTCCCTTCCTCAACTAACTTGTAAAACTTTTAGCTTGTTCATTAAGACTCTCCCTAACATTGCCAGAATTTTCTAGTTCTCTTACATCCCTAAAGGTGTCATTTAAAAGGCCATGAATATCATCATTTTTATCAACTTCAATTTTAGTATCATTTATTGACCTACTTGATTGTGGTCACTTAATAGGGAAAATTCATATCTTATAATCTTGCATGAACCCTTGAATGACTAAATGTCCATAAACCATAACTCTAAAGTACTAATAATGGTAGCAAAATTTTCTACAAGGGCAAGATATCTTGTAAACTTTGAGTTTTGTTGCTACACTTAAGATTGAGATATATATTGTGTACTTTAACCTAGAACAAAGCTAGGCATAAGTTCCTAGAATTTTGTTCCTTTATCAGTTTCTAGGCCCTTGTGCTAATTTTATTCTTAATGTTGTGGGATTTTTTTTTTCACTAATTTAACCTAGGGCAACATTTTGGTATTCTTTGCTTTTCTATGCTTCAGTTGGCTTTAATTTCTAATTTGTAGCAAATTTTGTGTTGCTACCATTTAGCTACTTGGTTAGTTCAAGTGGCAAAGGCTTAAGAAAATCATTGGCAAATAGTAGTGTTCGTGTCTTGCTTGTTATTAATTATTATCATAAATGTGTTATGGGTAACTTGCACAAACTTAGATTATGTAAGGGAGAAATCTAATGATAAGATGGCCACTGAATGTAGTGACTAACCCTTTGTGTGAATTCAATATCTTGACCTGTAATGTCATTATCATGCAAAAGATGATTGGAGCACTAAATATCTAGGGTTTGTTTGTTACATATAGAAAACAAAAATGTAACACATAAAGAAAAAAGAAGAAAAAAAAATTGAAAATTTCTTCAAAATATGAGATCCAAGGCAAGATAACCATAAACTTGAATGGACAGGACAAAAGTGGTCATGGAGAGATCAACTTATATGTGATAGAGATTGCACTTTACTCATAAAATCTAGAGTCTTCAATTGATGAAAGATGGATGAGTAGAATTAGAGTTTGAGATAGAGAAAAGAAGTGGAAAATCTCACATTGAACTTGTTTGTTTCAAATCCTTTCCAAATTTGAATAATTTCAAGGGGAGCAAAATCAGTTTTACGTAGTGTCTTTCGTTTACCTCTAGGATAATGACATATCCAATTTGCATTTATCTAATTTTCAAAAGGAATAGGCTGTGATTCAAGATTCTTAATGTATCCCTTAATTTTTTCAAAAAATAAAGGGATAAGGCAGCAATTCCAAATTGTTGCCTTATCACTTTATTTTTAAAAAGGTGACAATGATTCCAGTCGCTGCCTTATTCCTATTTTAGAAAAAAAAAAAAAAAAAGTTAAGGGTTCAAGACTATTGTCTTACCCCTTAATTTTCAAAAGAAAAAGGCAACAATTCAAGACTATTGTTGTATCCCTTTATTTAAAAATAAAAAAAAAAAGATTATGCAGCAACTCCAGATCACTACCTTATCCCTTTATTTTTTTTTACAAAAAAAAATTTTTTATGGAAAAAAAATAGGCAATGGTTACTACTACCTAATCCCTTATTTTTTGTTTTTCAAAAGGATTAGGTAATAGTTACTATTACCTTATTCCCTTTTTGAGAAAAAATAGGCAATGATTTAAGACTATTACTTAAACATTTATAATGACAATTGTTTTAACCATTGCCAAAAGTCAACTATTACCACATATTATCAAATCTATTTATGTAGTGGTTATAAGTGTTGCCTTAGGGTTTTAGGTATCATTTTATAATTATTATGTAAGAGCTACTATCATAGCCCATTTATTTGGTAGTGGGGTCACAATCCCTAATTCTAACAATTAATCATTATTTAATCAATTCAACAGTCTTAATTGAATGAATTAAAATAATAATCATTCATTAGTTTAATCAGAATAACCCAAACAATTTATTTCATCAAAATACTAAATATTTTGAATTCCTTTAAAATTATTGAAAACTTCTTGCTTCATATACTTTAAAAAAAAAAACTTAAATTCTTACTCAATATATGCTCATTGCCCTCCTTGTGTGTTTGTCTTCTCTTCTCCATGTTTCAACAACTAAAATGTCATTTTTGTAACCTAAAACAAATGTACATAGAAGACTCAAAAAACATTGGATACTCTAAAAAATTCTTCGAAATTCTCTAGGTTATAAAAAATTTGTTTCCTTAATTGTGATAGAATTTTTGTAATGAGTTCCAAGTTAATTCTTAAATAGATATATTTGAATTAAGGTCTTTCTTCATCATCAAAGTTGTAGTCCTCTTCTTTAGCTTTTTGATACATCTAGTCTTGCCCAAAACAAAGATCTAAAACCCAAGTTATGACCTAAAAGCTAAGACTGACTCAATCTAGCCTACAACAGATTCTGCAATGACTTTTCTACTATTTTTGGACCATTAAGCAATTATCTAGGCTTGAGCATCTTCATAATAATTGTAGTCTGAAATGTGAACTCCAATTAAGACCTTTGAATCACCTAATTTCAATGTTTGAAGCTCAAGTTATGGCAATTTAAATATTCAATGCTTGGATAGGAATCCTATTCCAATTATGATTTGGACTCTAGTTTTCTGCCCAGTCTTTCCAATCTTTGAAGCAAAGTCTGAAGGCCTAAATGAACTTAGATCAAGACTCATAACCCCAATTTAGAAAATTTGAAATGTCTACTATAACTTCATTAGAGACCACTTTTTAAATATAAAATTTTAAGTCATTAAAAAACCTGAAATAAAAGACAAAGGTTAAAATGATGAAATTTTGGAAATTTGCCTACTAAATGTACAAATTCTCAATACCTCTCAAAAATATACTTAAATTACAAAACATATTCTAATTAATTTAAATAGGTATAAAACTTAGTAAAAACAACTAAATAACAAAAAAAAATACATTTATCTATAGATTCTTAAATATTATATAAATTTCTCAATAGCCTAAAGTTATTTTCAAGTAAAATACAAAGATCAAAGAGATCTTAGTATATTTATAAAGATCATTAATCCTAAAGATCAAATATCATAGATTAACTAAAAATCTGTTTATTGCAATGTATGATTAATCATCAAAGATTGTAAATTTCAACATATGCTCATTAAAGGATGAATATCATGAATGTCAAACTTACATAGAAGATTCACAGATCATTAACTTCAATGATTTGCCTTATTGTTCTTATGATGAGTGCCATTAATTCTAATTATGACTTGTTTTCCTCAAAAACCATATTAACAAACATAAAAAAGTGGTTAAAGCATAAATATAAAACAAATAATCAAATCATAATTGAAAATAAAATCAATTAGCATACAATTAACTAATCCCACAAATTTACCTCTTAAAGACCAATGAGTATAACTGATATACACTTGAGAGAATATAGTCAAGTTTTTATAATGCAAGAGATCAAAGGCACATAAAAGAAATTTAAAAGAGTTTAATACAAGAATCTTGGAAATGAGCAAGGATTGAAGCACACTCATATTAAAAAAAAAAAAAAGAGAGAAATAAAAAAGATAAGGGAAATCATTTCCATACACACAATGGTCCACACAAGAGGAGAGGTTTTTATGGACCTAATAACCTAATGCACTTAGTTTGCTCAAATATATGTACTTGAAGCCTTGCATGTCTTCTCTATCACCTTTATGTATACTAAGATGTACAAGTATTCATAACATATAAGAAATAACCTTATGGTTGAAACTCTAGTTTATGCCAAACTTATTCACATGCCCAATAATCTTAGGGCCAACAAGAAATATATAGTTGGGGGCTAATTAATTTTATTTTTCTAATTTCTTGGCAACCAAACATATAGTGATCTACTTGAAAAATGGAACCTAAAGGGAAAAAAGGCTTCAATGTTGTTATTATTTGTGACTTCAATTTCGATTGCAACCTATTTTCCCTAATGAAAGAGGGCAAAAACATTAATGAAAAAGAGAGTCATTAAAAACACTAGTTAAAAAGAGAGTAATCAAATCAAACTTGGAAAATAATTAGTTAGCTTACAAGAACCAATTCAATATTGAATCAAGGAGTATCAGTGAGAATCAAATTATATTTCTATGATTTGTTGCTCAAGCAAGTTTCAATAATGATAGTTTGGGATGAACTTACTCAACTTAAACTACATTTCCATGGTCAAACCAAATCATTTAGTGGCTTGCACAAATTTTCTATCACCATTATGCATTCTTGCAAGAAACAAAGGAACTTGTAACGTGAAAGAATTTAACTTAAGAGTTAAAAAAGAAATTGACAAATAAATTCAAATGCAAAATTCATTATGAAGTAAATAATTACCTTCTTGGTTTGTTAAAAGTTAGGACAATTAGAGCATTTAGGGTGTGCTTTCATTTGGCCTTGAACATCAAGGGTGAACAAGTTAAACAATAAAAATGAAAAATTTATGCTTATTTAAAGATCCATACAAAAAAAAAAAACAAAGGAAGAAGAATAGGAAGGAAAGACAAACATTTCAACCCCCATTTCATGATGGGAATTAGTATAAATAGGAATAGCTAGAGTTGATAGACAAGAGCAAGTTATATTGGCAAATAATCTACAAAATAATATATAATGCTACAATAAAACTAAATTATCAAAAAGAATGTCATACCTAAAGTATGCATTGCACTATTCTGTCATAGTGCATCTAGTTATTGTCGTTATTCTTCAAGGATATGACAAACCTTCCCATTAATGTGCACTTTAAATTGCAACAGCACCAAAGAAGCTCCTTTTCTGATTAACCTAGCATCATATACCTTTTCCAAATACATTGTGGGAGAGAATTCACAAAGATTTTTCTTAGTAAATTTTGGGTGATGAAAGAAGACCTTTATGAAATATGCCCAATTGCATTACTCATAAAACACAATGATAGCTTGTAAGTTAGAATTACAATAGTAATAGCAAACTATTTTAATACACATAATAGCTAGTTTCATGGTCAGATAATAGATAATCTAATGTCATAAAATAATTAGTCCAATGATTATAAAATATTTAGTTTAACCAAGTGTTAAATTATGGTAATTGGCTTTTAAAAATACATTCATTTACAACAATTAACCACTATTTTCAAAATCCAATTTTGCTAAATTAACCAACAAAAATGTAACATATTATCTTTGATGCCTTTTGGGCTATGAACCAAAAACTTGCATCACAAGTTTTGATATTCAGAAGCATAATGAAATAAAAATTTTTATGAGTCATAACTTCTACATGAATAATAGTGAAATTGTCACCATATTATATTCTCTAATATCATGTTCAATATAGTTTAATGTTGTTAGGACTTAATTCACCTATTTTTATGAAAGTTCCATAGATCTAACTTAGGACCTTATAGGAGTGGTGACACTCCACTTTTATGTAGTTGAATTTATCATGTTTGCATTTTAGTAACACATTATCCATAAGGGTTATATAATTTATTAAAAGTATAACTCAACCTTAAACATTGTATTTTTTGCACAATCTACACCATATGATGGAACTTTATAATTTTAATAGTACACATGAGGTCAATAAGGGATCTCTTATCACATAGTTTGGGTTTCCATTACTTTTGACCATTCTCTATAGGCATTGGTTCCATTTCCCTCGATGTATTTTTTCACTAGCTCTATTCTTAAAAGTTTAGTAAGAAGATTTGTCAAATTCATCTCCAACCTTATAAAATCATGTGATTACTTCATTATTCTACAATTGCTTTACCAATCTTGAGTTAGAAAAATATGCTTATCCTTTCAATCATATAACTTACCCTTGCCATGAAAATAGAGATCTGGCTATCACATACATAAATACTTATAATGTTAGTGTCACCAATATTGAAATATCCATAAAAAAATTTATTGGCCAATTTGTCTTCATATTACCCATATGTAAGATTATAAATATGGTTTGCATAATGAATTAAATAATAATTATTTGCATGACAAACTTTCAAGTCTCTACTCCACCTCAAAGGATGAACATATAACATTATATCATTACATGTTAGTTAAGCCTTTATTCCACCTTAAAGGATGAATATATAACATTATATCATTACATGTTAGTCAAGCCTTTGCTTCATCATAAAGGATGAATATATAACATTATATCATTACATATTAATCAATGTATCTTGTGCCTTTCACAAAAATGATACGATTAATAACTAGTTTTGCCATTAGAATTTGCAACTATGGTATAATTATAACATTCATAATAATAAGTTGCTTGTATGAAATCAATCACTTTACCACTTTTCCTTAAGCCAAAATCACATTTTGTTTGGCACTCATGTCAAATTAGACACAAACACAAGATTTAAAATCATTTATTATGATCAACCATCACACTATGGCAAGTTGCCTTAACTAATCAACCAAAGTGGCTTTCATAACTCAATATATCAAGATTAATGGTGTAAGCAATCACATGAAGACTCATTTAATCTTTATAAAGGCATTAAAAATAATTTTTTTTAATACAAAGACCCAAAACTCGTTACATGATAATCTACCATATGTTGCTTACAATGCCAAAAGGCATTTGGTACTTCAAAACAAATAGTGGTTTTTATTTGGTTTTGAAGCTTTCGAATTTTTGCTTAAAGAATTGTTTATATCAATTAGTGTTCAAGTCTTTTGGAATTGATCTCATCTTGGAGATGGTGAAGATATCCTAAATGGCAGATGATTGAGATATCCTTCAGAAGATTAAGGTTTCTAATTTAAGGTCTATTTATGAGTTGGAATTGGAGTGTTTGACCAAGGATGGTAGTGGTTATTCCTTGGTGTGTGACTTGAAATGGTTAAATAAGATTAAAGGATAGTGTCCCTAAGATAACCATTTACTTAAGGTTTTTGATCAAAACAAAAGAAGTTTTGATAGTGATACCTAAATGGCAAATGCAGGCATCAAAAAGCTTGTACAAGATTGGACGGGAATGGTTGCCTATAGATTTAAGTCCTTTCAAATTTTTCTCATAGTAATTGGTTAGGGTAAGATCTTCTTGAATGCAATTTAAATTTGCACCAATGTTTAACAAGGTTATAGTAGTTAGCTTGAAATCATGAATTTGGATGGTAATATTGATGAGCCATTTGTGAGTCATGATATCTGTTATGATATCTATCAACAAGCATAGAAAATCAGCTTGGTCCAAGGTAAACAAAGATGTTTTTGGATTAGCTTGAGGAAGTCTTGGTTCACTAGGATCATGTTGAGACTAGTGAAGAAGAGAAAATAGTAAATTATGATCTATTGATCTTTGTTGCTTGAGTTCATTGATTTGTAGCTTGAGTTGGTTAACTTCATGTTAAAGTTCATGAAGAGTAATTGGCTTGGGCTTTGGGTTGGTCAAGTCACTTAAGTATTATTGGAAGATTTTAATGAGTTTGGACTTGTTGGAGTAAATGGTGTTAGGCAGAGCTTGATGGTGAGTGAGTTAAAAGTTTATGAAGATGTTAGGTTTTGGCTTATAGATCATTTATACAATCAATTAATTTTAGGATGAGTTCCTAATCTTTAATGAGAACACTTACCTGTTTCTCACTACCAAAAGTTGATAAGGTGGCAAGTTCATCAACTTAGAGGGCCTACTCTTCATCCAAAAAATTAGAATCAAAGGAGTCAATGACTAGGTTTTGGATTTATTCATAAATTGGTTTAGGTGATTAGAGGGCTTGGACTTTTTTTTGGATTCTACAGTAATGAGCTAGGTGTCGAGGCTAGCTATATCTAAAGCAAGTTATTAAGGTGCTTGAAAATGTTTGGGCTTTGGGCTCAAATGACTATTTGGGCCATTTGGTTTGTTTTTGAGTTTTTTGATGGACATATTTTGGAGACTTTTGGACTTGAGGGTAGGAAGGATTTCTAATGAGCTTAAAAGACTTCCTACATTTGGACGTCTCTTTATGATAAAGAGAGTCATCAAATTGGGTATAGAAAGAACTATGTTCTTTCCAAGTTTGTTTTAGTTCATATTTCAATTGTTGTTGAAGCTTGAGATTGGAACAAATTTATAAACCTTCTTTTTGGATAATGCTTAGTAGCTCACCATAGGCTAGTGTATAGTAAAGAATTGGACCATTAAAATAGGCTTAAAGTTTTGCTCTTACCTTGTCAACAAGGAACTTGGAAAGTCTAGCTAGAAACTTCTCTTGCTAGAATGGCTAGTTATGATCTTCTCACTACATGACACACGTTAGGCAAGTATCTTTATACCAACAAAAGTTGTGAAGATACTTACACTTGAGATTAGAGAGTAATTTAGTAAATTTTATCCTTCAAATGAGAAGGATTACCAATGAAATGCTTGGAAACTGCAAAGATCAAAGATGTTATAGTAATAGGGATTAGTTGGTCTTGGACATCCAAAAGGGGCTCACCTTAAGGATCTAGTTTTGATAGCTTGGAAAACACTTTCATGGTTAGCTTGAGTGAGAATATTATCCCACCATCCTTTCAGTTGACTAGTAAAATAAGCAACTAAAAGTTCAGTAATTGCAAGATCAAAGGGCTAACTCTAAGTCCTATAAACGTTTGATACCATAATCATCTATTGAAGAAGATTCATGACGTAATATTTAGATAACTCATCTATGTTTCATTCATAAATGGAGTTTGAATTGTATTTGGCTTTAACATAGGTTAGCTTTTCTTCCAAAGCATGTTTTGGAGCCATAGGTCTTAAGTTGTACATCTTTGTACTCTATGGCTTGAATTGGAGCTTATTGAAAGCTAAATCACTATTATAGGCTTTAGGTATAGATTACTTAGTGGAGCTAACAACTATGCAAAGTGTTTGAAGACTCTTGGCAACTTGATTTGGTGCTATGCTTGTGGATGATTCTAAATCCTATAATCATTGCTTTAATGCTTGATCAAATTCATTTGTAGTTTTGCTTGAAATAGAAAAGGACTTGAAAATTGGTTTAGAAAAAAATTTTGGAGCTTGATTTGCTATTGATGGTAGATTAGAAACCATAGTTTATATAATTGACCATTGGGTACCAATAGTTTGTAAAAATTTGTTGGTATAATTGTGTTCAAGAATTCTTTATTTTCTTTACAAACTTTAAAAAGTGATGCCAAAACATGGGGATATTTTTTCTTGAAAATGATGTTGCAAGAGGGTGGATGAATTAAGTTAATTTTTTGACCTGTTGTAGTTTCCCACCATTGTGTTTGGGTTTAGACATTGATGTCCTTTAAAAAACTTGAAAATTTTGTTGAGAAAGGATATACTATCCCATTATAGGGTGCATATTCTTTTTCAAACCATTCAAAAAACAAAACATGTTTTTCTTGCTTGTAAAAATAATCATAACATGCTTAGTTAATTGGAATTCTCTAGCTGAGAAAATGCTTAAAAAACTAGAAAAGCTTTTTATAATTGGGTTGAGAATAAAAATATTTTTGTAAAAGACCTTTATTTAAAATAAATTCTTCTTTCAGAGTGTTGAGCTCATGGTTAATAGAAATTTGGTCTAGAAAAGCCATTTGTATTGCGATTAATGAATTTGGTGAAGTTTGCCTTTCATAGGTAGCTTGAGGAATTGAGCCTTGTGTATTGTGCCACCTATATTTGAAAATTTTGAGTTGGATCTTTGTGAAGGAAGTCTATTTGACAGAATTTGTTGAAGATAGGTTTGAAGATCTTCATCTTGAAGAAACTCATATTTGGTGCTTATGGAGTATCATGATCATACATATGATATGTTGACACTACTAACAAGAAATTGTGTGATTTTGTCGATAGCTTGTGTGGTTAGAGGCTAAGGTTTAGTGACACCATTGAGCTTCCAAATGTCAAGAAGTGACACTTATGCCATTCAATAAATTTAGGTCTTTGAATGTTTGAGCAATGAATGTCAATCTATCATAAGACTATTTCACCATATTTTCCCATACCTAAGTGCCTTTGTGTTAAAGGCCATCTTCATGACCTTATAATGGATTTGGTACATTAGACTCAAAGCAATGGATCCCTTTAAAAATTTTTTGTTGTTGAGCTTAAGCTACAAGGTCTAAACATTTAGGATGTTCTTGTTGTGTAAAGAAACTTTAAAACTAAGAAAACAATTTAAAAAAATTGGTCCTAAACATAGGCTTGTTTTAATGATTCGCAAAGGAGAATCATCAAAATTGATTAACCTACAATCCTTGAGTGCTACAAGAACTTAGGTTTCTAGGCCCTCTCTAGACAAAGGCTTGATAATGACTTGGATAAGGCCAAAATGAAGAAAATTGATTACCCACTCTAGTAGAAGGAATCTCTACTTTTACTTAAAGTTAAAGCAAAAGGCATTTACTTTTTTAAAAAGTAAAAGTATCCACTTTTCAAAAGGCAAAAGCAATTTTTTTCACCAAAAGAAACTATCTTCAAGCTTCAAGCATCTTGTCAAGCTACAAGCATCCAGAGCCTAAGCATCTATAAATGGTCTCACTTATCAAGCATATATATATATATATATATATATATATTCCATGTGATAGAAAAGTGATACTTTCGAGTATTGGCACGGCACATGTCCATTAAGTCATAGGGTTGTTATTCATTAATATCACTCTATAAAATAAACAAATCAATATTTTTATACTTGGCAGCTGGTGTGGACAATTCAATATTTCAGCAAGTTCTCCACTGAAGCAATTAAAATAATTGGTTAGTAACAATGAAATTGACTCAACAAGTTATATGCCTTAGAGACCACCTAAGTATATAATTGGCCTCCTAATCCAAGTGAAACAAACTAAACAAACATGAGTTAGGATAGATAAATTTCTCTAGCATAATAAGTCATTATCACTATCAAACGTAATTGTAAGATTGATCACAAATGCCAAATTTAAAGATTAGAGCTTCAGCATTTGATATGCATAACTACAATTAGGAAAACATACATAATATATGGATTATGACAAAACATCCAAAATTATCCAATCAACAAGAACTAACAATTTGTCATTTCATTTAAGCATAGTGTTACAATATTTGTACTACATCTTAAAGCTTGTAAGAGAATAACTACCGAATTGTCACATGTTCCAACATAATAGCAGGCACCAATTAGTTGGTAGTAGTCAAATAAAAGCTTGGTAATCTACTATGACTTCATAAGGCATTGCACTTTCTTTCAATGTATTTTTCATGCATTGAACTTGTAATGTCAAAGACCACTAAGGTTAATGCAACATAGTCACATGGAATCATGATTTTCACCTTTAAATTAGTCTTACCAACTATTGACACCTCGTAATGGTGTGATAAGATTAAATAAATGATTGTTTAATGCTACACCAAGTTGTTTCCCATCAAAAATTAAATCTTAAAGAACTCCTAACTAGATTCTTTAGTCAATCCATTGGTTCTCTATAGATTTGGTAAATATTAACTATAATAAGTAATGATGACATCAAGTAACACAAAAGAAATGATCATATTGCCTTAGACAAAAGAAATGATCATATTGCCTTAGACATAACACCAAAACACAAGTAATTATCATAATAGCAAAAAGTAACTAGTAGTCCATCAGTTCACTATTTGAAAATACAAAAGAAACCATTGCCATCTCATGACTAAATTGAAAATTCAACCTCTCTTTTTAAAGTTTTAGATGCAATATTTTGCAAGCCCAAAGTGATAGCAAGAAACAAGAACATCTACTTAATGTACTACCACTAAATAATAGATATTACATTTCAATAATACAACAAAAAATTATATCCAATGATGGCAACAATTTCTCAATTAATAGCCTTGGAAATACCTTTGCTTTTATCAATTAGAATCCTAATAATTTTCCAAAATTTTAGGACAATCTAATTTAATGACAATTAAAAAGGATTTATCAAAACACAAAACCTAGAAACAAGTGATCTTTTTTCTAATTTACTTTTATTGTAATATTATATATTATTTTTTTGATTAATTTCCAACAATCCTAAGGATTGTTTCAATCTTTGTAGACAAATTGTCATGATATATCATGTTTTAGCAACTATCCTCTTAGGATAAGATAGATCTTCCCACTAAAATATATTTCAAATAGTAAGGTTACAAAAATAACTCTTTTGGTTAACCTTATGTCATAAACTTTTTTAAATTAAAGTATTGAAGATAATTCACAATGATCCTTCTTAGAACATTATTGGTGATGAAAGAATACCTTTATATAATTTGTTTGGTTTTATTACTCATAAGTAAGAATTATAATAGTAACAATTGGCCATTTTAATGCATAGATAACTATTTTAATGGTCAAATAAATGGATAGTCCAATGATTATAACATGCATAGTCCAACAATCATTAAATATTTATTTTGACTAAATGTTTAATTATGACAATTAGCCTTTGAAAGTACACTAATTTGAAACAAGTTCTTCCATCTATGAGTTATCTAAGAAAAAGAAAACAAAGAATGAAAGCCTTTCATTTTGTCACCTTGAAGAGTATGGTTATTCTCACTTTGCAATCATGCTCGTAGATATCTATTTTGAAAAGTATCTAAATAATAAATATGTTACAATTTTTTTGAATGATCATCACTTTTGAAAAACAAGTACTATTATAATTATGCAACATTTTGAAGATTAATCCTAACCATTGGCAATGCCAAGGGAAACCAAGATAATATCAAAGGATATAATTTTTTTTCTTAATTAACTGCTATAAATTGGCTTGATGTCATTTCAAAATGATTTGATTAAAGTGAAATTAAACCAACAAAATAATCACAACCTTGTTTTTTTTTATTGCTCCCCTTATTGTCTATTCTCTAATAGTAGAAGAAAGCTAGTCAAAATGTTTGATTTGATCAATTCACATAATCTCACATTTATTGAAGAAATACATAAACCTTAATGAAAGAAGAAAAGATAGAAAGAGTAAGAAAGAATCTATTAAAAAATTAAAAATTTAAAGGTAGTACAAAAAAAAAAACTTACCTTGTAATCCTCTTTCCTCTATTACATTTTGGTAATCTTATATTGGTAGATTGAGAAATAGATTAAGAGATATTTAAATAGGCTTTTATTGAATTTTCCAAAAAAAAAATTTTGAATGACTTTTATTATCTTAGATTATTAAAAGAGAATTCAATAACTTTTTATTCTTAAAGAGGTAAAAACTAATAAGTACATAAATTGGAAGTAGTTCATTTTTAAAAAAAAATTTAAATGTTATAATCTTTTTTCCCTTATAAGCAAAAATAGAAAAATAAAATTTGAACTAAAATATTATTCTTTTTATTTTTTAAAAAATGGATAAATATAAATAGAATTAAATTTTGAGTGTTTTTTTTCTCTTCTTTCTTTTTTTAAGAAGAAATTAAAAAAAGATATTTGGAAAGAAACTTTTTTTTTTCTTTTACTTAATTTATGAATTAAAGAGAAAATTATCACATAACACAAGAAAGAACATATAAAGTTTTCTTTTAACTTTGGTAATATATATATTGTAGAAATTAAGAAAAAGTCAACAAAATTCTCAAGTAACAATGTTTGGTTAATTTAATGAATATCTAGGTATTTCATTTAAACTCTAATTTTCATACAATATTCCAATTATTTGAGATATTTAACATTAACTTAATTGTTATTTTGAAAATTTTTTAATATTTTAATAGAATTAAAATTTTAACTTATATCTAATTACTTGATTTATTGAATTATGATATATAATTTATTATAATTTACCTAATTTATATTAACAACTTTCATGATTAAGAAAAATGAAAAAATAGAAAATAATTTTTGGAAAAACGGAAAAATAATCTTAAATTCTTCTTTGTGGTTTTTTAAAGTGAAAAAAATTCCTAACTTTTGACTATCATGGTAGCTAGTAATGGAACTTGATTCTGGATGTTCTAAATTCATCTAAATCTAGACATCTAGAGCTTTTAAATGGCTACTCATGACTATCATTGGGCTTGGGCTGAAGGTCCAGTAGTTGGAACATGTTTGGCTTGCAATTCAATGTTCTGATAGTGTAATGAGCATTTTTTGTTCTTGACCTAGGTCTTAGATTATTTCTTGGTTGTCCTCAGGAGATGCTCCTGCATCACACATTGTTGGGCTAATCTCTTTAATATCAGTTATGGTCTACCCTATTGCTGCACTATGGTCTCTCAACGCATTAAGGAACTTGCTCTCTTCAGTTGGGGATAAATTAAAAGTGTTAATGACTAGAAGAGTCTCATTTCCCCAAAAGCATATTTCAAGTTAGGAGGAAGTGGTTTTAGCTCAAGATTCAAGGGTAAGACAATTGAAAGAGCTAACATAGGATTAAAGTATCCCAAAGACTTTGCATGAGCATTCTCAAGGAGTTTTAGCATTACCTTATCCAACATTGATGTGAATTCCCTTACTTCTTCATCATCTTTTCTGTGATCTTCTGCATCAAAGGCCAACTCTAAGTTGTCTTCCATTTGATCCTAAAGAAAATTTGAGGAAATAATAAAATCTAAGTGGTCTATAAGAAAACAATCACTAGAATCTAAGGGTAAAGATAAGCAATTAAAAACTAAAAACTCCATAGCTTCAACAAGAACTATCATAGTAAGGTTTCCATTGTATATGACAATGACTTTTGGCTCTAGCCATGAATAGACATCCAAGTAGAAGAGGAAACTCATTAACAAATTTTGAATTCCTCTCCATATCGAAGACAACAAAATTTGCAGGAATAAATTAGTTTGTCAACTTGAACCAAAATGTCTTCTACAATGCCTCTAGGATATTTGATTGAATGATTAGCAAGTTGTAAAGACATTATAATAGTCTTTAATCCTCCTTAATTATAGGTAAATGGAATATGGCATCAAGTTGATGCTTGCCCATAAGTCTAGCATAGCCATTTCTATACTTGCATTCCCTACAGTTATATTTATGTTAAAACTTCTTGGATCCTTTAATTTAGGTGGTAATTTATGTTGCAGCATAGCACTTACTATTTTAGAGACAATTACCTTCTCATTCAGTTCATACTTATGCTTACAAGTGTTCAATTCTTTCAATAATTTTGCATAATGTTGTATGTTCCTAATCATGTCAAGCAAAGGTAAGTTTACAGTAAACTTAGACAAGATATCATAGATGTTAGAAAATGACTTATCCAATCTGCTTTCCTTTAAATGATCCAAAAAAGGAACTATTGGCACATATGGTTTTGATCTACATTAAGGTTCTGATTGACTCCTATTATTGCTCCTCCTTAGTTTCTTTGGCAAAAAAAATGGTCATATCTTTATCAGACTTAGAATTAACCTTATTATCATTTATCTTACCACTTCTTAGTATTGTAATGACTTTAGCTTGCTTAGATTAGCTAGGGAGTTTTCTTGGTACATGGCCTTGGATGGCCTCAGCAATTTGTCCCACTTGCATTTCTAACTTTGACAAAGATACTTCCTATTGCTGGAATTTTCAGTCATTGTTCTGTTGCTTACCCAGACAAACTTGTATAAAGTTTTGCAAAGTCCCTTCTAATGTAGGCTTTCTAGGTTGAAAGAAAGATCCAACTTGATTTTGATTCTGGTTGCTGCTTCAAGAGAAATTTGGATGATTCCTCCACCCAGGAGTATAGGAATTAGAGTAAGGGTCATTCTTAACCTTTGGGTTTTAGGCATTCATCATATTTGCCTGTTGTACAATTTCTAGAAATTGCTAATGAGAGGGACAAGTGTTAGTAGAATGACTATTCACTCCATAGATGGCACATACTTCACTAGAAGCATTTAGCCTTGCATCCATCATCATCATGCACATGCTTTTCATCTACCATGTCAGTTCTTAATATGCATGCTAATTCCGTGTGAGAATTCATCTCATGAATGTCTCTCAACTTCCTTTTAATACTCTTCTACTACAAATTGGTTCCAGGTATCTTGTAAAGATCATAAGTCTCTTGCACTGTCCTTTCTCTCATTGCACCCTTTGTAGCAGTATCTACCATGGCTTGACAAGCCTGGGTTAGTCCATCGTAAAAGAATTGATTTTGAAGCTCTAAGGTATACCTATGATGTGGACATTGGGTTAATAACAACTTGAACTGTTCCCATGCCTTATAGAATGCCTTATCATCGGCCTAGGTGAATGTAGCAATCTTACACCTTAATTATGTGGTCTTGGCATGTGAATGAAATTTACCAATGAACTTGTTGTACACTTGCTCCCGTGTCATCATTGAAGTTGGGGTCTTTCCCATAAACCATATTTTTGCACAATCCCTTATGGTGTAAGGAAAACACCTCAACTGTAATTCATCTTTAGTTAGACCTTGCAGAGGAAATGTTTGAACTGTAGTGTAAAAATCATGAATGAGTGTTAAAAGATGCTTAGAAGTAGCACCATGAAAAGATGGAAGCATATTATGATTAATGTTCTTAAGCTCATAATTTCAAGTTCCTTCACTGAGAACTATGCAAGATCGAGAAGTTTCAATGGTCAGCTGTGCATAGTCCTTCATAGGACAATCTTGAGGTGCCACCACTATATTGTGCTCCAACTCATCTTCTTCCTCAGATTCAGAATATGATATTGAATGTGAAGCTTGTCTTCCTTTTTTTTGTTTTCCTGACTTTCAATGTTACATTTGTACAGCAACTGTTCTATTCTCAATGATCATTGACCAAGCATTCACTCTTAAAGTAAAAAAAAAAAAAACAATAAATCTGAAAAACGTGTAGCAAATTAAAATTGAAAAAATTCAGTCAAATCTCCAACAACGGCACCAAAAACTTAATGGACAAAAAGTTATACCTCATAAGTGAAGGAATCAATAGTAGTAGCACACAAATGCAAAGTTAGATTCCACAATTATTTGTCTAATTTATTCAAATCATCTAACTTTGCAGTAGATAAATCATGTCATACACATGGCATTAGTCAAATTGGTACAAGAAAAAAGTGTTTTGATAAAGAACTTAACAATCTAAACTATTCAAAATAGACTGGCTACTTGTAAAATAAACTGAAGCTATTGTGGACAATTGTAACTTAACACAAAGAGATAAAGACTAGGAATCTGATATCACCATAAAAATCAGTTTTATGTCTTCAACAATTATCAATTTAATTTTAGGGTTCATTCTCACTCGGTATGATCATTCCATTGGCATCCAGCTATAATCAAATATTCCTAATCATTAAACTACCTTGGTGTCTCTCATTTGATGACTAAAAGCTCATTATCCCACAAGAATGATAAGAACCAGCATGATGTCTACATCAATAAGAATTAATTCATTCAAGAGAGCACACACAACATGTGAATATGGCATCTTCCTTAGTTGTGTGTAATATAACCTACTAAGTTCATATTCAATATAGATAATAAATGATATAAACTTAGTATAAAATTAAGCACAATGAATGAAATTATAATATCGAACTGATTTAGAGCTCAAGCACAAGACAAGGAAATCTATGTAGATTACATCAAATTCCTAGTTATGAATTTTGCTACATCATGGCAAAACAAAAGAAGTACCATACGTGGTAGAAAAATTGATTTCAAAAGAACCTTTCCCTTTTACCAATCCAACTTCACACACTTCAGCCTATCCCATTTCCCCCCCCCCCCTTTTGTTTTGTTTTCCTTTCCTTTTTGAGCAACAGCTGCTCCCTTTTTATAGAAGAATATCTCTTCCTTTCAAGTAATCTTTCTCTCATAATCTTAGCTGCCATGTAGTCCACCAAACACACATCCCCAATTTTTAGCAGCAATTAAAACTTATGCAACATTTCTGTTTCAGGTTGTTCATTCTTAATCTATCCCTTCAATTTTAGCACTTTATTTCATTGATATGTCTCCTTTAATCCCTGAAATAGTTGTACAATCATGACTGCTGATCTTTCTCCATAAACCATGCCTAATTATCTCATTAAAAACACATTTTAAATCTCATAATTCCTTCAAATTCAACTTGCAATGAAAATTCTGCCTTGAAAATGATTAAATTGGACTGTGCTATAAACTCAAAAGTTGTAGATCGATGTCAAAGCTTTTGTAGGTTCAAGAGTCACATCAATTCAACATCAACTCCTATATATTTTTTAAGGCATTTAAATGGTTGATTACAAGAAATTGATTAGGATGTCTTGTAAATTAATTTTCTTTACTCCTTTTCCTTTTCGTCCTCCAATTCATGTCATAAGCATCAAAAGTTACTTCTAAAATCACTTGCCTACAAAACACTGACTAAACATATCAAACAATCAATTTAAGAAGCATAAATCACAAAAAATAAAACATAAATGATGTCATAATTATGACACTATCATTAACTAATGATCTTAATTCTATTGAGTTCGTGTAAATAAAAGAGTAAAGGAGGAGGAATGTGGTTTTAATTAAGCTAATAAAAATGAAAACAAAAAGCTAACTATAAATAAAATTAATGGATGAATAAACCTTCAACAATAAGGATATTTACACCATTGGATTCACAATTGATCATTGACACTAAAGATCATTAATTCTTTAATTGAATATTTGGTTTAGAATAATTAAAAATTCTATTATTCTAAATCTTTCCTTTGTGAGATAGGTTTTTCAATTAATCTCCTATCAATAAAACTATCTAGGACAAGCTCTTTAAATATAATTTATTGATAACATTAAGCTAAGAAAGATAGCTGAACCTAAACAACAAATTCACAAGCTAATTTGTTTAATTTAGACCTTGTTCACCATAGAAGTTACACAAAGATGCCATAATTATCAATTTCTATTTGTTACTTAGTGTTAGAATTATATACTTGATTTCTAAATTAGCATTAGAACATAAAGTATAATTGTCTAGTATGCTTCTAGATCAAACAATGTAACAATATAATTATAAATAATAATAATAATAATAATAGAATAACATGAGAATTCAAAGTAAGGAATTAGATTAGAAATAAAAATCAATGAGTTTTATAATGCTTCCTCTAATGACTTCAATCGTTATAATTGAAAATAAAACCCTAACCTTGCATATCATAGGCGTGTACAAGAATGAAATAAAAGATAGGTATGTATATGCTTTTGGTACTGTAACATATCTATTTATAGCTTTAAGGGAGAATAAAAATAACCTAAAGAAGGATAGACACTTCCACTTTGGAACCAACTTAGCTTTTTTAAAGAACAACTCTTAATTAGATTACAATGGCTTTGACCAGCCTATAAGTTGGATTGAGGACATTGGTTTATGGCTCAATTCTTCTTAGGTCTATACAAATAAGCCTACTTTAGAAAGTTTAGGATGTCTATTTTAATTCTCATGAAGGCTCCAAATCCATCAAACAATGTTTAGAATGTGAAATTCTCAAAATAACCTCTAGTGGTCAAATATTCTCAAAATCAAAACTGCATCTTTAAGCTTCAAAATTGCTCAAATCCACTTGGTCTTTTCCTTAAACATAAAATCAACCCAAATAAGTACATATAGGACAAAAATACACTAAAAAGGTTAAATATAAGAGAATAAATATAATGCAAATAAATACTTATCAAAAAACCAACAAACAAGATAGTCTAAAATGTTCCTATATAAGGAACTAAGCTACTATAACAACTAAGCTACTATAACAAAGTTTTAAGCTTGATTCAATTCATGGGAGAAGATATCATAGTTAAAGAATTGTTGAGAATGTTCTTGTTAGTCTTCTTAAGAAGTTTGAACAAAAATCTCTTCTACTGAAGATTCCAAGGACTTTAGCAAAATCACTTTATTAGAATTCATTGGAGCATTCGGAGCTTAGGGACAAGAAAGAAGCTTGAGAAGTGAAGGTGGTGTGGAAGTTGCATTGCAAGCTTAATTGAAGCTGAAGCTATTAGCATGGAAAGATAGCAAGAAAACTAACTTTGAATAATCCAACAAAGGCATGTCGCCTGAGTCAAAAAAGAATCATGGGAAAGAAGGAAAATTTTCAACTTGTCCAGTCTACAAAAGAATTAATCATGCAGGAGATGACTATTATTAGAAAGGCAATGTTCAATGCAAGATTTGCTCCAAATTTGGTCATATTAAAAGCATTGTAAGAAAAAGCAGCAGCAAGGTCAAGGCCAAGAAAACACTCAAGGCCAGCAATCTCAAAAAGCTAATTTCACTAAGGAAGAGATGAAAGATGACCATTTCTTTCTAGCTAGAGCTTAGAAATAGAGATCTTGGTTTTTGGATAGTGGTTGTACTTACCACCTGACTAGCCATGTTGACCTTTTTAACTAAGTTGTCACCAATCGTACCTGGAGTATAGATTGGAAATTTAGGGTAAATGATACAAATGGGCTTTACCTTGTTGTTCAAAGATAAAAATTGATTGGTTTATGATCGTATTAGTATATAATTCATTAATGTTTGTATGGCAAATAGGAGTTTTACTGAGAACTTAAATTCAATTGAAATGTTAGAATGCAAAGCAATAAAGTGATTGATGATTCTAAACTATGGTAGAAGAGACTTGTCACAAAAATCAGAATCTATGAATGATTTGCCTACAATCAAAGTCTTTTTTGATGTGTGTGAAAGTTGTGAATTAGGCATGCAGCACAAATTGTCTTTTCCTATACAAGGTGCCTAGAGAGCTAAAGGCTTCAAATGGTCCATTCTGATGTTTATGGACCAATGAAGACATAATCTTGAAAAGGCAAATATTTCCTTTAGTTCATTAATGACTACTTAAGGATGACATCATGTACTTTATAAAGTTAAAGTCAGAGGTTTTTGGGCTATTCAAGAAGTTTAAAGTTTTTTTCAAAACTTAAAAGGAAAAAGTTTTGAAGACCCTAAAATTGGACATTGGAAATGAGTATGTTTCTAGGGAGTTTAACCAATCTTTTGAGGAGTTGAGGATCCAACATTAGTTGATAGTTAGCTACATTCCACAACAAAATCAAATGGTAGAGTCAAAGAACAGATGAGTACTGGAGATGGTAAGGTGCATGCACTTCGAGAAGAAGTTACCAAAATCCTTAAAGGCAGAAGCTATTGACATACTTGTTTATTTGTAGAGCAATATGCCAAAAAAAGTAGTAAAGGAGAAGATTCCAATTGAAACTTGGAGTGACTTCAAGCCATCTCTTAAACACTTGAGAGTTTGGTTCCTTGTGTTACTTACATATTCTAGATGTAAAGAGCAGCAAGTTAAATGAGAAAGCAAAAAAGGGGATCTTAATCGGCTATAACAAGTGGAAAATTCATCATTCGTAGTGGCATGAAGATTGAGAAGGGAGCTTACTAAGATAGGAATAAGTCACATACTCATGGGAACTTGGAACAAAAGTTATTGATGCTGGAGATATAAATTCTTGTATTGATTTTGATAACTATAATCATCCTTCTATTAGAGATATATAATCTCTTACTAATGTTTACCACATGTTTAACAGACTTATAATGGAGTCAACCACCATTGAAGAAGCTCCTAAGGGTGATGAGTGGCATGTACGAATAAAGGAGGAGATTAACATGGTTAACAAAAATAAAACTTGGGTCTTAGTAGAGAAAGTTGAAAATAAGTAGGTGATAGGAGTGAAATGGAAACATACATCAAGGTGCTTTGCATACTCATGTTTAAGTCACTGTTTGATTTAAGTGTCAATACTTTTGGTGAAGTTCCCCTAATTACGAGGTAGGTTCAATCATCAAGTAGAATTAAAATTTTTCATTTTTGCCCTCCCCTTTTTCTATTTTTAAAAGAAAATACCCTATTTACTTAATCCCAAGTTTAGGACTAGCATAAGAAGAACAATTGCAAGACAAACTACACATTGCTCAATCACGCTTTATTACGAAATAGACATAAGTTCTCAAGAAACATTATTTTAATTGAGTATTACAATGTCAAGCACACTTACCACTATTTTACCAAACATTACTAACATCCTAAGCTAAGCAATATATTATAAAATAATCCAATTTCATACTTTTGCATTATAAACCATTCTAAAGCATAACCAACATATGGTCATTATTTCACAAAAACTGAAAAAAAGTAACAAAATCCTACTAAACCTTTGCCCTCACTTAAAACTTACATTGTCCTCAATGTAAGGCCTTATGTAATGTAAAGATATTTGAAACATAAATAAAAAGAAAGGGTAAAAAAATCAAATTTGAATGCTTGGGTTGCCTCCCAAGTAGTGCCTTTATTTAATGTCATTAGCCCAACAATTCCCACTCCATATGCATCACATTCAACTTCAAATGTCTTGGAAAGTCATTAGGTGCAAAAATTGGTGCAAAGCATAATCTATACTTGATCTCATCAAAGCCTTTTTGAGTAGCCTCTATCCATCAAAATTCTCCTTTCTTCATGAATCTTTCAAGGGAGCCATAGTTGTGCTAAAGCCTTGATTAATTTTTCAATAAAAGGAGGAAATGCTATGAAAGCATCTCATATCTAGAATCAAACTAGGAATTGGCCAATCTTGTATGGCCTTAACTTTCCCCTGATGCTCTTCAATGCCTTCATTTGAAATAAAAAATCTAAGAAAAGTTACTTGGCTTTGCATGAATTGACATTTCTTTAGGATTCCATACAACTTTTCATGTCTCAAAACATCAAAGACTTATTGCATGTGGTCTTGATGATCTTCTTGGCTCCTCAAAGTAGACCAAAACAAAATTCCCTAGGAACCTCCTTACCATATTCATGAGATATATGAAGGTACTTGGTGCATTTGAGATCTTGAATGGCTTTACAAGCCAATTATATAAGCCACTTTTAGTTTTAAATGTTGTTTTCCACTTATCCCACTTCTTTCATTCAAATTTGATGGTATCCACTATCTAAATCAACTATAAAGAAGAACTTAGTACCTTGAAGTTGATTTAGTAAATCATCAATTCATGGAATGGGCAAAAGATACTTCACTGTCATTTTATTGATTATTGTACTACCCACACACATTTTAATTAAAGACTCATGGATTCTCAAGCAACACCTTTTACAACAAGCTTATCCACTTGCCTTTGAATCTCTTTTGCCTCCTCACAATGGCAATGATATGATGGAATATTTGGTAGTTGAGCATTAAGTATGAGATCAATTTGGTACTCCATTATCCTTAAAGGAGGTAAATTAGGATGCAATTTATCTATAAAAACATCAAGAAATATATTAAGAACAACTTATACAATTAATGAATGGATGTCTCCTCGTTTATCTATTTCCACATAATAAGTGAAGCACACACTTGTTCTTATATTGCAATGGTCTGTTCAACTCGACTTGTATTCAAATCAAAATGCTTCCTTTTTGTATCCTCCACCTTTTGTGAACTTGCTTGGGCTTAATGGAGACTAAGAGTTGCCAATGTAATATGCTTGTTGTCTTTAGTGAAAGAATAAGTATTTTTGTGCCCATGGGTGATAAAGAAAATGGTGGCATGCATCCATGGGAATAACACCTCACAAAACCTCATCGTTGTATTTTTTGACAATGGAAAATGAGATAAGTGCTTGTTTAGTTACCTTTACCTAATTTCCTTTGTTGAGCCATTGGAGCTTATATGGAACATAGTGCTTTGAAGTAGACTAATTTAGTTTCTCCACAGTAGTTATGGAAGTGACATTGGCACAACTTCCAAAATCAATGATAATACTAGCACCTCACCTTTGATTATGCACCTTGTTGGAAGATGTTCTCTCTTTTTTCTTCCATAGGACTTGATCAAGAGTTAAGAAACTTTCAAACAACCAATAAATCTCCTTCATCAGTTTAGCTTATGATCACTTCCTCACAATCATCATGGGTAGATATTTTGTCTTTCACCTCAAGGGATGCCTCAACTTCATAAATACATTATAAAGTTATCACCCTTCAATTTGGACACTCTGCAACAATGTGTCCATATCAATGGCACTTAAAGCATTTGATAGACTTGGATTGTTGTGGAGCTTTCCCTTTATTGATGCATTTCAAGAAAAGACTATAGACTAAATTGTTACTAGACCCATGAAGTGCTCAATGGCTAAATATAGGAATGGTGTTTGTAATGAGTGAGAATTTATTTATTTATTTCATTTTACATTTAGTTGTTTTTACAAGGTTTTATATCTATTTGAGCTAATTAGAATATGTTTTGTGACTTAGGTCTCTTTTGGAGAGGTTTTGAGAATTTGTGCTTCAGTAGGAAAAATTCCAGCATTTCATCATTTTGACATTTGTTTTTGCAGAATCTATCATGGGTTAGACTAAGTCAATCTCAGTTTTTAGCACATAAGTTGGTCTTTGGAACTTTGTTTTGGGCAAGATTGGATGCATTGGAAAGATAATGAAGAACATTACAACTTTATTGAAGAAGATAGACCTTAAATCAAACTACAATTATTTGGAAATTATCTTGGATCTCATTACAAGAATTTTGTCACAATTAAGGAAACAAGTTCATTGTAACCTTGGAAATTGGAGTTTTTTTGGAGTGTCCTTGTGTGCTATGTATGTTTTCTAGGTTATAAAAAAAAAAACTTTTTTGCTACTGAAATAGAGAGAGAAAAGGTGATGGACACATAAGGAGGGTAGTAAGCATAGCTTTAGTAAGAATTTAGTTTCCTTTTAACACGTGTCACTAGAACTTTTCAACAATTTTAAGGGATTTCAAAATGTTTGGTATTTTCATGGAATAAATTATTTTTTTTATGTTTCATATTTTTAATTTGAATTTTTTGAGTTATTTTGATTAAATTGTTGAATGATTATTATTTTAATTCATTCAATTAGGCTTGCCAAATTGGTTAAACAATGGTCGATGACTAGAGTTAGGGATTGTGATCCATATTCATCCTATCCCAAATCACTAAGTAACAATTAATAATAAGGGATTATGGACATGGTTTGTTCATATTATTTTGAATAACTCAATGCAGGTTAAACAATTTGGACTTGTGTGATTATTGCTTGAATTAACTTATTTTCCTAACTCTTAGGGCTACTAGTATGTACCTTTAAAGAGCTTGTTCTACTTAGTGAATATCTAAGGGAAAACTTTAGTAGCAATGCTTGTTGTTATCTAGAGTTAATAGTTCTAATAAAATTATGACAACATTGTGGATAATTGAAAGGATTAAATATCATAGTTATGAATGAACCTACAACTAGAATTTTGTTAATTTATATTTCTAGAAGTTGTCTTGTTTTATCAATTAGTTTACTTTAATTGTTATAAAGTTAGAATTCTACTTTGCCCCCTAATTCATGTTTATATATATAAAAGTTTAATTATTTGACATTGTGTTGATATAACTCCTTATGGGATCAACCCCATTCACATTGTCTACCATTGCATGATTACGAATAAGGTACTTAATATTTTTGTAGCCTTAGTAACAACTATCAAGAATTTGGTGCCATTGTTGGGGAGTGTTTTCTATCAATTTTTTGCATTTTGATTTTGTTCATAATTTTATTATGTTGAATATAGTGATTATATCCCCTATTATGTGTGAAGTTGTGTATTTTTCATTTGTTTTTTTTTATGTTTTGTTATGGTGGCACCATTCCTAAAGGAAGTTTTGGTTGAATTAGGTGACAAGCTTACATTATTTCAAGGAAAATGTCATTTAGCTTAAATCCAATCGATAGCCACTAACATTATGCTTTTAAGCTTTCAAAATACTATTTGATGAGGGTTTCCCAATTTTATTTTGGTTATAGATTTTTATTTTTCCTTAGACATTTTTGCATGTTTCTTCTATTTTTTGTGCTTATTTATGGTTTATGACTCAATCATCTTACTCTAAACTCACTTTTGATCTAGAAGTTGAGAGAACCTTGCATAGGTTAAGTAGAGAAGTTCAAGAGAACCAAGAACAATTTGTGGTTACCTTGCCTAGCACTACACACAGTCCTTGATTTAGTATTTAGGAGTTCATCTTGTGACTCTAAGTTTGAGAACATTGTTGCAAATAACAAGACCCTTAGTAGATGTAGCTTTCAAGCTTATGTTGGGATTGATACATTTGTTACCCACTTTTCATAGTCATGCAAGAAAGGATCCCAACTAGCATTTGAAGGAGTTCTATGTTGTTTGTTCAAGCATAAAGCCAAGAGGGGTGATAGAGATAAAATTGAGCACTTTTCCATTCTCCTTGGCCAATGATGCTAAGGATTAACTCTATTATCTACTATTAAGGTCAATCACAACATAGAATGAGATGAAGAAGTTATTTTTTGAATTTGCTACTTCTAGGGCTATAATCATAAGGAAATTTGTGGTATTTAGCAATATAATAGGCCTTTTAGGAGTACTAGGAGAGATTCAAGAAGTTGTGCGCAAATTGTCCTTACCATTAGATAAATGACTGGTTATTGATTCAATATTTTTATGAGGGCTTACTTCTTATAGATAGGAAAGTGATAGACATAACAAGTGGAGGAGCTTTAGTAGACAAGAGATTAGATACTACAAGGAATTTGATTTCCAATATTACAACAAACTCCCACTAGTATGGAATAAGATAAGATGCCTAAATTAGAAAAGTGCATAAGGTAAATGCATCTATCCTTTAGCAACAAATTTAATAAGTAATTGGTTTAGAAAATGTATCAAAATAAGTAGGCAAGGTTCTAACAAATTCAATAGTCATCTCAACTTAAATAAGCAATTCTGTCTAGTAAAGGTACATCATTAGATGATATGTCCAAAACCTTCTTAACTTACACTTAGTAATCCCAATAAGAGATAAGGGCAAGCATACACAATTTGGAGAATTAGGTAAGTAACTAACTTTCATAGTAGTTAGATTGGATGCTCAAGTTTCTTAAACCGTACTAAATCTAAAGGAGAATACAAGTGCCATATCATTAAGGAATGAAAAATAGCTATAGGAAACATGTAAGAAGACACCTATTGTGGCCACTAAGGAAGACATAATGAAGGAGGTAAAGATTTCTCTAGCTAAGATGAATCTTAACTCTTCCATTTAGGTTAAAGCAAATTGCCTTCCTTTTCCCACCCAGGGCACAAATTTTTAGAAGGAGGAGTAGGAGAGAGAAATCCTTGAGATATTTCATAAGGTAAAGATAGACATATCACTACTAAAGGTGGTTAAGCAAGTACCAAGGCATGTGAAGTTTCTTAAACAATTGAGTGCAAATAAATAGTGACTGAGAGATAATGAGAAGATTAGAGTAGGGGAGAAGGTATCCATAGTTTTCCATAAGGAGCTTCCTTCTAAGTGCAAGGATCTAAGTATGTTCACCATCCCATGCAAAATAGGTAATGCTAGATTTGAAAGAACTATGTTAGATTTAGAAAGTTTTATTAATGTGATGCTACAATCCATTTATGCTTTTTAAATTTGAGACTTCTAAAAGATATTGGTATTACTATACAATTGGCTAACCATACTAATTCTTACCCTAAAGAGGTAGTTAAGAATGTGTTAGTGTAGGTGAACAAACTTGTGTTTCCGACTAATTTGTACATAGTAGATATGGATGATAATGCTTCCCTTAACCTTCCACCTATTTTATTGGGGAGGCCATTCTTAAAGAAAACCAAGATGAGGAATGATGTGTATAAAGGTACCTTAACTATGGAGTTTGATGGTGAACACATTTGGTTTAGTATTTATAAGTTTAGAGGTACCCTAAGGATGTCCATTTAATTTATGCCATAAGTATCCATTTAAACACTTCTCAAGATGTTTAAGTTGACAAGTAAGGAAGTGTTGGAGATGACAATCATCAAACATCTTGAACTATAAATAGAAGGAGAAGTTGAGCTAGATGAGAAGTTAAAGAAGACTATAGCTAAATTACATTCATCATTAGTGATTTTATATAGGTATGTAGTTTTTTCCATTTAGTTACCAGTTGCTTACAACAAAGTTTTACCTTCTCATTTGTAGGCTCTTATTTTAGAATTAAAGCCATCATTAATTCATTTGAAGTATGTGTATTTAGGAGAGGATGACACCCTACCAATGATTATTATAAGGAATTTGGCATTTGTTTAGGAAGAGAAATTGATTTGAGTGCTAAGGAAGCATAAGATGGTGATTGGTTGGAAAATTGCAAACATTAAGGGGATAAATCTAGCCATATGCATGCACCACATATTGTTGCAAGAAGGAGCCAAACCAACTAGGAAGCTCAACATCAGTTGAACACACCAATAATGAAGGTACTGAAAAAGGAAATTCTGAAGCTCCTTAATGTTGTTAACTATATCCAATCTTGGATAATAAGTGGGTGAGTACAATGCAAGTGGTCTCAAAGGAATCTAGTGTTATAGTGGATCTAAATGATAGACAATGAATTGGTACCTACATGTATGCAAATGGGGTGAAGAGTGTGTATTGATTACAAGAAATTCAACTTTGCCACTTACAATGATCATTTTCCTCTTCCTTTTATTAATCAACTGATAAAAAAATTACTTGGTCATAAACATTATTGCTTTCTTCATGGCTTTTCATGTTATAATTAGACCGTGATTGGAACAGAAGATCAAAAGAAGGTGAAGACATCAATGATCAAAGGATTTTAAGGAAGAACTTTGTTGTTAGATAGAAAGTCCTCCTTACTATTCAAGGCTTAAGTTGTATCCAAGTAAGTTGTGATCTTGATGGGTCGGTCCTTTTATTATAAGTAATGTTCTTAGTTATGGTGCAGCTGAGATAAGGAGTTTATAGATGAGCAAGGTTTTCAAGGTGAATGATCATAGGCTTAAACCTTTTTACAAAGGTTTTTGGGTGCAAAATGTTGAGTTGACAGAGTTGGTGGATTGCATCTATGCTAACTAAGGAAGTATTAAACAAGGGTGCTACTTCGGAGGCATTATAGCCATAATTCAAATTTGATTTCTTTACTCTTTCATTTTATTTATCTTTCAAATAACTTTCTATTACATTTGGCTTTTACATTAAGAACAATGTAAGTTTTAAGTGTGGGAGAGAGATTAGGTAGAATTTTTATTTTAGTTTTTAAAGTTTTTTTTAGTTTTTGTGAAATAATGATCATATGTTGGTCATGCTTTAGAATGTTTTGTGATGCATAAGTATGAAGTTAGATTATTTTTAAGATATGTTACATGGCTTAGGATGTAAACAATGTTTTGTAAAATAGTGTTAAGTGAGATTGACATTTTAACACTTAATTAAAACAATGTTTCTTGATAATTTATGTGCATTTTGTAAAGAAGCATGGTTAAGCAGTGCGTTGTTTGTCTTGAAACTATTCTTTTAAGCTGGTCCTAAACTTTAGTTCAAGTAAATAGGGTGATTGAAAAGGAAACAAAAAAAAAAAACAACTAAGAGGTAAAATTACAAAATTTTAATTCTACACCACTACATTTTTCCTAATTTTTGGGAATGTCTTAAGAAAAATTATCAATCTTACTTTGTTTACTTTAATAAGGGAGTCCCTACTTTGCTACTTGATTTATAATAGTAATGAGGAATGGTTGATAGGTAAACTACACATGAATTTGTTATGTTAGTTTCAAGACTTGCATTAACTAATTAAAAGCAATTGTGGATAGAAAGGAAGAGAGATAAGTATGTTACTATTATTGTATTTGACATTGCTGCATTATTAAGTTGGGTAAGTATGTTGGGTAAGAGTTAAACATAATTAGCTTATCCACTACAATTGTGTCCTGAGGTATGACTAGTGTGTGGCTTACTACTTTTTTTTTTGAGTTTGATTTTGTTTTGCTCAATGACACATAAAAGCTAAATGTAGGGGGTTTGGTGAGCGAGAATTTATTTATTCATTCCCTTTTTACATTTAGTAGTTTTTACTAATTTTTATATCTATAGGTTGATTATAATATGTTTTATGAATTAGGTATGTTTTGGAAAGGTTTTGAGAATTTTTGGTTTTTGTAGGTAAAATTTCAATATTTCATCATTTTGACATGTGTTTATTATTTTAGGCTTTTCACTTACTTATAATTTTAGATTGTAAAAGTGGTTTTCAATGAAGTTATAGTAGAAATCTCAAAATTTCTAGATTAGGAGCATGAGTCTAGATCTAAGTTTGTTTGGGCCTTGAGACTTTGCTTCAAAGATAGGGCAAAAAACTAGAGCAAAATCTTAATTAGAGTAGGATTTTTGTTTGAGCACTAAATATTTAAATGGGTATAACTTGAGCTACAAGCATCCAAATTGAGTAATTCAAATGCATAAATTGAAGAGGACTGAATGCATTAGAAACCTAAAGAAGAGGACTACAATTTTGATAAAGAAGGTAGAACCTAATTCATACTATATCTATATGATAATCAACTTGGAACTCATTATAGGAATTCTACCATAATTAAGAAAATGAGTTTACTGTAATATTGAGAATTTTGGAGGTTTTGTTTTTTTGTTTCCTCAGTTATTCTTGTGCATATTATGCACATTATCTAA